>CM068370.1:356484233-357166733 GCA_034769895.1 Magicicada septendecula
CAATGTTACCCAACCGTGGAACTGGTGCCGGAGCATATTCTAAAATTTTCCAAATAAGCTGTGCTGTGGGACTGCACTCCAGCAACTACGACGGCGAAGTCAAAGCTATCCAAATGGCCGCAGAACAACTAGCTAAATGCCAAAGTATCCAACTAAAGCGAGTCGTCTTCTTTATCGATTCTCAAGCCGCCATTGTCGCACTAGCTGAAAACAGTCCCACGGACTGCATCTTGACGCTCCGTACACGTGAAGTTCTCGCTACCCTCATACATGGCAACTGGGTTGTCCACCTACAATGGATCCCCAGCCATGTTGGTGTTAACGGAAATGAAGAAGCGGACAAGCTTACAAAAAATGGAGCCCTAATGCAGCAACCTGACACCCCCACTAGCCTATCATCGGCGAAATAACAGATTGACATGGCCGTAAAGAACTACCTGAAACAAATACATACAAAAGCCGGCAGAGGCAAAAAGTGGGAGTCTCTTCTTACAACACCAATTTCACGAACCCTCAAGAGATCGACTGCGGTCGCGGAGTTCAGACTATGCACTGGCCACGACTACCTCCAAGCCCATTTACACCGATTCGGCCTGGTGAATTCCAACATCTGCCCGCTGTGCAATGGAGGAATGATGGATGGACAACACCTGCCTGTCTGTCCTGAACTGCCGAACCTGCAAACGCGAACTTTATCCTGTCTGTACTGGGAGGCTCGCCGCCGAATGGCTGAACTGCCGAGAGCGGGGATTGGATAAAGTAAAGTAAGTAAGTATGTGCGAGTGGGTTTTCACGCGCCTGTTACGTTGACACATGTTTCAGGTATGGTAACAATGTTTCGCAGCTGGTATGAGAAAAGTGAGGGAGAGACGTTGAATCTGTCGCAGATTGCAGAGCCAAAGCTCTTTATGTAAATGCCCGCCGCAGACCGGAAAAAACATGGCTGGATAACTTGTGAGGCGGTTTGCCAAATGTGGCAATTTGACACACACATTTCCGGTGCAAAACGGCATATATAACGTTAATATTCTCTTCAAGCCCTTTCAACGGGTAATGCTAGACGGCCAGTAAATGTTAACAATGATTTTAGTAGGTATTTTTTTAAGTTATACATAATATTAGATCTTTTCTTTTTTTATTGTTAAAAAGTTGTAGCTATGTGATATCTGTTTGTCTGTCTGTCTGTCTGTCTGTCCCTCTCTCTCTCTCTCTTTCTCTCTCGCGCGCGCGTTCTCATTTACTCAGTTACTGTTGCCTTACGCATTCGTTTCAAGCCCCTCTTTTAAATCAATCTATTTCCGTATATTTATAACAAAGGAAACAGTTTCATTAAATACGTATCCATTAAAAACACAAGAACAGTTGAAACACACAAAATTATGCTTCACTAATATAATGATCCACTACGCCTTATTATCAGAAAAATATGACCAAAGGTATTAGCTTTAGTAATCCGCGACTGAGTTTTTAATATTATTGCAAGCTACTTCAAGGGACGAAATATTTGGCACCTCCATTGCTGCCTTGCTGTCCCTTGCACGTCTTCGAAGATTTCTGAATAACTTAACTTTTGGATGTTTTGGTATTTTGAACGTTTATCATAACTGACTCCTTCATTAATAACTTTACTTATAGTGAGTACATTATTGTTAACTTATTGACCCATCTTTAGTATTTACACTGTCATTCTAAATATATATATTTCTTTTCATCTGTTTTGTACAATTCATTGTAAATGTGGATGTACATCATGTTGACTAAGCACTTACTGCATAGAGCAAATCGATTTGAATATATCTCGGCCCATATGAAGGCGACAGTTTTAGTGAACACTTTTTAATGTGACGAGACTGTACCCCGTTACCTGTTCACAGATCTGCAACAGATCGACAAGTTGTACTGCAACAGACATGTTGAAGGTAATGTGGCAAAGATGATGATGAAGGCAGTGGTGGTGCCAGCGGCGATGACGTTAAACACGAGATTTTATAATAAAATTCGTTCATCATTACGTTTACTAAATAAAACATGCGTCCAACAACAAACACCGTATCTGGTGGAACTGGACATGCCAATCTCTGCCAGTCCAGATTACAATTTCTAGTGGGAGGTTAGTGTTCTTAGATAAATACTATCCAAGCAGGGTCCACATTATAAGGTTAATTAATGGGTACACAATATAGTATTTGTTTTATTTAAATTTGCGTTCTGCTTTAATAAAACGTTATTGTTCACAGATGTATACTGTTACGACGGTCTAACTGATAGTCATAGGGTACAGTGGAAAACAAAATACAAGACACCAATTAAGTCACTAATCACCAGCTTTAATTATCACAATTAAACAATTTGTAATCAACAAGATTGTCTCTTACAACAAATCAAATAAAAATTGTTCACAAGCAATAAAATGTCAATAATATAAAACGCAATTGTATTACAATTGTCCCGCATGATTATAAAACACATAACATTTCGCCACAATAATTACTTTTCAGTAAAAACCACTTGAACGGGCAGAGTAATCGCCCGACAATAACTGAACCAAACGCCGCTGAAGCCTTGTATTTTTACCCCGCTCAAACACCAGAACATTCCACATACCACACATCAGCGCTACACTAGGACGTAATTGATTGCGGCTTTGACACAGTGCGCGTGGCAGATAAATCACGTACGCACATAACATTAGAGCCGGATTCCCCTGGAACATTCGAGAAACACGTAGATTGTTGTGTAATGTCGTAACAATATTTTATACACTCGCAAACACACTGTAAGCGAAAATTCAAAATCAATAGACTGGAATGCCGTATTTTTGTATAAAGTAAAAAATTACAACTAATTCACAGAGACTAACAAAACTAACTTTGTTTGTTCAACATTTCTCTGTACATACATATGTCAAGAGGGCGGCAGAAACTTGTAGGGAGTAATAATGTAAAAGGTCACGTATGTCATTATCACAAGACTCATCTAATGCCTATTACCTGAAAGGATATACGTAAGTAAATTCACAACTGAAGCTATAGGAGCTCAAACACTTTACATATTACTACAGAGAAACTCTTATTTTGTAAAACAAACTGCAAACTACAAATGAACATATCTTGGGAGTGTAAACTCAAACGTCAAGGTGATTGTGAGATAGAAGGAAAATAGCACTTTGCAAGAGAAACAATTACCACTTTAATATTAAATGGTCCTAGATTCATTAAAGTGTAAGTGTGCTTCTTTTACAAGATTCTAATTTATTTTTTGGAACATTTGCACTATGTAAATGAAATATTTTGGTCACGTTGTCCACCTGAACTTACTAATATACAAAATATCAGTAGATTACATCGTATTGTGTGTGTGTGTGTGTTTTGTTTATTTACTAGAATTGAAGAGTATGAGCAGAGGAGTGTGGCGTCAGGTGACATCTCATGACAACCATAGAAAAATTTTCTCTTTACAGTGCTTTCTTGTTGGATATAGGGAAATGAGTTTTTTAAAAAAAAAGGGCGTTTTTCTTAGAACTTCGTCTATTAAATATTTTGTTTACGCAAAGGGGAAATCTATTAAGGAAAATGTTTCCATCCTTTGCTATCTTCTACTATCTTGTGCCTCGTATCGTTCCTTTCTGCAGTCTTTACAACGGCCTTCATTAATCCTTTTCCTGAAGAAATTTTCAGTTGTGTTCTCTATCAAAATAGTAATCACAGTCATAACACGCCTTGTCTTGTGTTTTATTCTACATTGTAATTACGTTATTTTTGTCTGTCACCTTAAATAATTTATTTCTTCATATGCCGATTTGTTTGCTTTTTTCCGTCATCACTCACAACATACGTCTAGAAATGAGCATACTTCCCAACTTCATTAAATGCAAGTTTTGTTTCTCTTCCTTTCAAATCTAACCACTAAAATGTACAAATAAAATCAAGTGTTATCTTCATCATATTTATTCTAAAACTTTTAAATATAAAATACTAAATATACGATATTAAAATCAATTTAATAAGCAGTATTAAAATAGAAAATTAGAAAGTCTAGCAACAGTTTGTTGCTCAAATTTTACCGCGGGTAAAAGTATGTATTTATCGGTAGTTGGCGTTAGTGTCAACTTAGCTCTTTCGCATCTTTTGATGCTATCTTTTGTCTACTAATTAGTGACTCAAAAATGTTTCTTTGTTTGTTTGTTGCGCGTGTGTGTTTGTGTCAATGTGTGGGCGCACCGAGGAGGAGGAAATCGTTCGTGTGCGAAAGCCTTAGGACAAATGGATTCACTTCGTTGGGAATGTACTTAACAAAAAAGAAATAAATGTTCGTGTCGGTATTTTCGGAGAGAATGTAATGAACGAGAATGGCAAAAAACTTAGGGATTTTGCCAGCTTCAATGATTAAAATTGACAAACACATTTTTTAGAAAGAATGAAATTTATAAATATACTTGGTGTGGAAGAGGATTGACAAGATCATTAGTTGACTATATTATTGTAAATGATAAGTTAAAGGCACTGATTAAAGATACAACAGTGTTAGAAGTTATAGTATAGATACTGATCAATATATGGTATTTAAAACAATTAAAAATCAATATATGGTATTTTAAAATATCATCTAGATGGTGGCGTAGAACTAATAAAACTGTACGTACTGAATCACAAACCTGAAAGTGAATTTACTATTAGATGAAGGGGTATGACATCTCTGTCACTCAAGATTGAATGAGATTCTATCGCAAATGCCTCTACTACCACTATAGAACATAAGTGGCACCAACTTAAGGAACTATAAAACAGGAATATTTTGAAGTTTTAGGTTTTATGAACAAAAGGGAATAGGGTCTCAAAGTTTGGAACACCGAAATAGAAAATCCTGTAAAAGAAAAAAAAGAATGACTTTTTGGAGTATTTGATGAATGCATTTTTCACACAGTCTGACGAAAGTAAAGAGAAATATAAAGAAGTATGGAACGGAACAAAGATGGTAGTCAGACAAGCCAATCAAGAGTCCCGGGATAAATTTATGAGTGTCATAGAAAATAATATTCATGGACAACAAACAATAGAATACAAATTTTTAAAGACACTGAATTTACAAGAGAAGGACAAGGCCAATTTAAATGTTATAAGTGAAAAAAGGTGCATTCAATACTATAAAGAACTGTGGTGTAATGATGTATATACCCTGGCTCAAGACAAAATCAGCGAAAATGAGGCAGAGTGAATATAACAGTAGATTTAATAACAATGGAAGAATTAGGATCTCCGAAGTGCTCAAAAAATAGAAATCGCCACGGTAATGTAAATAGAATTAATCGAATAATGTAGTTTCTCATTGAAATAGCGACTTTTACATTCCAACTAGAAAACTCTTGGCTATCATACAAGGGGGAAGAGAAGTGTGAGAATACCCACAAATTTAAAAGTCTATTATTCGTCTCCTTATAGTTCATTTATCCAAAGAAAATTTCAATAAAGAAGTAGATATTATAAAAACCATAGCACAAAATAACGGTTATGATGAAAGAATAATAGACTCTTTAATTTAAAAAATACAGAAGAATATTATTTAAAAGAATTTTATTCCATAGAGTTATTCCATCAGGGTAACAAAAAATTTCATTTAACAAATTACATTCCGTTTATAATATAACAGATAGGATTATTAATAGGTTAAAAAACCATGGTCTTAACATGGTGTCAGTAAACAAACGTAATCTTTCTTCACTACTAGTCAATAATAAAGAAAAATCAAACACACTAGAGAAAAATGGAGTTTATGAAATACATTGTGCAGAATGCCATGCTATTTATATCGGACAATGTGGTCGTGCTCTGAAACATCGCATTTCTGAACATAAGAAGGCGATTTTAACCAATACAGCCAATACAGGTTGTGTAGATTATTGCTTACAACACACTCACTTCGTAGATACAAAACATAACACTACTCCACAACATACAAAAAGGTAAAAAAATTGATTTGTTAGAATTTCTAGAAATTAAAAAAGCAATAAAAAATAACAAAAATTTAACAAATAAACAAACTGAATTCTGTGTATCCCCTTTATTAAAATCTGTTATTTAGTTTACAGACACCTGAGCTTCCCATGGCTCCTGCACCCCCTCACCATCTTAACACCCTCACAGATGTTCCAATACACGCCCTAAACAGATGGCCACCACCACCACCACCATCTTTACTTACATCCTGTGTTTAGGTTTTTAATTCTTTCATCTCTTTGACAATGGCTTAGGAAGTCGAAACAGCTGTCAAATTTAAATAAAATCTGTGAAAAGTACCAAGTGTTTACATATTTTTAAAAAACCTTTGTATTAACATGTTTCACCAAGTGCCCAACGAGTCATCAATTAATATCGTAAAAAATAATGATGATTACGATAAAATCTGTATTGATTTCAACCTATCTGTGTAGAAGTATTATACAACCTTGAATCGTACTATGGCCCCGCAATTGTTTCATCTTCTTTAGTATACTGTACTGATGTACTGTGATTACAGGACTGACATTGATAACTGCTTTGTTTCATTGACTGTGTGACTGTGACTGGCACTTATCATGATTGCCGTGTGGTTCCTGTCTGTGTACGGAATACACGAAAAATATCGTAACCCACCCGCTGTGTGGAAAGTATTTTGTCTCCGCCACTCTCGAATGTGGATATTTATTCTCTGCATTTCTATATAACCACTGGAATTAACAGAGGAATTCCTCTGTTAATTAAAGCTTATTAGCTTTAACAGCACTGCAAAGAAACTGAAGGAAGAAAGAACAAACTGGCATAGATATATTTTAAGGACGTCGAAAGTGGATTTATTATATTTGCGTAAACTACAAAGAGAAGAGGTTTTCCCGTGCTACACAAAGGACGTTAAATACATTAGTTCAAGTTTGCTTAAAATTAGATTGGGAACGATTGCCTTAGGCGAAGTTGGATATGATGATGATGACGATGATGATCATGACTGCGATGATGACGATGATGGTTGTGGTGGTGGTAGTTGTGATTCTTGCGGAGACGACGATGATTATAACGGCGACGACGACAACGATAAAGATGAAAATATTTTATATGTTGGAAGGTAACAGGTTTAAGTCTGACTCCACTTGCAGAAAAACGTTTGATTGGGTGATTACATTTATTAATTACTTCTTTTTTTATATAATGCATTTATATGTGTAAATTATATATTCAAAATTATATAAATAAGGATATTTGCAGTTGCCGCTGCTCTAAACTTTACAATAACTACATTAGATCCTACATTGCTTACCCCAAAGTTACTTTAATCGTCTCGTCCAGTTCATGTGTTCAAGAACTCCAAGGACTCCGTATTCATTTCCTTACCATAGAGATGCAGACTGTAATTCTCGTCCTGCGTTTACTACTATCTCCTCTTCACACGCTACCATGCAACATTAAATTTTTATTTCGATGAAGCTTTAGTATCCTCCTGAAACACAATTTTTCTTCTACTCTCTGTATTTCTAATCCTGTCCAGCTTTGACGATCATACCGTTTCTTTTCCGATTATTCACTTATGTTACATTGATTTTCTTCTAGCATTATGAACCTAATATTAGATATTAAATTTACCGAATCGAACAGTACCGCGTCGTTAAAGAAACGATGGTTTCGGCGTCAGCTGCAGAAGTACTATTCAGTGACGTGTCATTTTCAAACTGCCCTTTGGTGTCCATTCCTTCCTTCCATTTAGGAGACAACAAAGGAAAACCAACTTGTCGAGGCAAGAACTACACCCATTAAAGATGACTTATGCAGCTGAATAGAAACGTGTTTTTGTATTAACAGTGGAAACGGTTAGAAAGTCAATATTACTCTCCTCTTGAATACAACAATGAAAGAACGTAATTATTAATAAAGACGCTACAACTAGGAAAAAAATACTATTGGCGAAAGACTTTTAATGGTGCTTTGCTTTTAACATGCAATTTCCAGATCGCGGCAAATAGAAATTTTTGTATAACGTACGAATGTAACGATCAAATTTTACTTGCCATCAGCATCACCCGAGGCGATATCTGTCATAGCACCAAGCAATAGAAATTCTGTACCACATAAGGCGATGGCTGAGTGTGTTAAGAAAGACAAAACATTCTGTAAAGATTAAGTACTATTTTGATTAAACAAAATATTGTTTATAAGTATATACGTTTTGCAATTGTTTTCAGCTTCTGAAATCGGTCAGTAACACAAAATATGAAGTAATAAATTCAATTGCACTAAACTTTCGAAAACTGCAAACTTGCAGATAGACGCGGGAATGACAATGTGGAAGCAAAGACTTGTAATCAAGAATGATAATCTGACATAGCATTTCTTCTTCCTATTTTATTCTCTTCCTTCTCCTCGTTTATTTCACGACTCATTCCATGTTTTGCTGGCCGTCTTCTCCCTGCTAATATATTCTACTGCTAATATATCTGCTCCTACCTTCTCTCTGTCACTCGATCAATGTGTTAATTATATTGTCACATTCTCCGCATGATTTCTGATGCAGTGTTATATATTACATTGTTATTGTATTTCTCTGCTACAAATGTGGTTTAATTGGTTTTAGAGATATCACATCTCGCTTCACTACAAGAGGTTTGTGGCACCAAAGGGTCTTTTCATACAGCACAGCTACCTATATATCTTACTTTCGAATTCTCATAAAACGAGCATAATAATGATGCAGCAACTGAACGCAAACAACAACATGATTACGCAACAAACTCTTATACAAATATTATTATTCACAAAATTAAAAGTATGAAACTTGACATAGCTACGATATTTGTCATGTCGTAAACATAAAAATCTGCAAAGACTGTTCTTTATTACAAAATTACATATTATGCTAGGTATTTTAGTCCATTTACGTAAAGTGTATTACTGTAGGGCTATGTGCACGCATGTTCTGTTGGCTGACATATATAACACATAAAGAAGTATGTAAAACATTAATCTGTTAAGAAAATTTTTGTTTTATCGAGTTTGGATATAAGAGCGTAGCACTATTAGCAATATAACAAGCTATAAATATTTAACTTAGGTTTTGGTTATCTGCATTAGGAAACAAAGACTTCTTTTTAACATAAGATTTGTAATACTTTACAAAAATACGAAAATGTTCCTGCAAAGGCAAATGTCTGCCAAAATAGTAATTTCTCTGTCACATAAAGTTGATTATAACAGTTTCAAAGTCAATGTAGTTTGTTACACAGAGTAAATGCTTCATATAACGAACTTGTGAATAAAATAAAAGTTTTAACTTTTATAAACCTTTTTCAGACTGTATTTACGTGAACCGTTTCACAGAGAAAATTTTGAGTCTTTTAATAACAACGTACGTGCCTTTCAGTTTATTTGTTGGTGCGTGTTTTTACTCTCTTTTGTACACGCATAGAGTTAATGATGTATTCTAAGTGCGTTTGTTAGTTTTATCGAAGCGACGAATTTTAATTTGACAAAAACGGAAGCGTCTAACGATAATTCCAGTTATCATGAATCAAATGTTACGACATTTTTAGCATAAGTAGAATTATAGTTTTTGAATAATTTCTGTACAACCGTTAGTTAAAAATTCCGTATGTAACAATTGGGCGTAGCTCAAACAATGCTATGGTGGAAGCATCATGTTTGCTGCTGTTGAAATAAATATGCACAGAACACATAAACATGTATTTCCAGTCAATCAATTCCTATCGCTTGTTTACAGTCATGTGCTTCCTCAGTTCAGCTTTGTATGCTAACGTACTTCTTGCGTTTCACCTGTCTTTCCTTTGTGGCAAAGAGTATAAAATCGAGTTCACAATCAATTAGTTACGTATCATAATTGATCGGTTTCATTGCATATTAGTTTTAGCACTATTACAATTTTCTTTGTGTTAAAATTCTATGTCGACCTAGCTGACCGTGAACACGTGTTTGAAAAATCTCACATTGGCCGCTTGAATACGGTTGTCTTAGGACTCATAAAGAAGTGTAGGGAGGACCTTGTATTCCTTCAGGCGTGTTTCTTTGCTCGTTGATTTTAGAGTTCTCCTGAAGGTCCCACACATATGGGTGACTTTGTGCAGCTTTTTCGAATCATATTTTGTAATGAAAGTTACATTACACCCCAGAGATTTAAAATTACTGATCTGCTCCAGAACTGTACCATCTACAGCAATTTTTGCTCGTATTAGGTCAGTTCCATGAAAAACAATCACCTTGCTCTTCAATTTACAAATCTGTAATGCGAAACCCTTGCAGATTTGATTCAATTAATAAAACTATATGGATTTGACATGTGGACCGTTATTTTTGTGGCGGCTTATAAAAAACTATGACAAGTTCTGATTTTCGAACGCAAATATTGAGATTATTGGATGGCAACGATCTGACTACCTTTGATTAGTTTGTTTATGGCTGTTTAGTTAAAATACACACATACCACATACTCTCAAAACCAAATTTATAGCTACTTCCTTTAAAACTTCTTTCAGGACCTTCATGAAGCATACTTGCATCAACGTTTCCTATAATGTCTCACTCTATTTTGATTAATTAACAGTTTTAGCCTTCAAAGAGGCAATTTTACAATCTGGTAACAAGTTAATTAATTCAACGAAATATTTCTACTGAAAAAAAAAACATTCATTAGGTGAATTACGTGCAGTAATTAAATGCGCAGTCAAAAGTACCGATGTGTTCGAGTAAAAATGAAGGTAATTGAGTAAAACTATTGTTTTTACATAATTGATGTATATTATATTACAAACATTTGCGTAAACACGGCTCTCAGATTTTAACTAAATATGATTTCGATATTGACTGAAACCTGCCTAAATTGAAACAAAAATTATGCGATTACGTGACTGCTTTTACGTTCCACTAACAGCGACATGTAAAACTCCAAGTGTTGTTTCTTTTTCACCGTATGAGAAAGCAATAGTGAAAATTGTAGATGAGTGTAGTCAGTTATGTTATGTCTCCAGTAATCCCTGCTGGAAAAATATAAAACATATCCACATAAAACTTGGGACATTAGTACTTAATTTTATTAGGATACTGAACGGAAGTGATGGAGGGTTGTTATAGAATTTTGATCACTGCCTACTACGCCATTTAGGTGTTTTCCTAACTACAGGTTTTCTTTGGAAGCATAACACGACAACTAGCAGTGGGATACAGAACACTTTTAGGCTTAAGTCTTTTTCCTGTTCATTGGTTTTCTGAGTAAAGCCGTTCCTGTGCT
The DNA here is from genome assembly GCA_034769895.1 of Magicicada septendecula. Classification (NCBI taxonomy): domain Eukaryota; kingdom Metazoa; phylum Arthropoda; class Insecta; order Hemiptera; family Cicadidae; genus Magicicada; species Magicicada septendecula. The sequence continues at coordinate 356,495,493 of CM068370.1, forward strand.
CTACAGAGGTTTTTGCAGGATTTGTACTGCAGGCCAGTTCTTTTTGTCGTAGTTCGTGAGAGGATATTTTGTTGCAAAGAAACGTGTAACATGCTTTAATTCTATCTCAGGGAAAAAGATTGCAGTTTTACGTCATGACTTGTGAGTTTCTCACTTACTATTCATTAAACCACATAATGCTGCTGAAAATTCTTCTTAGTAAGACGGAATAAGTTTTGCAAGGATTCATTTGTTTCATGCCTATTAATTCATTTCAAAATCATAATGGTTTTGGTCTATTAGCGCTTTGTATTTAGCATATTTATAAGAACGTTTGTGTTGTAACGTCACAGAACGTTTCATAAAGGAAATTATTTGCATAGTAATTTATCATAAGAGGAAATTGAGGTGAACAGTATCGAACCCAAGTAATCCGAAAAATTTTGCAATATTGTCTAATAATTAATATCATTAACATGAAAAAACGACAAGACTATGACTAAGACTCAAACCCCATATATATTATTTAAGTGACGAACAGTGTAAAACCAATAATATACTATAAGAGAGACAGATAATATCAGAAACAACCAAAATGAGGTCATTACTTCTTAAGAAATGTAACTCTGAATAGGGTATAAAAAATTATTTATAGTTAATTAATGGATAAGATCCATTATTGTACTTTGTAATGTAAATAAGATAAATGTATTAAATGATTTGAATACATTATTAGAAAGGATGTAAGTTAAAATAAAAAATATATAAATGTTATGATAAAAAATCTATGTTTTAGAGCAGAGTCCAATCACTCAGATTTTATGTGAAAATTAATTATTATAGAATTAAGATAAAAACTATACGTAAATGTCAATTAGACAAAGACGAACAAATTATCATAAATAGAGAAAGCTGTAAAGTGATTAAAAATCAATTAAAATAGCCAAAAACAGTATTAGACTAAAAACATGTAAACTGAAAACATGTAATAGACCTATAATATTGTAATATTTATGAATTTAATGTTGACAAAATGCAACCGAATTGTATTATAAAGTTGAAATACAATATAATGTGGCTATACTTATATATTTGACTAACTTAAACACTTTAACAGTCGAGTTAGGAAACTATTTACCTATACCATACCTGGCTGAGGCCAAAGAACAATCACAAAAACAGCCATATTTGACAGAATAATTGCAGAATATTAGCAAAAATAAAGGAAAAAGGTACAATCCTATAAGTGCACTATAGAAACAAACTTACTCAGTTGAAAACAAGCTTAATTCTTAAAGAATTTGAAATATGAGAGTGAAATTTGTCACACCAAGAAAATGAATCACTTATGCAAACCAATATGATGCTAAGTAGTCTTACAGTAAAAATAATATGTATCAGGATAAACCAGGTATCACCAAAGATAGACAATATAATAAACTCTCAGTGAATACTCGAAAAATCCCATATATGATACCGAAAAAAGGCAAATTATTGTAAAGAACCAGTGACAATAACATAGGCCATATGCAAGGACCATATAAAACTGAACTTATTTATATGTTATATGTGTTAAGTTTTGTTTATTTTGTTATAAAAAGATGATTATATTATGCATTAATGTTGTAGAAAGAACCAAACAACTTCACAACAATTTTGTAGTTAGAAAATTGGAATTTTATGAAAACATTCCAAAGTAAGAGTAGTATTTTATTGTTATTTTATTAGAGTTAATTTGTTCAAAACCAATCGTAATTAGTATCATTAGATTCAGTTGAAAGCAGAGAATCCAAAAATAGTAATGGCATGCAGATTGTAAGTAGTTATGTAAAATTGTTTAACAAATACCAGAATAATTTTAGTAATATCCTTAGTGTGAAGAATAAGAAAGTTTTGTTCTAAAGCTTCTACGGAAGTCAAATTTGTTCCATGATGTTCCATTTGATTATTCTGGAACGTTCTAGAAGGAATTTTTACACAAATACACCGGAAGTTCATGTCAAAAAATTAAAACAATGAGCCTTACAGAGTATAAAAGGAAGACGAAATTCGACCAATAAACACTTTATGCTTTGAATCTAGAAGAGACACATCACCCACGAAACTGATCATCACATCCGAGGCGAAGCCGAAGAACGATAAGTCGACACGAAAACACAGAAAGGCTTTTCCCGTACAATGACAAAAGACTGAACTAACCTATACACGGAGTATACGCCAACGTGTTGTTCAATAGAGCAGCAACACTCCATATTTAATAGAACGCACGCAGCCAGAATACTAGTGGCCCTGGAAAGGACCAAATTTTAATAGAGAATCAATTCTGCTGGTATTCGCTAAGACAAACTGACTTTGACAAAATCCCTATAACGTTACGTACACAAGCCTATTTTCAATTGTGAGAGGAGAGCCAGCGCTGTGGCGGCCGAATCGAGAAACCACGCAGACAGCTGATTACCGCCGGCAGTATTCAAAGCGTAATTTCAGTGCTAAACTTATTCCAATCGTGCGGAGTTTTAAAAAACCGTATTTTGACTTACAAATAATTATCAGTGCACAAGGAACGTCAACACGAAGAGGCGAGATTGGAAACGTCCCCAAGAGAAATGTCCAGTGCAAGAAATAATTACCCACCGGAACGTGAGTTGTTCAAAAGTTAAAGTCATTTTACGTGTATCATTTGTCACACAGTTGTACTACACATGTCACACACCTTCAAATCACTCAATTTTTGTAAAGTTTCTTATTGATTTGTCTTGGTAGTTCAAAGGAGTCACGTCCTGAGTATAAAGATTTTTCATACACTAAATTCATGCTTTTCAACTGAGTAAATAAAATATTTGTTAGCCGATACTTGATTGGAGAAAAAAACTTGTCAATAAGAAAAATATTTTTTTGTAACTCTGCAATTTTATTTAATACGAGTGTTAGTCCTTCAGACGATTTTTAAGGTTCATTAAAACATACGTTATTTGCAAATTCAAACTGCCTTGTTCACATTTTTTCATAGAATTAAATTAACTACTAAGAAATCAAAATTTAATTTTAATAATAATTTCTTGGAATAAAAAATCCAAGTGGCGCCCACATACACATAGTAGCTTAAGTTGTTTTGCAGGACGACATCATCGCAGAGGAACCAGTCATCAGTAAGTATCAAAAGTGCGCGGAGTGTAACACCCGACATATAACAACACAATACACATACAATCTCTCTAAATATTATAATGTTTATACAGTTCTTTTCTTCTTTCATTCTAAGTTTAAAATACGTTCACTTGTCAAACATTCTAATGTACCCAAATATATAGTGGGTTGTTCACAATCATCTAGGTCGACATAGAATTCTAACACAAGGAAATTGTAATAGTACTCAAACTAATATGCAAAGAAACCTATCAATTTAAAAATGCAGTGGCCTGCAGTAGGAGGATATACTCTTCAAAATCGCAAAGGAATATCAGTGTACGTACAATGTAAATGTACATTTAATCAAATGGCAGGAGCTGAATATTATAATTAAAATTGATAAAATTGACCAATCTGCTGAAATAAAGGAAACATCTTAATCACATTTATGACTGTCGTACCCATAAACAACTGTGGAATTATAAGCCGAAAGGACGCATAAATGTGGGAGTTCGAAGAACCATTGGAGTGACCAGCTCCTTGAGACCGGAACAAACCATTTTTAGTTTAATCCTTGCTAAAGATGATGGTGATGATAATGATGAAATTTAACAACCATCAAAAGATTTACGAATGAAGAATAGTAAGAAAATAAAAACAGCAAGAATTAACAATTAAATTTAAGAACCAGGAAAACAAAACCCAGGAAGAGAAATCAAGGACAAAAGAAACTGAAACTCACTAACTTTTATTATATACTGCTTTCTTCCTCTTCCGGAATTAATAGTGTATATTATCATTATTATATAAATATACTTCTTATATCGTCGTTTTCTTTCTCCGTTGTGACCAGTGGTCGAATTCTCCTAGAAGCCTTTTTGGAAAATCACTTTTTTCCTTTCTTTCTTTTTTTTTCTTCAGGTTCGTAAGTTGTGACGATATTATTTTGTATTGATAGATATGATATTTCAAAAAGTTATTTACACCTAAAGACGACCTTAGGTTTCTAAAGTTTGAAATGTTGTTTCTAAAACAATGGGTAATGTTCGAAATACTGTAATCCGTAATAGTAATATCATTAACATATTTTACTGTTGCTATTAAATTCTTATTAACTGAGTGTTTGTGTGTAGGGAGTGTAATACATATTGCAAAGTACATAACGTGGCGTGAATTAATTCTAAGCACTGTTATACTGCCACGATAAAAAGCTCACAGGGGAATGGAAACTACAGTGTTAATTTAACCTGCATACCTTAGACGCCTGTGGAAGATCCGTGGAGAGATTGGAAAATAGCGTTTAAAGTATGAGTAGACAACGTGCCTAAACCCTAACATTGCTTAAAAAGAATTTACGTCTGTATTCATGTTTAGTTTTGAATATAAATTTATATTTATGAAGCCCTTAGGAAAGAACACACTGAAAAACATTATTTAGGTTATGAAGTTTGCGGTCACATGTAAATAACGAATTTGTTTCCATCGACAACCTTACTTATTCAATTACAGTATAACATATTGGCAAAGTTACTAACTTAGGGTTACTATACTGAACTTGCGGCTGCATCAGCAATATTAAAAAGTGAGTTAGATCTTGTTCCTCTCCAAGAATAACGTAGTGTGACGAATGGTGTTGTGATTGATGATGAACTATGTGTTAGGTTCGGCGACAGTAGAGTAGAATTAGATGGATACGTTATAAAGTGTACGAACGACCGAGAATTCACGTTCACACCTAATTCTACATATTCTATAGTGTAGATAAAGCGCACACAACAGGTTTTGAAGTATTAAAAATTTATGAGTCATGTGTTATAGCACGGTGTGATAGAGTTCTTCTAAAGTGTTTTATACGTATTCAATATCAATAAATTTGTTGTTGTTTGTAAAATTCATTTCAATTTTATTTCCAGAAACTCCTTTACAATTTGTGTTCTTATTTTATTATTTTACCGATGTACTATTTGTGAGATTACTACTTCTCTTATGTTATTAACGGTTCTTTCCATCATTGTAAAAATATTAAAATTTTATTTGGATATTTCTGTATATGTTTGTGCCGTTTATAGTGTTACGTAATGTGAAAAAGTGTTACATATTACGGAGCGTTCTACAAGTTTATCGAATGTTCCAGTGGAAGCCGGCTATAATGTGTGTGCGTACGTGATTCTCAACGCAATATCTAGACTGTAACAGAAGCCCCGCGCACTGTTTGAAGGCCGCACTGAATTACGCTTTAATGGTTTCCTTTACTGTTAATGCGTAGTATGGAACATTCTGGTATTTCGGCGGGGTATAAATACAAGTACTCAGCGACGTTCAGTTCAGATTGAGCTGCGAGTTATTGTCGGGCGATTACTCTGTGCGTTCAAGTGGTTATTAGTGCGGCTCGTAATATTGTGACGAAGCGTTATGTGTTTTATAATTGCCCGGGACAATTGTAATACAGTACAATTGTGTTTTATATTAGTAGACATTTTTTTTCCGTGTGAACAATTTTTATTTGATTTCTAAAATTATCAAACTGGTATCAATAAGAGACTAATTTGTTGATTACAAACTGTTTAATTGTGATAATTAAATCTGGTGATTAGTGACGTAATTGGTGTATTGTATTTTGTTTTCCACTATACCATACGACGATCAGTTAAACAGTCGTAACAATATATATATCGCAAACGCATTGTAATTTGAGCACCACACCTCTGTACTGTTCCCATGTGTCCTGTCATTCTAAGCTTCCTTTTTATTCACCTTTACATTTCCATGCCTTAAAGGTAACCTAGTTTCAAACATTTTCTCAAGATTTGATTGTAATTTTGTACGGTGCTAATTAATCTCCTGAATCAGATTGGATATTTCAGAGTCTCTTTCCTCTATGCAACTACATTTAATTACTAAAACAAAGTGGGAGATAATATTAAAATCGTGAAAAAAGACTTGCACAGTGTACGTAAATTTGTGAACAGCAGCCCCACAAATTGAATAACTGACAGAGATTCAGGCAAAGTATATAAGGTTTATATAGAAATAGTAAAAGCGTTAATATTTAAACTTAATAGAGAAACGCTTGGTTTAGTTCTACAGGCACTTTTCATTAGGCTTGAGTGTTTCACCAGTTAGGATGCCTTCAGATGTTAGATTTCAACTGAGAGAATGGTGTGCATGTTAGAAGAGGGACAAAGATTGGAACTGAGGGAGTGGTGTGCATGTTTGGTGTATGACAAGGGGACGATTGGAAAACCTCAGGTAAACGGTTACAAAACAAAGGTGGGCGTCCTCTTACAGTTTGCAACAAAACAAAGTATCATTACTGTATAACTAAAAATAATGTACAGTAAATTTTTGTGTCGATTCTAATTTATAAGTCAAACTGTATGCCATTTAAAATAATGTAAATATTATAATATATAGTATTTATAGTGTACGGTGTATTTAATATTTTAACATATGTGGAAATATATGATGTTAGAACTTTTTAAAAGTACCCATATAAGCTAAATTTGCTCGTTTATAGTTATAGTATTGTTTAATGTCAATGGACGTGTTAAAGACTACATTCAAATTATTATTTAATATTGATTTGAGACCATAACATTTCAACAGAATGATAAATTAGTAAAATAATGAAGATTCCACTTAGCCACTTACAGTTCTTCGGTAATATTTGGATGGAGAGACACAGACTCCGAGTGGGCACTGTGTAATACAATCCAGTTTCAAATTGAAAATTGAAAATTGAAATGGAAATAGAAATTGGAAATGAGAAAATTTTTAATCCCAGAATACAAATGAAACTACATAACAATCACAAACCATAAACAAAATCATCTTAATTTTTTACCGTCATCTAATTTTAACAAATTTTTCTATGCTAAACTTAATGTCTGCATTAAATTATTGTAACTAATAAACTGGGGCGATCACGGATCGAGGAATATAAGTGAGACTGCTTCTTTTGTTGTTTGGATTGCTGCCCGTAGAGCTTAATAGTTTTCTCTCAGTATATAGGCCTATCGTTATACGTTGAAGAGAATATTCTTGTGTTGTCGATATGGTGGATGGGATGTAGCTCATTTTAATGTGAGACCAATTTACACAAATTTCGTCTTTGCAAATAGGTCGTGAAGCGCCTTCCCTTTCCAGTGAACCGAAATTATAGTTTTTAGAGCTATATAACGAGCCAAGGTGTTTGGACTTTTTTGTGGTTGCGCAAGTTGTGTATGTGTGGGTCTGTACGCGTGGGTTTGTGTGTGTGTGTGTGTGTGTGTGTGTGTGTTCGCGCAAGTCTGAGTGGATATTGACAAAATAAATATAGTGACCGAAAGTAAATTTTCCAGGAGTAGATATATTTTTGAGTTTCTTGCAGTCTGTTGAAGTACAAAACACGCACGAAAAAAAAGTTTGAAAATTTATTTCACGAAGTCCCTTATTTGAAAATAAATGTAAGAAGGTAGACCAATTTTTGTAATGGTTTAATGTAGTTCATAAGTTATTACTGGTAGTTTAGAAAAATTTGCTTTACGTTATTCGAAAAAATTAAAATATTAGCCATAATTGTGTTTCTTTTATTAAGATTTTATCATTCTATGCGTAGCGGTTCCCTACACTACATTTCTACAAAACAAACTAATACTGTGTAAACACCACTATTTAACAACATATCAAATATAAGAATTTTGTTTTCTATAAAGAAACATTACCTTAGTTTTCTTACTTAAAATGCACTTAGTTATAGAAATAAATTTTATAAATAAATTTTATTTCGGAGACACATCTTTATCATGTTACGATAATTTATTGTTACGATTTATCATGTCACTCCATATTGTTGGCATGTAACTTATTAAATTTGATATCGTGTTTTAAAAGTTACAACAACGTTAGTACAAAACACTTCATTTTAATTTCAGCTCATTTGGTTTCAAGGTAAATCTTCCGTCATATATTATTGCGTACTCCAAATAAGGCAAAAATTAGTTCTTTCAAGATAATTTCCTTAAACTCACTAATTACCTTACGTTACATTCTTAAATAAATAATTAAATATTTTGCTGTACCTTATCTGAATGGCTCGATGTCTACAACATTAAGAAATGTTGAACATTAAGAAATATTCCTTCAGCGAAAGAGAAAACAATATAGCAACACTACAAACTAGTGATTGAAACATGATGATGGTTACTTAAAGAAACGCGATAGCAATGAAGTTATAATGTATGTAATGTGAGTGGTGGGGTACAAACCGGTCTCACTCACACAACGCTTCGTCAATGTCAGCAAACGGGATACTGAGGGGGTGACGACAGTTAATTTTTTTTTATAAGCAAGCATTTTAGCGTCTACCCTCGGCACACTGACACATTCTACCGCCACTTGTAAGTAGTTTGCCTGGTACAAACGAGCACTCAGGCTGACAACGTAACTTTACCTCCAAAAGTCCCATTTTCTCTCCTGTATTGTGTTATGCTATCATGACTGTTATCTCAATGGAAAAAAAGTTGTCACATGTATAAAGTTAAGCCATTTAAATAAATATGTCAACACAATAGTGTTTACTAATGACATTCTGTATTACTGTATATTATATATAAATATTTCAAGGAGTAAAATATACATATATATTAGTAATGTAATTATGACCGTATGATTGCAAGTCGAAACGAAAATTCGTATAAGCGAAGACTGCACGTTTGGACATTATATACTACGCAATAAGTGACATGTTTAATTTGTTAGTTTTAAGTAAATTTTAAAAAGTAAAAAAAAATAAGTGTTGTAAAGTGGTGCGAAATTATGCGAAGGCATGTGGCAAGTGCGCGTGTATACAAGTATATGTAACTATTTTACGAAAAAACGTATTAAAATTAAATAAGTTTCTTTAAAATAATAATTTTGACATGAGGCTAGTACCAGAATACGCCTAATAAAAAAAAGACCTATCGAGTGGCAGTATTTGTTTGTAATTTAAAGAACTGAATATATGAGTTTTTTAATAAAAAAGTTTTATAACCCTGTAGATGAGTAATAAAATTATAGCCTACTAGTTATTTGAACAAGCTGAAATTTTCTCTCGGACAGTATAATACAAAAATGACTTACTTTATCTTAACTTCACACGCAGAGAAAGGTTAGTCAATCACACTCTCCCCATCTCCCCTTCCGTCCATCACTCACACACACGCACGCAGACGCACACACAAAACACACCTTCACTCAATTAATTGACCTTGTTGTGTTTGATAGATTCTCTTGTATACGTACACAGGTCCTGATTATGACTATAAATATTGTCGAAACATCGACACAACTAATATAAAATTGTTGTTGTACTTATTCACCGATCCTCGCTAAACTTTCCATCGTTTAAATTTATTTGTCGACGGTCACTACTAAATTAAGGATTCATTCAAGGACTAAGGTGATTCAAGAGCAGAAACATGGGTTTCTAGAGATAAATATCAAACACATATGGACCACCTGGTTTCCGACTTCTAACATTATAGACTAGTGACGTTACGAAATTCGCCTCTATAATCAAACATCGTATTTTTCTTTTGAAGTGTTCGCAATTTAAAGTATTTTCTGTACATAGTGAAGCAATATTCAACTTTAAATATCTGACCACGGAACAACAGCTGCATAATAGTGTAGTAAACAGTGCCAATAGATTTAAAAGAGACTACCTAAATATTGATATAAAAATGTGCATCCAAAATCTAAACTTCACAAGAAATAGACTACAACAAACTGAAATCAGTTGATATAATGACCTATCGGATTTTATAATAAACGAGTTTGTAGATAAACAAAACATGGCATTTCAGCGCATGCTATAAAACATAAATAAACAGTTTACTAAAATAAAACTTATAAAAAACTACCACCAAAACTACAACCTTCCCAAATACAATCTAAACTGCCTGACAAAGCTCACCGGCATTGACATTCCTCTAGATATAAAAACTATAATTTCTCTAGGACCAAAATTCCCCCCCCCTCCGGATAATAATCTCACTTCCACTGAAAGAATTATCAGCGAAATTGAACGCGTTTTGCATAACATACCTGAAGATAAAAATCCGGAAATTGTCAGAAGCGAATGTAGTACTATTATTATGGACCACATAAACAAAAAGAAGTCACATAATAATTATCGAGTAGTCCTCTGTTAGTAAAGCTACCAAACACATTTTATCAGACAAAAAGCATATTTTATTACTTCATACATATAAGTCCAACAAGACTGTTATACTGTATAAAACAGATTGTTTAAACAGAATTAAATTATTGGTAGAGGATTGTAATACATAAGTTAATCGAACCTACTACTTCTTCAAGTAACTCCATCGTATCAATACCGAGGAGGCTCTCAAAAAGTTACATATTGACAACAATACATATAAAGGATTAGTTCCGCATGTCCCAACTCCAACGAACATATGCGGTTTACAAAAAACTCACAAATCCTACAACGCTATCCGACCTATAATCTCATTTACTTACTCCCCTACGTATGGAACACCTAAATGGCTGGTTACTATTTTTAAAAATGCCTCATGCGGAGGACAGGCATCATGGTATTTAAAACATCAAGGACTGGTTTACCTTTGTGGAAGCCATAGAAAAACATTAAGTTTTTTACCAACCATATTTTAATTTTCTAGATGTCCTCCCTATTTACTAATGTGAATATTCAAACGTTATGAACATTAAAACTCAAAACTGAAATTATATCTCCCCACATACAGCATTAGATATGACAGCTTCCTTAAACATTTGGAGCATTGCTGCAACAATGGCTATTTCACATTTCAGGAATAGTTTCTTAAACAAAGATACGGCACAGCTGTGGGCAGCAGTCTCGGGCCCACCATAGCTGATGTCACTATATAGCAATTTCCAGACACGGTTATATCTACATTGGCATTTAAACTTCCCTTCCTATATAAATACGTTGACAATATTATAACATGTATTCCACACGTCCAACATCATACCATCTTATAACGTTTCAATTTCAAGAATTGTTATCAGCATCAGCATTGTTATGATTACCATAAGAAAACTCACAATGATAACTCCAACGCTTTAGTGCCAAGCCGTTTGAACACCGGTATGACAGACATACTGACAGACAGACAGAAGTTTATGCAAGCAGGAAGGTAACACAATCGATATGTACATAAGAGACACGTAGAAAAATGTATGTACAGGCAAGTGCACAGGCTATCTGTTGTAAGTAGATAGGCAGACAGACAAGCAGAAGGACACTAAGACAGTTAAGTGGACACGCTAATAGTAAATTACAGGCTGGCAGGTATACAAATAAGTAGAAAAGTACGCAGGGAAACAAGTTGACGGGCCATAATTTAGAGATGACTTAGTAACTGCATCATAAATAAATTTACAAGTAAGCAATTTTAGATACGTACTTACGTAAATGTGTAATGGTAATGTAAGTAAATAGTAAATACTCTTTTTGAGCCTTGATGAGTAATTATTTGACTTACAAACTTATTTTACTATACTGTAAATTCTTCTTCTTTCTATGGCACTACAGCCCTTGTTGGGCCCTGGCCTCCTTCAATTTTTCCCCCCATTCGCCTGTGTCAGGAGCCATCCTCCTCCAGGAACGCACTTTCAATATCTCTCTTGCATCCTCATCCACCGCATCCTTCCATCTTCTCCTTGGTCTTCCCACTGGTCTTTTTTTCCATGGATTCTGGTATACAATAGTTTTTGTGGTATTCTTTCTTCTCCCATCCTGGCTACATGACCAGCCCACCTTGGACGCTGTAGTTTTATCTACCGTGTTAACGGTGGTTCTTTATACATTTGATAAAATTCATAGTTATATAATTATATACTGTAAATTAGAGGACTTTAAAATGCTCCTTAATGGAGAAAATGGAAAACGCGGAATGGGCAATACGATATCAGACAGCGTAGTTCGAATTAATAACTGTGACAAGTCTTTGGAGAAGTTTGAAGAAACCCTACACACTGGAAAAGATTCAGGAGAAGATCGGGGTGATGTCAAAATATTGAGGGGAGGAGAAATTCATTTTGGAGGTATGGTAGAATGAAACAAAGTGCACAGACTGGAATACCGGTATAATTTACGCAGTACTTGAAAAAGAAGACAAAGAAGTATGACGGTTCCTGTAATACATTTCGAAACGTGGGGAGCCTGGGATGTTAAATGAACCTGAACAAAACCAAATATATGAAAATTAGACCATAAAAATCAAGAAAAGCTTTTAAAAATTGTAAAATTGGGGTATTTGGGTAATGTAAACCAATTACATATTTGGGTGTTAGTATTTATATATCCATGGAGAGATATGAATACAAAGTTAACTGAAAGGAAGCTACAAGGGGGTAATTGCTGGAAAGTCTTATGTTTCATTAAACTTTAACGATGGGAATTTAAGCAAGGTTGGAAAATTTAAGCAAGATTCCATTAATAAATAACATTATATTGGAGAAAGTGTCAAAATACTCTTAACTTTTATAAAAGAGTTCTTGGTTGTTTAAGTGGGAAATAAAGTTTCGATAAAATAAGGAAATATTAACGATAACTTTGCTATGGTACCATAACGTTTAAAATACGGTAGTTAAAAAATGAAAATTATTTTTTATAACCAGAGTAGATAACTAACTCATGGCATAAAAAAGAGGAGAATAAGTGCATAATTGGACATAGTATAAGTACAAAATAACTACATAATTATTATAATAAATTAGTGTTAGCAATTATTATAATTTAAGTATGTATTTGAATATTGGTTTTACAATTATTTTTTATTTAATTAAAATGGGTGTACAATAACTAAAATTTATTAGACTATAGTAATTTCATTTTTATTAAAATACTATGAGTAAACTTTTATTTGTATGTGATAAGTCTTTAAATGGTAAATATATTTATGATGTTCACTATTTATATTAATTATTTGAATGCAATATGTATGTCAGACATTCAAGTAGCTCAAACATTTCATTATATCTGCTCTGACATATGTTTTTTCTGTTTGTTTTTTGTATATTATTTATGTGTGATTTATAATTAGTGTAATATATTTTATGACTTGTAAACAGCTTCTTAATAAAGGAAATTTAAATTTATATTTCTTTTCAATATTTAATCTTTTAAATGAAGAACTAAATTTCCTTTTTGTATATTTCTAACTAGTCATTTTATATCACTAAAATGTTTCTCCACTTGATTAAAAGTAACACTTAAGATTTATTTTCCAACAGTAATATTAAAAGTAACGCACACATAAATCCTACAGGCCTACCTTGTAATTAATGCACTATAGTTGCGTTCACTATTACCACTGAAAAGTCATTAAATAATTGCTCTGTCTACATATATGTATATATATATTGTACTGCTGTTAAAATGCGACACAGTACATAAGAGGAAGATAATAAATTTTAAAAGAAAAAAAAATACAAATTTAATATTAAAGGGAACATATGTTTTAAAATGTAAACAAAAACATTGGGACTATCGACTCACCCAATCAACATAGAGATCGATCCCTATATGATAGAAAACAATATTAAGTTATATGTTCTGAAAAGAACATATGAATTATATGAAATTGGAATGAATGTTATAATAAGAATAAATAGTAATAAAATTATAATTTAATAAATACCAACTAGAATTACGAATATTAGAGATAAAATAAAGATGTTTAATGTTTAATAAGAAATAGAAAAGTGATGTATGTTTTTAATAGGTATATGATAAACAGATGTAAAGAAAGTAGGGAATTATCAAAGTGGCCAATTTTATAAATTGTTAAAGATTGTATTGTATAGAGATGAAAGGAAATGTTTTTTAGTCTAAATTTATATCTAATAAGAGTTACATGAGGAGCCTTGAGTTATGTCTTCAAATATACCTAAGAAAAGTAACATCATTAGTCTTCAATTATATAAAAAATTTGTACACCATCAAGCTTAATGTAATATGTAAAAGAAAATACAGTAAAGAAATTTAATTTGTGATACCAGAGTTTTGATTATAAAGTTAATAAAGTAAACAATCAGGAGGAGAGATTCAACATTCCTATTGAGTTTAGGAACATCAACTAATATTTAATAAATATATATTATTACAAGAAATATAAACATATCCTTAATAGAACGCCGATAGGAGAGGGAAATCCTGGACTGAAGAATAGTTTAAGTGGCCATAAAATATAATTAAATATTCCAAGGAGAAATCTGTTGTGCAGTCGTCATAGAAAACAATCTTTAGCCGTAAAACCAATAAGAAATTCACGTAGAGACAAGCCTGATATTGAAGTTGAAAATAATAAACATCAACCAGAAGTGAACCCGTGGCAGCTGGAAGAATTCAGAATCAATCAAGTTACATTAGTAGGGTAGATATTTTTTATATACAGTAGTTATTTATCAAAATACTACATACTAACGGTATTTGGTGTGGTTTAAAGAAAAGAAGATACTATATATGATCGGAAATAAGATCAAACAGCTTAATAATCATTAACCCTGAGAGAGAGAGAGTTTCTTTTCATGTACTGATAAACAAAAAATATAATATAGGTAGTTACATATCATAATTACATAATTACAAAACCTGTTAAAATAATTACAGTACAATTAATGACGCATCCAATGTGGTGCAAATACTAAATATATTATATCAGTAAAAAACAACAGTACATAAATGGCTGATCCAACGTGGAGAAGATTTTAATTATCATACGTATAAATAATTACAGTACATTAAATATATATATATTGCAACAAATCAAACTTTATTATTCTAATAAGGATATAGTGAGTGTGTAAAAATCACGAACAAGTCTATTATGGAGGAGATGAAAAATTATTTATTATACACATAAATATTGTTTTAAAGATGTATAATGTATTTTAAATTGTCATTTATTGATAATATAAATAATTGTTTGTATTGTTCGATAATATAAATCGATTTTACTTGATTGCTGCAACGTCCTCCTCTCGTCTCGTCGCTCCCGTCCTGGCGTCCTCTTCTTCTCGTCGTCCTCTTCTACAGCGTCACGCCTTCCTGGTGTCCTCTTCGTCCTGGCGTCCTCTTCTACAGCGTCACTCCCTCCTGGTGTCCTCTTCGTTCTGGCGTCCTCTTCGTCTCGTCGTCCTCTTCTACGGCAGGCGGCTCCAGCGGCGATATTTCAATGAGTCTCGTTGTTATGTTTGACTGCTAACATTAATTAGTTTCTTCATAAATTGTTCACTCACAATGCTTATAAATTCCACTCGTCCAGTTTATTATTAATTTATATCTTATATTTTCTTAACCTCAGGATTAATATGGGTATTACTTAATGCGGTGCGTTTAGTGTACACCTTCACGATATCTTGAAGTGTCTTTAAATTCCCTAAGCGGATATCTTAACTTACACGAAACAGCACTGTATTATATTTTATATTTTATCTAAATATTTTACCCTCTCGGTTCTTATCGCAAAATTTCGTTAAGAATTTCCAAGGTTTATTTTATATACGATATTTCTACGTTCGTAAGAGAACAACTCTCTTCACCGGGCACAACTTCCCCTTGCAACTTCTACAGACAGACTGTGTCCATCCTAGCTCTACAACGTATGAATCTCACTGAATTTAGTGTATTCTGATAGGCTAAGCCCAAGTCACATGATTAATGGAACAAACAGGTACACAAATTTCATGAAAAACTTTGTATAATTTAGCAAAGTCCTGGATGGAAATTATCTACAAATTTTATTACCCTATCATTGATAATAGTTACAATTGAGTTTTTCTTTACTTAAAAAACCATATTTCTAAAATACAAAACTTACGACTACAAGACAAAATATTACATAAAACAAATTTAAACAAAAAAATGCTCGTCATCCATGTGCTCTGATATACACAACATAGCTTACCATCCTGTGTTCTGTTGCAATATATATATATATATATTATAAGAATATTATAATATATATATATTGCAACAGAACAGAGGATATAAGTTCATTTAAGTGGAATACTAATGTTATAACACATTTTCTCACGGCCATAAACATGTTAAAATTTGATTTTGTTGTTTTCTTTGTAAAGTAGTCATAAGTTTTGAACCAAGCTAGATTTAAAAAAGTATTATAGCCAAAATGTGCATAATTTTATACTATTTAATGTCATGTGAAATATTTATGTGTAAGTGCGCGGGTGCGCGGGTGATTTACATTTTATTTAATAACTTTGTTCAAAATTGACATTTCGTTCTGAAACTTGGACAGGGTGTTCTCATGGTTATAAGCTACATTTTCCATATACTCAGTTCTTCACAGCTATAATTTTTATAAGTTTTATTTTATGAAATCAGTTCTTAATTATTTTCGTTATCTCCTAGAAAGTAATAAAATTTGTAAGTTAAATCTAGACAGGCCTTTGCAGAATCGGACAGAGTTTTAACTTGAGTTCGGTCTATCAGTGTCCAAATCAATGACGTTGCTAGATTTTCCATAAATCAGAAGGTCTAAAGTTTATTTGAGACAGTCGCTTTCAGCGGACGGACCGTTCAGTTCCTGCCGAAGTCTTCCCAAAGAAAGACGTACTCGCTGTTACGAGATTTTCGTGACGAGACAAGTCGATTTCCGTAAGACTTTGTACTTGGTACGGTAAGAGTTGTTCGTTACCATTGCCACATTATAAAACTCAAATATTTAAAGATAGATTAATTTATAGTGGTTTTTCGCGTAGAGTGGAAGATTTCTGTGGGGGGCAAAATACCTATCGTGGTATTTTGAGAGTTAACGTGAGAACACTTCAACAGGCCGGAATTGTGTAAGCTTAATACACGATCTATTTTTTACCCAGTTTTTATCCCTGACATTAAGAGTATTGAAGTTATAAACAGTAACAGTTTCATATCTCAGTGCGGGAGTGAGCCAAGTCGTAGATTTTCAACGGGGTGATCTTCGGTTGGTCGACGTGTAGAGTAGCAGCGGTGCAGACGACCAGCGAGCGGAGTTTGGAATACCAAAGACTTGGAATTCTACGCACAAGTAGCTTATATGTAAAACAAGCCAATAAACTCATTTATTGAAAGATAATTATTTAATAAACAATTTTATATTATAAAGCTATAAGACAATAGTAAATTTTAATGTGTTAATGTATACAATTTTCCTACCTCCAGATATAGACTCTGTTGTAGTAATTTGAAAATAACCTATCTATGCTGTCATAATTTGTATCGTTGCAACACACACACACACACACACACACACGCACACACGTATAATTTAATATGCATAACTGTTTTACCTCAAGATATATTCTTCCTTATTTGGAACATGTTCGGGAATCCTATTGTTCCCATCCTCAGGCATCTTAATTTTAGATCTTGTTGAGTATTTGTGTTCCAGTTGGCTGTTGGTTTTTGGTATTTTAAGTTGGTAACTTGGTTTGGTATTATTCTGTGTGGGTGTGGTGTAGACTATATATTTGCTTTTTGAGTGTTTTCAATGTTGAGTATTTTGAAAATTGTATCGTGTTTTGTGTTGATTTGTATTAGTTTGTTTTGTACTTTGTGTTTTGCGTTTTGTGTTAGTATACTTGTAAATGTTTACATATATTCATTATTGTGGTATGTGTTTTATCAGTGCCATGTTGGTTGTGTTTGGGAATTCATGTTGGAACACGAGCTCTTACCCCACATATAGAGAAATGTAAGTCACGACGGGATAGTAAATTGAAGGTAACAGGTTAATCACGTGTAGTATATCACGATTAGTCGTTTTGTGGTCGGCACTCCGTAATTTCACTTCCAAAGGTGGTTTTTGACCACCATTTCTGATAAGAATTTCAGTTGTGTTTATAAGTCTTAGTTTGGCAAATTAAACGCTACATAGAGGTTAGTATCTTACTCCTGTTTTATTTGCTTTTTGTAGCAAATATTTCTTGTTTGTTCGATTCATGATTAACTTGTTTTATGTGCGGCAGTCAAATTTTTATTAATATTGATTATACGATTCTTCGCCGTAGTTGTGGTGATTGTACTGTGTATCGCAATGTTATCAAATAGGCCTATTTAAATTTTATTAGTGTAATACTGTATAATACTGTATACTGTAATACTGTAGTACTGTAATACTGTATAATTATTGCCTGTACTAAAATGGTTGCAATTGTTAGTAACCAAACGTTGTTTTTATACCAATAGCTTAAATGACGGACTGTTTCCGAATCCTTGTTTCACCACATCGATAAATCGTCATTGGTTATTTTTAAAGAGGGTTTGTTGGGTTTGATGTTGTAGAGTAGAAGAAAATGTTTACCAAGAAGAAAATGCTTTATGTGTTCTGCAGTAATGGTTCAAAGAGGAAGAGTGCGTTGGAGAAAGTTATAATTATAGAGAACGTAAAAAGCGCAGATTCAGTTAATCTTCACTACACGTACAAATCTTACTTTTCACCGCTAATGAGCTTCTCGCGTGTAAGTTGTTAACGCTGTGAAGAAGGTGAGTGTCGTTAAGTTATTTTGTATATCACCTATTTTGAACTAAAGGTGTAAACCTGATAAACGATCTACGCGTTCTAAAAGGAGAGTAAAGTAATGCCACCAATGAGAAGGAGATCTTGTGGCAGAGGAAAAACCTTATTATGTTTCTTGTTGTTCTTATAAATTTTTTTAAAGTTTAACAATTCAAGAATTGTTGAAGATTTTTTTTTGTTTCAGGTATTTCTTTGTATAATGTCTACTTAAAATCGAAAGATCGTTTTCATATAAAGTATTGTTAGGGAGAATATCTGAAGATTATCACTAGACAAGCAACACTAAAAGCGTTTAAAAAACTGTAAGATGCCCCACGCAAATTGCTTAATAAATACCTAATTAAAAAAGTAACGTACGTAAGTCTCATGTTCTAAAAGTGTTCCTTGTAGATAAACCTCGCTAAAACCAGGTTACGTTATACTTACCTAATTTTTTAAGAAAGAAATATAAGAAAATGCAACAGAAACCGCGTAATATAATTGACGCATATACGTTTAGAAATACGTATTAAACTACACAAAATTTGGCGAACAGGATTAGTATACAACAAGTTTCTGGAGAGTGTAAGTATTTGCGTACAAAGAAGCTTCAATCTGAAACTGTGTGTTATTTACAGGTCATGATTTTGAGACAGGTAAAGGAGTAGTGGCCATTAATGAGAGCAAAACGTCACTGCACTGCAGTGGCATTTTTTCTCGTCGTCCGAAAATTGTGGTCCACGAATTTAATCATGGATGAATGAAATAACGAATTTTATACATTGCTTCCAACAGCACGCATAAAATTGCACTACCAGTTCACTGAACACAAATTTTATATTTATGTACTTCCAAATTTGTTATTTTTTATCTTCAGAAAGAAATTTATTTTCATAGTACGTAGAAAATACAGTAATGAAAATTTAAAAAAATATATTTTAGAAACATTGAATAAAACTAAAATTAGAAATAGAAGTTTTAAATATGCATACATGTATATGTAGGTGTGCGCGTCATAAACAGTGTCTTCTCACTAGCCTTTATTCGGCCAGGGTTCTTGCATACAGTATCCATATCTTACTTCCATAAAAGCTAAATGGTACTGACATCACTTTATAAAATTTTAACAGATTGTTTAACAGATTAACAGTTCCATAAATGAGGTTAAACTTAGTGAGATAAGTGACTTCCAAGAGATCTAAATGAATACACTTAATCCCTACCTATCCCAACTATATTTTCATCGTCTTTGTCGGGGTGAATGAGACTCTTAAATCAAATCTTCTAGTGGATAAAATTCTATAAAAGTCCTTGCGAGATTAGAAGAAGTGAAGCTGCATCCCAACCATGCATGTACTGTAATAAGACGAGGGAAGATTTTCTTACTGCCAACTCAATGGGAAGGACCAGGTAGATAACTGTGTTTTGGCTAGTGTTATGTACTGATAGCTTTTACCACTATCAACATAGTACACAAACGCTGAGTAAATGAAGAGTGGACTACGTGGAAAGGCATCATTTAAACAAGTGAAGGACGGTATTTACATACAATAATTCAGTGTAACTTAAAGTCTACTACTATTTCTAAACAAGTATAACAAAGCAAATGGTTAGATAGTAATTGCTAGAGACTAGGAACATAAAGACACCAGAGGACGTTACGAACAAACAGAAGATTAAGTGTGAAGTATGATAAGAGTGCCCATATAACTTTCTCTTTTAATTTGTATATACATGATGTCACACATAATTGGCAGATGATCCTTCTGAAAATTTTATGATTGGTAACTGTGCAGTCGACACGTTGTTGTATGCTGTTGACCAGGCTATCATGTTGAAATCGAAAAGCAGTTTGCAAATGACTGTAAACTCACTTAGTCGAATCTGCAAGGTCTTCGGATTTCAGATCTCCACACTGAAGCGAAAGATAATGCCTTTTAATATAGCCGATCCCATACCAGCAAAATTGTTGTAGATGGTACTGTTCTGGAGCAGATCTATAATTTTGAATATCTCGGCTATGACGTGTCTTACAACACAAAAAATGACGTAGTAAAAACTGCATAATTTTAACTATATATGTGAGGATATTATGTGTGAGAACTATAATTTTAACGAGTGAAAAAATAAAACACCCTTGTATTAATAGAAGTTGATGGCCCTCCACATACTTCTATATGGGTATGAGAATTGGACTTTAACGAAATCCCAGGCCAGTCGTACTCAAGCGGCCGAAATAAGGTTTCTGAGGCTGGTGGAAAGATGTATTCTTCAAGATCAGAAGACGTGTTTACTTAATAGATCGTATTATGAGTTTACTTAATAGGATTGGCCAAGATCGGCTACAATGGTTGGAACATCTTACCAAATGGATGACTGCCCATCAGTAAACAATTATTGAATTATAAGCTGAAAGGACGAAGAGGTATGAGACGTCCAAACAAGCTTCTCTATTCTATCCGCTTGGGATTGGAACATGCCATTTTTGATCCAGTCTCTGCTGAAGATGATAACGATGAGAAGACTATGTAAAATTGACTCTTCATTTCAAATAGTTTTGATGATATCAAACGCTAAGTGTTTTGTGTTACACAATATATTGACGTGTAGTGGTTATATACGTCATCAGTATCGATTTGTAATTGCCTAATGGTAGTAATATTTCAAGCGCGTTACGTTTGGTTTCAGCTTTCAGACAACAACAAATATAAAACATTAGGGTGTTAGACGTTCTTGGAGCGGTAGTAGATCTAGAAACATACCACATCTGATGTATTCATTATCCAGGTACCATAAACTCTGCCAGTAACCAATATGATATATAACGTGTACAAGACGATGCTACCGGCATCCATATGCTGTATTATATTGGGATTCTCTGCGCCCTTGTGTGATAACAGAACGTTAAACAGACTACAAAACAGTTATTCTATTATGATCTGTATATTTGCCTTTGCATACAGCACGACATCGTTTGCCTTCAAGCTGTATTACATCCGGCCAGCCACTGTGAACGTCATGTTTCTAATCGCGGATGTAGCAGCCGTAATCATTGTAACGTTCTACCGTATTGAGTTTATCACCGACAACAGTGTTATTAAACACATCGTTACCAGTCTATATAATTTCGATAAACATCTTACATCTGTTGGCATTATCATAAATCACCGAAGTGACTTCATCATTAATTCAGCATACACAATGTACATACTCCTACACAATGCTTTCTATTCTTATGTATTTCATCGAAGCATCAGAGCGACAGTAATCCAGGAAATTGCTTCAGAATTTCCTTCACTATTCGAAGTTTCGGTCAAGGTTATGCTGTTTTGTTCTGTTGTGGCTTTGGATCTATATACAAATAGTTCTCTCTATATTATAATGCAGAGACTTGTACTACTTCGCCAAGGTATTGTAGGTTTAATCGAACTGAGGAATGAAGCATGGTCAATGAATAGGTCTGTCTTCTATATTACAAACGAAAGAGAAACGTATGAGCTCTTGTATAAAAGCTATGGTTATATTTTTGACTTATATTACAAAGTAAAAGAATTTTATAAACCTCTGTTTTGTATCAGATTGTTTTTGCTGATTCTTATGCCTTCATTGTTCATATTGAATGCTATAACTGACAACGACCCTTTTCATTGGTGTCTTTTCTTATCAACCTTATTTTTACTACAGTTACTACCTATCTACTTAGTCGTACGCGTAGTATCAGAACTTGATAATATTCATTGTCTTATACAAAATGTATACCACGTCAATCATTCCAGCAATACACTTCAAGCCTTAGCCAAACGATGGCTTCAGCACTATATGTACAGAGAAGCGACATTCGACTGCGGGTACTTTACCATGGAGTTTTCACTTCTTTCTCTTGTCGTCAACTTTGCATCGATATTTATTTTTGCTGTGTTACAGTAGATTTTATACTTTTATACTGGCAAGATTCTTTACTGGAATGAAGTAAAGACTAGGGATTGGAAAGTCTCTCGGTAGTAGTAATACACAATACAGTCTTCAGCGGTAGATTGTAAAATATCGAGTAAGAAATAATGGGTTTATTTTCTTTATTGGATACAAGCAACGTTTTGCCCTAATTTCTCGTAGCTAAGGTACACTGTTGCACGTACACTGTTGCGCTAAGGGCTTCGCAACTTGCGTATCTTGTGACTACTTAACCACGTTGTGTAGACGCTCGTACTGCCGACTATTCCACCAGTTTATGGTTTTGCACCTATATCTGCTTCGGTTACCCTCCGCGCTTTGAAAAACTGGCAGAACTGTTACGCCTCAAAACTGCGCGTGTCTAGTAGCCGGCAAATAACACCGGGCTACCTCCAACCAAAGCTGTATCATGTGATACCAAGACAGTGAATTAATAAAAGTGTTAGTGGTTAATTATTTTAAGGGTCCTATTGAAATTAGTTTACATTTATTTATTTTAATGATGGTGTTTATTGGAGAACTTTGGAGAACCGTAGAGAACTGTTGTATACAAGTGTTGTTATTTAATAAAGCTGTTCTGACAATTGTAACAATTTCTTTAACTTAAACCATATAAATTGGTGAGCCTTGTGACAGATGAAAAAATATTAGTATTATAATATAAACTGTTTAAAACGTTTAGTAACTTTTATAAAATATAACTTTAGAAAACTTTGATTTTCATAATCATTTGCAATGCAATACGTGAAAAAGCAATATCAGTCATTGCAGATCTCCTCCACTATTACATTTGTAAATACAAAGAGTCAGGATCTTTACTAAAATTTATAAAACGTGATCTAAAAACAAACAATTAAATTTAATATTTAGAACAAACAATTTTTTAAAATAAATAATTAAAAAAAATCGTTTCTATTACAATTATATTACTAAGGTTGTAAGATTGTAAGATTGTAAGATTAAAGTTACAAGATTACATTTACTGACATAATCTGAACTGGTTATTGAGGATTTGAAAATTAGGTATCATAACAGACGACACAACAAAAATATAAAATTACAACCGTCCGTATGACTTTTACTTCATTTATGTAGGCTTATTAATATACATAGCATAGAGCTGTACAGTGGCGTAACTAGGAGATGCTCCTGGGGGGGGGGGATGAAACTAGCTTCTAGGAGGAGAGGTGGAGAGGAGACTAACTTAAAGGTTAGAGTCCCCATTTTCCTCAGGAAAAATGAGGAAATCATTTATAAATTTTACATTTATACATGCGGTAATATATTTAATAAATACTTTTCCTCTCAAAGTGTTTAAGTATAGTGATGTAAACTATGTAGCAAATACGTTATTTACCAAACGTTAACTAATTGTCACTATTAAGAAAACTCTATTTTATTAATTTACGAATACTGTAAACTCTGTTCTATCAACAGTTCTTTATAAACTATATTTCAACACACCCAAATTGCTTAGAAATAGCCCTTCGCTGGGTAAATATGGAATTTTGCTGTAAATTTTAAAATCTCTGTGGGGGGGGATTGAGCCCCCGTAGTTACGCTACTTGAGCCACATATGATACATACAAATATTACGTATCCGTTAGACATGTAGAAAATTTGAGGGGTAAAACGTTGGTTGGGCTTACAGAATCATCGTCGCCCGGCGGTCATCGACAAACCTGCGTAACGTTCCAATCGTGACGCTTACAGTTCAAGTCGCCTGCCATGATGACCCTTCTGTATGCATCAAAAATTGCCGCCAAGTCAGGGTGTAAGAGTTGTCTGTTCGGCGGCTTAAAATCCGCCACCACGAGGGAACCGCCGGAAGCACCATGATTCTCCAGAGCAGTGACTTCTAGGTGGTGTGCTGTGGTCGACACGGTGATGGCCAATTCAGGTCCTCACCGCTACGGTCGTACCTGCTGGGGCCGAGTATACTGCCTCACCAGAGTCAAGTGTGTCCCATTGAAAGTATTACTTTGAGCTTGAGTCGGGCGATTGGAGTTCCAGGACTTTCTCAGTCGCATCGTTGAAGATCACGTTTAAGGACCGGATTTATAGAAGGAATATGGGAGTGGCGTCTTCCACCAAGAGCGTGAGTTTCTCGGCTAAATCAGCAGTCTCTAAGCAGGACATGATAGACCTAAAGGTCAGGGCGACGTTGCGGAGAACTTACGCCGCAAGGAAGTCGTAGATGACGTTGGCGCCGTTAGAGACAAAGTTGGAGGCAGAATCCTTGGAGACTGGCTCCGCATAAAAGCGCAAAGACTTTGCAAACGAGGATTTTATAAAAGTCTGAAAGTCATGAGCTTACGGCCAGAGATAGCACTTTTGTCGCAGGCACTAGAATCCGGGACTGAAACGATAGTGCCGGTATTTTCGTCTTCGCGACGCCCAGGCTTTCTGAACTTGATAGCAGAGCTGGGGATGAGTACCACGAGACTGTGTAAACTTGTTACCTTTGCCTGAGACTTTGGAGTATCTGGATGGTGGCAAGGTTGCATCCTTGCAGTGGTAGTGTCTTCCGCGGAACTGGAGGGTTTAGATTCCTCAGGCTTTACCACCGAGTTGGTTTTGGCTGACTAGGACGTCTTATAAGACGTCGCGCCGAGTTACGGCGCTTTTTCGCCTTGGAGCGAGTTGGGCTTGAGTTGGAGCCTGAGGCGGGAATACGTGGATCACATGTGATTCCTTTGGCCGCTGGGGCTTCTTAATGACTTTAGAAGTTGTTGAAGCAGCACTCATGGCAGCTGTAACAGGAGGCGTAGGGACAGTCTACTCAATTGTAAGTCATGATCCAAAGCTCGGATGCCTCGGCAAAGGCAGGGACCATTTGGTTTTCGCCGCTAGACCTCCGGCTTGTAAACAGGGCAGGACCGGCCAGTAGTTGACGAGGTGATTACTGCCGCAATTGACGTATTGTTTGAATGCGGGGGTATTACATATCTAGTAAACACTTCACGCAAGCTGGGACTTTTTTACAGGCATCACAGTTTTGGCCGAAGCGTTAACACCTGTGGCACTGAGGCAGTGCTCCGGGAACTCGGGTGAGTGCCACTTTTACGCGGAACCACAGGTCGGGGAGCTCGTTGAGGATATTCTCAAGAGAGAAATCGACGTCCAAGCCCCTGAGCACAAAAGACGTCATTGGGCGAGAAGGCATGTTAGTCCTAGTTTTATGAATCAAGGAAGACTAGGACCTAGCGATAAACGGGTATTTCTGGGACAACAGTCATCACTGTATCCATTGCATCGACCACAAGGAGATTTATATAGATTTTGGCCATGGAAAGGCCGGAAGCCCCAATCAGTCGCTGCTAAAAACCGGTAGCATTGCACCCGCCATAGGCGAAGATTGTCGGTATGCGTCTACCAGGGGGCGGCGCATGGGCGCTGCTAGATGCGGTCGGCACCGCCCGGTTTCGCCATCGGTGGGGGCAATTTCCATGGCCGAGGCTAAGGAGATGAACGGATCCGCCTCATTTTTTTGACCGGGTGGCCCTCCGGTCCAGCCGGAACGGAAGCATGAGGTCCACCACCGGCAACCGGGACCGTCCGCGTATCAGGAGAGGAATCCATCAGAGGAGACATCAGTGAGTCGCTCGTGTGAATCAGCTTTGGTCATCTATGGAAAATTATTGTCAGTCAACATTATCTTGTCCACAAGTTTCCCTGGTTTGGAGTCAACATGTGCAGCCTGGGTGTGGTATGGTTCAATGTCCCCTCCAATCATGCGCCTGCCACGCATGGGTCCATGGACACCATTACCTCACCACCCGTTTCTCTTCTGGATTCTCCTAAACTCATTGCCTGTACTCGTTGTTGTAACATGGCTGCACCTTCTCCTCCTCCTCCACTACTGTGGGAAACTCTATCAGCGCCAATACTCTGGTGAACTGCTTCTGCTGTTGTCGTGGTGGGCCACGTAGTTGCTGTGGTCCTCCACGTTGTTCACGGGGACGTTTCTGTTGTTGCTCCAGCTGTGGTGGACCCTGTTGCTGTGTTGGCTGTTGTGCCCGGGCACGTGCCCGCCTCCTTCCTCTCGACGTCCACCTTGCTGCTCCATTGGAAAACGATCGCCTTACTGAAAATACTAGTGTATAAGGCTGGTGATGCCTTAGTATCATTCTTAAAATGAAGTCTGCTTTCTCCCCAATTCAAAACACGAAGCTTTAGTACCACATGCGATCAATCGCTACTCCACTTAATGAATTACGTAAAAAAGGGGCTAAATTCGAATGGAGAGAAAAGCAACACAAGGCTTTTGAGGCGCTTTAGGAGGCCATCATGTATCCGCCTGTGTTGCGGATGCCCAATGTTTCTAAGCAGTTTGTCCTGCAGACGGACGCTAGTTGGGTTGCGCTCTGGGCTGTTTTTTCGCAGGTTGTTGATGGCGCTAGGCAGCCAGTGGATTTTATATCTCGGACCTTGACCCAAAAATGAAAGACGTCATCTGTCTATGAACTAGAGTGTTTGGCAGTGGTATACGCCATAGATAAGTTCAGGCGTTTCTTGGAACGCTGAGTTCCTACTTGAGACCGATAATCAGACCCTCTCTTGGCTTCTTGCTCATCCCCGGCAAATGGGTAAAATTGGAAGGTGGATGGTGAAAATTTCATCCTTTAAATTCAAGGTGCAACACATTAGGGTACTCAGAAGGTGGTTGCTGACGCTTTGTCCCGCATGTTTTCCTTACTCAGTGAAATTCAATCTGAGCAACCCTGTGCCTTGTTGTTAGACTTTCCGCTAGCCTTTACTGATGTGTTACCCCATCAGTTAGATGATGAAGAGTTGGGTCCTATCATCCATAAATTAAAAGAGGGTAACGTACAGGCCCCATATTTCTTGTCCAAGGGCGTCCTATGTTGCAAAGAAAGAAAAGGACGAGTCCCTAAAATCGTGCTGCCTAGCAAGTTAGTGCCCATGGTCTTCAGCTACTATCATGATTCCCCAGTAG
This sequence comes from Magicicada septendecula, assembly GCA_034769895.1. Taxonomy (NCBI): domain Eukaryota; kingdom Metazoa; phylum Arthropoda; class Insecta; order Hemiptera; family Cicadidae; genus Magicicada; species Magicicada septendecula. The sequence continues at coordinate 356,523,045 of CM068370.1, forward strand.
GTGGACATAAGGGAATTTCAAAGACCATTTCCAGCATTAGGAAGCATTTTATCTGGAAGGGCATGGATAGGGATATTGCTGCTAGTGTTAAGGCGTGTCATCTTTGTGGGTTAAGCAAGCGTGCCCAAAATACTAAGTTGGGTTTCTTGTCATCGGACTTGGCGATCAGACCAATGGAAAAGTTATTCACGTAGCAATGGACCTCTCCCACGTAGCAAGTCAGGTAATTCTTTCCTGCTTGTTTGTGTAGATGCTTTCTCTAAGTTTGTCTGGCTATTGCAACTACGGCAGGCAAACGCTCGGTTAACCATTCTAGCACTCCAGACCAATATCTTTCAGCATTTCGGACTTCCGGCCATCATTGTCTCTGACAATTGTCCACGATTCATTTCGGGCGAATTCCGGCGAATGTGCTTCGCAAACGGTATCCAACATGTAACCACTTCCCCTTACTACCCTCAGCCGACCCACGCGGAAAGATTCAACAGAAATCTTAGGTCTGCTCTGATTGCTTTACACGCAGAGCAACAGAATTGTTGGGACCAGAATCTCAAGTGGTTACAGTTAGCCTTCATACGTCAATTACAGTTACCCTCCATGAGAGTCATAAGGCCATTCCCTTTGAGGTCATGTTGGGATTCTCGCCCACACTTCCATTGGTCAACTTATGGAAAACTAAAGATCTCCTGCTTAATACTCCCGACATTAGGACAGCAGACAGGTGAAGAGACCCGGAAGAATCTGCTTTCTTGCGCACGAGCGTGTCCGTGTTCGTTACAATCAGGGGCGAACTCTTAATCCCTTTAAGGTTGGGGATATAGTCTACTGCAGAGCCACCCGATCAGCTTAGCCGTGGACAAAAGGGCCGCCAAGTTGTGTTACCGTTGGTCCGGTCCATACCGCATTCTGAGGTTTGTGTCACCAGTGACGGTGAGGTTGGGAGATCCCAATAGTGATATTGAGAAGTTGACCACTTACATATATATCTAAGTTGAGGTTTTGCCATAGGGCATAGGTAGGTGAGTGGTGGTAGAAAAGTTCTCCTTGTTAAAGTATTAATTCGGCTCTTAGGTTCTCAGTTTGTGAGTTTGAGAGGCCTTAGGAGGTCAGAGCTCTAGTACGAACGATTTCTTGCCTTTTTCTTCTTCTTTCTGTATTCCTTTTGTGCTGGCCCTGGCCAGGCCAGCATACAGTTCCCACGCGATTATACACATACACACCCAGGTACACATGCACCCACACAGTTTCATTTCCTCCTTCTTCTTGTCTCGTTTTCCTCTGAGTCTCTGTCTTCCTGAGAGCGATCAATTTTCCTGAGACCCCCGAAGTAGCCAAGATGACTGTGATAGTCATTGTGAAGTAGCCAGGAGGCTGTGGATTAATTTGTTTTTTCGGGGGGGGCAGCCAGGTTGCCCTTTTGGGGTGGCGGTGTGCCGGGGTTTGAAATTCCCGGCTCGGTTTGAATGTGTTGAGTGCCGCCAACGCGCTTGGCAGCTGTGCTTCCCACAGCCACCTAGATCATTAAAATATGATTGCCACGGTTGTGCCTGCGCTCCGGCGACGCGATGTAGCAGGCATAGTCAACCGTATCAGCTGCTCGTTGTACGTTGTTAATAAGCAGCTTACCAAAGGTTATTATCTACAAATTGGGACAGGTCGTTTTTATGCAGGATAGTGGGACCGACTAATCCAAGCCTTGTTCTCATTCCTCTGCCAACCTTCAAGGAGAGTGTCCATTGGTCTGACGGCCCAGAGTTTAAGTGCAGATCTTTCCACATGAGTTCGTAATCCAATAAAGGCTTTCAGGGTCCCCGCACCAGCCGAGAGAAAGGGGAAGCAGCGGTAGTAACATCAACACCTCTCACTATCCGCAGAGCAGTGCAGCAGGATACTCCCCAAAGCCGTCAGGCCCAGGAATACTCATCCAACAGAACACCGAAGGACCCACGTCTGCTCGGAACGACACTCGCTGGACATTTACCACAATCTAATGCGACAGATTAGTTTTGCTAAATTTTTATGTAATGCTAAATTGGGATGACCCACACTTTGTAGCGATAACTTATCTGCAACAACTAAGGTGTTACGATTTAAAGGGGATATCAGGTGTATCTGTAATAATAACTCTATGTAACTTGTAACGGTATTTCAAATTTATTTATTAATAATGAAATTGTGCGCAAGGCACTTGATTCGACTTAAAACATTCTTTATTGCTTTGTTACTATGCCGTAAGGCTTACGCTGTACACATCCTTACTGATTAAATATTCTATTCTAATAATTACTTTATTAAAAATATCATTTCCTGACTACTCAGTCAATTAATGTGCTTCTAAATATCAATGCTTAAATATCTTTTTAGATATTGTACCGAAATTCAAAATATTAATAGCTACTGAATTTATCTTTCTTTTTCAGTACTGATTTATAGAACTCTAATTTTTACTTAAATGCTTTGCATTCTTTTCATTGCAATACTAAGTAGAGCTCTTGTTTACGTTAATCTTACTTCAATAATATCTACCATTTTAACTCTATATTTACAAGAAACATTGGCTCTTAACTTTAAAGTAAAACAAGAATGTCTTTAATTGTGTTTAGTTAATTGTTCTACTAAGAGATAAATAAGTTGTTTATCACCTTACTGTTGTCAATCATACTCAGTCGCAATCGATCCATCTGTAATCGTCCTCGTCTCGAACTCCAGCATCAATTCCTCTTGTCCAGCGTCGCTTCTCTTTTCCACCGTTTTTTCCAGACTTCAGTAACGTTCCCCCGGCCCAGCGCAGCCGCTCTAGGCTCCAGTACCATTCCTCTTGTCCAGCGTAGTCGCCTCTAGACTCTAACGTCGTCTCGCTCTCTGGAACTAAGTCGTCAGCTCTCTCGCTCTCCAGAACTTAATGTTATTTCTTCTCGTGCTGTTTCGGACGTCAGTTGATCATCTTATATGGATTTTCTTCTCGTGTAATTCTGTTACTATTTAAAAGTGATTGTATTTATCACTTAGTTACATAGTCGTATGTAACTGGAAGAATGAAACTATTTACAAAATAATAAATACGCCGTGCGGACGGACAGAAGCTCCCGCCGCAACTGTGGGTGATCAAAGAGATACAACTGTAGCGTGTGTGTCCTATATATACTCACGCCTTGGTTAACACCTGCAGTTGTACGAAATCGACATGTCTGAAATTGTCTCTGGGCTTTGTTCCCCCACTCCTCGTCAATTTCGCTATTTCTTATATTTCTGGGAATTCCAGAGTCCTGTGAGTATACTCTTATACCCATCTTATAACTATTTTCACCACACATGTTCACTGTACTTTTGGACATTGTAACTTACCCTTGCGATCTGTACACAGTTTATTTCGCACTACACTCGTACGGTGTGTCCCTTTCACGTGGTTTTCGTACACAGTATGTAGTTAATTTTATTACATTTTATTGTGTCTTTGGATTTTCCTCCTTATTTATAGTTTATGAATAATTACGGAAAAACTGTAATTACGTAATTATTCATACTGGGCTGGCAAACTCGCCTGCATAGGCTTGCGTCACACACACTTTCAAAATACTATTGTACACGCTGTCAGTTACATCTGCGTGTGTGTGGACAAGTGGATTCAGGTCGAAACACCTGTCAATATTTTTGTCTAAGTCAAGCTTGCAATCCCTGACATGCTTACTTCTAATATATTATTAATTATTTTACAAATTATTATGTATATTTAGATTTTTATATTCATTGCTCAGTACAGCACTTATCTGTACTGTCGGATTAAGGACATTCTGCAGCACTCATGGCACACTGTTCATCATGGTAACGTGAGTTCTTCAACACAAAAGCACAGGTGGGAATGTTTTAATTATCACCTTTCAGTCAACATCAGCTCAATAGACTGGCCCCCTGGTGTTCACGTTAATCATCTTGTTAAGAACTCACAACATCTCAGATCAAGAATTCCAGCTGTTTAAACAAATTGTAACTGAACACTTTGTAACTGAATATTTTGTAACAACATAAATTAATACTCTTGTAGAAAATGCTACTTGCAAGAACAGTGTGTCACAAGTTAAACACTAATAAAAATTGTTACTTGTTAAAAGAGTGTTGATTGCAAATCCTGTCACTCTGTTTGGGCTCCAGCACACTTTTCGCTTCCTCTAGGTTAAGTAGCCTAGTCTTAGATTTTCCGTAACGGCCTAAGTAACCGTTACAAGTAAATAAACAAAAGCTATTTAGCGGCATCGGAACTGTACATTTATCCATTCCTGCAGTACATTTTCGATGTTTTATGTAATATGAGATTGTATCGATATATTACGATGTGGAAAAAAAGAAGTGTACTAATTATAAATTGTCCTATTACTTAATGCAAAGCAAAAATACCTGTTGTTTTCATTTGTGAGGTTTGGTGGCAACTGTTTTTTGTTTTTTGTTTACTGCTGAAAAAAATAATAGCCGTGGTTGAGGAAAACATAACGTTTAATGTGTTATACAATGCTTCTAACACAGTAACACTTAAAATAATGAATTTAGCGTTTTTTATTTAACATGTACTTTATAAATATCTTCAATGGCTTTATAAACGGGTACATTTAAATCTCCAAAGGCTGTGCACCAACATAATAATTTAGTACAAGTGTCGAAAACAGAATTTGATTAATGAGTACAAAATTGTTATAGGAGCTGACAGAACGCCATGTGGACATAAACAATAAAAATTATATTAAAATAGCCTACTTATTAAAAGTCAAATATTCGCGTGCGAAGCCGCGGGTGACAGCTAGTATTACAAATAAAAGAGTTAGGTTTATTTTCACAATGAATTAAGAAATTGATAAGTGCACTTTATTACGTGAGTTTTTAATTGATAATATAATCTCATGTGGGGTAAGCATTTGTGATCTAACTTTAAAACAGAGACAAAGCACAGATGAATGACGTGTGACTGGAAAAAATCTTATAACTCTTATTTTCATCTAAAATCAGAAGTAGTATTCATTTTAAATTTGCATTATTTAAATAAGTTCAATCCAACTATCAGAAAAGCTAACAATTATAGGAAAATTCTTTCGTAAATAATTTATTTAAAATCTGAATTTTCCTTGCCGTGTTTACTGAAAGGAATTAATAACTCCATGTCGGTAAGTATCGATTCCAGATTCAGCAAACAATTTAATTCCCGCTCGTGTTCGACATACAGTATTTACAAGCGGTTAACACTTTTGCGCTGCATTTTCTATTTTCAGATTTTATTCTGTGCAGACAACGGCACGGAACAATTTCGTAGAGGAAATACACGCCGAAAATGAAAATAAAATCTGTTGTATACGTGATTTAACATTAATTTGTATCAGATACTAATTTCTTTACACCCCCCCCCCACACACACACATAGAGATTGTGAGGGGGAGAGGGAGTGAGAGATAGACGGATAGGCAGAGACAGAGAGCAATGTGACAGACTGACCGTACCATAAAAAATTAACATGAGTATCTTACGTGATAGGAAAACTAAAATTGATACTTGCGAAAGGTAAAGTAAGACTAGAAAACCGGACAAGTAAGAAACAATGTCACCTGTGATTTGATGTTTCTTGGTAAATCTCTATCAAAAAAATAAACGTATTCTATACCTTATGTTAAACATATTAAGCTTCGTGACTTAACATTTGACTAAGTTACATCACTATGGTTTGTTAATTCAATATTCGTTTATTTTTTTAAAATATATTACCTTATTCTATACAATTATCAATATGAATTCTTATTGGTTACCAAACTGACAGATACCTTAATAGTGACAAATAATTAACAGCAGTATAAAATGTTAGATCATTTTAATTTAAAAAAATATTAAACGTGATACTAGCTTACTTTTTTTTTGTATAGTCAGAGATTTAGCACAGAACCAAGGGTAAAGAAACAGATGCTAGTGTTTGTAACACTAACACGATACCTGTGAAACAAGAAAACATATATTATTGCCAGATAACAGAAACACTACCTGAGTCTTGTATTTTTCTATACTTATTTGACGAAAGACATGTAGGCCTATGACACACTTTCTTAATGTAGCTTAATAATAACAATTGTTTTTGAAAATATATCTCGAAATATTTGTGATGTAAAATTTTTGAGATATTCTAATAATTTAAAGTATATAGTGTATTATTATATATTGCACATTAGTAAAAAGTTTTTGAGTTGTTGACTTTTCTATTACAAACTTACTTCGCTTATTAATAGCACAAAAGCACATAGAACACACACACACACACACACACACACACACACACACACACACACACATTTCTTTATGTTTAAATGTAAAATAATTTCTTTCTGACGCCATTTGTAATGAAATATAAAATGATGTTCCTAACAATTTTTTTGTAACCCCAGGAGTGGTAATGCATATAAATGGCGTACACTTAAAGAGTAAGATCCGATATTAACATAAAATGTATAATAGTGCAGGTTACCAAAAATCGTGGAAAAACTGCAGGTGGAAGTAAATCCTTAGTAGGCTATTGTAATTAATTGCATTAATGCTTATTGTGAACTATTTTACGTAATACTTTATATCAGAAAATACATTAATCATTAAGCAACAATAATTTCTGTAAATTATCTTTCCTGTGAGCAAATATATTTTTACGTTTTCTGCTGTACAAGACTGAAGGGTCCTAAAACTTAAAAAGGATTGATATTTTATTTCTCCCCATGACTTACGCTAGAGCAATCGTAATGACTGTCCACGATCTTATCTCTTAGATATTTGTCAAACTTACCTTTGCTCTACTAAATTAAACGGTAAACGGTATAACACAAGGTACGTCTGCGGATGCGTATCCTAGTAATGTATTTCTATATACTCCAAGGCTCGGTATTATTGAAGACGTAGTTTCAGATATCGTAAACACTGCAAAAAGCACAAGCAGCACTTCATGAATCAGTTGTTATAAATGAACTTTTATATTTAGGTATTTTTACTACTCTATATAATATTATTAATCTTTCACAAAGCCACGTTATTTTTAGATGTTAACTCTGTCACAGATAGTTGTCAATATACTTCACTAGTCACAATTACAGTAAAGTACGATTTTTTATATTTTACTCTACCTACGGAAAACATTACAAATGTGACTCTCAGAGGTGGCTTTCTGTGAGGAAATGCTTTCTTGCATAACTACAATGTAATAGTCTAGTTTTCAGATAGTGTTTACGAGAATTCATTAATTCATACATTAATTGTGACACAGTTTGATTACCGTTGATTCTTACAATTTTTGATACAACAACACTAATTCAGAGAAGGTAACCAAGTCTTATAAAGATTGTTTTTAAAAGACAGAAACGACATAGTCTCATGAGATCATGGAAAGAGAACATTTAAGGTAAGATGGTGGAAGGAAGCTTGCAACGAGGAGACAAGAGAAAACGTCTGACGTACTGGATGTGAAAGACGGGAAGGAGAGGCACTTGTACACGCATGTATGATTGTTTCAATCTTCATAATGTATGCTGCAGACTAAATAATAATGATAATGTGACACCTTTCCTAATATAGTACTAGTGCTGAAAATGTTCTTATTATAAAATATTTCTTAGGAAATGATTTTAACTATGGATTCATACACATGCATTAACCCTGTCGAAGGAAACAAACCACTTCTGTGAATACAATTAGTTATAACCATCGTTTTACACTCAGGATTAGTTATTGTTGGCTACAATTTAAGGATGTGTACTGAAGAAACTAAATTAATTTTTTTTTGTGTTAAAAAATTAATACAAGGAAAGATAGTAAAATTATGTTTATCAACGATGGGATAAAAGTCATAAAAATAATTATGATATAGAAAATAATATATCTAGATTTTAAATATGTGGCATACTTATAAATATTTAACGCAAAATCACAAACTTAGTATGCCATTTCGGTTCCTAGAAGTATATTTAGATAATTATGTACAATAACTTCTATGCTCTTACTGTGATCTCCTCCGTATACTGATATATGCACTATCTGCGTTAATTATAAGGGTAATGAAAAACAAGTTACAAATAAAATCTATCTTTCCCCATCCTTGGCTGAGACTTATTTTGTTTTGTTACACGTGTCAGGTTGTATAAGCTCTGAGATCCAAATGACATATACACACCGATACAGCATCAGAGCTGTGAAAACGGCAGTCTAATCTGTAAACGTTTGTAGAACTCACCTTTGGAATGTCATTCACAAAAGAATATAGAAGCGTCACTTCCGCCAACTGCTTTCTAAACTCCGTAAATCGTATGCTGAGAAATATATCTATGTGCAAAGCTACTGTGAGGCGGGTGTAGCGCAATATTTCTGGTTGTACTGCCGTCTTTGACGCAGTTTACCTTGGCCATAAATCTGCGTAGTATAGTTCTACAGCTCTCAACAAGGTTCAAATACACAAACAACATTTCGTAGTTGATTAAACTGAAACTGTTGAGAAACGTTTCCTTATAAATTGCAACCAATTTTAAAATATCACAGTTGAACAGGAAACAATAAATATAAAAGATTCACATTAATATCATTCAAAGAGATCTATAGGAATATATAAATATGAAAAAACTGACAACATAGTTTAAATTTCAACATAAAAAATGTTTCCTCGTAAACATTTTTTCAATGGGCCTCACGTAGAACGAACATAATACACGCAAGAAAAATTTTAGGAAATCCGAACAAACAAAAATTGGTGGGGATGAGCCCAAGAAAACTCCAGTACAGCATATTTAGAACGTGTCAAATCCGCCGCCGCAAAAAATTCCATTACTCCGAACCTATCAGTACACAGCTCATCTCAAACATAGAAATCTCAAACAGTCTACAAAGAGTCACACGTAGGAAGAAACTATTTCACAACAAAGCAGCAGACTACAAAGAAAGAAAATACCCCGTTCGAACCCTTACCCGGTCGAACGGAGGAATCAGACTTATCTACATCTACAGTATGGAGTACAAGACTACAAGTTGTGTGTCGACTTGTCGCTTGTGACAGCTAGAAAGTTTAAGTCTTATATTGAGCAACGTTTGTATCTTTTACATTGCGACGGGAAAGTAGTGCAATATTTCTAGGTGTGCATTGCAAGCAAACGATTTTGATTGCAATGTAGGCAACCAGCTTTTGTTTAAGAGTCGTCGTCTTAAAGATATTATTCTTTACATGACATCGTTCCAGATAAGGACAATTCGTTTTTTCAAGCCTGCTCGACGTGTCGTCTAGTATTATGAACTAAAAAATTATTACCTCTGATAAGACGTAACGGATTCAAGTAACCTGATCACCTAAATAAGTTGCACACCTTTAAATCATGAGAATAAACAGCCTGCATAAATAACCCCTCCTGCAGATTTGCCGTTTGCGCTATGAACGTATACGATTGACGAGCAAACAATAAACGTGCCAGTGAGTATGAAAATGGCGACATGATTTCTGTACCTGCTCTAACCAACAATCACGCATGCAATGTGTTCCTCAAGAAGAAATATTTTTCATAAAAGTACAGTATTTGCGGGTTTAGGGAAAATAAAAATCAGGGGCCACATCGGTTATCTTCGAAATACTCTGTTTATTACGAATACATAATTAAAACTGACTGGAAGACGTAAACTGACTCAAAACGCAACGTAACATTTATGTTAAGTTTAGCTTGCTAAAGGAAACCAATTTATCTAATAAACGCCAAAAACCATTCTGGACTGCTGTTTGGTGAACATCAAGCGTTATTTTAGGCCTAAAACAAATACCAATCTATTTCTGGCTGCTAACTGAATCAAACGTTGAATAGTGTGGTCCTATACATTAAACTGTCAGTCAGACAAAACTCAGCCTAACCATATTCGCTTACATTTAATGATTTCCTTAAATCTAACAAAGTTCTTTAAAAGCGTGATCAATGTTCATTAATTAATTTTGTGAATGAAATTCAGAGACAATAGTTAACTTTATCTTATCCTTACCAAACATACCTATGTGTCATACATAGAGAACTATGGAAAATAATGCAAAACAGGGAAGTATGTAAAATAATATTCGACTCACTGAACAATGAAAACTATAAGAGTAAGACATAAATTATTATTACTTCTGACGATCACCGGCTGTAACGTACGATTCTGGTGGTGTTTTAGAGGCCCTTAAAAGTAATTTCTACCGTATTTTGGAAGTCTTGCACTGTTGCATCGATGTAACAAAAATAATCAACCTATAAAAAGTAAACATTAAATACAACATTGACTAGTCCATGGTGAAATATTCGAAAGCAAATATTTACCTGTGACCGACACTGATGTGTCCGACCACAATAATTTATAAAATATTTAACCAAAATACCAATACTCAGCAAAAATAACTCACATGTATACGTTGATCGGAACAGATCAGAAGTACACGTCAGGGCGGATAATTAGTGACGCAATTTGATATACGTTATAGTAGCTAGTAGTGCGTACATTCAGTATTGGTGGAGACAAGTCAAGGCTGATGAAGCAGCCCAAGGCTACACATGTCGCTTTATAATTCCATAGAGTGACAGAAAGCAGCCGTAGATATGGTCTAGACATCAATGTTAATAAAATGAAGCTAATGATTGTATCTAAGGACAACTTCACAAACTGCACCCTTAATATAAACCAAAGGCCAGTTGAACGTGCAAGCAAATTTACATACCTTGGTACTATAGTCTATGAACAATGGGACCGCTCTCAAGAAATAAAGATCAGTATTGAAAAGGCAAGAGCAGTGTACACTAGAATGAGCAGTTTATTCAAAAGTCACTATTTAACAATAAACACAAAGATACGACTTATACGCTGCTACGTGTTCTACGATGTAGAATCTTGGACTCTGACTGGAGCCACAACTAAAAAATTGGAAACTTTCGAAATGTGGCTTCACCGTAGAATACTGAGCATTTAATGGACAGCACATATAACTAATGTTGAAGTTCTTAGAAAGATAGGGAAGTTATTAACACAGTGAAGATAAGAACGCTTCAGAATATAGGACTTCTCATGAGAAATGAACAGAGATTTTACTTACTTCAGTCCATACTACAGGGAAAAGTACTTGGAAAGAGAGGAGCTGGGCGACCGAGAATATCATGGCTGAGAAATTTAAGGACTTGGTTTGGCATGAATACAACTGACTTATTCCATGCAGCAGTACAGAAAGTTAAATAATCTGTATGATATCCAACATCCGAAACGGATAGGGACTATCAGAACAAGAGAATTCTATAAACCTTTCTTAGTGACTTAGTGACACGTATGTTCGTTTCTATCATAATTTGCTATTATGTTTACTTTGTGTATTAAACGGGCACAAGAAATATGTTATTAAAATAGTATGAATTCCTAAGTCTTGTTTATCTACATGATGATGTGGATACTCTTGGGTCATCCTGATACCTACTTATAGAATAAACCAGACCATTTATCCGACGATTCAGAGTGTTATGCTCAAGTGTCCCTATATAAATATTGGCTATATTACAGCTCAATTATAACAATTTTTGGTTAGAGAGACTTGAAAAATCAAGGTACTCAGTGTTAGAAAAAATCTTGTATTACGTCAAGTACAACGGGTCGCAATGTTATCCGATTTTGAATACCGGTACTACTAACACAACTCACTGTGTAAAAGGCCACAGAATGAACAAACAGTCTTTGAGTGACAAACGCACTGAAAGTCGATCCGCCATAACACTCTAACAGTGGTCATATAAGAATAGGATTCCTTACGTCTAGCTCTTCGTATAGTTGACCTACACCTCATTCCTACAAATGTATAGCCTGAGTGTTCATACCGGCAAAGAGTATGACTTATGTGTTTCTCGTTGAGAGACAAGCAGCATTTAAAAATAAGTAACACTTACGCTGCTTGTTAAACAGGATATGACCCGCTAACTTTCCTAGTAAATATGCTCTATATGAGACGCAAGTACTCACAAACACTAAGACTTAAATAATACTGCTAAACCCAATAAGTTATTACAACTTAAATCACAAGAAGACTGCCTGTATAAATTACCTTTCATGCATATTAGCCGTTTGAACTACGAAAATGGCACATTCTGGATCGTCCAGCAAGCAATAAACGTGTTAGTGGGTGGGGATTTCATGACATGGATCCTAGGCTCTATACAACGACTACAAACGCAATGTGTCATCACAAAGAATATCATTCAAAAAATTTCGGTGATCGCGGGTTTAGTAGAAAAAAGGCATCATTGGCAGGATCGATTTTCTTCAAAATACGTTCTGTTTTTAAAAATACAAATTTTAGGTTGACTGAAAAGCGTTGGATTTTGAATAGACTAGATTCAACAGACTTAAAAAAGGAATGAGGAGTGCTGTCTGGTGAACAACAAACGTTGTTATTACGGCAACAAAAACAAAAATAACGGCCTAAAGAACGTAGTCTTATGTTACAAATTGACGCTCAAACAAAATTTAATTTAACCATTTTTTTTATATCCACTTGTTGCTTTCAGTCCAAAAAAGTATAATACTACTGACAAAATTTCTTACGATCAAGACAAGTGTGCAGTCATTTATAGTAGAAAAGTTTTATAATTAATAGTTAACATATTTAGAAACGATATATTGTGCTTAATTCTTCGTCCATATCAACTACGTCTAATTCTTTAGTAAGTATGAAAAGAATTTATATAATTTCTCAGGGAAATACGATAATGTATCGTACACTGCTGTGTCGTTTGTGTAATTTGCACTTATAACAATAGTACTTATACAATCAAGGCACAGTTCGTGACACGTGTGACACGTGTTCAATAAATTAAGCTCTTCTTCCACTTCGTAAAAACAATTAAATTTACCTTTCACACCAGCAAGCAATGTTATATCTTGAATTGTTTTCGTGTCTCTTTTATTTTCTTCATATTGATAATTAGGTGGTTTGCTCACGTTTTCTGTTTATACAGTAATTGTTCTATGGTTGAATGTAGTCGCAACGTTTGCCGTATTTCTTATAATTGTGATGTACATTTTTACTGAATTCACCTTTAAGAATGCAACTTTCTATTCACAGCGCGCTCTTTATATCTTCCTCTGCTGCAGCGCCTACGGTTTTTCGACTTTTCAATTCAGGAATAAAACAATTCGTAGGTTTCAAATCGCTTACAGTTTTACCGCAACCGACCTCATGATGGTTTATTTATTTATTTATTATCAAAATACCCTTCTACCATATTGGTGTCGGGTTACATCAAGTACACTCTATATACAAATTTTTTCCATCTTAATCTATCCATTGACAATGTCTTCGCTTCACTCCAGCCCAAGCTTCTTTCTCTCAAAATGTTTCCCATCATTCCATCCCAAGTCAGTCGCGGTCTTCCTCTCTTTTTCTCCCCCCTGATTTTGACTCCCAAACCTTTTTTACCATTCTATCACTATCCATTCTCTGCATGTGTCCCCATCAGCATAGTTTTCCCTGTTCAATAAAATCCAGAACCGATATCATTTCTAAACCCTCTCTTATTTGTGTATTCCTAGCTCTATTCTTCCTTGTTATTCCTACTATTCTCCTAAGATATTTCATTTCTGCCTCCTGGATTTTACTTTTTTGGCTTTGGGATAGCACCCACGTCTCACAGCCGTATGTTAAAACCGGTCTATATACTGTTTTATACACACTCATTTTCGTTTTTCTTGATATCTCCTGCTTATTTATAAATCTATTGTTTAGTGCATAGTATACTTTTATTGCCTTTTCAATTCTTTCATTTAATGCGTCTTATTGATTCCCATTACTATCTACTGTAACCCCTAGATATTTAAATTGTTTGACTTGTTCTATCTTCACCCCTCCAATCTCTATATTTCTTATTTTCTCCCCCATTACGTTTGTTTTGGTCTTATTTATTTTCATCCCTTTTTCCTTTAGAACTTCATTCCATATATTCAAATTATCCTGTAACGCCCTTTCACTTGTAGCCATTAGCACTGCATCATCCGCAAAAGCCCCTTCTGCTACTTCTATACTTTGCAAGTTCCTGTATCCAACATGCATTTTCCTAACCTTCAGTAAGCACTTCTTAATAATGTCGACCATGTACAAGTTGAATAAAGTCGGACTCCCTCATGATTGTATTTTCATTAATTAGTAAAGTGTGCAGGTTGGAAGTAGACTTCCTCGCCGCTTTGTTTGTCATCCACGACATCGCCGGCACGCTGATCTTCACTTATTACCAAGTCAAGTTCATCGTCTTTGCAAACGTCACAGCTAATTTTATAAACAGCCTGCAGTTCGTGGATAAGTGTTTCCATTCAATCGGTGTTGAAGTCCCTCACTTAGATGACCACATAATGTGTTGTGTGTATAGTATCCTAACTTTGTTCGTTCGTCTGTCTGCATCGTACATAATTTTGGTCAATGTGGCAAACACACGTGCCCATGACGAATACGGAAACTGTTATTACTTTAGTAAAGATGGTAAGGTATTATGCGATTGTGGCGTTGATGTCCTTACTTGGTTGTTACTTTGTATGTTGTAAAGCAAAGAATATCAACTTTAAATGACGCCTAGTTGAATTTCACTCACGCGAGAAGTACGGCATGTCCGCGTCAAGTTGTGATGCCAGCAGAAGGGTTAACCTGAGACAGAAACATATGCGGTTAAACACGTTGTACGTAATCGATGAAACTCTCACTCATACTAGTTTCAATATAAATGAATTTTATAAGTATTTATTTCGATTACAACTGTTCTTACTAACATTTTATGCTTCGCAGTTCAGTTCGTACTGTTCGATACAAAGTCGACCGGTGATGTGTACACAGTTCCGTACGTGATTCGCACTCTGGCCCTCCAAACGTTACCATTCCGGTTTGCTTTGCGCATAATGCATGAGATCACTAACGTTCAGGTTTCGGTACAAAATGTGTACCACAGTACTCACAGCAGACAGATCGGTTCCAAAATATACCGCTGGGTACTTATGTCTACACACGTGAATGGGAATTTTGACTGCGGATATTTCACAATAAACATTGAACTGTTTTATTTTGCATTAAATTATTTTACGTTGTTTGTGTTGGCAATGATACAGTAGTGTTCGTCGTAGTAATCTGGCATTTAATGGAAGAAGTACTGTAAGTAATATCTCTTATTACAATATATGTTATACAAAGCATATCTCAAAACTTAAGCTTCTTCAATATTTACCGATTTTTTAACTACATCTTTCAAAAATTGAACAGTGCGTCATTATTAGACCTAGATGTCAGCGTGATATGTCGTATTAAACCTTACATGTATAGCAAAATACTGTAGTTTGGTAATTAACAATGTCTAGCGGTATATTTGTGATGAACAATATTTTGAATTTCATCTGACAAATAGAAAATGTTTTAAAGACTGTAAACAAAATCAAAAACATTTGCCTTTAAAAACTGTTTCTGTAGTGTGTTAAAATCTGTTATTCAATTAAAACATAAAAACCGGAGAAGAACGAGGAGATTTCTAAATATTTTTGTTAATTAAAAAAGAAAAATCAAATCTGCCTCACAACGAAGGAAGAAAAGGATACGAAAACTGTATTGAGAAAAATGATGTTATTTCGGTAATCAACATTTTTATAATCGATTGGGCGCAAAAGTGATCATTGAAATGCCAATTAAAGTATTCAACTAAAGTTGATATTCTTTGCTTTACAACATACAAAGTAACAACCAAGTAAGGACATCAACGCCACAATCGCATAATACCTTACCATCTTTACTAAAGTAATAGCAGTTTCCGTATTCGTCATGGGCACGTGTGTTTGCCACATTGACCAAAATTATGTACGATGCAGACAGACGAACGAACAAAGTTAGGATACTATACACACAACACATTATGTGGTCATCTAAGTGAGGGACTTCAACACCGATTGAATGGAAACACTTATCCACGAACTGCAGGCTGTTTATAAAATTAGCTGTGACGTTTGCAAAGACGATGAACTTGACTTGGTAATAAGTGAAGATCAGCGTGCCGGCGATGTCGTGGATGACAAACAAAGCGGCGAGGAAGTCTACTTCCAACCTGCACACTTTACTAATTAATGAAAATACAATCATGAGGGAGTCCGACTTTATTCAACTTGTACATGGTCGACATTATTAAGAAGTGCTTACTGAAGGTTAGGAAAATGCATGTTGGATACAGGAACTTGCAAAGTATAGAAGTAGCAGAAGGGGCTTTTGCGGATGATGCAGTGCTAATGGCTACAAGTGAAAGGGCGTTACAGGATAATTTGAATATATGGAATGAAGTTCTAAAGGAAAAAGGGATGAAAATAAATAAGACCAAAACAAACGTAATGGGGGAGAAAATAAGAAATATAGAGATTGGAGGGGTGAAGATAGAACAAGTCAAACAATTTAAATATCTAGGGGTTACAGTAGATAGTAATGGGAATCAATAAGACGCATTAAATGAAAGAATTGAAAAGGCAATAAAAGTATACTATGCACTAAACAATAGATTTATAAATAAGCAGGAGATATCAAGAAAAACGAAAATGAGTGTGTATAAAACAGTATATAGACCGGTTTTAACATACGGCTGTGAGACGTGGGTGCTATCCCAAAGCCAAAAAAGTAAAATCCAGGAGGCAGAAATGAAATATCTTAGGAGAATAGTAGGAATAACAAGGAAGAATAGAGCTAGGAATACACAAATAAGAGAGGGTTTAGAAATGATATCGGTTCTGGATTTTATTGAACAGGGAAAACTATGCTGATGGGGACACATGCAGAGAATGGATAGTGATAGAATGGTAAAAAAGGTTTGGGAGTCAAAATCAGGGGGGAGAAAAAGAGAGGAAGACCGCGACTGACTTGGGATGGAATGATGGGAAACATTTTGAGAGAAAGAAGCTTGGGCTGGAGTGAAGCGAAGACATTGTCAATGGATAGATTAAGATGGAAAAAATTTGTATATAGAGTGTACTTGATGTAACCCGACACCAATATGGTAGAAGGGTATTTTGATAATAAATAAATAAATAAACCATCATGAGGTCGGTTGCGGTAAAACTGTAAGCGATTTGAAACCTACGAATTGTTTTATTCCTGAATTGAAAAGTCGAAAAACCGTAGGCGCTGCAGCAGAGGAAGATATAAAGAGCGCGCTGTGAATAGAAAGTTGCATTCTTAAAGGTGAATTCAGTAAAAATGTACATCACAATTATAAGAAATACGGCAAACGTTGCGACTACATTCAACCATAGAACAATTACTGTATAAACAGAAAACGTGAGCAAACCACCTAATTATCAATATGAAGAAAATAAAAGAGACACGAAAACAATTCAAGATATAACATTGCTTGCTGGTGTGAAAGGTAAATTTAATTGTTTTTACGAAGTGGAAGAAGAGCTTAATTTATTGAACACGTGTCACACGTGTCACGAACTGTGCCTTGATTGTATAAGTACTATTGTTATAAGTGCAAATTACACAAACGACACAGCAGTGTACGATACATTATCGTATTTCCCTGAGAAATTATATAAATTCTTTTCATACTTACTAAAGAATTAGACGTAGTTGATATGGACGAAGAATTAAGCACAATATATCGTTTCTAAATATGTTAACTATTAATTATAAAACTTTTCTACTATAAATGACTGCACACTTGTCTTGATCGTAAGAAATTTTGTCAGTAGTATTATACTTTTTTGGACTGAAAGCAACAAGTGGATATAAAAAAAATGGTTAAATTAAATTTTGTTTGAGCGTCAATTTGTAACATAAGACTACGTTCTTTAGGCCGTTATTTTTGTTTTTGTTGCCGTAATAACAACGTTTGTTGTTCACCAGACAGCACTCCTCATTCCTTTTTTAAGTCTGTTGAATCTATTTCAAGGAGCTTAGACACGGTGGTTGAAAATGTTAACTACCCTAAAGCCTATTGTTTTTTAAGCAATCAAGACGACTTCTGTCTACTTCTGTCGAAAGCGTTGACCTCACTATAGAAATTAGATCAAATTTTATAGGAACCTTGGCATTGCAAATTCTCGGTAATTGTCACAAGGTGCATCACCCATGTGTTCAGGAGCCGATATGCCTATTCCTTTTCTACAAAGCACGTCCACTACCCAAAATGAATTATGGATATACCAGGCGGCCGTGCCTGAAAAAACTAGATCCTGTTTATAATTCTGCGGTGCGCTATACCACAGAGACATCCTGCACTTATCCAGCACAACGCTTATATTGTGAAGCAAGAATGACGTCTCTACACATATGGCGTCAGTTTCTGTTTTGAAATATGCCCTGTAGGTAATGGTTTATCACTACCGAGCCACTGATTGCGAACAACTGACTTGTAAGTTTATACGACCGCCGTCGTACTCGACCAGCAGGCATCTGCGCGCTGAATAGCTTGGCGCTACAACATCCAGGTGACAACGGTCAAAGCGGACATACCATGCCAAAGTGCCCCGAGACTGATCTGCAAACCAAATTGCCGGCTGGATGTCGCCAGTAAAAACAACAAGTGCCACTCAACTGAAATGAGACTTCTTTTTAAACTAGTCTTAAAAGGGTAAGTTGAAAAATATACCACTGAATACACTCATGGCTCGAAGAGTGCATATTTCGCTGAACTCTATGCTGTGTGGAAAGATTTTCATCTATGTAAACACTGAGGTGAGAGAAAATCTGTTATCCAAACAGATTCACTAAGTTTTCTAACTAACGTGGGCCATCAGGGCATATTGGATCAGTTACTGCAACTGATAATGGCACTGTGTCATGCGTTAGACGATATCGGTTCATCTTTTACTTTTTCGTGTCCGGGTGTTGTAGGTATTGAAGGCAACGAAAAAGCTGATGCTCCAGGTACACGCTGTAGCCCAGAATTGGATCCAATTGCCATACGATCTGACGACGCAAAAGTTGCTAACACAGCTACCATTATCGCAGTAGACGTGTCACAGCAGATATGGAATGGACAGTAGAGCAAACTTTTTGATGTGAAACATTGCACCCGTAAATGGCAAATGGCAGGTGATCGGAGTCGTCGGGAACAAGACTGCATCTGCAGATTGCAATTTTGACATACTAACTTGCCGTCTCCTTACCCCTCTCTCAAGGACAAGAACGACCCGTCTGCATTTGTGTCGAGAAACTTCTCTGGTCCGCTCCTCGTGAGGCGAAAGGCTTAGTCACCGAACCCTTAAAACATTATAAACAGAACATTAGTGCTCTAATTTTTGATTTTTTTTTTGCTGAAAATCACACGTAGCATGTTGTACCTTAACATTATGAGGTAACTTTACAAAATAAATACTCATTACTTCTATTTTAATCAAATTTAATAATTATCGTTATACACAAACAAAATTAAGCTTCCTAAGTAACAGTAGGCAGTTTATAAAAGTTTCCATAACTGTGTCCACACTATGTACTTGTCATATTTATTTGATGTGTTAAGAACACTAAGTGCTTACATTTACCTTCCACTACATAAGCAAGTTAACGAAAAACGATTAACTGGTAATAGTGAATGTCGCCTGTTATTAATGCTAATAATATGCTACATATCAATAAATGCGTGTTGCTGTATCACTAGTTAGTATCATTAGCACTTACACTTACAAAATTTTTCGATGCTGGATCGTTCGCTATGTCTACGAGGTGTAGCTCAACACTCGCATCGGTGAATACAGGTAACACTACAGTGTGCTGTAGCAGAAACTGCTCTATCCAACGAAGGACATGTGATACTGTTCGAAGAGATTTAAGTACTGTCTTCCACTTGTCATCACTTCGTTTGGTTGCAGAGACAGGAGATTAAAATCCACAAGTCCTGCGTCTAGAAAATAAGCGCGAGGGCTTCTTGGCGCTGAATAAGCTTACTGACTGTAATATGATTGACCCACCCGTTAAGCAGTTAACTTAGAAAATGTTCAGCATTTAAAGACGAGTAGTTTATTATTATCTGTAGGGTGTAAAGACTCCCTCGACTTAATCCTACGCGGGTATTCAAAATCTCTGTTCCCGTGCCACTGAAGTTGGCCGTCATTAGTACGGCCAAAACGTCTAATTTCAGCTAACTTCGGACATTTTGTCCAATGCCTAATTGCCCAATAAATTTTAACAGTAATGTTGACAACTTCGCCCGTGAAAGCTTATGTTCATTTAGTATTCTCTAATTATTTTTATAACTGAGCAAATATTTCATCGATGACTATATCAGAGTACCAGTTTATTCTATACCCCTGCAAAAAAACATGAGTTGATGTCCAAGAGCGTTACTCAGTAATGTACGGCGTCTACTATGCCCAGAGTAACACTTGTCTTCTTCACTTCGTCACGGTTCCGTATCTTCTCCTTTGGTTATCACTTTGTGATAACGAAGTGAAGAAGACAAGTGTTACTCTGGGCATAGTAGACGCCGTACATTACTGAGTAACGCTCTTGGACATCAACTCATGTTTTTTTGCAGGGGTATAGAATAAACTGGTACTCTGATATAGTCATCGATGAAATATTTGCTCAGTTATAAAAATAATTAGAGAATACTAAATGAACATAAGCTTTCACGGGCGAAGTTGTCAACATTACTGTTAAAATTTATTGGGCAATTAGGCATTGGACAAAATGTCCGAAGTTAGCTGAAATTAGACGTTTTGGCCGTACTAATGACGGCCAACTTCAGTGGCACGGGAACAGAGATTTTGAATACCCGCGTAGGATTAAGTCGAGGGAGTCTTTACACCCTACAGATAATAATAAACTACTCGTCTTTAAATGCTGAACATTTTCTAAGTTAACTGCTTAACGGGTGGGTCAATCATATTACAGTCAGTAAGCTTATTCAGCGCCAAGAAGCCCTCGCGCTTATTTTCTAGACGCAGGACTTGTGGATTTTAATCTCCTGTCTCTGCAACCAAACGAAGTGATGACAAGTGGAAGACAGTACTTAAATCTCTTCGAACAGTATCACATGTCCTTCGTTGGATAGAGCAGTTTCTGCTACAGCACACTGTAGTGTTACCTGTATTCACCGATGCGAGTGTTGAGCTACACCTCGTAGACATAGCGAACGATCCAGCATCGAAAAATTTTGTAAGTGTAAGTGCTAATGATACTAACTAGTGATACAGCAACACGCATTTATTGATATGTAGCATATTATTAGCATTAATAACAGGCGACATTCACTATTACCAGTTAATCGTTTTTCGTTAACTTGCTTATGTAGTGGAAGGTAAATGTAAGCACTTAGTGTTCTTAACACATCAAATAAATATGACAAGTACATAGTGTGGACACAGTTATGGAAACTTTTATAAACTGCCTACTGTTACTTAGGAAGCTTAATTTTGTTTGTGTATAACGATAATTATTAAATTTGATTAAAATAGAAGTAATGAGTATTTATTTTGTAAAGTTACCTCATAATGTTAAGGTACAACATGCTACGTGTGATTTTCAGCAAAAAAAAAATCAAAAATTAGAGCACTAATGTTCTGTTTATAATGTTTTAAGGGTTCGGTGACTAAGCCTTTCGCCTCACGAGGAGCGGACCAGAGAAGTTTCTCGACACAAATGCAGACGGGTCGTTCTTGTCCTTGAGAGAGGGGTAAGGAGACGGCAAGTTAGTATGTCAAAATTGCAATCTGCAGATGCAGTCTTGTTCCCGACGACTCCGATCACCTGCCATTTGCCATTTACGGGTGCAATGTTTCACATCAAAAAGTTTGCTCTACTGTCCATTCCATATCTGCTGTGACACGTCTACTGCGATAATGGTAGCTGTGTTAGCAACTTTTGCGTCGTCAGATCGTATGGCAATTGGATCCAATTCTGGGCTACAGCGTGTACCTGGAGCATCAGCTTTTTCGTTGCCTTCAATACCTACAACACCCGGACACGAAAAAGTAAAAGATGAACCGATATCGTCTAACGCATGACACAGTGCCATTATCAGTTGCAGTAACTGATCCAATATGCCCTGATGGCCCACGTTAGTTAGAAAACTTAGTGAATCTGTTTGGATAACAGATTTTCTCTCACCTCAGTGTTTACATAGATGAAAATCTTTCCACACAGCATAGAGTTCAGCGAAATATGCACTCTTCGAGCCATGAGTGTATTCAGTGGTATATTTTTCAACTTACCCTTTTAAGACTAGTTTAAAAAGAAGTCTCATTTCAGTTGAGTGGCACTTGTTGTTTTTACTGGCGACATCCAGCCGGCAATTTGGTTTGCAGATCAGTCTCGGGGCACTTTGGCATGGTATGTCCGCTTTGACCGTTGTCACCTGGATGTTGTAGCGCCAAGCTATTCAGCGCGCAGATGCCTGCTGGTCGAGTACGACGGCGGTCGTATAAACTTACAAGTCAGTTGTTCGCAATCAGTGGCTCGGTAGTGATAAACCTTTACCTACAGGGCATATTTCAAAACAGAAACTGACGCCATATGTGTAGAGACGTCATTCTTGCTTCACAATATAAGCGTTGTGCTGGATAAGTGCAGGATGTCTCTGTGGTATAGCGCACCGCAGAATTATAAACAGGATCTAGTTTTTTCAGGCACGGCCGCCTGGTATATCCATAATTCATTTTGGGTAGTGGACGTGCTTTGTAGAAAAGGAATAGGCATATCGGCTCCTGAACACATGGGTGATGCACCTTGTGACAATTACCGAGAATTTGCAATGCCAAGGTTTCTATAAAATTTGATCTAATTTCTATAGTGAGGTCAACGCTTTCGACAGAAGTAGACAGAAGTCGTCTTGATTGCTTAAAAAACAATAGGCTTTAGGGTAGTTAACATTTTCAACCACCGTGTCTAAGCTCCTTGAATTTTACGTGTAATCATTGCCGTTGATTTAGCCGAGTAGAACAGTGTAAGATTCGTCAACGTATAAGTACTTTTAACTAACGTGTCTTTATTCGCGAAGTCCGCGTTGATGGTTACAATAAAATACATACCGCTCGAAAGCGTTACCTCCGTCGCTCTGTTTTAGAGCTCGTGTAGGGCTGATAGTGGTTGTCCTAAGCGAACACGGGAAGTCGTGGCCCTGAAAAAACTAGAGAGACATTTGGGGATCTGACCCACGAATCTTGTAGCTGTTTCATGATATTATATAGCCACGTTTTATTAAATGGTTTTTCTATCTCAAAGGATAATGCAGCATTATGTTTTCTACCAATGAAACTGTTTTGAACTGTGTTCTCCAGATATACCATGGCAATTGTTCTCAGGGCATAGTGGATCAGTTATTGCAACTGATAATGCCACTGTGTCATGCTTAGACGATATCGGTTCATCTTTTACTTTTTCGTGTACGGGTGTTGTAGGTATTGCCATGGTACTGTGTTCCCCAGATCAGTTGTAGAATGGTGCTTTCAGTACTTTCACTGATGTGAGGTCTGTAGGTCATGTTTTTCGAGACGACAGGTGAGCCGATTCTTAGCTGCACTCTCCAATAATTTTCCTAAACAACACGTCAACGACAATAGACGGTAGTTGTTTACATTAAGGAGATCCATTTTGACCTTCAGAAGAACGTCACTGAAACCACTAAAACAAGTATGTTAAAACAAGTATATTAAAAATGTTTTCACTAAAACATTGTCGAACGTGACTTTTTCTCTTCCTCCACGAGCTGCTACATGCATATAAAAAAAATATCAGAATTTTCCAACATATTAATTACTTTTAAGTATATTTTAATTTTCTCTTGTTAGGTATTTCTGAAGCCGTTTTAACTGGAAACAACTAGTTTCTGAAAGGTGAAAAGAACGACGAACGGTCTTCCCTTCTCTGCAAATCGTAATCCATTTTCTTTCCCTCTGTTCTTAAGAATTTAGATAAACCGATGGTAAACATTTTCGAGTCTATAGAGTTAAAATGTTAAAGTGATATTCATTTGTACAAATTATAGTTTTTCATTACATTACGTAGAACGTGAAGATACTACAAATCCAGTTTTTTTTCTACCCTTTGGAGGTAGAGTCTGTGGGTGTTTCAACACAAATCAATAATTCCAATTACAGAGTGGCAGCCACTTTATCAATTACTGTGACAGCTGTACCGCTGCCTTGTGTCAATTAATCGTTTTAGTAGAACCATAAGTATTAATCCGCAGTAAACAACTCAATACCAATTTATGCCGTAATAAACAATTTCAACTGATTACCGAACACACACACACACACACACACACACACACACACACACACACACACACACACACACACACACACACACACACACACACACACACACACACAAATAATGTATTACAACGTAACGAGCATTAAAAATTGTTTAATAACTTTACTAAAAAATGTTGAAATATTATTGCTAACCCTCAACCGTTCACATTGCTCCCATTCTCTACTTCTCTTTCTCTGCCTCCCTCTATCTCTCTCTTCCTCTCCCTGTCACACATACACACGCGCGCACACACACACACACACACACACACACACACACACACACACACATACAAATATTTCGACCATTCAATCTGGGCGCTTGTTCAATTTTCGTTGTTTAATTTCACCACGGGAGTTTCCTAGAATTTTGGCTTCTCGAGATTTGTACTTTCTTTCGGTAGCAAGGGCCTTGTGGGTTCCATTCAATGATTTGTTGCAACATGTTGTCCGAAGACCTTCTAAGGGTACGACCCATTTTTCTAATTTACATTTAATTGCGTTATCGATTCCTTTTTTTCAGACATCTGTGTTGGTGACCTCATCTAAATGAAAACATTCAACATTTATGTAAACATATCGTGTTAAAAAGGACCAGGAGAGTCTGGTAATACCTTTCTTGACTTTTCATAACTCACACTCCACGTGAAAGGACACGGAAAAAGAAATTTAGTTTTATTCATTTCCAGTATTTATAAATATTTTATACCAATTGCACCTTTGTATCTACTCCTCATCATAACCGTTGCATATTTTGAGATCTAAAATAGGCAGTAATATTCAGTGAATATTTGATCAAACAGAATGTGAGATTACGTAAGTAAGATTTTTACGTATAGTATCAAGCGTGTAACTGCTATTTGCTGTTACGTTATTACTTATTTTATTTTAAGAATATTTTATTTATTTAACTTAACAACTTTAACTCTATTTTTTGTCGTGCGTACTGGTTAATTGTGTATCCAGGAGAACTGTGACGTATAATTACATTGTGTGTTACAATACACGAGTTCTTCACCTGACAGCAATATTTAGCCAAAATAGTAAATTAGTATCAGTTACGGCCTTTTTAATTTTTTATAACAATCTAAATTTTCATTAATTAATGTAAGCCACAGGCTTTCCGAGCCATTTTTTGTCACAAAGTCATTTTTTAAATAACAACTTCAAAGCAATTCAAAAAAATCAAATAAATTACGTACTACTTACGCTATAAAGTAGCACTAAGGTCACTAGGTGCATTAAATAAGAATTAAACAATATATATATTTGTGTGTGTGTGTGTGTGTGTGTGTGTGTGTGTGTGTGTGTGTGTGTGTGTGTGTGTGTGTGTGTGTGTGTGTGTGTGAAACATTTTAACAACCGCCAAGAAAATAAGGAAATGCGTTATTGGCGACGTTAACTAACGAAGTGTTAAAGGAACTGTAGACGCAGTAAAAGTAAGGAAAGTAATCAACTAAAGCCAGTAAAGCCAGGATGATACAGAAGTGTGCAGGTGACGGATGTTTGGAGAACCTGCAGAAACTCTCAACGAATACAGATATTAGTAAACGTATATATTAGTAAATTGACTACGCTCACGACTAGATAGAATGCTCTTCAGACAGATAATATTGATTGTATCCGTTAAGTATTTTTGTTCCCGTCTCAAACAGGGAAAGTTTAGAGTTGGTCACTCCAGCGCTTCCTAGGACGTCCCACACTTCTCCGTACCTTCGGCTTATAGTTCCATATTTGTTTGGGGATTGGCATAGTCATCCATTCCCCAAAGATGTTCCCACCAATTCACCCGATACTGGGCGATCCTGTCGATTATACTCATAATATTCAGTTCCTGCCGTATATCTGTGTTTCTTCTATGATCATGGAGAGGATATTCCGCCACATGCCTCAGAAATCTCATTACAACCGCTTAGATACGACTAGCCTGGCCTTTCGTTAAAGTCCAATTGTCAGACCCATAAAAAGTGTGGGAAGGACCATCCACCTTGTAGTATTTTAGGAGTGTTTCTTTACTTGCTGACTTAAGAGTTCGCTTAATGGTCACGCAGAGGTTAAAGTTATGCAACTTATTCACAACGTCGCTGCTTGTATTATAAGACACACTGTAGCCCAGGTATTCAAAACTGCTGACTTGTTCCAGGACAGTACCATCTATAACAATTTTTGTCCGTACAAAATCACTTCAAGGAAAAGCCAACATCTTAGTCTTAAGTGTGGATATTTGTAATCCAGAGTCCTTACAGATTCAATTTAACAAATGTATACCCATCTGCAACCTGTTTTCCGAGTCCAACAGAATAGCCTGATTGTCCGCAAACAATAAAGTATCAATTGCAGACAATCACTTACATACATATCAATGACGGTAATGTCTGTAGTGATACATTTTGCCGACATTATGTGCCTTACAATGATTCGTAAAATAAATTAAGAAATTCAAAAGAAAGACAATAAGAAGTTTTAGAGGCTGGCACAAATGCTTTATGAACCATTTGGAAGGCTAAGAATTGACGAATTATAAGATTTGCTGGTTTAGGGAAGAAATATGTTATCTAACAGCACAGTGCCTGAGAGTGAATAATAAAATAATGTTAATTTCGTAGGAACAAATAAGGAGGTTTACAGACAATAGGAAACACCTGGTGAAGAAAACGAGAAGTTCAAAAGTGACAAGCTACAGACTTGCAGGTTGGAAGAGATTCAATAAGTTTATGCAATCACACAGACTAAGGTGGTTTGGACACGTGTAAATATAGCATTACACGTTATAATAAAGGAGATTTAACTACATGGAAACCAATAGTGGATGATCTATGAGGGTAACCAAAATCAAAAGGTAAAGTCGTAAAGAATATGTCATTGATAAAGACAAAGAATTATAGATTACTAATGAGACAGGGAGAAGTGGGAGATATTAAAGCGGTAGTTGAGTGAAAGAGAGCTGATTGGTGAATAATCAGGAAAGAAATGTACGGATACAAGGAAAATGATTTATCGAGAAGAATACATATAAGACCTTAGATAAAATGGAGAGGTGAATAATTATGGGATATAGGGCTTGATAAATACAAATATTTATGAAAGTTCTTAAACCTAACTGTTTCTGCTGAGGTTGCTGTACAAGTGTATATGATGTTACACTGATGTCATATATTTATATGACGTTAGGATTGGTCTTGATCTTAAATTAGAAAAACGTTATTGAACGCCAGAAAAATAAATTGTTAGAAGGCTTCTACTAAATAATTTCCCAGTCCTCCTATATATAGAATTTTGCAATACTTACTACACACACAACTCTCTTACTTCAATAAATAAAATCTCTTACTTAAGTAAATACTGTAATCTTAAAGACTAATAAACAATGAAATACTCAGATTGAACAGAATATTAGGACCAAGTTTGCAGAAACTGAATTAATCGCACTTAAACTGGTATAATTCTCCGAACTGATTATTCAGCTCTTTACAGAACTCAACCGCTCTACCACGGTTATTTGTAGGTAGCCAAGATCACCAAAAAAGCATAACGGTGACGTAAAATTGTCAGAAACGTCTATTGTATTCGTATATTCTTTAAGGAATATTGGAAAATCTCCAGAAGACCTAAATTCAAGCTGTAAGTTACTCACAGAAAAAACATGAATAATAATAAATAGAATGATATTACAAATGTAAATAAATAATAACGAAGTGAAAGCAGATTGTAACTCTAATATGTGTGTGTGTGTGTGTGTGTGTGTGTGTGTGTGTGTGTGTGTGTGTGTGTGCTCTTTAGGCAATAAAACAGTTTTATAATTAGTAAATTAGAGGTTATTCAGGCGTGAGTGAAACAATACGTCTTTTATTAAAGTAATATAGTAAATAGTTCATACCATTTGGACCAACTGGTAACATTTCGAAATGTTACCTCTATCAATACTTTACTTGACTCTAGTCAGCCAACTAATAATATTTATATGCTCTCCTTTGACTTAGGTGTATGTCAATCGGAGTAAAGTCGTTAGTGACGGACAGCGAGTCGTGATCGTTTCAATCTTGGCTTTGTCACTTACACATCATAACGTGTGGTATGTACATACGTATGTCTACGCTGAGAACACCACAGGGAAACTGAGTGTCTACGTGACGCTTTACACGTGCAGAACGCTCTACTTCGATCGAGATGTCTCTTCTACACGTTGATCCAGGTCTAGGATACGTCTAGAACTATGGGTATAGAAGACTGATGTGTCACTACAAGCCACACAGCCGGGGTATAAATATTGGATTTACAAGCGGAATGAGGTTCACTTTGGGCCAGCGATATTACAGTGGCGTTTTGTAGTAACTATTATTCTGATACGTCGTGCAAAACTGTAATAAGGTAACATTTATTGTTCGGTGTTGGACAAATTTTAACTTGAATAATTATATAAGATTTTTTGTTTATTGTTAAATGTAATTAAAGTTATAATTAATCACTTTATCTGTTGTTAGTTATCCGTGCAAACCATCGTAACGATTTCTTTATACCTAATACTGTAATTTCCCTATAAACTGCTTTCAATTACACAATTGAGATCACGTTTGAAATCGATAGTCTTTTTTTGAGATACCGTGATAATGTCACAAAACGAGACACGTTAACGACATTAAACGTTCTGAAGCCATTAGCAATATCTTAAGATCAAAAAGGCAAAAACGGTATGTGATTTTAACCGAAATGCGATAGAAATTTGAAGATTATCAGTGAAACCGAAAAGCGTAACAGACCCTGTTGTGGATGTTTTTACAACTTAGAGATAAGGTAAAAAATGTATGCGGGCATTCCACCAAAACGTAACGGAAATATCATTGCACATAACTGTGCATTCAGAGTTGAGCAGCGACGACTACATAAGAGATCAAAACCCAGTACACATATGAAGGAAAAAGTGGAAGGAAAAGGATGAGGAGAGGGAGGGATAGAAGCATAAGAGAAACAAAAAAATAAGAAGAGTACCAGAAACGACAAAAGAAGAAGAAAAGTGGAGGACGAACTAACAGATTACTTATAACAGGAGATCCTAACCAACCATATAGTTAATTGTAAAACATTAGATTCGGTCGACACAAGTCAGTTCTAATACAGAGCACATAAAATTCAGCCTAGTCGAGTTAAGCAAAAAGTTACAACGGAAATAAAGATAAAGTACAGAGGATAAAGATCACTTGGCCATTAATTAAACTTTAATTACCAAAGAAAGCAACCTACGTTTTGTTGAGAATTACGTTAAGCGTGAAACGTCTGTAAATATTTAATTTTGAACCGTCCCAGGTTAAATGTAGGCGTATAAAGTTTATATTATTTCAGTTTCACCGTGTGTTCTGTTCGTCAACTTGAGAACACTCATTTCTAATATTCATATTCCGTTTCCGATATTGCGGTTGAGTTTGCTTCTTCCCTATTTCCCTAGGTTTATCCTTTGCTTCTCTTGTTTTATGTTCTCGTTTTCTAAGTTCTGTTCAGTGTTATGTTGCATTTATTCTTTTTTAAAGTTCAGTGTATTGTAAAATAAGATTGGCCATCAGGTCTTCCCTTGTGTAAGCGGTTTTTTTAGTTCCCTAATTGAAAAACTCCGTTTCTCTTCAGTTACCAATATTTTGTTTATCATATGTGATAATCGTATGCAAACACAGGTGTGCATGCAATATTAGGAAGTGCCATGTTGTTTTTATTTTTTCTATTTATTCCTTTTAAATGGATTCTTGATGGTAAAGAGTAATTTCGTATTATATTAATTTTTCATTTATGATCATATTTTGTCTTCCATTTAATTTTATTACTACATATATATAACAAATGAATAGGTTAGTCAATTTTCCCTTGATTGATCTGTGTAATGCAATTTGCGAATTTGTTTATCGTACCATAAACTTTGTACCTGCTACCTGTACTTCTGGTTTCATTATCATGCTGAAAGCCTGTGTAATAAATTTTACTATATTTGTGTACAGTTACTTGAGTTCCTAGTATTTATATTTAGTAAGACAGTAAGCCAGTAAGGTGTAATTTAAAACATAGTGATATTACAGCTCCTTTTCACAAAGGAGACCTACTTCACTACAGACTTCACAGTGACTGGAAAGCAAATCTGTACAAAGTAACCGGTTAATAGTAAACTAGCGTTAGCCAGGCCCTGTTTAACATTAAATATTTACAGTCGTTTCACCATTAATGTAATCAACAGCAAACCGTGGTTTGCTTTCTTGGCTAATTAAAGTTTAATTAAGAGCCAAGCGTCTTTCTTACTTTCCTTTTACCGTCTTCCTTTATAATGGAGAGTAGGGTTTTATTTGTGTTTATTATTATTTATTTTTCACGTTGTAAGCCCAATTTTATTTTGTTACTTTATGCCTTGTGGTTAGAACTCTCTGTAGACCTGCCCCATTCTCAGCATGTATTCAATCTGAGACAATACTGTCGTTACGGGAGGAGAAAATACTGTCGGATTTACTAAAACAAGTGCACATAATCCAGACTTTACACGGCGCTGAATTATTAATGACGTGTACAGACCACCAGAATATGGTCGCCTGTTTGTATCAGCGGTTACAACGTTCAAATGCCTCAAAGAGCCAGTGCGCTGTAACGCGTTTGAAACACTTGTAAATACAGTATTCAATATCGAATGGGACAGGATTAAACTTTGCGGATGATCTTACCCTGCTTTGTTTTTTTTTCAAACTTTCAGCTTACATTTTTGTTGCTTTATAAACATTGTTTTCCTTGCTTTCACGCAAACTTTGTTGTTTTAGCAATTTGAATGTCTCAAAATCTATGTTTATTACTTAGATAGCAAATGGCTAAGTTAGTTTTATAAACATTCGACTTTATAAAACATTTTAGTATTGAGTAAAAATATGGTGTAGAGTTTTCTTTGTCTGGGCTACGTAAAATTTATTGGAATCTACACATACTATTTGTATATTGAATTTATTGTCTTTTTTTATCCAATTTTTAACTGTGATTTAGTTTTAGGTTTTCCTACTTTACGTGAGATAAAAGATGTTTAAGTGTTATCATTACCTAATATGGTTTATTTAATTTTTGTGTTACCTTTGTTATTACCTTAATAACAAGAATCGTGGAATTTAATTTTACATTGTTAACTGCTACTTTTAGGTACAGGCTTATTAGGCATTTATTTAGTAAGATTTGTCTTTTTTTACTTTTTAATCTATTGAGAGATTTATTATGTATCATAATAGCAGGCTGATGCACTATTGACTCATATTATCAATATGCAAGTTGGAAATGAAACTGACACTAGTGAGACCTCTAAAACCACTGATAGCAAAAATAGCTAGGTTGTCAGTGATTGGAAGGTGGATTAACTTTTAAAGTCAGATTTACTGAGAAAGTAGGATGCAAAAATATTAATAATATTTTATCTTAGATATAACAATAGAATAGCAATATTTTATTTTGATAACAGTAGATTAACAATATTTTATATCAAAGGATCTTGGATGAAGGTGACATATACCACGAAAGCAACAGTAAAGCAAGTAGGCCTATACAGATACAATAATAAAAACATCAAGTCACACATATCTAAGTAAAATAAGAATAAAAATGAGTACAAAAATGAAATAAAAACCAATTTTAATCAAGAAGAAATAGCCAGAAGTACACAACAATTTATAATTTGAGAAACAACCGGTCCACATGATATTGAAAGAAAGCTGGTAAATTAGGTCGATGCGCCCAAAAAAACAATAAATCATATTTTTTTTTATACGAAACAACATTGTAATAAACAAAACACCATTATATGGCAATGTGGTTACATCTAACGCCGTCTCTCTTACCCTAATCTACACTTATTCCTGTATTTTCACTCATCACCCGTAAGACCACCACTAGTCAGAACAAATCAACTTCGTGTTTCATCTTAGTTTTGTTTTTCCTGTTTTAATAAAGAACCCATGCCATTAATTTATTATGATATCAGTAATTGGACATTCATTAAAAGTGTCCGCAATTTTCAGCCGCTTTGTTTTAATTGTATCCAATTTAACAAAATAAACTTGAAAGACACGTGCAGATTCTAAGGAATAACTTGTTTGAAAGTAACAAATTAAACGCCCAAATGATAGAAGAGCTATTGGGCCCACTTGAAGTCATTTTAGGACAAAATTATTTTACTTTCAATGACCAATTTTACAGTCAACGTGATGGTTTAGCAATGGGCTCGCCGCTGTCTGGTTTCCTTGCTGACATTTATTTGAATTTCTATGAAAACACATTTATGTTTTCTAACAACATTCACAAAAATAACATCATATTTTATGGGCGTTATGTTGATGACACATTTATAATATATAAAGGCACTTTAAGACAGATTGAACATTTTAAAAACTTTATGAATAATATAAATAATTCATAATATAATAATTTATAATAAATATTATATAATATAATTCAGTTCACTCTTGAGACTGAAACAAATAATAAATTAAACTTTTGGACTTAACAGTTACTAAACACATTGATAAACTGAAATTCAATATCTATAGGAAACCAACCACCACCGATGTAACCATACCTGTCGACTCACATCACCCCTTTTCGCAAAAAATGGCAACCTTTAATTGTTTTATACACAGACTTTTAACAGTACCTCTTGACGACGAGGATTTTAATGACGATCTAAACACAATAATACATAGCTCAAGCCAATGGCTACAATAGTTCCTTGATTGACAACCTCCTCAGAAAACAAAAGCACAAGCTATCTAAACCTCGTATAGAAAAAGACACAAAAACCATTTTTACTTCAACGACGTACACCAACATAATGCCAAAAATTTTAACTAGTGTGTTAAATAAGAACAATAGAACCGTAATATTTAAGACCAACAATAATCTTATGAACATACTCCGTAATAAAGTAACTATCCCTTTAGAAAAGAAAACGGGGGTGTATAAATTCTCGTGCGACGATTGTGAATGCTTCTATATCGGCCAGACGGGAAGGGTTTTCCAAAAACGTTTTATTGAACATACACCTAAGCACAATCTGAAGGGTCGCACAACACCATCAAACATAAAATCCAACTATGCACGTCATTTGATAAACGTAAATCATAAATATACAAGCTTCAATTCCAACTTGAAAGCCATGAATTTTTGTAATAAAGGCACTCACATGAACGCCTTGGAAGAATTTGAGATATATAGGCGATGACGTACACAGTCGTGACTTCGTTCTAAACGATCATTTAAATTTTAAATCAAACCCGCTCTAGGATACCGCAATAAACCTGTCTGCACATTAGCTATTGATAATCAGTGTCCGATCGGTCCGACTCGAGTGCGCACTCAAGTAAAGCGGGTATGTGTGTAATCGTTTTCAAATATTTGTATTTTAATATGTAACGACCTCGCTAAGAGTGAATTTTTATTTTATTTATTTCTGATGACGAGACATATGTCTCGAAACGCGTAAAGCAAATCAAAACGCAAAACGAAGTCACACGGCGGAAGAAATAAGGTAAATATTATACAGATTTTGTTAACAAAATACATTCCTACTTATGCCTTGAATACATGTATTACATTATACCAACACAGGTATAATAGTATACCTAAATTTTATATTTATTACATAAATTACCAAAATACAACTAAATAAAGTGTAATATAATGCTTCCGTTTTTTGTTACATGTATATTTTTTCGTTAGTACTTGCCAAACATGTTTATTTATGCTAAAGAGAAAAGATTGACGTAATATAGGTACGTGAAAAGAGCTGGAGGCGATAAACTGTTAGTAAATGTTACGAAATGATGAAATTCTTTGGAAAGAAGAAGAACTGGAAACAGAAAAAGTTGAAGTGGAATACTCAAAGAACTGGGAAAGGTTGAAGTAAACGATGTGGTAAACCAAATCACAGAGGGGGAATGGACAAGTACACGCTGTGACTATAAAGAGGAACACATTTATAACTGCAGACCATACATATGTGTAAAATATAATTTTGCATTAGTAATTATAGAACGTATCGTTTGTTTAACGAAAAATCTTTCATTGTCTCATTTGGTATTTATTACACCGTATAACAGACGGCCTGCTGCAAAAGAGAGTTATATGAGGGCACCGTGTTGTAAAGTACTTGCGAAATGTTTGTAAAAATATACAATCGACGATAACACTTATAATAATACTTTTTTACTAATATACGTCGGACACACGTGGGGTATTATGTGCTAGCAGGAAAAGTTGTTTACTAAAAATATTTAGTGACATAAGGAAACAAGTTATTACAATAATCTTCTCTATCAGACAGCAGACTGTTGATTGCTTTCCATTACGTAATTACATTCACAAGGTATAGGCTTACATTTAATAAACAAAAAGTCCCATCAGTTCTCATAACAATGAATGTTTTAGTGGATGGTTAGTGAGGATCGGTCAATAATACAAATTTTAGCTATTTTGCGTCGACGTTTCGACAATATTTATTGTCATCTTCAGGACCTGTGTATGAAATACAATAGAAATATCAAACATAACGAAACAATTAAATATTTTGGTGAACGTATTGGTGTATGTGAGTGTGTGCGTGCGTATGTATGTATCATTTTATATGTGAAGACTTATGATAATTTGTTTACATCTTCAAATTATGTTTAAGAAAGCGAGCAAATTATAGTATGAGAGAACTTAATTTATACAGTATTACAATTTAAATTACTAAATGTAATGATATTTTAATTAATTAAACAACAGTAATCAACAATTGGATATTAGATTGGTTCAAAAACTGTTTATACCTACAGCAGTCAACATATAGTAAAGTAATATATCACCTATAACAAAAACAGATTAGGGGATGTTCACTACGTAATTATTAAAAGTTATTTTTACCATGTTTCACTCCCTACTGGTGTTAACAAACAATAATAATTTAGAAACATACAATTTACACAATAACTGTAGAACATTACGACTTAAATCAGATAGTTGACAAAGGTTACAAACAAACGTTTCTGGTAAATTTTACTAACAGGTAAACTTGGATAATAATTGTAATCATATTATAAAATAAAGTCAAGAGTACTATAGAGTAATGTAATTTATGTATGTGTCCACAATCACACCTTCTCTCGCACCCATTCTCCCCCTGCCAGTCCTTCTCCCAGCCTCTCACTCTAACCTGAAATCGATCTATCACTCACTATCACTCCCACTCGCTCTCTCTCTTCTACATCTCACTCACTGTCTCCCTCCTTCCCTATCTCACTCTTCCACCCTTCGCTCTCTCTCTCTCTCTCTCTCTCTCTCTCTCTCTCTCTCTCTCTCTGGACAGTAATCTGGTAATTTTCACATTCATAGGTTGGCTAATCTGTACTTTCTGAAATTGCGCTTATCATGTTTATACAACGACACAGTTCAACGAGCATTGGCTGGCGGCAGACGTCATAACATTTGCTGCCTCGTTCTGTCTATCATTTTTTCTTGTTGTCGCGACAATCTATGTAGGCTTTAGGCCCTACAACAGTATATTGTATACTACAATATACATTAGCAATACATTGCTAATTCTCAGTTTCACGTAGCTTGTGTGCCGCGTACTCGCGCCTCATCTACCATGTAGCTTTCTTAACGACTCGTTCATTCAAAATTAAAATGTCATCAGACATAGCCAACCTTAGCGCTCTGATTTAAGTGTACAACAAACTTAATAAATATATTAAATACAGTCTCCACTATCGTCATTATTCTGCATCCTGGCAATAGCACCACAAAGCATCATTCTTCCTAACATTTAAGGGTCCTACGGGACGAATCAGAACATTTTAAGGTATACACGTGCCGTCATTAACATTTCTTTGTCCACGCGGACCGGATCTTAACACCCTCTCACTTGTCTTTGCCTACAATTGGCACTCTAAAACACTCACCATTTTTATTACACAATCATCCTCATATAAAATAGAGAATTATGCACACGATAACAGAAATTATTTACCAACTTGTATTAAAGGGTTACAGACTTTATAACACAACAGTATAGATAACAGATCTATTATATGAAAATGGTTGTTACATAATATCTACATTTTGTACAATGTTATTTACCTGGATCTTGGTCTATACAGAGTACCATAGTACAGAGTACCATAGTCAACGTAGTTCGTATATATGTCGGTCATAATCTCTCTCACATGCTCTCACTACGCTCTCTCTCTCTCTCTCTCTCTCTCTCTCTCTCTCTCTCTCTCTCTCTCTCTCTCTCTCTCTCTCTCTCTCTCTCTCTCTCTCTCTCTCTCTCTCTCTCTCTCTCTCTTACTCTCTCTCTCTCTCTCTCTCTCTCTCAGTCTTGTCTCTTTCTGGACTCCTACAACACCTTCTCACTCACGTTAACCACTCGGGCGCTCTGTCTCTCTCTCACTCTAATCTAAACGGATATATACCACCAATCTAACACGTAGACGTGTACATACACACACGCTAGCACTACATACGCACACACACACACACACACACACACACACACACACACACACACACACACACACACACACACACACACACACACACACACACAACAAAACAACCTCACAAGCCAACTACACATTCGAGAATCCATACATAAATATAACACTATTTTATTCTCTTCTTTTTATCATCTCAGTGTAAATTATGCACAACGGAGATGCCCACTGTACTGAGTTTAAAACTGATCGAATATGTGTCTATAAGAAATGTTATATGTTTGTTAGCTAATACTAAATAATATGATCAGTGATACACTTACAATTGTTGCTGACGCCAAACACACAACTGTAAATTTTCTCGGACCAACACCTTATTATAAATCAGAACAGACGACCCTTGTACATTTGTAGGAAATGAAGTAACATGTGTTCAGAAGACTGTTGAGAAAAGATTTGCACTAGGGGGGAGTGTGACACTAATTAATATCTGACGACAAGTTGGCCATTAAAGTGGCCAACACATCCTGTAGGGAGACTACTAATTATTTCTTAAAATTCATGTTTTGACGGTGTGTATAAGTTAAGCATAACTGGACGAGAGGTTTTGAGTATCAGTGCGAAAATTAATGGAGTGAGCGTCACTTTTTATTTGAATCATTTCCAGTACGCATCTTTTGAAATAATTATTTTCGTAATATTTAATTTGGGTGTTGTTGAAGACAAATTCATGGCCGGTGTTTAAATGGTGAGATACTAAATCGTTGGGGTTATCATAATGGATTTTTTTATGGAAATCATACCTATGTTGATAAATTCGCTTATGTAAATATTGGGACGTAATACCAGTGTACGTGGCTGGACAGTCATTGCATTGGATAGTGTATACGACATTAGATTTTTGTCTTTGGATGTCGGGTCTTTGAGGCTTGAGAATCTAATATCCAATTGTTGATTACTGTTTGTATAGTTAATTAAAATAACATTACATTTAGTAATTTAAATTGTAATACTGTATAAATTAAGTTCTCTCATACTATAATTTGCTCGCTTTCTTAAACATAATTTGAAGATGTAAACAAACTATCATAAGTCTTCACATATAAAATGATACGTACATACTCACGCACACACTCACATACACCAACACGTTCGCCCAAATATTTAATCGTTTCGTTATGTTTGATATTTCTATTGTATTTCATACACAGGTCCTGAAGATGACAATAAATATTGTCGAAACGTCGACGCAAAATAGCTAAAATTTGTATTATTGACCGATCCTCACTAACCATCCTCTAAAACATTCATTGTTTGACGGTCACTAAAAATTTAAGGATCTCTTAACAATGTCTCCAAGTGTCCACAGTACAGTGATCCTGGCATCGGTAATTTTCACTGTGTTCGGTTTCTACGCAACCGAGTTTGGTAGCAATATAAGTCGA
Source organism: Magicicada septendecula (assembly GCA_034769895.1). Classification (NCBI taxonomy): domain Eukaryota; kingdom Metazoa; phylum Arthropoda; class Insecta; order Hemiptera; family Cicadidae; genus Magicicada; species Magicicada septendecula. The sequence continues at coordinate 356,561,206 of CM068370.1, forward strand.
AAACTACTAAAGGGTTGTCTTTGGTAATTAGAGTTTGTAATATGCCAGCCACATTTGGCACTGTTTTGTTCCTGACAGCAGACACTGTATCATCTGTGACCCTTGTGTATTACCGCCTTCAGTTTATTATAGAGGAAACTATAACGAAAAGAGTTTTGCATAATCTACATTACGTGGACCAGACTTTTGATTCAATCAATTTTAAAGTTCCTCATGTAAAGCATTATGTTCAGTGTACTGTATAGGCCTACACAATTCTAACTATAGTCGTCCGTATTATGAGTACATACCTGTTCTCTGGAATTGTAAAGACTTGTGTAAGCGTGCAGGACAATTCTCTGTTCAAAATTGCACCAACTCTCAATTTGGCAGCAACGTCTTCTTTGTATTCTTCGTTTATGACGTTTGAGTGTTACTCGGTTGTAACATTGTACGTTACAAAAAAAAGACTCACTCTTCTGCGTGACACATTCAAGAATTTTGGTTAGCAGAGGAATTTAGCATGGTCAGAACGCAGATCCTTAAACTGTAGGACAGTAAATACATCAGGACATCGTCATTTGTTTAATCAGGTGTATTCAATTTATGTTCGGCTCATGAAAACATTTTCAAACCTCTATCGTTTTTATTTTTACTTTATCTGTTTACGAATTTTCCTCATCATATTTGCACTGACCATGCATTTAGTATTTCTTGCAACTGACAAGTATACTAATAGTTTCATAGTCTTCATTATTACTTCAGGTATGCAGATGCTGCCTCTTTTGCTAGTTGCTAGCATAACATTTGTACTTCGTAACATTTGCAGCTCAATCAATAACTTATACTACGAGAGGCATTATTTGGAACCATTTGAAAATAAAATTAAAAATTTTTAAATCCGTTGTTGTTTTACTGAACAAACATTCGACTACGGATACTTTAAAATAGATATGGCACTGTTCTCGTTTGTAGTCGACTTTATTTCGCTTTTTGTTTTTGCTATGATACAGCAATTTCCAGTGTTTATGATAGTTGAATAATTCAATGATACGCCTGACGTCATTTAGATAATGACATTTTTCTTCGTTTTATTAGTTGGCAGCTTAGAGCTTTACTGATTCATATGATTCCTTATAATCACTGAAATTGCAAGTCTTCTATGATCATATGGATACAAATTGAGGTTGAAATCAGGGTTATATTTATTGATGGATATATATATATGAAACTCATGGAATTAGAAAGGGCAAGAGAAGACATGGAAAGGTGTAATAAAACATGTTAAAAAGTAGACAAAGTAACTATAAGATTGTATAGCAGTTTAGGTTTAGGAAAAATACTGATCCATTCATTAATCCGGATCGTATTAAGACGGCCGTTGAGTAAACCGAACTTGCCGTTGTAGATGTAGCGGTAGAGTGAGGGGTTTCTATATTCTTTGCGAGGCTACTTTATTTTTTGTAAGATTATTTTAGTTTAAGAGGCACCGAGTATTTTACATTCTGACAGGAGGTAAAGTGCTGAAAGACGACAGAAGAAATTGTTTTATGTCACAAACTGAAGTCATCAAGACTGCTACAAGCTCCAGAAATGTGAATAAATTATTAGTTTCAAATTTAAATGGTGGAAAAACAACGCATCAGCAATTATTCTAACCTATTATAATGCTGATCTATTAAATATCATACGTTCTCAGCATTGTACTAAACATGAAATAACATTTTCTCTTATTTCGGTCTGAGTTTTTCGCAGATGGTCTGCACGATTATAGAAAATGTTTTAGTGGTCACATACTGAGAGTGGAAAGTTTGCATAATACTGTAGTTACTAAATAGTATACTTATTGTTATGGAATAATTAAAAACAATTTGACAATTTTACGCTAACGCTGTAAACTGAATGTCCGGTTCACACAAGAAAAATTGTGTTACGTTGTAGTACTTGATAAACTGTGTATTTCACTGTATATAAAGATGCAGTTTACAAGAAACGACTTTAAACATTGTTACATTGTAATAATAATAAAATTTTAATGAAGAAAGTTGTGTTAGTGGTTAAATTTACAAGCAGAATTATCACTGTTGCACACCACTATATAAAAATTATTCCGATTAGCGCTTTCAAGTTCCACAGCTCATCGTCAGATCGGAAATGAACCTTTTTTTTATATAGTGGTGTGCAAAAGTGATAATTCTGCTTAAAAATAAAATGAAGAGGGGTGTATTGTTGTATATTACACTAATAAAATATAGTTATACCTTTTTCTTAATATTTAAATGTTTGTTTTACACCAAATATGTGTCTGTGTATGTAGGTGTACACATACTTATTCATATATTTTAAGTGTTAAGAATTTTAGAGATTTAATTGTGTACTTGTGTACAATTATTTCTTTTGCTACATTCCGACGATAACGTTGATGCCTTTCTTAATTGTGCACTGTTGTTGTAAGTATTCACAACATATTGCTTTGAATGTTAAGAAAACTAAACATATGATAACGAACTTGTCAGAGAGGAGAACAAAATGTAGAGATAGAATGAAAACATATTATGAAACTCAAAAAATACGCCGTAAATATTATGGTTTGCGGAAACATACAAACACACAGAATAATATACTTAGGCCTATATATATTGCGACAACACAAATTACTAAACTATTGGCGCATAGGATATGGTAGTATGTGTATCTTAAATCAAAAGTCTATATTGGAGGGTTTAAGATTATTATTGCACAAGACATATGTAATTGTTTATATGGTATATTTGATAAGTATAATAATGGTAGTGTTTGATATAGAGTCTTTTAAAATGTTAAATACTGTTCATACACGTGATGTGATACGTTACATAAGTGATGATTCCCACGATGATGTTGCTGAAGAGAAGGGGGGGCTTTGCTGCGTTGTTGAGTCGTCAGGCGTGGCTTATAGATGATAGACGGTTCACCCTGGAAACGCTTTCAGCTGGGCTGGTAGCTGTAGTTCCCACGATGACTCTGACGCTTCGCATACCACAACGGTTCTATGGAACTTACTATTCGTTAAATTTAATATAGAGTTTATAACTTACAAGTATCTCAGGTAACAGTGAGTTTTATATAACAACGGTATATTAAACTTATACCACTCCGGACTCTTCAAGTGTTCACACGAATCACAGGGTCTACCGAGATCAACAGACCTCCCTATGCGGAAATCTTCCACTAACGCGGAAACTTCTTGATGATAAAATTTACTATTACGTAATTATTAAATTTTTCTGGCACTGCAGAAAATCTCACACAGTGACACAGTTCACACTCACTTACTACACACGTAATGCTTTAGTAATAATGCCGTGTATTGTCACCGGACAAAAGGCTTGCCGCATGACAAATGGCGCCAATCGTACACTCTAGTTATTTTGGTGGCCCTAAAAAGGACCGAGTGGCGAGAACTGTGATGTTGGTCGTGCCGCGCTGAGGTGTTCGGCGGCTGCGCCCGCTGATCGTGGCGTACTGCAGTCCTCCTCTTCTTTCGGCACCGGTTGTAGAGTCGGCTGCCGGCCCAGCGAAATCCATCGCTGGCGCGGAACGGGAGTGCGAAGACGCAAGAACGGCGGCGGTTCTATTCTTCGGCTGTTCCTTCCGGCTGACTCCGCCCCGATGTCGTCCGAGAGAGGAGAGGAGATGAAGTGCGTTCGATGGCGTGGCGATGAAGAGTGCTTAAAATTTTCTGCCGGCCCGGGTTTTATTGACTAACCGGGATCGCTGATTGGCTCGCTCCGAGCACGTTGTTTGATTGGCTCGCTGTGTCCACCGCTGGTACTGGAGAGCAGATGTTCGCATACTACTGCCGTCACAACTCCACCGGGTCTTGAATGCTCTCCGGTAGCCAGCCTACTGCTCTTCTCCAGATGTTGTGGAGGTGTCTGTTGGGCGCCATGTTGATTGGTGTGCCGGCTGGTAGCTCGCTGGCGTGGCTGGATCTTGCATCCGCAAGATGATCGTCGCCCCACGTTGGGCGCCACTCATCTTGCGGATGCAAGATCCAGCCACGCCAGCGAGCTACCAGCCGGCACACCAATCAACATGGCGCCCAACAGACACCTCCACAACATCTGGAGAAGAGCAGTAGGCTGGCTACCGGAGAGCATTCAAGACCCGGTGGAGTTGTGACGGCAGCGGTATGCGAACATCTGCTCTCCAGTACCAGCGGTGGACACAGCGAGCCAATCAAACAACGTGCTCGGAGCGAGCCAATCAGCGATCCCGGTTAGTCAATAAAACCCGGGCCGGCAGAAAATTTTGAGCACTCTTCATCGCCACGCCATCGAACGCACTTCATCTCCTCTCCTCTCTTGGACGACATCGGGGCGGAGTCAGCCGGAAGGAACAGCCGAAGAATAGAACCGCCGCCGTTCTTGCGTCTTCGCACTCCCGTTCCGCGCCAGCGATGGATTTCGCTGGGCCGGCAGCCGACTCTACAACCGGTGCCGAAAGAAGAGGAGGACTGCAGTACGCCACGATCAGCGGGCGCAGCCGCCGAACATCTCAGCGCGGCACGACCAACATCAGCTTTCTCGCCACTCGGTCCTTTTTAGGGCCACCAAAATAACTAGAGTGTACGATTGGCGCCATTTGTCATGCGGCAAGCCTTTTTGTCCGGTGACAGTATAAAGAGGTAATATTCAACTGTTCTGAGTCTTCGCACGCGTTACTATCGCCGAATAGTCTTTACAGATTCTTGCAAGAGGAAAATTCTTGAACAAGAGCTGCGCGACCCGATCGTGATAGCTGGTAGAGAAGAACTACCTGTGTAACAACAGGCTTAAGAAAATTTCCGACTACCTTCCAGCAATTAATTGGTGGAAGGAAGTCACATGGTTACATATAACATGACAAGCAAATTTCATGCTGTAAAGTGCATTAACTTTGTAAGAGCATGCATAGCTGGTAAACACAGAATACCCTTATCTCATGCATAACTGCATACTTTAATAATATCATATATGAATGTCAAATAATAGCCAGAAGTATACAGGGATTGTAGCGAATACATTTGTCTATGTTCAGTTCAGTGTCACAACACAACGATAATTTATTCACTCACAGCCGGGGAAACGTTTATCACTCGCGCACACGCGCACATTTCCACAGACATAGTACATGAATAAACAACAAATAAATAATACACAGTTTTACTAAACTTAAATCCTTATCCTTACTAAAATACAACTGATATCACAACCAAATCTAACAAACTACCAATTTAAACATGAATGTTCATAGTCTGTGTATTATATGAGCTTGCCCTGCTTATCAGGATCCTGTGATTCATTGCAGGATTAACCCCTTCCCGCATACAAAAAATTTTTTTTTTTTTTTTTAGTTGACTAACAAAAAATAATTTTTTTTTTCTTCCTTGATATAACCAAAACAATTTCCTAATCCTAAGAATAATAATACTAACACCCTCAAACATAAAATCAAATAAACATTCTCATAGCAATACTAACATTTCATAACTGTCAACTTGACAGAAACAACAAACCAAAGACACGTGGTAACCTTTAAACCAAAACAAATACACATGTTCTTGACAAGCAGATAGCAAATTACGCAGGGTCACAAGGTACAACAGACTGTATTCCTTATCGTACTAGATTATCGCTCATTCACAGAATTATCCTACATATAACATTTATACCTGAACTGACATATTTAAATAGCTACACATTCTTACACCCTATATCCTGACATTTACTTATGGTGATTTATGGATCCTTCGTATAATACTTTCTCAATGAGGAAGCATGGAATTTACCAATCGCACGGTTGGTATTGGGGTTCGTTAATATAAATGTATTTTTTCCAACCTGCTCCGATAGGGTATAAGGACCATTATAAAGCCTAAAAACTTCGCGGCTGTGTTGTCCTCCCTTCTACCAACATTCAACGCTCGCAAAAGCACTCTCTCCCCAGTCTTGAAACTCACCAGCTTATGTTCAGCATTAAACTTTTCCGTGCGCTCCTCTGCGCACTTTTTAATGCGTCTTCTCGCCTCGAGTTTCTTTATTTCGACCGGTATTGGCACATTCTGCGTCGCTATCTTTTCAATGTGCTTTTCCCAGACCCGTCCTGGCATTTCTCCGGTTTGGAGTTCATTTGGGGTATATCCAGTAGTTGAATTATAATTCCCATTTATGGCTGATTCAAAAAATTCCAGGAATTCCGGCCATTTACTCTGGTTAGTATTACAATATGTCCGGAACAATCGTCCCAACTCCTTATTGACACGTTCGGCCAAGTTACCTTGGGGTCTCCGGATCGCCGTCAGAACAGTCTGAACACCGTGTTTCTCGAGCTCGGAGTGCCACTTGGTGTTCGTAAACTGCTTACCCTGATCTGATAGTATTTTCCTTATGGGTCCATTTTTCGGCATGTATCTATTTAGTATAATGTTAACGACCGCCGATGTTGTCGGCCTACCAATAGCGTACAGGCTAACATGTTTGGTAAATGCATCCGTAACAACCACAAGGTTCTTCATTCCACGCGCCGCCCGCGGAAGTGGACCTAAAAAGTCAATGCAGGCAAGGTCATTTTTATTTCGTGCTACAATGTTACCCATTTCTACCTGGGTATGTTGGTTTGGATACTTCGCTGTTTGGCAGGCGTGGCATGTGCGGAGTATGGCCTTTATTTTCCTGGCCATATTGAGCCACACAAAATCCTCCCGCATTGCCAGGTAACATTTATAAGGCCCCGCATGGGCCAGGCTCTCATGACACATCCAGGTGAGGTCTTCCACCATCGCGTCAGACACCATGATCTTCCAACCACCATTAACAATTTTATACAATATATTTTTATATATTCTGTATCTGGGGTTTTCATTTTCACGTCCAAAGAACTTTAGCTGCGAATTGACGTCATCCAAGGTCTTATAGACATACGTGGTACAATTGAGCGGTGACGAGGTATTTTGCAGCCGTGACATTTGATGTTGCAGCTCTTGGATTCGCAGGTCTTGCTCGGCCACTAATTCATTCACCGTGGATGTGTGTTGTACTACTTTCTCTTCAATTCCAGAGAGTTTCGCTTCACATTCACTAACACGTGAACTATTAGCTTCTAAACTCGCCTCTATATTAGCTTTCATAGCTTCCACTGTTTCGCTAATACGCTTTTCCGCCGCTTCTAACATTTGTTTGCTTTGTTTGGATTGTTCCTGCACGGCCGCATATATTCTTTTGTTTTCGTCATGGAGCGATTTATTTCTTTTCTCGACTTCTGCTGAAAGTTTCTGTATACTCGTCTTCACCTCCTCTTGACGGGCTTTATTTTCCTCTTTATCAGCTAATAAGGCCGCTAAAGCATTCTCTATTTCTGCCAAATCCGCCATAATGACCCAAAATTAATTTCAACTTTTAATAAAATTTAATTTACTGATTTATACGCTAAGAAAAATTATTACTACTAGATTATTAACGTAGTGTAACCAGTTTATACGAACACAGAAAGCAGTTCAATATATCAAAATGTAAATAAACCTTACCTAACACACAAAACAACTAATAATCTACCTCCAATATACTGATAAAATTGTTCATATATGACACACAAGAGAATATGCACAATTGATAAATTATATCCTCAGATTTTCATATGAACCATACACATACAAATATTACATTAATTATAATTATACGTCGGATGTTACCAACAAATTTTATACTCTTACACAAATATAGAATAGCGTAAAATTACCGCTATTTTACGTGCCCCTCGTTGCTAAGCGCCAAATATCACTATGCGACAACACAAATTACTAAACTATTGGCGCATAGGATATGGTAGTATGTGTATCTTAAATCAAAAGTCTATATTGGAGGGTTTAAGATTATTTATTGCACAAGACATATGTAATTGTTTATATGGTATATTTGATAAGTATAATAATGGTAGTGTTTGATATAGAGTCTTTTAAAATGTTAAATACTGTTCATACACGTGATGTGATACGTTACATAAGTGATGATTCCCACGATGATGTTGCTGAAGAGAAGGGGGGGGCTTTGCTGCGTTGTTGAGTCGTCAGGCGTGGCTTATAGATGATAGACGGTTCACCCTGGAAACGCTTTCAGCTGGGCTGGTGTCCTGTAGTTCCCACGATGACTCTGACGCTTCGCACACCACAACGGTTCTATGGAACTTACTATTCGTTAAATTTAATATAGAGTTTATAACTTACAAGTATCTCAGGTAACAGTGAGTTTTATATAATAACGGTATATTAAACTTATACCACTCCGGACTCTTCAAGTGTTCACACGAATCACAGGGTCTACCGCGATCAGCAGACCTCCCTATGCGGAAACTTCTTGATGATAAAATTTACTATTACGTAATTATTAAATTTTTCTGGCACTGCAGAAAATCTCACACAGTGACACAGTTCACACTCACTTACTACACACGTAATGCTTTAGTAATAATGCCGTGTATAAAGAGGTAATATTCAACTGTTCTGAGTCTTCGCACGCGTTACTATCGCCGAATAGTCTTTACAGATTCTTGCAAGCGGAAAATTCTTGAACAAGAACTGCGCGACCCGATCGTGATAGCTGGTAGAGAAGAACTACCTGTGTAACAACAGGCTTAAGAAAATTTCCGACTACCTTCCAGCAATTAATTGGTGGAAGGAAGTCACATGGTTACATATAACATGACAAGCAAATTTCATGCTGTAAAGTGCATTAACTTTGTAAGAGCATGCATAGCTGGTAAACACAGAATACCCTTATCTCATGCATAACTGCATACTTTAATAATATCATATATGAATGTCAAATAATAGCCAGAAGTATACAGGGATTGTAGCGAATACATTTGTCTATGTTCAGTTCAGTGTCACAACACAACGATAATTTATTCACGCACAGCCGGGGAAACGTTTATCACTCGCGCACACGCGCACATTTCCACAGACATAGTACATGAATAAACAACAAATAAATAATACACAGTTTTACTAAACTTAAATCCTTATCCTTACTAAAATACAACTGATATCACAACCAAATCTAACAAACTACCAATTTAAACATGAATGTTCATAGTCTGTGTATTATATGAGCTTGCCCTGCTTATCAGGATCCTGTGATTCATTGCTATATATATATATATATATATATATATATATATATATATATATATATATATATAGAAATAGAGAGAGTGAGCGAGAGGGAGGGAGGGAGAGAGACATGAATTAAAACGTAAAAACTGTTAACAAGAAAAATCTGTTGAGAGTGAAATAATTTATTAATTGTACGTTTCATTCTGGTAAAACACAAACATAAGTTAATTTAACATTAATAGGCCTAAAAACACAAAATAAAAAGAAAATTGAAAAATAGGTAACAGGTATTTGGAAATTTTGAACTGATAGGAAGCGTTACAGGCTTGAAATTATAAGTTCCTATCATTGTATCCCAACAAAATCATTTACAGTCAATATATAGTCAATAATGTATGTAATCCATTACACAATGTATGATACCTTGTGACTAAAATTGCAAAAAATATCTGTTTGTTTTTCTAATTCAGTTTTTTTTCAACTGCTCTCCAACAGGAACATCTGTGGGTATCCTCGAAGGCAAAGATTTATAGCCGATTTTCTGTCATCTTAGAAGTTTCTGTTCATTTTACTATACTAGATTCTTTCTTTTCCTGTTAGGTGCTCCCTAATGTTTTGTTTACTTGTCTAATTTTTACCACTGAATGCTAATTATCAGTACTCGTCAACTCGTTTTACGCTTTTTTTTGATATATCTACTCTCATATGTGCCTCCATAGAATTTTTTCCACTACTTTCGTTTTCTGTATATGTTTAAATTTTATACTTTTCCATTACATCATAACATTTTTGTTACAGTCCACATAATCTTATGCATGAATGTGTGTGTGTGTGTTAGCGCGTGCGACCCATCGCAATTCACACTCGATTACTAATAATTGCTGGGCGAATTCTACTAAAGTAATTTTTTTTAGAGGAAATGTTGAACTATGTGCGAGTTGTTATAAACACAAATGCAAAAGCTTACTGTTTCACGCGTAAGATTTTGGGCTTAACTGTTATTAAAACAACACAGTTTAAGGATTTTGTTTCTGTACAGAACAGGCTACGTTTGAAACGTTTTCTGTATAATACATAAATTTGTGTAATAAGTGTATGAGGGTTTGGAAATGTGGTATAAATTAAAAATAATGGAATTGTAATGTTACACAATTACTTTATAATTATTGAAAACTCTTCCCGTTTAATAAGAAGAAATCCGTGTTAGTTGAACAGTGGTGTAATTTGGACCGGTAGAAAACTTTATATTTAAAATTTTGTTCACACCTTACCTGAGTGTAGATTACAAAATATTTAAAGTTAACTTTCGAATAGTTTTCTCTAGCCGTATTCGTTGAGGAAATTGTTGAAATTAGGAATATGTTTTATATATCTCAATCCTGTTAAAACATCCGTTCCACTAAATCTTCATTTGTCTATTTAAATTGAATTTATCTTAGTTATTAGTAAATGAAATCTTTGTACTAGATCTTTGGAATGCGTTGAGGGAGTAATTAGAAAACAGTGGCACGATTGTTAGCAGTTTGCGACATCATGATGTTTGCATGGAGTGTAAATGCCATCGCGTTCCATCCGATAATACGGCTTTTGGATACCTATTTTTACAGTCTCTAAACATCTATTCTCTTCTGCTGCCTCAGCCAAATTTTAGAAATATCTTCCTAACTTGTATAAATGAACAGAATATTGTATCACATTCACAGAGGTGTACAAAGGATCTTTAAGTATAAATCTTTTGTTAGAAATATTTCATGTCATTCAAAGCTGTTGGCCTTTTCATCCATTATCAGCCAAACTAATTGAAACGTACCATAAATTTTTACTAAGCCTAAAATTTTATTTTGATGACTGTGTTTATTATAAATTTTTGTTACGCTGCATTTTATGGCATCACACACACACGCACACACACACACACACACACACACACACATTATAATATCAATTATCTTTCTGACAACAATTTTAGTAATAGTAGTTTATCTTGCTTTGTAATAATCACTTTTTTTATTGGGGTTTCATGTTATAACAATGAGTTAGTTTGACTTGTGTTGTTAATTCTGTAAACTGTATGATTAGTAAGTAGCAAGTCTGAGGGGAGTAGGGGTATAGCCATGACAGTATAATAATCGTTTACATTCAATGAAGTATAGACTGATTAATCTCTTGAGATAAGTTAATTTTGTTATTTACATGTCACGAGTGTTAATGCAGTTTTTGTTCTGCTAATGAAACTGGGATGCAAAGCGTTAAAATCTAAAACGCAAGCGTTTGTGAATCAAATTTAGTTAACTCAGTAAAGTTAAGTTGTTCACTGTACAGTTGTCTTACACAGAGTTAAGACTATTTATAAAGGAAATGGATGTTGCTTTATTAACCCTATCAAGCAATCGATAACTGCGGATACTATTTTAAGTTGGAGACATAACTACTCTAATCAAACTTGAAAGTTAGTTTTTCTGTTCCACCAGAGACGTATTGCCGAAGTAACCAAAATCTAACGGCGCTGACTGTTAAAATTGTATGAGTGCTTCTAAGCCATTGTGAGTATTAACAAACTTATGCATCTTTTTAATATCATATTGACGTATGTTTTAATTATGGAAAAGCAAATTTGTTATTATAATATTTGTATGTACCTATGTAATCATTTCCTTCTAACCATATTAAAAATTACAGTCCCGAGCTGTTGTAGCCAGAATGTAGTAAATTAGTAAATCCGTTGGCTGTTTTGTAGCGTTAATTTTGATAAACACGTAGCGTGTTTATAGAATGAGGGAACCTTTTGTTGTTCCTGGGAAAATGTAAATAGAAAAAAATGTTCACCATAATAATGAAAACTACGAAACATTGTGATAGACTCCTGAGACTTGAAGTCTTTGATTTATCTTTTTGCATACATGGAAAAACATTAGGCTAAACGGTGAATTTTAATATCATGCGATTCAGAGCAATACTCTCTACATCTTCCAAGTCTTGTTGTCTTCTACAACTTTCAGACGTTTTAAGCTTATTATTCTTTCAATCGTCTACTGTAAATTCTTGTGTAAGCCAATGAGTAAAGTTCAATTAGGTACTAAGGTTGTTGACCAACTATACATACTTTATCATTTTATGGTCTCTACTATCCAACCACTAATGCAAGACCTAAAAGTGCCAAACCAGCAGGAAAAAGTTTGCTAGCACTTTATCGGACCATTTATAGAACAACTGTAATGAAATTATAGCTGCAGGAATTTGCTAGAATAACAAGTCTTGATTTTGTGTATGTGATAAATGAAATTTGTTATTGGTGAAATTATAAAACAGTATCAAAAGGCAGTGTTAGAGCAAGGTATTTGCCTTTGCTTTGTAAAGGCAAATAATTACCGGGCATGAAGAGTTATGTAAAATTAAATCTTTTACAATATTTTTCCCTTCCTTCCTTTCAAATTTTTCACTATCCACTACATTTTACAATGTGTTGTAAAACGTGTTTGACTTTCTAATATGGGCGAACACAGTACAGTTAGTGTGGCGATCTAACCACATTTAGTCGGGTATTTGGTTTGCTTCTTGTATCTGCTAAACAATGCGATTCAGTAAGTAGTTCAGTAATCCAACTAAATAGGGAGACACGAACGAAACATTTCCAAACAGCATGTGCTGTGCTTACTTTGACCTAACATGCAGACAATACATAACTGATAACTAGGCCTACTTCCTAGTTTTAGCATAGTTACAAACGTATTGTTCCCAACACACAAAATTCTCGGCGGAAAACAACTCGCTAATAGAAATGGTCGGCTTTAGATTGTTCTCAGACGAGGTGGCAATTGGCGCATAAAGTAAACCATTGGAGTTCTCTTATTATTGGAGAAACGTTTATTATATATTACAGCTATCGGACCTTAACTACGAATCACATTGTTTTTTGGTGCCAGTCATATTCTATTACACACACACACACACACACACACACACACACACACACACACACACACACACACACACACACACACACACGAAATTAATATTCTGCGTACGTAGTGTATTAATTTTTATATACGTTTGTGTGTACTTTTACCAGGTAAAAACAATGAAAAAATTTTAAATAATATCGTAACGTCTCAGAAACAGATTTAACGCAGTTTCCAGTAAAGCACATAGTTCATGGTAGTCTTTATATCCAGTTATATAAATATAAACTATATTGCGTAGTTAACTGCGTAGTTATATAATATATTACCAACGCAAAATGAAATTAACTAAACGAGCCTTGGCGTGTTTTGTGCTCGTTTCGCTTCATCTTATCGTCACCAACCTGCTGATAGCTGTTTAATAGCAAACTAAAAGATAGGGCCGATTACAGTTTGGCAATTTAAATTATCTTATTGACTGTAATCAAACAATCTTTAGTTAAAAATCTTATAAATAAAACAAGACACTGCAAAAGGATTACATTTTATAAGACAATTGAAATTCCACGTTGTCATATGCGAGTGAGGCGTGGTAAATGACAAAAACGAATGCGGCAAGATTCAGAGTGCTGAAATGCAGTTTCTTCAAAGTACTTTAAACTGTACACTAGAAGATAGAATAAGGAATAAGGATATCAGAGCAGAAATCGAAGTAGAGTACATAAATGAAATTATTTCAGCTTACTGAAGACAATGGTGGGATAATCTGGAGAGGATGATAGAGGATCGATTGCCGGAAGCGGTACTGAACTATAAAGACATTGGTAGAAGAGACGTGGGTAGTCCAAGGATGAGATGGGTGCCGGAACAGATTTACATGACCTAATCCTTGAAGTGAAGAAGAAGAAGAAGAAGAAGAAGAAGAAGAAGAAGAAGAAGAAGAAGAAGAAGAAGAAGAAGAAGAAGAAGAAGAAGAAGAAGAAGAAGAAGAAGAAGACTTTTGTATTTGTTGTCGAGAACTGTCGTAACTCGGGTATCATTATTTTACGTAATAGTTAATAGAACCTGTCACTTAAGATTTTCCTAATGTCTAACTATTGATTCCACAGTTGTAACATCCAAGAGACGTGTGATTCTCGTCTTAAAACGAACCTTTATCATTCATTTTTTCAATCAAAATTTAATATTCTCATTGGAAAGTGCTGTTCACTTTTAACGACTGTAAGAAATCGCCTGGTAGACGAAGTTGTTACAATTTCATGATTGTTTCATGTACCGCAACACTTTGAGAGCCGTTGCTTGTGTAAAAGCAAGCAAATCAATGGACGGTGATCTTGTAGCCCAGAAGTTGGAAATTTGAATATTATTTGGAAATATATAACCATTACTTGCAAAACACGCACACATAACTACCACCGCCACACACACACACACACACACACACACACACACACACACACACACACACACACACACACACACACACACACACACACACACACACACACACACACACGCCTATATTTATATATAGGTTATAGCCTACACATAATACATCATAAAGTGTAATAGATAAATTAATGTTACCGCCCAAAGCACTCAGGGTTTGTGTTGTTTATTACAGTTGCCACCGTTCCCATTCACACTCCCTCTGGGTTAGGTGTAAGCGTATAAATATGATTGTGTGCGATTGCGCGCGTGTGTGTAATACCTTTATACGTCACTGTTCAACTAATACCATTAGTTGCTGTGTATCAATCGTTTACTGCTTTATCTAGTAGATATATTTCATATTTGTACGTGTGGAATACCTCGTACCTCGAAGAGGGGGAGATTTTTGGTCCCTGAGAATCGTGTCCATTTGGGGTTCAAGCGAGCACCCAATGTCCCCGACGCTATATAACGTATTTCCTTATTTGTATAAAATGTTGTTATGATAATGTTTTTTTTTTTGAACGAACAGGCCAGCTGTGGACCACTCGCATATTATCTCCTTTTCTTCTCCTGCCAGAAGGCCCTCATTCGCACACTATGCGCCGCCTTCCTTCCCACTGTCCACCACTTTTTCGTCTTCTTCTCACCGCAGAGAGCCTCAAGATTTTGAATTTTGTTTCAGTATGTATTTCTATCTACACAGTTGTTCAACGAGATACCCAGTGTCATTCCCTCCTTGAGTTGTCTGATGTATCCGATGATGTATCTGATGTGTCTGTTGTATGATTATCTGATGTATGTTCAGACTTGAAAGTTGCCAAATATATTTGAAAATTTGTTTATTTAATCTGGACCAATCCATCCATCCGAATCTGTCCAATGAATCTCAGTCTTTTCCTTCGGAAAGCTGTTTCCTAATCTTCCAGATCCCTGTACAGCTCTTCTTTGGATCTGTGCCCGTACGCATCTTCAGTTTTTTTGGGGCTATAAATTTTCCGAAGAATTCGTCGTTCAATTTTAAGAAGAGGTTCCAAATTTTAAAGGCACATTGTTTTCACTCCATACATGGTAACCGGCCTGATCACAGTGCTATAATATAGGACTTTCGCACTTCTGGAAGTGTTTTTCTTTCCGTACAGTTCCCGGGTTAGGGTAAAGGCCTATGTTAAAACCTCAATTGTAGCAATTTGTCAATTGTGGCGAAGGTTTAGTCACATTACATGAATATTAAACACGTCCTTAGAGAAATTTCAATAACCACCACTCATTGTATGTAACTAGTTTGGTTAAAAGCACAAAAATGAATTAATATGGGTTAATATGGCGACGAAAACACCCATGGTATCTTATCAATTAAATAACAGATAAATTCTTACCCATTAATTAAGGTAATTAGTTTTGTGTCATAAATCTCTTGACTTATTCATAAACGTAATTTTAAAATTATTCAATTTTGAATAAAGCAAATATTCAACATACATCGTATATTTAGTGTTAAGACTTTCACACTTTGAAGCACCCAAATAATAGAAAGATGCACCCCAGAAGACGTCTGTGTTGAGTGTGCACCTCAAGAAATTGTTTCTACTAAAGGCTTCATTAAACTTGACCATATCGTTCTAAAAACAATTACTCAAACCTGAAAGAATTGCTCTAACAGTGACATTTATTGAATAACATTTGAATCTTAGATATTTCATTTAGATTTTGGTTTGGCTACTTTTCTACGCTTGGATTGATTCCATTTATTAGCTCATTAGCTCATTGTTAGTGTTTTTGTTAATTTCTGTCTTTAGAGTCTCTTCAATCGCGTACCTGCTTCCATTATACTTCCATTCTCATCAGCCGTTTTAAATTCTGGTCTAATACATTCATTATATTCAAGCGATTTTGGTTAGTTAATTGCCTTGTTTGTGTCGCTAGGCGTAACGGGTTGATTGGTTACCTTGCAAAGTGAATTTGGACGGATAAGCGCTTTAAAAACGCCTGATACAGAGAGAGATACCTTGCCATTGAAACCTTGGAGCGTATATTACGACCAAGACATTTAGTGTTGTAGTCTTAATGACACTAACATTTTTATTGTTAATGACTACAGTTTACCTCAGTCTGGGGCACCTAACATATCTTCACTTTGGCTGATAACACTGTAATTAGTCACTACAATTTTCCACCACATATGGCTACAAATTTGCCGAAAGTAGCAAGAATAGTGCAATTATCCTGTTTTGGGCGTAAACTGTTCAAAAGCTATATTGCGAAAAAGTTCACTATTACCGACTTTCTAAGGTCGAAGGTCTACTGAATTTGAATATGTACAAAATTTGTCAACAAAAATTTGAAAATTTCTCCTAAACTTCGTCAACTCTTAACTGAACTGTTAACATCGGAGAAAATGTATGCAGCACAGGAACAGTAAGAAACAATTTTAAGTTTCTTTTTACGGAAAACCATTTAGCTAAAATAATTATTTCAGAAACATTCGTATACATTGTTACAAAACAGATAAATAGATAGTGTGTAGAGTATATATAGTTTATAATTATTCGAAGTGTTATCTTCAATCAATCCTGCCCCGCGATGGGTTCGTCAATCTGTTACAAAACAGGTCAATAGAGTTGATGTTGTTGTATATAAGTGTAGATATACTCTAATCGAGTATAAGTTAAATTGAATTATTATTAGTATGATTGTGATTATTAATAGAGTTGTTGTTGGTGTTCACGTTTAATTCCTTTAGTTTAAAAGAGTATTTAACACTTCACTGTCAACCTCCCCACTTACCATATGTGGATGTTTTCAATGTTCTTGTTGGTGACTTCTGCTGCTGCAAAAAACACTTGATACACATATATGGATATTCTATTTGAATACCCTAAATAATGCACGTGCACAATAAAGTAAAATAATGGTTTAACTGTAATTTGAATGGTATTGAACATTCAAATCCTACCGCCACCTTCTGATAGAACTGATCATAAAAATTAAACTATTTTTAAAAAAATCAAAAACTCTGTTCCACTGGTAAATAAATTGGGGTTTATTAACAATTGTAAAATGCAATGAACTCTTTTAAAAAAACAATCAATTAATAATGTCTTTACAAAACAATAATTACTATAAACAATTCTTGAGCTTTTTGTACCCAAGGCTGGTAACACTGATGTCTGTTACAATAGTTTTGTTAACGAGGTTATGTCCTCTTTACTCAGTTATATTACCAAATTCGTGTGTTCTTGGAAGTTGCATGATACCAGATACAAGATGTTATCTTATTTAACAATATTTAATAATGGATTATTAAAAAAATAAACAAAGATTTAAAATTATAAAAGTCGGTACCATAAACCGATATATATCGTACTATCGTACGGTTAATAGAATGCATACAGCAGTTGTGATGAAAACACGTGCTCTGTGCTGCACTGTTAAAAATACTATTATTATTTATTCGTGAATTATTAAAATTATTTATTGGCAAGAGAAAAAATCTAGAATAAAAAAACTCTTGTTATAGTTTTCATTGGATTGAAATTATTTGAGAACAGAATCATTATTTGGTGACAAAGTTATCATTGGTATTTCTAGGTTAGTTACTTAACAAAAGTAAGTAATTATTTTGAATAAGTATATTATTCATTAAATTCTTAATACTATAAACACATACATTTTATTCATATGTCATCTGATGTATAATTATCAGTCGTTTAGAATATTTTCGCAATAAACTAGTTATTCGTTAATTCAAACAAATTTAGTCAAATGAGCGACTATTCATTATACTTGGATGGTCGGTATTTAAATTAATACCGATTATTTCAATCACGATAAAATCGTAAAATATTTATCTTTTAAATTAATAATTGCGTTAGGATTCATTTATTCACTTCTGATAATTTTTCATCATGGGTTAAGCACTTCCGTACTTTTGACTAGTGCTGTCCCAAAACAATACCTCTTCGTTTACTAACGAAAGTTATTATTTTAATTCAATTCGTTAAAATAATTAAAATAGAGTACTCCCTGTTTTTTACAAAACACAAAACACGAAACACGACCTTTATTATACACTGGTCGGTTTATTATTTTAATTCACTTAAAGCACTGGACACTCGTTATTATTCTGTTGTGTATAGGTTAATGTATGTAGCATAACTCGTGTTGGTGACGCGCACATTTTAAATAATCTTGACAATTTCCTTCATGAACCTTGCTCGTTGAGTGATATGGAACGAATGCTTGCTTCATCAAAGCGTCTCCTGCTCGTCTGGTTATTTTAAGCCATTTGATTGGTTTAACGGGTCAAACTCTCAACCCCAAAACACTTTGGTTAAATAAAACTTTTAATTTTTTACAAATTTTCGTCTGGGTTTGAGGCTACGGGTGACGTAAGCGTCGATATAAGAAATGACTGAAAAGTTTATAAGTGTCATAACTTTTTTATTAATTATCGTATCGTCGAACGGTTAGTGGCATTAAATTGCGGACACTTGCGGCTTTATTTCAAGTCTAAACAAGGATTAAATCCGTTCATTATTAACTCACTAAGCCATTTCACAAACTCATATGGTGATTCTTAATATAAATAAGTTTATTTCACCATATTTTGCTCCAATTACACTATAACACTCATTATTAAACGTGTCGAGTCCATTTCTCTTTCGTTTTAATACAGAAAATAGTTGTAGTTACCATTTAAACAATATTTGGTAATGGCGTCCTCAACGACCATATTCGATTGTTTATAATTGCTTGTAACGCTATTATTTCTTACCTAATTACATTTGTTTGGCATTCTAACAATAATATATACATTTATTCACATTTGTTCACATTTTATTTTATGAAAAATGTTATTTTTCATATACTAATAGTCTCATCAAAATACCTTCTGTTCTCTTTTCTTTAATTTTTCCCTTTTCCAATTATTTTACTACATAAGGTATATAATGTTATACATTAAAATAGTGTACAATTGTAGTACCTTGTTTGTTTAATGTATTTATCAGTCTTTCGTTATCTGGAAGCTTTCCAATTCTTGGTATTGTGTTTGTTTACATCAGGTTTTACAATGATAGTCAGTTAGTTTCTCATAATTCAACTACTAAATTACTACTATTACATCTGAGATGTGTTCTCACAGCAGTATCAGATATTTATCTAATTACTGATAACATTTTTATTAATCTTTTAATAAGTTTTGATAGTGCATTTTGATTAACTATCTTGTCACATAGTGTCTGTTTACATCTGGTTCTACAATTATAGTCAGTTAGTTTCTAATAATTTAATTATAAAACTACTATTATTATAATTGTTATATGTTCTCGTAGTAGTATCAGGTATCTCTCTAACTACTGGTAACATTTTTAGTCCTCTTTTAATAAGTTTTGATAGTGTATTTTGATTAACTAACTTGTCACATTGGGTTTCTGTTCTTTTGACTTTATGATATCATATTTAATCTGATTTATTTGCTGTGTATTTCATTACAAATGTTATTTATTAGTTTGCATTACTATTCATAATTAGTCTTTGTTTGAAACAATTGTTGATAATTGCTTGGTTTAATTAATATACATGATCTTATGTTATAGGTGCACTTTCTATGAGGTTATGTTTCAGTTATCTGGCAACAACGTGCAACATATTCTTATGCAGTATTTGATTCTACTATTATCATTTCATTATGGTATTCTATCACAATGGTTTAATTATTAAGTAATACACATGTTTACACTATTTTTCTAAACAATAACACAAGTATTCTTAATCTAATAGTATTACATTTCTTGTTGTGTTGTACCTAGTTTTTGGTACATTGATTGTTTGATACCTAGCAAACTAGCTTATTTGTTACTATTGGTTCTGGACTTTGTTTACATTTTATTCTGTCTTGCCGTGGAATTCAGTTATATTTCATTTTAAGGTTTACAAAGCTTTTATTATCATTTCCTATGAACAATTATTTTACTGTTCTATCTCACATTTCTCTTGGTGGTCTTATGATTATCTATTTTGGGTTACAATCTTGATTAAACTGGTCACACTAATTGTCTGTGCATTTTAACTAGTTAATCTTGGATTCTTCCACTTATAATGGTAACTCATTTTCCTCTGTTATAAACATTCTCACTTGTATTGTCTGTGGGGTTTATTTGGTCTAAAAATGGTTAACTTGTTACAGGTTGTCACACTTATATTAAGTTTTCACTGTTATTGTTTGTGATTGCTCAATTATGCTAAACACTGGTTTCTTTATATTTGATCTTCGAATAATCGTTACACTTCTTCCGGTCATTGGTATAGTTCCTTGTATACCTGGTGAATGGTGATTTCTTGTATTGTCCATATATTATCTTCCTTCTTCATGTTATGTTTCCTTTGCTCTTCTTCTTCCTCTCTTCCTCTGTTTAATTGTTGTTCCCTATCGGTGTTCTCCTGGGTTGTACATTACTTGTGATAATCAATGTTCCCTTATTCTTGTCATCTTCTTCAATATTTCCATTTGTGGTAGTCATTGTTCCATAGTATTTATATTATTAAATAAATTTGGTTGTTTTACCATCATTGTGGTTGTTATTGAGTTGTCTCTCCTTCATTTTAATAGTTATTATTTTTGTTGTTTCCCCTCACTGTTTGGACCTTGTTGCCTCATCTTCTTTTAATAATTATTTTTATTGTTTCCCCTCACTGGTTGGACCTTGTTGTCTTCTCTTCATCTTAATGATTATTTTTATTGTTTCCCCTCACTGGTTGGACCTTGTTGTCTTCTCTTCATTTTAATGATTATTTTTGTTGTTTCCCCTCACTGGTTGGACCTTGTTGGCTCACCTTCATTTTAATGATTATTATTATTGTTTCCCCTCACTGTTTGGACCTATTGGGCCTGGTTTCTAACCTTTTATATTGGCTCGTTGTCATTTTCTCTCTCCTTTGTACTCGATGATGCTATATTACTCTTCCTTCTTCTTTGTTGGATTTTTTCAAAAATATATCTTTGTAGATACACACTTTTTGTCTACATTATTTTATGTACTTTGAAATATTTTCACGATCTCCCTTCACTTGACGTAATAATTAGTTACTTTATGTAACTGCCAAATTTGGTACGTTACAACATGTATTAATTTTATTAACTTTTAAAAGTTTATAATTCAGATGATATTTAACTAGCCCTCAGCTTTACTAAAATTAGACACCAATATTGCTGGGCACTTTTTTGTAGCATACACGAGGCTATTTTTTTTTCAACCTCCCGTGAGTTAGGAAACTTGGTTCTGTTGTCATAACAACAATCTGATTGTTGATTAATGTTTTGAGGCTTTGTTCTAACCTATAACCATTGGTTTTATAGTTATTTTGTCTATTACTGTGGTGGCGAGAGTTTAATTATGACAACTACAATTGAAATTGCCTCCAAGTGTGAAATTCGGTCTGTTATTAGATTTCTTCAAGCTGAAGGTCATAGTGCTGCAGAAATTCATCGAAGGTTGTGTAATGTGTATGGAGAAAATGTTATGAGTGATGGTTCAGTTTGGGAATGTTGTCCACAATTTAAAGAATGGCGAATTGATGTTCATGATGAAGGAGGGCAAGGATGAAAGTCCGTGGCTACTGATGATGTTGTTGAAAGGGTAGACAGGATGGTTTGAGAGCGCCGTCGTTTCACAATTACTGAACTTTCTGCTGATTTTTCTGAAATATCTAGGTCTGCTCTTTATGATATTCTTACTCAGAAGCTTGGGTATAGGACACTCTCTGCTCGGTGGGTTCCCAAACAACTCACGACCTCACGCAGCTGCACTCACACAAAACCTGCTTCATGAATTTGGTTGGGAAGTCCTTGATCACCCATCTTATAGCCCAGACTTGGCACCAAGTGACTACCATTTGTTCACTGACTTGAAAAAATGGTTAGATGGGCAGCGGTTTGACTCCAATGATGAGTGTGTCATCAGACACTTAAAGTCTAGTGTGTCAGATTTTCTGACTACCCAGGAGCGAACATTCTACAACATGGGCATAGAAAAGTTGGTGCGTCGCTATGCTAAGTGCCTCAACAATGGTGGTGACTATGTAGAAAAGTAGTTTACATGTATGTGAAACTTTTGTATATAATAAAAATATTGATGTCATTCATGTGTCTGTTTTTTGGTGTATCGGAGTTTGAGAAAAAAATACCCCTCGTATTATCAGGACAAAGGAATAAATTCTAAATAGATGTTTAACCAAAAGAACCCAAGATACCCATACTGCCTGACAATACGGTAATCCGTGATCAAGAAGGTTTGGAACTATCAAGTGAAACTGTATAAAATATTGTATTGAACTGCTTTGACTACTCCGTAGAATGCTGGGGGTTAAAGGCTGAGATCAATTAAGCATTGCGAATTGAGTTGAAGTGTCACATAATATGAGTGTAATAGACGCAAACAAAATATAAGTGTGTTGAAACGTTATTTATTGCGCGCGCGTGTGTGTGTGCGCGCGCGTTGACACCACGTCAGAAATAAAATGTTTTGACCTCACCAACTGTCCTGTATGGGATGAGATTAAAATGTGTTCTCCTAATATGTCGTTGTTAGCAATAGTTTGTTTTGTCTGCCAATCTATTACTCATCTCCCATGTTTTGTGACAAAACTTAGGTGCTAAAGCCGATCCGATCGAAGGAATTATTAGGTGGCAGTCACTGCGCATAACATTTAATCTATATCTGTTACATTTGAGTAGCGTATTTTGAATATATATATGGCGCCGACGACTATTCTTTTGTGTTTTTCGCAGGAGGCAAATAATTTATAAAAAAGAATTCTACAAAGAGAGTGCTAATCAGTTAGTATTTTATGTAGGCCTAATTTTGCTTATCACTAGACTTTAGACAGACGAAATAAATATTTAAATTTTAAATGTTTTCCCTACATGTAGGATTATTACGCAGCTGTTGTTTCACCAATAAACAATAAATTCAAAAAATCCTAGGCTATAAACATATAGGCCTATTGATTGTATCGGACATTTCTTTAGAAACCGCTAGTTTTAAAAATGGGGCTAGTAAGAGGAAATGACCACAATATTATGTTCCCAGTAACAATGTATTGCGCCCTGTTCGGTTTCTCGGCTGTCGAGTTAGGTAAAGGAACAATTTCTAAATTGCAAAACGCGTACTGCCTCGTAATAACCGTTGTTCATTTCGTGCTTTGCGCGATTTCGTTGATCTGCAAACTGTGCTACATGGAAGTGTCTTACGTCAGCGTTCTTCGTCTTGGACGCAGCCACTATCACCATTATTACGCACTACCGTATCAAGTTTGTTGTGGCCAAAGACATAATGACGAATATCATCAACAATTTGGATTACGTTGACAAACTCTTCAGCTCTATCGGTGTCGCAGTACCTCGTACTCGAGACAACATAGTGTGTTTGCTGTATCAGGTTGTGGTGGTGATTCATAAAGCCGTTTATACGTATGTGTTTGACAAATCTGTAACATCTTCAGATATGGATGAAGACATCGTCTACGAATATGCGTGGGTTTTAGATTTTATAGTAAAGATGTCGTTGTTCTACTCAACTATGGCGTTGGAATACTACATCGTTCTCACTGTTATTCGTATACAACAAAGAGTTATATATCTTCGCCACGCTGTCAATATTTTTTACCGACGTGACAAACATTGCATGGACAAGTAGCGGATCCGGGACGTTTATACGAGTATACGGTAGAGCCATTCGGAGACTCCCAGAGCAACTGTTGTTAATACACTTCTGACTTTATGACGAGTATTTCACGTATAAAGAAATCTACAATTTTTCTTTCGTTTTATTGTATTGTTAGTTGTATTCAGTGCTTCCTTGTTTTTCGTAAATGCCATGTCTTACGCCAAATCATTGCATCTGTTTTTGTTTATTACACACGAACTTGGTAACCATATTTCACCATTATGGTTAATCTCGAGCATAAGGTCGGATTTCCGCTTGATTGACAGATTTATATTGAACAATACATTTGACGACAATGCAGTCAAATGAGTGGAAAGCTGGATATTCCAATCTAGACTCAGAAGCATGACATACGACTGTGCTTACTTCGACATAGATTTCTCACTTTTTCCTGTAGTATTTGATATCATTTCGTTGTTTGTGTTGTCTATATTGTAACCGCGTACATTTGTCTTTAAAAATCTGCATTCAAGGTATTTAGTTTTTAGAATAAATTACTTACAAAGTGAGTATGCTAAAATGCCAGAAAATGCACAAATTACCGTTATGAATATCGAGGGCTTTGTCGTTGTCAAGTAGTCACTGAGCTTGCACGCAATCATAGCCTAGGCTAGGATAATATTTTTATGTTTATATGATTATTGTGTGTTAATATTGTTATATTTATCACTTCCGCTTTGGTGCGAAAAAAATAATAATCAGATGATATCTGTTTTTGCAATTTGTTTTCTCTTGTGTGCCAGGATTTGAATTTTCCCGGCATGATTTAACTTGAAACGCCGCCTCTGTGTAGCCGTGGGGAGACAAAGCCGACTTGATAAAGGTTGCCGCGCTACGGCGATGTAATTCAGTGAGGCCGTGCCGCGCTAGGGCGAAGTAATACAGCAACCCGCATCAGCTGTCTTCACAATCTGTAACAAGTCTCTTTTCTGTACCTTTGGTGGGTTAGCAGAATATGCTATTCTGTCTCTTTTCATCTCCATCCTTTCGACTGAACGTTTCGAGGTCTGACGGCATGGCAGATAATTTGTTCAACTATTATGAGTTCATAATTTTATAAAGTGCCTCAGGTGAGAATCATTATCTTATTCACTTTTAATTTAATAAGGAGTTATGTGTTTAATTTAATAATGAGAATGCGTGTTAATTGTGTATGTGTGTGTCTCACACGTTACTTCCGGTATATATGGGAGCACGTGGCGATTTTTGCACTTAACTGCTTTAATGATTTTCAAGGTAAATGTGAAAGGTAAAAGAAGTAAAAGTGAAACTAATTTTGAAAGGTAATTTAATGTAAATGTTTTGAAGGTTGTACATGTTAATGAAAATGTAAATGTAAATTTTTAAGCTCGCTCATTGCACAGAATAGTATTGCTAATAAGAGAATAGTAGTGTGGATAAAATTGTGACAGTTTGTGTGTGTGTGTGTGTGGTGTCGGTGTTACGAGGCGAGAGAGAATTGTGGTGATTGTATTTCCTGACGGCCCACTAAATAAAAAAATGTTACAGGGCCTCGCCCAGCCGAGAGAAAGGAGAAATGCAGAGATGATGGCAACAACATCTGTCACCATCGGCAGAGCTGTACACTAGAATGCTCCCCATCGCCGTCAGACTTAGAGATGCTCCACAACACCAAAAAAGACACCTCCCTAGGAGGAGACAAGCAGAAATTCGGAATTCAGCAAATCACCACACTATTCCTCACAGGCTCTAACGGGTATCACCAATTCTTCGAAAGCACAGGTGGGAGGATTCCATTTATTAAGCTTCTACAACAACACTCCACCGGTTTTCAAAGCATAAAAAGATAGCATACCCATATAAACAGTATTTTATATTTGTGATGATTGAAAATTTGTTAGAACAAGTCCTGTGGATAGATAGTTGTGATCTATATTCTTAACTGTGTTAAAAGGTATCCACTTGTGTACTGCTTGATTAATTTTCATTGTTGATAATATTAGTAATTGTCATTGATACAGATTGAATATATATATATATATATTGGTTGATATAAAAAGCATACATATAAATAGTATTTTCATATTTATAAAGATTAAAATTTTGTTAGAACATGTCCTATGGATGTATATTTCTGATTTGTATTATGAACTGTGTTAAAGGCATCCAATTGTTATACTGTTTGATTAATTTTTGTTAGTAATTGTTATTAATGTAATTTGCATTAATATAATATATATTATATACAATATAATATATATATATTGTAACATTACATTTGGCATAGCTTGATATCGTACCAGATTTAATGAAGACCATGGATAAGAAACTGAACAAGAAGAAAAATATCTTTTGAAAATGATAGTGAAGATGAACAAATAACTACTTTAGACTGACTTGTACTATAACTGACCGTACCCAAATTAATGTTTAGGCAAAGTGATGCAAAATACCCCGATGATGACATGAATTTCAAATAATGACAAGAATAAGACTTATAAAGACAGACAGCATTATGTACCAATACTATAAGTAAACAAATGGTTTTATTAAATGTATCAAAATATAAAAATAATCAAAATACAAATTGAGGGATAATAGGCCCAAACATACAATACAATGTAAAATGATATATTAGTAAATTGTTAATTGAATGATATAAGGAAATAATACAACAAAACAATTATTATAGATACATGGGACATGCAACTAATTGTAAATAATAGTGGACATAATGTTGTCAAGAAAATAACGTATAATTACATAATAATTGTCAAATGTATAAAAAGAAACAGAAAGAGTACCTAGAAGGCTACAGCAATGGCTGAACTACCTAGGAAAAATGGAAAAAATAGAAAATCATTATTAAATGATTACTTTCCTTGTTATGTTCTTAAAACAAGTTTAAAGTTGTGTTGATGTTAGTTATAATTTTATTAAATAATATATGTATGATATGCCTTATGCAGTATGTATGCAACCAGGCATATACAAGTTGTTTAATCACAAAATGTGAATTATGTTTTTTTATGTTGTTACTGTAATAATTATTGTTATATTTTTAAATGATAATACTAATAGAGTTATAGGAGAGTAGTACTCTCCATACTACACAACTAGAATGATGAATTCTATCCTCTTAAATCAACATCTAGTATTAATATTATTTAATTTTAATAAAGTTTGAGTAATTCTCTATCTTCTGTTTATCATTCTACACATTGAATTAGTTTGGAATCGTACCCATAATTAGGTAAGATCTTTTTACTCCCAAACACGTTTTTTTCACCGATTCGCGCTTTCACATCAATACTTCACGGACACAACTTTTTCACAGACAAAACACTTTCATTTATGTTCTCAATGTCTTGTACTAGTCTAAATTAAAGTTCTTAAACTACTGAAAAATTGGGTCTTTTTAGTTTACATGTGATGAAATTCTAGTTACATTGTAATGGGTTTACATTAGTTCCATACATGTTTTCCGCACGCGATTGTAGGGTACAAAATTATTAGTAAAGTACTAAACGTCTGTTGTAAGGCTACTATTTACTTAATACTAAAGATTGCAGACAGAAGGGACATGAGCATTCAAAGTCTGTACTGTATTCACACTTTTTTTTAAATGCACGTCCCCGCATATGAACACACGAGTTCGTCGAAAATAAGTTCATTTTATATCGACGGAAATTCGAGACATTTTATTTCTTGTACATTTAATACTGTAACGATAAAATAACACTGTATTTTGTGAAATTGTTAGTTCTGACCGTATTTGCATTAGTTTAATTAGAAAAGTGAAGCCTCGAGGAGTGTGGACTGCGTAAACTTGTTGTTCTTAAATTAAATTGTTACATGTAGAGTTAGACTAGTTCCTAGACACAATGAAAGTAATAGGTTTCTTAACTAATTACTAACTAATTTAATTTTCTTTTATTTTTAAAATACGTCTCACCGATACTTTACAATGTAGGTATGTATTAAAAGAGACAGAACAAAGGCCAAAGAAAAACAGAAACAGAAAAACAAGGACAGCCTCTCCAGAAATTTGCTAGCGTAGCCAAACGTTAGGGCAGGTAAATTGAAGAGTTATCGCTACAACTGTATCAGGTAATAACTGTACAACTGTATCTATATCTGTAAGCTTTTAACATCATAAAATAACACACGTACACAATAGATTAAAACTGTTGAATACCGGAAAATTTGATTGTATCCTGTTTATGCTGACTACCAACATATGTCGTTTTGAAACTTGTAATCAAAAGGAAGATAGGTTTGAATTGGTATCCAAGTCATTGACAAAATCTATTTAATATTTACCGAGTTTCTTCCGTCCTGTGACTTCATTTCGTCGTATACTAACATACAAGTTAGGGAAAAGCTGCAGATTCTAAGGAATAACTTGTTTGAAAGTAACAAGTTAAAGGCCCAAATGATAGAAGAGCTAATGGGCCTACTTCAAATCATTTTAGGACAAAATTATTTTACTTTCAATTACCAATTTTACAGTCAAGGTGATGGTTTAGAAATGGTCTCGCCGCTGTCTGGTTTGCCTGCTGACATTTATTTGAATTTCTATGAAAACACATTTATGTTTTCTAACAACATTCACAAAAATAACATCATATTTTATGCACGTTATGTTGATGACACATTTGTAATATACAAAGGTACTTTGCGAGAGATTGAACATTTTAAAAACTTTACGAATAATATAAATAAAAACATTCAATTCACTCTTCAGACTGAAACAAATAATAAATTAAACTTCTGGACTTAACAGTTACTAAACACATTGATAAACTGAAATTGAATATCTATAGAAAACCAACCACCACCGATGTAACCATACCTGTCGATTCACATTACCCCTTTTCGCAAAAAATGGCAGCCTTTAATTGCTTTGTACACAGACTTTTAACAGTACCTCTTGACGACGAGGATTTTAATGATGAATAAACACAATAAAATACATAGCTCAAGCCAACGGCTACAATAGTTCCTTGATTGACAACCTCCTCAGAAAACAAAAGTACAAGCTATCTAAACCTCGTATAGAAAAATACACAAAAACCATTTTTATTTCAACGACGTAAAACACAAAATAATGCCAAAAATGTTAACTAGTCTGTTAAATAATAATAATAATAGAACCGTAATATTTAAAACCAACAATAATATTATGAACATACTCCGTAATAAAATAACTATCCTTTTAGAAAAGAAAACGGGGGTGTATAAATTATCGTGCGACGATTGTGAATGCTTTTATATCGGCCAAACGGGAAGGGGTTTCCAAAAGCGTTTTATTGAACACACACCGAAGCACAATTTGAAGGGTCAGACAACACTATCCAACATAAAATCCAACCACGCACGTCACTTGATAAACGAAAATCATAAATATACAAGCTTCAATTCCAACTTGAAACCCATATATTTCTGTAATAAAGGCGCTTACATGAACGCCTTGAAAGAATTCGAGATGTATAGAGCGTACAATGACGTAAACAGTCGTGACTTCGTGCTAAACGATCATTTAAATTTCAAATAAAACCCGCTCTACGATACAGCAATAAACCTGTTTACACAATAGCTATTGAAAATCAGTGTCCGATCGGTCCGACTCGAGTGCGCACTCATGTAACGCGGATATGTGTAGGATTGTGTTTCAGTATTTGCAATTTTAATATTTAACGACCTCGCTAAGAATGATTATTTATTTCTGAAGACGAAACATATGTTTCGAAACGCGTAAATCAATCGAACTCAACACGAAGTCACATGACGGAAGAAATACGGTAAATATTATACAGATTTTGTAATCAAAAGTTCAAATTAGCTAGACCATTTTGTTTCTTTTAAAATTTTGTTATTGATTGATAAAACGTTTTTCATTATAATTATTTTATTTAATGTAGCTTTTTATACATACACTTTATATTCTGTTATTAATAATTATTACACAAGAATAATTGAGAGAAATTATAAATGTAATTTTATATTTTATTTAATATGCACCTCCAACGTTGTGTCTGAGTGCGGTCTCGTCTGTGACAGGAACAACATTAAATACCACAAAGTAATGTACTTTACTTAGAGTTTGTTTATAACATTTTTATTATCTGATTTCAGAACACTAAATAAAAAAAATTGAGTTTAAGTGTAATTAACATTAAACAACTTATGTAGCATTATAAACTACATAAATCCGCTTTACAAACTATTCCTCTGCACAAAAAGTGTGCACGAAAAGAAAGTATAGTCTTTCTTGTTTGTCTTAATATCTTACTTGATTCCTTGTTACGACTGCAAAACACATCAACCAACTCAAGACACAAGCGAAAAAGGCGAGCCTGCAGACCTTCTTTGTAAGAACGGATATCAAGTCGGCCCCTAGAGATCTATTTGTGAAAAAGGAAAAATAAGAGGAAAAGAACAGCCTAATATCTATTTGATTGCATAGAAGCCAAATACTGTGAGAAAGAAGGCCTCATATACAATATCAACCCTATAGAGCTGGCATACCACTTAGCCAAAGGCGTATAAAACAAACTATCTGAGCCCCTCAATGCCAAGCTGAGGCAGACATTATTGCCCAGACATTGAAACAAAGGCCGTGTACACAGTGGAATTTCTTGCGGTGAATAGAAAAGTCTGTCCCAGATATTGAAAATCAGAGAAGGACATATCCTAAAGAAAATCATAGATCCGGACAATGAAAACCTTGCGTACACAATATGGTTAACCGTAAACTATACACACATTCGGAGAAGGTAACAGGGAAAATTCGGATATGAACATTTGGCTTCTATAGTCATGTGTCATGCAGGAGCTCAGGAAGATTCATTAACGGAATATTTGCTTACCTTCTAAGAAACCAAGGGCGCCTGGATGAGCGAGATGGCAAGAAGTCAATACGAATTGGAAATCACGCAAGATGACATCCACGAACGTGACCCACTGATAAAGAAATTTGGAGGACACCTGAATGAGGATAGTTTTCTAAGCATGACAAAAACATCAGCATACTAATTTTCAATTTAAGCGGTTAAAAAATTGATCGGGATTTTATGTATATCAAGTAGTTAGCTAAACTATTTAAGAAAATATAGATGAATCTTAATAAACTTCGAAAAAACACTTGGCCTTAATTAATCTTGAATAATCACAAACGGAATTATCACTGTTGCACACCACTATAGAAAAATTATTCCGATTAGCGCTTTCAAGCTTCTCAGCTCATCGTCAGAATGGAAATAACAAGAGGATAAAACCAAACCCTTCACACCCCCACCCGCCCGACTGTCCACACACACCCCCGCAAACAAGCTATAATTCAAGTGTCCCTTCCTAATCTCCGAGCCCCGTACAGTTACATGTCCATGTACATGTTACATGTCTGTCCCCTTCTGTACAGTTACATATTTTTCTAGCACATTCCTGTGTGTTTATGTGTTATGTGCATGTGCGTGCGTGTGTGTGTCCATTCTTAGAACCTAACATTGTAACGCCATTCTCATTCACACTTGTGGGCGCGGTCACTCACCCTTATTTCAAAAACATCCATATAGACCTCTGCAATTTAATTCTTAATGTTATCTATCTATCCTCTATCTTTTACTTTTAATTATATTATAAAATACTAAAACTAAATTCGATAATGAAAAAATATTTTATAATATAATGAAAAAGTAAAAGATAGAGGACAGATAGATAACATTAAGAATTAAATTGCAGAAGTGTATATGGATGTTTTTGAAATAAGGGTGAGTGACCGCGCCCACAAGTGTGAATGAGAAAGGCGTTACAATGTTAAGTTTTAAAAAGAATGGACATACACACACACACAACTCATAAACACAAGAAATGTGTTAGAAAAATATGTAACTGTACAGACGGGGGTGACAGGATTCGGAGGTTGGGAAGGGACATTTGAATTAAGCTTGTTTACGGGGGTGTATGTGGACAGTACAGCGCGTGAGGGTGTAAAAGGTTTGGTTTTATCCTCTTGTTATTTCCGATCTGACGATGAGCTGAGAAGCTTGAAAGCGCTAATCGAAATAATTTTTCTATAGTGGTGTGCAACAGTGATAATTCTGTTTGTAATCTTGAATAGCCTTAAAGTTATATGTGACTGGGTATCCGAGGAATTGTAATCAAACCGTTCTGATGCAATATTGACGATCACGGGCGCTTCAGATACTTCAGCCACGATTGTTTAAAGTGGTCAGACTTTAATTTAATGTAACCACTTTCTCGTACGAATAAAACTTCTGAGATAGTCTCTGTAAGCGTCTATATTTACTAGTCCAAGTTAGGTGTTCGAAAGTTCTGGTAAACTCAGCCTTATTAAACGTTTATTGGAATATCAAAAATATATGTACATAACGAGTTACATTTATTCAATGTTTACACAAGTCTCCATAATGTAAATGATGTTCTATTTCATTATTTTTCTTAACAATAGTTTGTTTTATTTACACAATTTCCAATTACTTAATATTTTGTTCGTAAAAAAAAAATGTTTATAATGCACTGGTATAATACTGCCATACCTCGTAAGATAAAATCTAAAACACAAGCAATATTCTATGTGTTCAAATTTTAGGTTTGTTAAATAAATTTGTTTGTTGAATAATTTGCGTACACGTGTTATAAACGTTCGACGTCTTTTAAACAAAGAGTGTCATTTGAAGAATGAATGCTGAGTCAAAACTTTTAAAATTTTCCAACTATTTCAGGAACTATGTTTATGGGTTAAGATACATTCTGAAAGACACAATTTTAAACACTAATTAACAAATTTTCTAAGTGCAATAATAATGTTTGCAGTTTAAAGTCAACTTTTTGAGACTTAAAATGCGGTTTCGTAAATTAAGAATATTACAGATTAGAGTAGAGTTGGTCCTAGTCTCAACTCCCCTAATAATCAGTGACAATTTCACTCTCTCTCATGTGCTCTGACTCTGTATCGCACTAGGATTAGTTATCAAGTCTTTCGCAGGGTAGCACCTGCGGTACGTCAACATGTATGATAGAGTAGTATTAGAGTATTCTGTGGGAAAGGTTCATTGTTGGTGAGTATCCAAACAGGTAAATTGTTGGACAGATTACTTAAACGTCATGATTTGATCAGTGACATTAGCAGGTGAAAACATGGAGAGGTTGAAAGAGGGTTCAGCAGACATAAGGCTTAAAAATAAATTAAACATAAGTTAAGACTTCTGTGTCAGAGCAGAAATCGGTCAAATCGTTTCGAACAAAGTAAATTAATAAACACAATTCCTCGTGATGAATCGGAAAGGTCTGTTACAAACATTAGAACTCAGAGAAGGACATATCTTAACGAATGTCATGGATCCGGACAAGGAAAGCCGGGTGTACACAATACGGTACAACCGGGAACGCTACACACATGTGGAGAAGAAGATTGGCTTCTATAGTCACGAGTTATGCAGGAGCACAGAAAGATTCGTCAACTTTATGCTTGCTTACTTTGTAAGTAAGAAACTAAGGGCGCCCGGTTCACGAGATGGAAAGAAGTCAGCACAAATTGGGAAGCACGCAAATTTTAATGTACGAAGCTATTACAGAGGCGGTGGAATTTCAAGACGGGGTAGTGTCGAGTTTTTCCGATATTCAGGTGAGTAGCAAGCCTAGTGCTCTGGGCTCAAAGAGAGTGCTAGTGATGAAATAACATGTAGAAAATAGTGAGTCCAACAACCTACTGAGGTTCCTCGGTTCTTGTAGTTATAATCTATATACAAACACATGCCTTCAGAAAAGGCACTTGTGCATTCGTGAACAGCACAAATATTATATTAAAATGTTCAGTAAACAATGTTTTTCTAAAAACATTCAGTTACTTGTAGTTTAGTGTTCCTAGATGGACATTAATGTTTTAAAACATAATAGGCCAAAAGTGGGGGCGCATTTATTCAAAATGATACGGTGACATTCTGCTCCTTAAAAATGATAGCAACAACCATAAATGTGTACAACGTCAACAGATTAGATTTTGCAATAGTTTAAAAGTCTTTCAAAGATCTAGAATTGTCTGCCCAAGTCATTATAGTTGAAATATCGGAACGTGCTGCAAGTATTCAGACATAACATTTTATGACATTTATCGGTTTCAAAAGAATTGTTATACAGAAAAAAGTAATCGTCTGCCACCTATTTCACACAAAAAAATGTTAATTTGCACTAAATAAATAAGAAATGGAGTTACCCTTGTCGGCAACATGCTGTTAGTTAATGATGGAAATAACAAGTCTAAAATACTTACCACCAAAATCGATCTGGAGGGTTTGGCCTGATTGGAGGGATGGATTTCGAGATGGCACATTTGAATATTACACAAAATCTTTTACACAACTCTTCACTATTCACTCAGTAAAAAATGTCAACTGTATTAGGCTGCCAGTGTGTTTGTTAATTTTAAAAACCAATCAGCTCAGACGTTATAAAAAACAAATCTTTTTGGAAAACATTTATTGTCGAACGTGGGAATAATAAAACCCATCGGGACATACATCAGCATCTGCAGCCCATTTGGAAATGCGACGGCAAACCAAGTGTGACTGTCATAGAAGAAGCCAGTCTAACGTGTATTCCGTACATTGACCGATGGTCCTCGAAATGTGACACGTCAAACCCTTTCACCAAGACCTACGGAGATTTATGTGAAGGCCATCAAAACAAGAAGCGTAAAACACCACGAATATACTAATATACTAGAATACAATTGTAAATTTGTATATAAAATCGTATCAAGTTTTGTAATTAATTTTACATTAGTTGAGGCGTAAAAATTTGTCATCTCAAAAGCCAAAACGTAATTTTCACTTGAGTGATACTGCGACAATAAAGCATTACCGTATGCCACCAGGTGCACAGTAGTATGCGTCCAAACTGACGCATACATTCTCTCAAAGCGGTCATTAACCCAGGCCGCAGATTTTAACAGTCAGGCGTTCTGACTTGCCCTGCCCC
Source organism: Magicicada septendecula (assembly GCA_034769895.1). Classification (NCBI taxonomy): domain Eukaryota; kingdom Metazoa; phylum Arthropoda; class Insecta; order Hemiptera; family Cicadidae; genus Magicicada; species Magicicada septendecula. The sequence goes on from CM068370.1 coordinate 356,596,335, forward strand.
TCCCTACGTTAGTACACTATGAATAGCGGTAACGTATGCGTTACTGCTTCAGCATATACAGTGCATAGTTCGTACGCAGACCGTGTTGTTTAAAGTCTTTTAATAATGAGTTCGTTTGTAGTAAAGCTTGTGGCGGGAACATCATCGCCATGTGTAGTTGAGTTCAACTGTGTAATCGAAAGTTTATTTATACTGTCACTCAGTAGCAGAAGTTTTACAGATAAACTGAACATTGTTTCCAACGGTACACAAACCCCATTAATTTCCACGTTAACGTCAAAAACAAAAATTATACACGACAATTAAACGACCAACATTATGGGCTAAAAACGTGGCTTTTTGGCCGTAGAAAAACTTCAAAATTATACTGTCGTAATGGATTATTTTTTCAACTGAAAAAAAAAATGTCTAGACAAATTAATGAGTTTCTGATTTAAACAATTTGTTTCATTTACAAAAAGCCGTAAGGTTTTACAGTCATGTTGCTTTCCTTCTTGCTTTAATACAGTTCGGCAAAACCAGAATTGAGTATCCTCTTAGTGAACAATTTAAATGTAACGTCAAACAGCACGATGACATAGTGAAACAAAACCGGTACATTCTTCGTTGTCCAATTGATGTAGTGTGTTTTTGGCTGAAAATGAACTCCTTTTTCTTGGACATGACGAATCTGTGGCATCGGCAAATTGAGGAAAATTATGTAGGGCTGTTAAATTTGTTATGAAATTACGACGGAATTTTAGACAACCACCTTAAAAACTCCCTACTGTTCTGGTTTATCTAGCGATATTCAAAATGACTTGATTAACTCCATTTCTAAAGTCCTATTAATAGAAATAAAAAATGAAACAAAACGAAGTCCCTTTGTAGTAATAATAATAAACGAAACAGCAGATATCACAAATACGTGCCAGGTGTCACTGTGTTTCGTTACGTCGATAAGTCTAGAGCCGTTCAGGAAAAATTTATTGTTTTTAGCGATTTTAGTGACGATCGTACAGTTAACGCGTTGGCAAACTACTCATTTAATGTCCTGAGTGAATACTACTGTGAAGAAAAATTATTTTGCACAAACGTACGATGGTACTGCTGTTACGTCTGGTGAACATGGAGGGTTACAGGCCCTGGACAAAAGTAGGTGCAACCAAGAAATATTTATCCATTTATATAATCATAAAATAAACTTGGTCTTGAAAAATTCAGTAGATCACATTAAAGAATGTAAAATATTTTAATCATGTTATTTGGTTTAGCTTCGTTTTTGTTAAAGTCATCCAGATGAACTCACACACTCGACCAAGAAGTGAAGAAGGGATTTCCATCAGTTCCGTCTACTAGATGGAACTACAACAGCCACTCTGACTACTAGCCACTGTGACAGAACACAGGGCTCATATCATAAGTCTCTTCGAGTCTATGATTGAGAACGGAGATAAGTACGACAACGAAAGTTATACTGGAGCAACAGGTTTTCTTGCTACTCTTCAAGATTTTAACTTTACATTTTTACTTCATCTGTTCAGTTCAATACAACCACAGGCGGATCCCATATTCAAAATTTTGCAAATAAAAAGTTCTGGAATTACTGTTTGTATGAAACGCATTAAAGACTTTGATAAATATCTTAATAATTTAAGGAATAACTACAAGAAATTCTGGAGTGACACGAATGAAATTCAGAATATTCCATGAGCGAGGTGGGACCAGCCTACTGGCACTCACAGAAGTAGAAGATTACGTATTGATAATACGTCGGATTTAGAAAGCTCTTATCGTATTATGAAATTATTGATTCAATCAAATGTAGACTTAATGCGAGGTTTCATATATAGGTCAACTTGATTTTACCGCTGTACTTGAATGACAACGTTTTCCAGAATTTTCTAAAAAATTTACAGAAGAGCTTACCTGTAGTTTATTCAAATTACCAGATTTGTAAAAATACTTAAAATCAGCAGATCTGAGTGACACCATTCCTCAAGTGTGGAACTTGTAAACCTTACAATGACAATACAAACTTTTCAGCAGAAACATGGTTTTCAGCCTTTAAGAGAATAAAAACATATTTGGGTCACTCACATATTGAACACAGGCTCTCGGTTCTAACAGTGTTATCTGTTGGAAAACAGTTTCTTTTGAAACTGAAACTAATTCTGCGTTTTACGATACGGTTGTTGACTTATTCGCTCAAAAAACCAGGCGCCTAGAACTAACGTTTAAAAAATAATTCCTATAACTAACGCATAATAATTAATGTTGTCTAAAATAATCTTTGAAATATAACAGCTAATAATATTATAAAGTGAATAATAAATTATTGTGAGCCGTTAAAGTGAATGAATTAGTGTCGTTGTGGACGATTTTATTTACCATTATGAATCTGTGATGTTTCCTTATGACATATTAAAAAGATATTATGGATTATTTAAAATGAATAATCGCCCAGTGTGTTTATTTATGGATTTTATGGCTTTATGTGATTACGTCAAGTGGAAATAAGTAGAAATAACATAGAATCGGTACCACCAGATGCCATTCAACGTACTGGTAAGTTGCTAATAGAATCTGCTTGATTTACTAAAACAATTTAAATAATTACTATTGTTATATTGGTCTCTATCAGACCTCCAAAAATGGAAAAATTCATATTTACTCTTTTCTTATCTGTCGTTAATGCTGTTGGCTGGATTTGATTGTCATACGGAGAGGGAGAAGAAAGAGTTTTTATTTGTTGATGGCTGAGGTAGGTATTACCGCATACACATTCTAAAAATTCACGTCTCGCCACTAGTACCGATACTCTATTTCACTCACAGTAGCTATTATAGGCCTACTTGGTTTACTAATTCAACAAGTTTGAGCCACCAAACATAACATACAATGAAGAGGCTCTATGATTAGAAACGGAATGATCTATTAATGCTTCGCGCTCTCAAAGCAGCGCATTAGCTCAAAAATAGGCGTAGGAAGAGAAAGATATGAAGGGATCAATTTGTGAACAAAATTGGAGAAACCTGTCTACGTATCACATTTAAAGGAATTTTGAAAACAATCTGAATATAGTGTTCGTTTTTGAAAATTTCAAAATTTTTGGATTGTTCTGCTTCTCTTACTACTACACCACCACCACCACCATCACCACCACCACTACTACTACAACAACTACTACTACTACTACTACTACAATTACTTCTGCGTGTTTTAATAGGACCATTTATTACCGAGTAAAATTAAAAATTAGTTTATAGATATTAAATTTACTAATAGATATTAGTTTATAGATTTTAAACAGATCTCCACGATGGCAATGCTAGTTATTTGTAAATCGTTTGGAAGAATTTTAATTTGATATAATTGTAAAGCTTCTAAAACAAACTAAAAACGACTAATATTTTCCGCCTTTATATAAATTTTACAGCTTAATTAATTTCTCAGTCTCTACCTGTATATCTGAACGGTGAGTAAATAGAACACGTAAGGCAGTTCAAGTGCATGAAGGAAATACATGACAGAAAATAAGATTACAGTAGCACTGGCAAATGAAAGCCTGATCAGAGTAGGAAAACGCTCTGCGGAACATTGAGAAAAAGCTATGAAAGATGGTAGCAAAGAGGTGTTAATGCCGTGTAGTGCTGTACAGTGCTGAAAGGAGGAGAGACAATGTGAGAGGACTAGGAGCAATGAAGATGTAGATAAGGTATATTTTGGAGGTAGAGAGGTGAAAGGATTCATAAGAAAAGACAGTTGCTCATGAGTGTAAGAAGGCTGCAGATAAACTGTTGGTTTACTTGCCACTTGAGGGAATGGTTACTATAATGAGGACAGGAGAAGGGCAATTTGCAGGGGTAGTAGATTAAATTAAGATTTGAGGAGAATATAAGAATACAAGAAGCTGGCACAGACCTGTAGGCATATAGGGGTGATAGTGCACAGGACTACTCAATGAAAGAAAGGACACAATTTATTGGCTGGTATTGGGGTAAAGCTCATGAACCAAAATTCGCTAAACAAATAAACAGCATTAGAGGCAACACCAGCCGTGTCTATAGTCGTTCCCATTGCAGGTTTATTTCTCCTCGTTTAGGGCGGACAAACAAGGATTACGCACGCAATTCTACCATTACAACTGCATAATGTCTGACTTGCTTTAAACAAATTGTCTATACTCTGCGAGGACCTGGAAATATAAATTATATTTATAATAAACGTTATTTTCTTGTACCAGCAGGTTGGGAGTACATAAGTGATTAACAATTTTTTAAAACATAAGTCCAATTAATTGCAAATAATATATTGAATTCAATGAACATTTGTAAAATGCCTGTATTTACCTTATTACATATATTAAAATAGGAAAGAAACACTCGTTTGTAGTGTAAAGGGCACTCAAACAAAGGTATGCTACACTTCTAAATTATGTCTTGAAAATTTTGTAAATTTGAAGAAAGTAAACAAACTATGGAGAAACCTATCCAAGTTGTCTATTCAACCCTTTATTCTGCACATGATCAGGTAGTGACTGACTACCAAGGTTATGACGACTTCGATTACATGGCTCAGAAACTCTTTTGAATTAATTGAAGTAATCTGTGTCAGTTAATTTATTTAATTTTTGTTTCGTCTTTACGTAGTTTACAGAAAGGACAGCCACTACCTTATTAGCCCTATTATTTTAAGTTGAACGTTTATTACCTCAAGCCTTAAAGTAGTGTTTGTATACCACAATGAAATGCGTACAAAGTAAATAAAAGTTATTTACGGATAAAGTTCGTAAAGTATCAGTTAGTTAAATACGTCATTTAATCCCTTCACCTCTATGATTTGTTTTAATTGGTCTTTCGGGTTTTACTATATTGCTACAGCTGAACAACATTTAAGACAAAGTTTAAAACAACTTTAAACAATATCAGTACAAATTGTGTAGTTAGTCTTCAACTTGCATATCAATGATATTTTTGATCATTTCTCTCACAGGATAGTTATGTAGTGTAAGTTTAAACACTAAATTCAGGACTCTTGGTCATTTCAGATTTTTAACGTGGTTCTGAATGCGTTACTACATAGGCCTATATACTTCACATGCTATAGACAATACAAATTGCTCTTCTCTTTAGGTTTATTAAAATCATAATTATAAAGGAATAAATTAAATTGACTTTAGGTAATTTTCAAATATACTTGTGTGCAATTAAAAGTAATATTGCCGTGTGCAACGTTTGTCACTCGTGTTAGTGACTGACGATCAGAAAGCAGAAAAGGAAGAAATCGTATTCCTTGACTTTGCAGTTGGAGATAAGTCTCTTGCAAATATAAAACATTTTAAACCAATTGAAGAAGAATTATGCAAACTCCTGGAATAAGCAAACGGATTTATATCAAAATTTAGTAAAATTATTCTCATCTATAATATGTTATTATCAATATAAATACCAACAAATACAACGATAATACGATACGAAGCCTTAAAATTTAGATGCATGAAAATGATACGTTGTATTATGTAGATATATCCTATTGTATAGTAAAAATTTGTTTACCGTTTGTTATATTAAGTATTTAATACTCAAATGTAATGTACAGTGAAAATCTACACGAACATTCAAACCCAGTAGAGTGTTCATATTATAACTCAAACACAGGCAGATCGTTTACTCGCGTACAGAACTTAAGAAAACGTCACAGTTAAATCAATTTTATACTAATGGGAAACAAGATATTTTATTTCTTATTCATTTCTTACTGTAAAGTTTATTCATTATTGTACACAAGTGTTAGCGTGTTCTTATTTGCTACATATCAATTATATAAGTGATGTAGCGCGACGTCTGGGGTGCACAAGGTGATTGTTCATCAAATTAAACTTTTCTACAGAGTTAGCCAGGTTGCAAGCGACCAAGGGCGTAACAAGTTTTTTCACCTATTTCTACTTATTTACTTTTCTCATCATTTAAAAAAAAATATGAGGCTAAAAGTCTGTCATTAAAATCCTTAGACTGTTTATATATTGTACATTTATACGCGCGCGCGCGTGTGTGTACAGTTTATTACTCTTTGCATGATATTATATTTTGTATGACATAAGAGTATATTAACAAATAAATTACTTCAATGAAGTCTTGACGTGAATACTGTAAACAACATAAAATTTAGTTTCTTATTTAGAATCTACTTACAGCATTTTATAATGTGACATTACGTAACTAACCTTTTTTCGAATGTTAAATAATAAATTTTTGAATGTTAGTGTAATTATTATAAGAAAACACGTGAAAGTAATTGTGAAAATTTTGTATTCATACTATCGTGTAATCTCCTTGATAAACTAGTCCACCACGTTTCAAAATGCAGTGAATGTATACAAAACAAAATATAAATACAGAAACAGGGTGTTACAGGGAAAGTTACTTAATAACATAGTGAAACACCCTCATTTTGTCAGTCGCCCGAACAACATACTCAATGTAGTGTAAAACACTCAGGCGGCATCTCCTTGTTGACGGTACAGAACGCTACACCGACCCCTTGTCCCCTTGTCACTATCTTGTTGACGGTACAGAACGCTATATCCCTATGTTATAAAAGCTACTTTGCTTTTGGCTTGGCGGGAAGGGTAACATTTAACAGAATGACCGAACTGTTGGTTATCTGTGTGTGTGTATGTGTGTGTGTGTGTGTGTGTGTGTGTGTGTGTTTGTATGTATTCTTCACACACACAAAATGAGGACGTGACAGATATATTCTTATCGTAAGGAAATGTGAAAGAATTTAATGTACTTCTCACTAGAAGGGTATAATGGTTTTGTAATAATAATCCATCTCTACTGATAATTTCAGCGAACGTTATTACGTCGTTCTTCTTAGTCCCAGATAACTTTGGGGGGATACAATGTCAGCAAAATGTTATTATCATAGCAACTCGCAAAATGAAATTGTTACATTGTTACAATTAGGCGTCTTACATGCATCACTACGTCATTACTAATGTATAATCTTTATATACAAGAGAGAGATGACTTTAATTTGAAAAAGATAGCAAACATAGTTTACACAGACCAGAAACAGAGCGATTAATTAAAGGTGATGTGTGTGAGTGAAGTGTTATTGGAGGTACAGGTCGATGTTATTAGTTTCACCAACACGTTTGGGTAAGTGGTTGCATCTCCATGCGTACATAAAACTTTTTTAGTTATGTGACCTTCTGTTTGTTGCCAATTGTAAAACATTGCCACGCCCAACATATCCAAAACCCATATAATATTATTGCTTTTTTCGTACACTTTAGTTATGTTAGACAATATTTTATTAATTTCTATTCCGTTGCAGAAAATTTTAAAACAAGAAGGTAACAGAATGGAACAGAAACAACTGTTGTGCACAATCCTCTTGTGTTCATAAATTTATTGGTACCGAAGCCTTATAGTTGAATAACTGCATAACTACTTTCAAACTGAAACACCAATCTGTTTACTCACACTATCTAACTTGCATACAAGTGGTATAAAAATGTAACTCTAAACATAGTTTGATCCTGTATATAGTATGTACTATATATATATAGGTCTACATACTATCCTTCCTGCATATCGAGGAAAGGGTCAAGTATAACCAGATACGTTGTACAGTGTCAACCTGTACGTTGTGTGTAGCCTGGTGTGTCTGGATAAACATCCAGTTTATTTTGCGTTCCGTAAAACCGGTTACTAACGAAACGCTTCAACAGGATTTCGTGGCAGATTTAACTATAAGGGCAAGGTTACAGGAGCGTTTTTTCCCGGCCGTTTAACACACAGTGGGCAATAAAATTGGTCACACGGACGTGGGAAAAACGCACGGGTCGTCAACTTTGCTGCGTTTTCAAGGCCTCACGTATCTAAACGCAACCTGCTGCGTTTTTAGTGCGTTTGTAACACGGACGAGGGTGGTCACACGGACTGTTCAAAGATGCCGCTGAAATAGCATTTTTTTATTTACTTCTTACTACTGTAATTAAATTTGGTCTTAATGGTGTTGTTGACATCTTTATTAAAAAATACGTATTGTAAAAATTTTCTTAATAAAGATTTATTTACTACTAATAACCAATTTTTTCTTTAATCTAAACACGGACGTTTCTGTGTAGGTGAGTTCTAACCTTTATATACTGCAACAACACAATTATATTTTCATATTTACCCAGGGCAGTATTTTTGTAAAAAGTAGTTTAAGGAAAATACGACGAGTAGTTTTAAATATATAGTGCGTGAAAGTATAGCCTGTGACGATTTAAAACAAATTTTAAATAGCACAAAATAAAACAAATTTTTTTGTGTTCGTAATAACACATAATAAAATAGTCCCCCCCCGCTATAGCAAATACCTGTACAAACAAATGAAAAGCCAGTACGGACACGCAAATTATACAGTTGTTACGCTAATTAAAATAATCATTGTAATGATCTCTAAAAAACGTTATAGTTACAAATAATATACTGACGAAAATAAAGAAGCTGTGGTATAATTAATAGTAGCTAATTAAAGGTAAAATAATAATAATAAAAGAACGAACTACTTTTCTCTCGATGTGTTAACTACGCCAGATCCCTACTCACGGCCACAAAACCTACCCCAGTCGTCTCTGAATTGCGCCCAAGCCAACTGCTTTGTCATGCGTTGTCACAAGAAATACGTGTTGCATTACATAACTATTTATAAATAAATAGATGCTTCTTGGTAGCAAGAGCAACAAGTAGAGGAGAGTGCAAATATGTAGTTAAAATGTAAGGAAAGTTATGTTGTTAAAAAGTAAATATATAAATTGTGTAGCCATCACATCTCTTTAAGTAAGTGTTTAACAATTAAAGTATGTACTATACCGAATCAGAATGTAACATCAGTGCAGTTTATAAAAAATGTGAAAAGTGAAAACGACCGTCTGAAGGAAATCAACAACCACACTATGAGCATCACGTACCCAGTGACAGAGCATCATGACTAAACTACCTACTTAGAGTCAACAGTTTAAATGGAGGAGCACAAACTGCAGCTAAGAACATCCAGAAAACACCATCGTAGAGGATCATGAAGAGGACCAGTCGTGGACATACCCAATACCCAGGTGACACGGAAGCATAACTTCTGTGGTTATATTTCTTCTAATAACCCAGAGTGAAGACCGTATATTTCTCGTAAAGACTCATATAAATACTGTAAATTGTAACGTAGTAATATGGATAGTTACTGTAACTAAATAATAATAACCTGAAGATGCTTACAGGTATAACTAAGTCAATAGTAAGTTAAACTACTTTTCAAGTAGTTTACATAATGTCAAAATAATCTGGAATATCATAAAAATTAGAACCCGGATCCGTGGTATTTAATGTAATATACAGCTGTATGGTTTTGAGCTCATCATAATAATGTTTTAAAAAGAATGAAAGCATTTAGTAATGAAATTATTCATTAAATAAGAATCTTGAATGTTGGTATACAACCTGATAGATCGCAAACCTTATTTTGAAAATTGTAATAAAGAGATATCTTTGCTAAACCCAAGAGAGTGAGTAAATTTACGAAACCTCAGTCAAACTCCTAAATTTTAGAGTTTCCCAATTTGTTGGTAAGTAATCAGTAAAAACAATGGCAGCCGGTTTAATTGACAAAGGCCAATTAAACTGGTTCCCCGTGTTATAATGTCAAGAAGAAGAGACGTTATAAAATGGGCCACTCTGATTTCTTATAAGATAATTGTGTACGTTGTGGCACATATAAAATGCGCTACTCTAATAATAATCATTCACTCTGTTTCATATAATATAATTGACTCTGCCTAAGTAACAAACAGTAACTTAACAAGAGGCGTAAATTTATTCACTCTTAATTTGTGAACTAGGATAAAATAAAAAACAAAAAAATAATTTTTAATAATAATATAATCTAGTAGGAAAGGTAAATAAACGTAATACGCAAGTCCCCGCTTGTAAAAATATTCAATTTTCAACCTGTCTGTATACTGACAGGCTGTTTCCTGTAGAATTCGTGTCGAGGAATGTATGATCTCTACCCATTGTTATTTTCCCCTTTAGCAAGGCCCCGTTATGTGAACAATAAATCACCCTCTTGAATAGAATCAACACCCCAACAGCTGGGTAAAAGTGTAAACAATAGGGCACAGTGAACTCCCTGTGTGAAATTTCTTTCGCCTATCATAAATGATATTCTCCCATTATCTGTTGAGATAATTTAGATTTGATTTGTTAATATAAGATTGTTATTATATATATATATATATATATATATATATATATATGTATGTATTTAAATGGCTTCTAATTTCAACATAGTGTTTAGAATAGATTATATATTTTAACATACGTAGTATATAAGATTTAAAGGTGCTTTTGTAACTTCGTCTCAGTTGTAAGAATAGCTCAATTTAACCCCGACTTATTGTTAAAGGACGAACTGAGCTATGAAGCTTTGTTACGCGGTCTCCCATTCTCTAACGTAACGGTAGCGGAACTGTGCAAAACATTACGCGAGAATAGACCAGACGTGCCCTCGCTGTTAAATCGTTTAAGCGTAGTAGACTTTGAGAGTGAAAGGGAAACTTGCTATCATAAATCTAAGGAGCTTACCTCCATCGCGCAAACCCTGGGAGATGAGAAATCCCCCGCGGTAATTTTAAGAACCACGCAAAGAATAGAACATCTAACCCGCCGCATCAGCAATTTGTTGAATTGGCCCGGTGATAAAGTTTCTCCGCATGACGTGCAAAAATTCGCGGAAGAAGCTTTACAACAATTACCTGAGATAATGCGCGAATTACGTAGAAGGTCTGAATCTTTTAGAAGAGAAGAAATCGAAGAAGCGATGACGAAACTAAATATCTCCCCAACTCAATCTCCTACTCAAGAACAGCAATCCAGTGTTGTAAATTTTCAATTTCTCCAGGAATCTACTATAGAACCCAGTAAGGATCGGTTAACGGTTAGTCAAGTGAATACCCTCCCCGTAACCGCAGCTCCACTTCCAAACGAACTAGAGAATATTACCAGTAATTACGATTTACTACCTCTCTTACAGACAAACCAATCAGCGGAAAAACATGTAATCACGCCGCAATTAAATTTCAGCACTGAGTTCTATGGAAAAATAACTCACCCCGTAGAACGGATTTTATCTAAAATACCCACCACAGATGGGCTGAATATTACTAAACTCCTAGGCTTTATTAAGTATCTGTTACAAATAAAGGATCTACGACAACTAAAAGATGACCAAATTTTACAAGTACTTCTACCCAAATGTAGATCACCTTTAAAAGATCGTGTGTTAGAGTCACTAAGGTATCATCACGCAGTAGAAGAACTACATACCTCCCTAATAAGACATTTCATCCCCACCTTTATCTACGAAGAATTAAAGCGGAATTCCGTACTTCGTGTGCAAGGAGCGTACGAAAGACTAGCTCATTATATATCTGAAATAAGGGAATCGGCCTTATTACTACAAGTCAACTGGAGTGAACAACAGCTAGTAGACACTATCTTAGTAGGACTATCTCCCGAGGAGCGATCTCGATTAGCACTTATGAAGAGACCCACCACATTCACAGAACTGGAACTGTGTTGCATCCATTCATCCAACGTCTGGTATTCAGATCAGAACAGACGAGTGTTAATGTCCCAGACTCAACGCAAGAATGAATCACTACCCCTAGAGTCCGATACTCGAACATACAGCGATAAGCGATTTGTAAGAAATTCTAAAACTCAGCACTACCCCAATACTTCAAAACACCTACAAAAACCCCAACAGCATGTGAGCGATGCCAGTAACGAGAGAAGATGTTATAACTGTGGAAAGTCCGGACATATTAGTAAGCAATGTAAACTAAAACAGTACCAACAAAGAACCTATCAGTCAAAAAACATGTGAAGCAGGAAGAATCAAAATCCTACGTCTTCCGCAGCATCAAAAGGAAAGGTATAAACACTGATCACAGAAATAAACAAACAAAAATAAATAAACGTATAGACCCTTACGTAGCAAGATTTATTGACAAGTGCAATTCAATTGGTACATGCAAAACAAGTATATGGCAATTACCCTACATACAGATAGACCTTGGAGAAACTAATACCCTCGGTTTAATCGATTCTAGATCTACACGTAGTCTTATCAGTCAACAGCTAGCCACCGTATTAGCTAATCATAATCTAATTAGACGTAGCCAAAATGTGAACATAAAGTGTGCTACCGCGAATAAGCAAAACCTAATTATATCACGCAGTATTACAGTAAAATTAAAAATAAAGAATTTAACTTGGTATTTTCCACTACTAGTAGCTGAAGTGTTAGGACAAACTTAATATTAGGTGCCGATTTTATAAGCAAAACTGGCCTAATTCTGGACATATACGCTAAACAATATTGCTTTAGATTCGACCGTACTCGAAAATATCAGTTCGATTCCGAGCTAAATAACAGCGGAAATTGCGAAACATCTGCCACACATCTGGAGCATAGTGAATCTGGTTTAAGTCACTTAAAAGGTAAGGAACGACAAAGAATTCAAAAGTTAATAAGAGAATTTTCTACTGTACTCACACCCAAGTTAGGATTGACCAATCTAATCGAATACAAAATAAATCTCAGCGACAACAATGTAATTCGTCTGCTTCCATACAAATTATTGCCGCCCAAGATGGAAGTCATGAGAAACCAAATCAACAAGCTTCTAGAACAACACGTCATTGAACCATCCTCTTCTCCATACTCCTCGCCTGCATTCCTAGTACCGAAAGGATCTGACAACATAGACTAATCGTGGGTTATAGACAACTGAATAAGAGTATAGAATTCGAATCTATTCCACTGCCCGACATTCACAGCGCATTCCATTATTTTACCAAAGCGAAAATCTTCACCATAATGGACCTCAACCAGGCTTTTCACCAAATTCCACTAGCCGAAGAATCAAAACACCTAACTGCGTTCGCTGTCCCATTTAATCTATATCAATTTACTAGAGTACCCTTCGGAATCTCACAAGGAAGTTCAATATGTAGCAGACTGTTAGAGAAAATGTTTCATGACGTTAAATTTAAATTCGTGTATCACTATCTCGACGACATAGTAGTATATAGTGAATCGATGGATCAGCACATTCATCATTTGCGTGAGGTATTATCAAGGTTAAAGAACGCTGGACTAACTGTCAACCCCAGTAAAGTCAATTTCGCTGTAAACCAATTCTCTTTCTTACGTCACATAGTATCGGCCGAAGGTAAGGTTAGTATAGACCCCGAACGCACGCGCGCAATCCGAGAATTTTTACCACCTACGGACACCAAAGGTATAGCTCGATTTTTAGGTATGATCAATTATTTTCACAAGTGCATACCCCACCTAGCGGATACAGCAGCCCCATTAAACGCTTTAAGGAAGAATGGAACGAAATTCCAGTGGACTACTCGACACCAAGCCGCATTTGAAAGACTCAAAGAAAGCATAATATCTCCCCCTGTATTGCAGTTAGCAGATTTCAGTAAACCATTTGTAGTACAGACAGACAGTTCGAGTGTAGCATTAGGAGGAGTGAAATACCAAGAGATAGATAATACAAGACTACCAATCAGCTATGCTTCACGTACTTTGACGGACCAAGAAAGAAAATTCTCTGCCTATGAACTCGAATGTTTAGCTGTAGTGTTCGCCTTTGAAAAATTCAAACCTTTTTTGGAACACAAGGAATTTCTACTAGAGACTGACAACCAAGCTTTATCGTGGTTGTTGAACCATCCAAAACAATTAGGTCGTATCGGTAGATGGGTGTTAAGATTAAATTGCTACAAGTTTAAAGTACAACATATTCGTGGTACCCAAAATGTAGTTGCCGATACACTATCCCGCATGTTCCAACTACACAATAAAATACCAGGAGAAGAAAAGATTGAAACCGCTACTACCAATACGCTAATAACCGAATTCCCACTTGCATTTAAGGATATAGCTCACCACCAACAACAAGATCCTTATTTAAGTAAAATAATAGAACAAATAGATAAAGGAAATTATTCTGAGAAGTATACGTTGAGTAAACGAGTACTTTGTTATAAAAAGGCTAACGGAAAGTCATTGAGAATAATAGCCCCTGACATTATTAAACCCATGCTCATGGAATACTACCACTCATCCACCATTGGAGCTCATATGGGAATAAGGAAAACAATACACCGCATTCGCAAGGACTATCATTGGGAAAACATGAACAGTCAAATAACTAGGTTCGGGAAACAATGCGAAATCTGCGCCCTTAGCAAGCCAGCGAGAAACACTCAAATCGGGAAATTAATCTCGGAAATCCCCACCACTCCTTTTTCAAAGATATACATAGATTTTTCTGGACCATATCCCCGTTCTAAGTCAGGAAATACAATGCTATTAATTTGCGTGGACTCTTTCACTAAATTCGTATGGATGTATCCTATGAGACGTGCCTTAGCATCTACGACAGTAAAAATTCTGCAAGAGAGACTATTTAAAGACTTCGGTACACCAGTACACCTAGTATCTGACAACGGACCTCAGTTTAAATCCAAAGAATTTAATGACATGTGTTTCAAACTAGGAATAAATCACATTACAGTCACAGAGTACCGACCGCAAGGGAACCTAGCTGAAAGATACTTGCGAAACCTAAAATCAGCCTTAACAGCTTACCACGCTAAAGATCAAACAGCTTGGGATCAAAATCTATCCTGGATACAATTTGCCTTCAACTCGGCGTATCATGAAGGACATAAATCAACACCCTTTGATTTACTATACAAGTATAAACCGAACCACCCGTTAGCCACCAAGTGGAAAATTCATGAATTATTTCCCCCTCGAAATAAATGGGAGTAATATAAGAAAAAATACGGAACCAAGCTAGCGCAAATTTGAGAGCGAATTTACTAAAATCGCGAAAATATCACGAGCAGAATAATAGGGAAATAAAGTACAAGGTAGGTGACTTGGTTATGTATAAAACTCACCCGATGAGTAGAGCCGTTGATAGGACCACCTCCAAGCTATCTTACCGATGATGTGGCCCCTACACGATTCACAAGTACATCACTCCCGTAACAGTAGCACCGTACGAATCAAATACGGATAATTACGTTCGCAGAAGTCATGTGTCACAAATAAAAAATTTTTTACCAAAGAGAAATACGATTGTGAGCAAGTAGGTAAACAAAGACAACGTCCTAAGTATTATGAAATAAAATAGGCAACATCCTATATTGTAATTGAGTCTAAACTCAAACACCTCGTAAGAATAAGAGCGAGGCCTGATCAACCTTAGCTCCTG
This sequence comes from Magicicada septendecula, assembly GCA_034769895.1. Taxonomy (NCBI): domain Eukaryota; kingdom Metazoa; phylum Arthropoda; class Insecta; order Hemiptera; family Cicadidae; genus Magicicada; species Magicicada septendecula. The sequence goes on from CM068370.1 coordinate 356,611,675, forward strand.
TTCTACGAAAATAAAATAAATAATGAAAAGTCAGCTGACGAACCACAAACCCCTACCTAAGTAAACTAAAGGTAACATTATTGTTATTACAACATATTGTAGGTTACTGATTACGATGAACATGAAGATAGTAATAAACTGAATAATAGTTCGCTTGTGCGATTCTTACAGTATATCTGTATGCACATTGTAACGTATCCCTCGTTGTTACAAATGAAAACTGTGTTATTTAATTTTTTGAAAAAATTAAATATTTTGTTTTGAAATTAAAAAAATGTTATTTTTAATGTTTAATAATTAAGTAAATAATTCTTGTAAGAGCGCAGTGTTGAAATTTTATGTTTCTGTGATTTAATTTTGTCAATAATCTTGCTGGTGGTTAACTGTAATTAAATCCCGAGTTAACAGGATTGTCTCAATTCACTAATCGATTCGAGATTTCTTCTTTATTCTCGTAGGATTACTTCCACTTGAGTAATGGTCGCTTTTCTGGTAATCCTGACGTTAACTACACTCTATTTATTAAATTTATAAAAATAAATTTTAAATCAAAGCGTTGAATTAATATATTTTATTGACAATTGTTAAATGGATCGATTTAAAATCGATTATCACATATATTGATCGACTCTTTCACAGGGCGATCGATTGCTGATACATGTTATTGAATATAAATATTTTCTTAGGTTTTTTTAACGGCTATAATTAATAGTCAGAGAAGGGGCAAGGCTAGAAAGTATAACATTCACAATAAAACAACTTAATGGTTAATAAATACAAAATTATTTGATAATATATATAATGTTTATAAATTGAAACGTTTATACCAGTGACGAACGCTGAATTCTAATATGAGTGTTCGCTATGCATGACGGGAGCCAACATGGCCGTCTTCCGTGCTGCTGGAGTTAATGTGGCTTCGATCAGACGAAATTTCCTTCAATAAAAGATGCCTCGTTCACGTTCCTCGTCTCTGCCGTATGGAGAATTCCTTTTCGTGTTATTAGAGTTGTCCTGGTTGAGTGTTCAGTGTTCACTTTGATTAAATGTTTTGGATTATGTGTGTTTACTTCTGTCAATGTGTGTGTCGAAATTGTAAAGTTCGTTTAGTTATGAATAATTCTTGTTTTATAGTTTTATTGGGTTATATCACTTGTATTCAGTTCAGTATTAATTACTTTCAATGTTTGTTGTGTTTGTGTTCACTGAATTTAGGTTTAAGGTAAAAATTTCCGTAACTCTTGATTTTTATACTGTAGGATAGGCTCTACTTTTATACGCCATTAACGATTCTGATATAGGTTTTATTAGCGAGAGCTTCATCAACCGTACCCGACGAATGTTAATTAAGAACTGTTTTACTTACTTCGTCTTATGAAATATCTTGCCAAGTTAATATTAGAAAAGTATTGTTTCAATGTTTAATCGTTTCCGATACATGTAAAAAACGTACATTATACTCAGAATATATTTTGGTTATTATTTACTTTCGTGAAATAGTAAATACATAATCTGTTTCCTTAATTCCTTCTTCTTTAATTTGATACCCATTAATCTAATCTTACAAAGTTTTTATTTAAAATTGCCATATTTCTTTCATTTTGGAAAAGTAGGCTCAATTTTTTATTTCCTGTCCTCCTCCAAACATTAGCCATTTTAATATGTTATAATTAGGACTATAATAAATTTCAGATTTACCTAAAGGTTTATCTTTCCTTAATTTCTTGCAATTTTAGCAATTGATTATCCTTTTAAGTATAATTCATGAATTTATGACTTCCCCTCTGAAAATTTAGTTAATACATTTACAAAATTTTCAATAATTTTATATATCCTTTTTCATTATCCTATTAAAGTCTAGTTTTAGTCATAGTATTTGGTGACTGATTCACCTTATATAAATTGCATCTGTTTACTTGGTTTATTTAACTTAATTAATCAATTAGCATGTTGTTGGAATTTCCTATTTGGCCAGGATTTTCTGGTTTTACATATAATGTTTTTGCCTAATACTGTTTCTATACCCCTTCTGACTTTCTTATTTTAATACAACATTATTTAAAATTTCCTTACTTAACAAATAAAACATGTAGTATTGTATTCCTACTCATAATCTGAACAATATTTAAAATTAATAATATGGTCTTCAAAGTCAGACATTTTAGTTTTTTAACTACTATTAATAACATATTATAAACATTTTAAAAAGAGTATGGTACCTATACCTAGACATTTTAGTCTGGATTACCACTGTTAAACATATTAAACATTTTTATAAATATAATAAAATCTTATTCTATCCACCATTGAATTATGGAATTCATGGGCTTAAATATATACATAACAAGCCATTTATTTTTATTTATTTCTTAAACTTATGGTTGCAGTCTTATCTGTTTCTATTTTGGATATTACATTTTCCTCCCCTGTCACTTTATTTAATCACCACCTGCTTAGAAACATTAGTAATGTTTTCATAATAATATTTTATAAACTCTTATTCCTGTACAATATAAAATATTAAAGTTGTTTTATGGTACACATGTACTTTGTTGAAGTCTTAGTTACACTTCTACTTGAAGTTTATTTAATATATTGAAATAACTTGCACTGGTTCACTTATATGTTGGGTCTTATTTCTCCTTGAGTTTTACAATGTTTCAAGACCAAAATTGTAGTTATAAGGGATTATGAAGATTTGTTTATTTCATTACGCAATAACTTTAGTGGGTGCCCTTCTATTCACAACACTAAACACTTTGTTTATAACTATTTTACATTTAATATCAGGTTTTGGGGTGTTATACTTTCTTTGTGACATTGATTCTTTTTTGGGGTTGGTTATATTCTTTTCAATAGGTTTCCCTTTGGTACATCTTGTAGGACTACAAAGGGTGGTCCATCCTTACAATTTTGCTTCTTGGAAATTCTTTCTTCTTGGTTTCTTCAAGGTCATATTATGTTATCATGTTTGATGGTTTGTTCGGTGTATCTTCCTTACCTACTCCTATCCTACCTGGGTATTATTCTTATTTAATTTAATTTTTAAGGGTTTATATAGCTGTATGCAATTTTGTTGCATTTTGGTTCCTTATTATTATTTTTTCCATTCATGGTGGTATTTTATTTTGATATTTCTTTGTTCTCATTTAAATTTTCCTGTATATTGCAATTATGATCATATCTGAATCTTTATTTAGTGGATTATCTGTCATGCTACAGATTGCTCTCCTCCAGAAGTGATTAGTTCAGATCATACTTGGTTTGTCTGAAATAATTGCTTATGATACTTATTATATTTTTATTATTCTGGACTTCCTTTCCATTTCTATTTCTGTTTCTTTATATTCGAGCTTACATATATTTTATTTTTATATTGATCTTCTTTGATAGTAATAGTCATCTGAGGTTTATTGTTTTATTCTCATATTCTCACAACTTGGTGTTTTATCCCTGGGATATTTATTCCCTAACACGTGAGCTGGGGCATTTCAGAGAGGCACTGTAGGCTACATACTCTGCTGGCCATACGTCACTTCTAATTGAGTACAGAGGCAAATCATCTCTGCTCAAAAACATAATAATACTGCTGGACTTATCTACAGACAGTTATTAATTAAAATTATACAAGAATAGTCCTTTTTATGACTATTAAAAAATATCTTTGGATACTTCACTTTGTAATGGCTCAGATCTGTTAATATTTCTATCTAAGTGATTTTCCTTCTCAGTTATTCTTCTGACTGGTTAGTTCTACTGTTATCTTATTTCTTATTATGGTGGGAAGCTCGTTTATTCATATAATTATTATTATTTATTAAGTATAAATTTTTGTGTGTTACTTCTCTATTCTTCTTTCGTTGTTATTTTAATCTGCTTCTGGTCATTGGTAGCATATATTTTCTTATATATATATATATATATTTTTTTTTCTTAGGTCTCATGAATTGTTCCACTAGTTCTATGTTCTAGCATTTTCTTTTAATTGTCGTTATTACAATCAACATTAATTTTCTTATCATATTCATTTTTATTTTTTTACATATAAATAGTTTTTTCTTTTTCACAAATTACTTCGCTCTTTTTTTTCATTCAAAGGAATTCCTTAATTATCATTTTTATGTGGTCATTGTTTCTCTTTGTATTGTGTCAAATTTTTATTATCCTTATTTTAATATAAGTTTATTCCTTTAATTGTATCTGTGGTTTTTATTTCCTTTTCTTTTCCTTTAAAATTATTTCATACTTGGTTTGTGGTAAGGTGATCTTGTTATATATTATTATTTGTTGGAATTTTATTCAACTTTCATTTCTTTTTCTTTTTAATTTCATAATTAGTTCATAAATATTTTGGTTGTAAGGTGTGTTTACTATATTAGTAAATTTCGTGAATATATTTTACAATTCTTTGTCTTTGTATTTTCCATAAATAGTTTTCATAAATTGTTGTTTGTAATTTGATATTACAATATATTTGAATTTTGTTGATTTTACATTTCAAAATTCCTTTTCTTTCTAATTCCATAAAGTTTTTTCACAAATAATTGGTTTGTAAGGTGTTCTTACCATTTTTTCAGAATTTTGTGATGTTTTATTCTACATCACAAATTCTTTTTCTTTATTTCCATAATATGTTTCATAAAAATTGTCAGTAAGTTGGGCTTACTCCTTTTTTGAATTTAGTTAATTTTCACCAAATTCCTTTTGTTTAAAATTTTTATTCCTCATAATATTTTTTCATGGAAGCCTGGTGATATACACCCTTGATTCTCTCAGAACACATCTCCTTTATTTCATAAGTATTATTGTTTTTTGTTTTGGAGACTATATAGAGTTCCGTGTATAGTAGTAACAACTTCTTTGTTATTCCTTCCAGTGTGCTGGGTAATTCCCGATTTTTCAATAATATTTTTTCTCCACTTGTATATGTTATGATTTTACCACTATTCTTTTGATACTTGTTTCACCGTTTCTCCTGGTCTTCGGCCACCTTGTTGTAAAATTTTATCTTGACAAACGTATAAGCATTATTTCTTGGTAACTCTAGTATTTCTTTGATCTCTCGTGGGGGTGGTTTCTCGTACATGGCGGAATATGGGGTAACTCCTATGGCTGGGTGGTATGCCAAGTTGAGGAATTCTTCTGTGGCTTCTAGATAGTCCTGCCATCTTCTCTGTTGATGGTGACAATAGGTTTTTAATATCCTCCCCACTTCTCGTAATACCCTCTCTGCCGGATTACTGCTCGGGTGGTAGACCGATGTTTTGTATGTACGGACACCCATAGACATTAGGGTATCCCGCCATTTTTCCCCTTAAACTGGGTTCCATGATCCATGATGATCGAAACTGGTTTCCCGATGTTTGGGAAATATTGGTCTATTAATATTTCTAGAACTTTCCTTGTAGTTGCCCGATTAGCTGGGTATAGTTTAACGAACTTAGTGTAATGGTCCATTACGATTATCAGGTACTTATATCGGTGACGACCGCCACTACGGGGAAATGGTCCGCAGATATCCAAGAATACCTTCTCCAATTTTGCCTGGGATGTGATAGGAATCATCATGCCTACCTTCTTCTCATTATTTGATTTGACGAGTTGGCAACATCTGATATACATCCGGACCTTCCGGTTTATGTTTTTTATGTGGCAGGTCTCCTCTAAAGCCTTAATCACCTTTAAGGCGCCCATATGCCCTCTCTGCCGGAAGTTATGGTAATTAATTATTATCTCCTTTTCAATATGGGTTGGAATAATTACCTTCCAGGTCTCCTGCCTCAAGGATGGTTTAATGAATAGTATTTCGTTATTCAACTGATAATATTGAGCGATAGTTTCGTCCCCTTCTTCTAATCTAGTTTTTATATTTCTCTATTTTGGGTCCGCTTGTTGGTGGGTGCTCAGTTTGTTAATAAGGTGGCTAGATCAGCTCTGGTGCTAATAATGTGGTAGATTTTTAGTACACTTTCATTCTCTCCCTCGAATGTTTGCTTTTCCACATCAACTCGTGATAATACATCTGCAACGACATTCTTTTTTCCTGGGATGTACACCCACTTTAGATTGTATTCTTGAAGGGCAAGAATCCACCTGGTCAGCCTTCCGTGACTCAATTTGCACCTCCTCAGGAACGATATGGATTTATGGTCTGTTCGGACGGTAACGGGGTAACCTAAGATGTATGTGCGGAATTTGTCACACGCGAATACTACACTCAACAGCTCCTTCTCAGTGACGTTGTAGTTCCTTTCGCACTGGTTTAATGATCTACTCGCGAAACTAATCACTAGATGTTCGCCCTTCTCATATTCTTGATATAGCGTCGTTCCGAGGCTAATGTCGCTGGCATCGCAATTTAGGAAAAAAGGTTTTTAAAATCTGGGTGGCGAAGTCTTATGGTTTCCAAAAATTTGTCCTTAGTGAGTTGTAAGGTCTCGTTCTGCTCTCGATCCCAGATCCATTTATTCTTAGATGACAGTTGTGGTTGAAATCTTGCGGTCAATTCAGAATATTGTTCCTGGAACTTGCGGTAATAATTACAGAGTCCCAGGAATGACTGTAATTGCCTTCTATTCTTTGGTGCTGGAAATTTCTGGATCGCTTCTACCTTTTCTGCCGACGGTGAGATACCTTGGTCATTCAAGTTAAAACCCAAGAATTGAACTTCCTTAGCAATAAATTGAGATTTTTCCAGTTTAAGCGTGATGTTATTCGCAGCCAATTTCTCCAGTACGTGTTCCACACGGTAGCAGTGTTCCTCCCATGTTTCTAAGGTAATAAACAAATCATCTACATATACGGTGGTAAATTGTAGTGCTTCCTGGCCAAGTATCTGGTCCATGCGAGCCACAAAGATGGCGACCGAATTCACGAGCCCGAAGGGCAGTCTCTTAAATTGATAATTACGCCCCTCGAATATGTATAGCCTGTGACGATTTAAACAAATTTTAAATAGCACAAAACAAAACAAATTTGTTTGTGTTCGTAATAACACATAATAAAATAGTCCCCCCCCCCGCTATAGCAAATACCTGTACAAACAAGTGAAAAGCCAGTACGGACACGCAAATTATACAGTTGTTACGCTAATTAAAATAATCATTGTAATGATCTCTAAAAAACGTTATAGTTACAAATAATATACTGACGAAAATAAAGAAGCTGTGGTATAATTAATAGTAGCTAATTAAAGGTAAAATAATAATAATAAAAGAACGAACTACTTTTCTCTCGATGTGTTAACTACGCCAGATCCCTACTCACGGCCACAAAACCTACCCCAGTCGTCTCTGAATTGCGCCCAAGCCAACTGCTTTGTCATGCGTTGTCACAAGAAATACGTGTTACATTACATAACTATGTATAAATAAATACATGCTTCTTGGTAACAAGAGCAACAAGTAGAGGAGAGTGCAAATATGTAGTTAAAATGTAAAGAAAGTTATGTAGTTAAAAAGTAAATATATAAATTGTGTAGCCATCACATCTCTTTAAGTAAGTGTTTAACAATTAAAGTATGTACTATACCGAATCAGAATGTAACATCAGTGCAGTTTATACAAAATGTGAAAAGTGAAAACGACCGTCTGAAGGAAATCAACAACCACACTATGAGCATCACGTACGCAGAGACAGAGCATCATGACTAAACTACCTACTTAGAGTCAACAGTTTAAATGGAGGAGCACAAACTGCAGCTACGAACATCCAGAAAACACCATCGTAGAGGATCATGAAGAGGACCAGTCGTGGACATACCCAATACCCAGGTGACACGGAAGCATAATTTCTGTGGTTATATTTCTTCTAACAACCCAGAGTAAAGACCGTATATTTCTCGTAAAGACTCATATAAATACTGTAAATTGTAACGTAGTAATATGGATAGTTACTGTAATTAAATAATAAGATGCTTACAGGTATAACTATGTCAATAGTCAATAAATTACTCTTCAAATGGTTCCCCGTGTTATAATGTCAAGAAGAAGAGACGTTATAAGCCGTTACAGGCCGTGGCCTGTCCAGAGTGTACACCTTTAAGTCATTGTTTGTGTGTCTGTGCGTGTGTGAATCAGGATTTTACTACGAGGGGAAAACGTAAGAATGGTTGGCTTTTATTATTAAATCAGGTATTGACATGATTACAATAAATTAAAAAATATATTTTTTACCTGTTACCAAAGGCATATCACAATTCTAAAACAAACATTAAAATAAGGACATTTCAACGCGCATGGTGCAATAATAAAAGCGTCCTAGAAAATAATGTTAATTACTACCATAATAAAGCATAATAGCATAGGATCAAAGACAGAAAACTGAGTTCCTGGTCAAAATCAAGCTATCAAGTGATTCTTATACAATTTTTCGCGCTCTTTTCAGTGGTGACATTCATTTGTTTCAAAACGGACGGAAATACGGCATTTTTAATGATTTTGTACGACGTTAGTTCCAAACAAGGACAACTGCATCAAAGATTGGCTTCATAAACGGACAGTTGCATAACGCACCAATTATGGTTCTCGTATTAGGTCTTATGTCAATAATTAGTCTCTGAAAAACACATTTTTTCGTAATACCTTTATATGAATTTCGTACCCTCTTAATATGCATTTATTTATTTATTAGTGTTTGAAAATTATTATGTTTCATGATGACTGTTCATAACAAGAAACCAAACTTAACAGTTCAAATTTAGATTAATGTTATTTTAGCATTTTTATTATTTATCACTATTTTAGTTGTAAATGCTATTAAATTCAAACAGCAGTATCATGCTATCATTATAACTAATTGTGTGTGTGCATTTCTTCAATATAGGTAATTTGTTATCTCCTTTTTTTCAGATATGCAGAATAAATAGTTACCAAGTTATCCTACTTGTCAGCACAGAAAAACCTTCCAGTGTAAGTTACTAATTATGCGTTTTCACAGAAAAGATTTTCATGATTCCTTTTATTGTGTTCCAGATAAAGATAAGCAAGGTACCTTTATACTTAAATTTTGTAGTGCTAACCGACGAAACGCAAAAAGAGTAAAAATGAATTCACAAAAAACAAGATCAGTACAATTTTATTATACTGTCGTCAATCAAGCTGGTATAAATCTGAATGTCTGTAGAGATACATTTTTAAAAGATCTTAATACGTATAACAAAACACAGGGTATTTGGTGTGTTCAAACGGTAGAAGACCAAGACCGGACTAAACCAAGTTCCAATAAAAAACAAGAGGGGGACATCGTAAAAAGGAACTGTTTTAAGGTAAAAAAGAAGCCGTTATAAATTTTTTTAAGCAACATACAGCTTGCGAATCTCATTATACTCGGGGAAGAACAAATCGTGTCTACCTACCATCAGAATTAAACATAAACAAGCTCCATAAGGTGTACAATGATAGTGTAACCAAAGAACTTTGTTTTTTCTATTGTATTGTATTTTTGTTCATAGCCTAAAGGTACCATATATACGATTTGCAATAAAATTTGTATTACTCACATTCTTAAAAACGATCGATTTCGGTCACAGACCATTGTCAGGTCATATACAGCACACTTGCGGTCACAATATCGTAAAACAGCCACTATTTACAAAAACGAATTCGTAGACATTGATTAATGAACGTGATACTTCCCGTTAATAAATTGAGATTGTAGGTACCATTAGTAAACATTAAGTTTGTGTATATTATAAATACATCACATTATCATTAGTTAAAGAACTTTGTGTTAAAAAAGCTGCTTTAGGCATGTTTTGAATTGTAATTTTTATATAGAGTATTCTGCCTCTTGTGTAGATAAGGACAGTGCTTGCCTAGAATTGAAACAACGAATTGACACTGAAGAGGACGTGACAGAAAAAGATGAGGGGTAACATTTAAGTTACAACTTTACCAAAAACAGCCTAAATGTTTTTTTGAGTTCCTGAAGAAAAAACAGAAGACTGTTGTGTTTTGATTGCCAGAAAAATCTGGTTCTTCGAAACCTAAGTGACCAATCTCCATATTATTCAAGGCAGCTTTATTGTTATAATCCATCAGTCAATAAAGGAGTATCAACATCAACTGACTCACTTACAACCGAAAATGTTTCCATTTACTCCTGGGTAGAAAATGAAGCAAAAAAGTCATCAAACAAAGTTGTCTTTGTGGTACTTAATGAACTCTGTAATAGAAAGGTTCTTGGTTACTCCTCTATCCGCCTTGTGGATAATGGTTGTGCTGGCCAGAATAAGAACATTAATATGTTATGCATGTGTGGTAAATGGCTTTCATCTAACGCACCTACAAATGTTAGTAAAATAAAATTAATTTATCCTGTAACTGGACATTCATTTTAACTTTCTGATAGAGTTTTTGGGTTAGTTGAGAAGGAGCTGAAGAGAAAAAAACACCATCATAACAAAAGAAGGATTACACAAAGTGTTTCAGTCGTATGGATTTGTGAAACGTATTGAAAAAGACTGGGTACCGTATGATTGTAAAGAGAAGGCCAAAAAATGTTTGAAAACTGCCACACAACTGCATTTTAAAATATCACATTGCAGGAGAATAATAGTAATGAAGCGCAGAAGTGGCAAAAAATTAGTAAAAGGGTATAACTTTGACAACCTTGAGTTAGGGTATAACCTTGACACTGCTAGAGAACGGTCAGTATCCAAAGTTGGTAAGACATTTGAACATGTTAATGCATGGCCAGTCCCTCTTGGTGTAAAAGTAAAATCAGTGAAAGTAAATGATGTTGACAAATTACCTGCTGAACACTTTGGCCTTGAGTAGAAAATAATCCGAAATCTGCAGTCGCATGTAGCAGTTATTGAAAGAAACATTTGCACAGTTGTAAATCATACCTGTAACAGTCAAGAAGAAGATGAGTGCAAGTGTTTAATATTAAATGGTAATTCTGATGATGATAATGATGTTGTTATGGCTGTTTAAATTGTCATAAACTTGATAAACACTAAAACTTGAGGTCTTAAGTTCATATTGCTTAAAATAAAATTTTGTTTGTATTTAACAATAACTTTTTTAAAAGTAAACACTTTATATTTGTTTTTAATATTAACATTTATTTGAAAAAACTTCTTGCCTTTAAGAGTCGTTTATATTGTACAATAACTGTAAATGTAAAAATATCATTATAATCTTCTATGTGGTGTTTTTTAATGCTTGTAGGTAATTTAATTTTAAAAAAATTTGTATTTATTTTTGTTAACGTTTATTTGAAAACTCCTTGTTTTTTAATGCTATATTATAGTGTACAATGACTGCCAATGTGAAAATATTTTAACATTCTCCATAGTGTAATTATATTGTTTGTAAGTGAATTAATTTTTATAAATTTTGTATTCGTTTTTAACAGTAAAATTTATTTGAAAACTCCTTTATTTGAAAAACATATTGCACAATAACTGCAGATGCGAAAATATCATTATAATCTTATAGATAGTGTGTTTTTATTGTTTATAAAAAAACTGAATTTTTGCAAATTTTCGCCATACGAGTTTCTTACTAACATGTCAATCCTAATTTCGTATGTTATACTCGAAGTTAGAACATGAAGAAATTTCTGCTTTGTACAGATTCTGTGAATAAAGTTGGTTTCAAAAACAGATAATTTTCGTACAGTTAGTTGCAAAAGTGGACAATTTGCAGTTTTAGTTCCAAAAGTGGATAACTGCATTTTTAAAGGTAAACGTCTGCTGTTTAAGCTGAAAAATATTAATGAAAATTTGTTTTTTGAGTCTTAAGAGCTATGTAGTTTCAGTAAAAAAATATGAAGAGATTTTTAAAGTGATAGTATTTAAAACCAAAAAGTGGCTCTACTGTAAAATTTCAAAATCGACAGTTGTCCATTTTTAATCATAGTGTTCTAGTGAAAAATTACGAAGACAATGCAACCACTCGCCCAAAGATAAAGTTTACGTAATCGCGAAAACGTACTAAAAGGTAATCAGTAAAAAAAAGGACGCTACACTCAAATTGACAAAATTTAAGATGTAAAAACAATATCTGACATGTCAGTTTGCTGTCTACTATAAATACCTACGGCAATTTTGAACGAAGTCAGACTCTAGAACAGACGCCGTTACTATGTCCGTCTGTTGAATGACGTGAATTCATCAGGATCACCATCATCTGCAATATACGCTGAATAGTAAAGGTATGTTACGTTTTCAGAGTGTAATTTTATAGAGAGAATATTTTGAATTGTTTAATTTCAAATTTTAATAATCAATTAATTTTTATTTGCAATATTTAATAAACTGTTGATTGATTAATTTACTATGCTATTATTAATTATTGTCATCAACGCCTCACTCCTCTTTTAAAAAAATATATTGTGCAACCGCATATACTTAACGCAACAAACATACACAAATCTTACGACCTAGCCGGTTTATAACATTTTATAATTGCGTTGGATACATGGAGAAAAGTTTATTCATTTTATATTACTTGTAACGTTGCAATACAAATTTAACCTTTATAGACAGAAGTGTAGATAAGCGCTTCCCACGAAACGCTGCCGTCCGATTACAAAACGCCTGTGTGACTACACTTCCGTCAGTGCACGTACAAGAAGAAACGCACGTGTGAGCACTGTGCGTTTGCCAAACTCCACGGGCGTGCACGGCAGGAAAAAAACGCTTGTGCTTTCCTCTGGCTGAGGATTACCGATTAGGATGTCAGCGCGGACGAGGATGTATACGTGACATAGGAGAGAGAGAAAGAGAGAGAGGGGGTAAAAGGGGTATATTACTTTCCTATAATTGAAGTTCAAATTAGTTATCAACACTGTATTTACTCACAGCTTACACTATTATTTTCAATGCTGTGTCCTGAATACACAGAATATTTTAATTTATGAACGCGTGCTTAAACAACACATTTGCTGTACCTATTCGTCTTAATCCAACATTAAATTTTATTCCATAACATAATGATATTTAGCAAAATGATATTTTCAACTCTTTCATTAAAAACTTTATTTTTGACCATTTTGAAGATGATTTATTTTGGATAGGCCTACATCTTGTGGAATGATTGTCACATTGCTATGTAAACACACGCGGGCGCGTTTTTATTTAGTAAATAAGAGTAGGATTATTAATTTCTCTTGCCTTACGTAATAACTCACCTATGTACTGAAACACAGCATGCTTTCCGTAGCAACTGGTACGTAATTAATTACTATCCGCCACATGTCCTGGGTTAACATCTAATTGACTACCGTACACCCGTCGAATAAATATAATACACTAAGTGTTGATTTAATCGCAACATAAAACATGGGGTGTTACTGCTGATTAGGGACGTAATTGACAGATAATCAGTTCAGTGTTAATAATTCCAAATATTACCAATATTACAATGTGTCTTGTAGTGTAACACGACTACAAGGGGTACCCTCGTATGATATTACCGTCTTACATACCGCCGTGGTGACACGGCGAAACAGAACACTTTAAGAAACCTTAAAAAAATGTGTTTCATTTTAAACTGTACTAAAACCAAAGTGATGAGAACAGACCTGAAGGCATCTACACCAGAAAGATTATAACCTATCAAACCTTAGCAATACTGTCCTAAATAATTAGAACAAATAGTGTAACCTTGGCAAAAAGACCAAAGCGGCACGAAATATTGAGAAGAGTGGCAGCATTATAAAATTTAGAAATCTAAAAATAATTGGAATACCTCAGTAGGTATTGGTGAAGTACGAACTTCTGATTTGTCACCAACAGATTTTCTCTACAATATACTACTTTGGAGCATTTAAATTCAAATTAATATTTGACATGGATTTAATTTATTTGAATTTATAAAAATACTAAGATCTAAGCTTCACATGTAAAGAATAACATTAGCAGTAAACTTGTTAATCATTCTTGCATGTTAAAGTTTTTTCAAGCTCAGTACTAAAAATCCATAACCCAACTGGGTGTCGTTTACGCTACACGCACATACCCGTACACTACAACTCACCTTTCTCTTTTTCTTGGTTGCCCTATATTTTCCACGACAGGCCTGCACTGGCTCTCGTTTTCTCCAAACCCTCTCACCATATTGGCTGAAGGAGGGTAGTTCCCAAAACAGTCCGAGGCTGTCTAAATAACAAACAAATTAAATAAAATGACCAGCTTCAGATTTTCCCTGGCGATATTCAAGTGCCGATCACTGTTGCTGTTTTGTGGGAAGTGATCGTTATGTTAAATAGTAGTAAACTGTAGTAAGGTGATATTTATCCTTGTCTGTTGGAACATTTAACTTAATTTACTGTATAAGAATGCCTTTGTTGATTTCTGTTTTCTGTCTAATTAAAGTTTTTAATTTGTGGCTTGATTGGTGTCAGTTATTCTGTTTCCACTGCATAAACGACGGTTTGGGAGGCCGTCGTAACAGTGGTGTCAGAAGGCGGGTAGGATCTAACGTCATAAACAGAGGACACTTAGTAGAAGAGTACTATAAATGGCAACTGAAAGAACTGGATACGTGTAAGATGATGGAAGTTTTCCAAGAGCTGCTACTGCAAACAGAAAAACGACAGGATGAGAAACGCTGATAGGAAGCAGAAGAAGCGGAAGTGAAACAGAAAGCACTCCTGCTGAAACACAAGAACGCCAGAAAGCTTTATTACTCTCCTAAGGGAACAAGAAGAAGAGAAAAGTAACAACATATAAAGAAAAGTATATAGGATATTGAAGATAAACTAAGGAGGCTCACATTGCTAGTCGTAGAGCTTTGTATATATAATGTCCAAATCTTTTGCGTATTTCACGTCCAAATATGCAATTAAAATATAACATTTAATTTTATGCATGTGTGTTTGTGTGAGTGTGTGGTTTTCGGGTGAGTTGTTAGTTGAATGTCTATGCATCTGTACATCTATCTGTCGAACCATGTTTTCGAATAATAAATTGCATCATAAGGTACACTTAACAACGAACCCCATTTCTATTTCACTCCCGCCGGACTCAAAGATATGGGTTGTTATTAATCAACCTGTCTTCCATTAACCTCTGTTAGCGATGAAGAGGCACATATTGGTACCTATTATTTTCCTAATAGGCCTACCGCTGTTAATGCAATAGCAAAGTAACATTATCATTGCTGTCTAATTGTAAATAATATATGTAATTATATATTAATGTATATAATATATAGTTATAATAATTATATTGTTAATATGTGAACATCGAGAAGGTGGGGTACAAGTAAGCATAGAGAATTTTGAAAAGAATATATATAATTACATATACATACACACATACATCGAGCACCAAAACAAGTATATGATAATTTACGCTACGATTTTTTAAAAATACCCTAAATTAATTTACGATTAAGTTAATTTTGATTATTCATAAGATTTTTCTACCGTAGTCCGTAAGCAAAAGCTAAACAGTTAACTACGTTTTTAAAACTGACAGCAATACTGTAGAAAATAATTTTTGAACGTTATGTAAGGATTCTGCACAATATTCCTATCAAAGGGAAACAATTTTCTGTCAATCACACATAATTCCTTCAATTCCTTCCTCTTGATGGCTTTCTTTACACTTTCTCCTTTTATACTCAACGGACCGGCAGGAGCAGGCAGAATTGACTGTAACTTATTAAAGGCGCCAGTTACTAGTTTATATAAGCAGCTAAACTTATTAAATAACCTAGTTTACAACTTTCATGTAGGTCGTTTATCCGTCACTACTAGTATTGTGTAGAATTTTACTAATCCAAATTCTCTATACAAATGTACAACAGTAGTTGTGTCATCACTGATTCTCATAATATACCGCCCCTTTGCTTCTACTTTATCAACGTAGAGGCATACGGACTAACGACATTTCTCTCTTAAAATTACTATTCCTTTGTTTAACACAAAATTGTACGAATAACAGTCTTGGTCTGTAAACCAGAGTGTTTTTGTTTAACAGTAATCTAACACAAAGTGTTGGCCTAAACAATGTTTAATAATAATAGTAATTCATGTAGATGTAACAAACAATAATTTATATTTCATACAGTCTTTGTCTTATGGTCATTATATGGGATTATAGCTGCTTAAAAAGAAAGGAAAAGTAACAACAATATTAAAGAATATAATAAGAATCGCTATAGGAGTCGTTAATATTTGGCTAGATTAATTCAACAGTTTGAACAAACGATTTATGTTAAAGGTGACCGTTTTATAACAGAAATATTTTTACAATGATATATTATATTCTTAAATTTTATTTTTAAATTTATGAACAAAAGGTGAATTTTGCAGGTAAGTGTGTTATATTGTATTGTAGTCGAAAATAGTTTAGCTTATAAATGTAGGTAGAATGATTGGCCTCTTATTTTCTCGTGAACACATTTATGCACAGTTATATTCATTTCTACGTATGCTGTAATTAAGTAAAAACGTATTTCAATTTATACACTTAAGCCGCCTATAATTAATTAAAAATAATTATGGAAGTTACAGAACTCAAAATTTGATCTGCAGTTTCATAACTCCACACTATGGCAGCTGCCAGTAGTCAGTATGTATTCAGGAATTACTCGGCCATTAGTTTCAAATAACTAATTTATGCAAATTTTTTTAGGCATTAATTTTTTGAAATATTTTATAAATTGTGTTTTCTAATTACTTAATCATGAAGCACCAATTTTAGTGTATAAAGAGAAAATTACACATTTGATAAAATCTGAGTGGCTCATTATCAGCTGATTAGTGTAGATCATGTCATAAAAGAAAATATTTTTCTGATATGTTGACTGTGTTTTTATATTTCTTAATGCAGAAGATTTACAGATAAAAAGGAACTCGGGGTTTTTATAAAGGGAACGTGTCCAACTTGGAGCTCAGCGAGGATTGACATTGGTGGGGTGTGTAGGTTCGGTTAGAGCCAACCGACATGGATGCAGTTAGGTTCAATCAACATGGGCGGGGTTGGGTTCAGTTCAACCGACATGAGTGGGGTTCGGTTAGAGCCAACCGACATGGATGAGGTTAGGTTCAACCGACATGCGTGGTGATAGGTTATGGTGGGGGGTGTAGTCAACTGACATAGGTGGTGTGGAGTGGGGGTGTGGTCAACGGACATAGGTGGGGTGAGGGTAGGTTCAAACGATATGGGTGGGGTTAGGTTAGATTGTCAAGTGACAAGTGAGTTGGAACTCTCATTTCTCCCCTACTAAAATATCCACGTACGTGGAATTTATGAATCCGGTTACAAGTTTGAAACGAAGAAAACGTTAGAGATTTCTGATCGCAGGAAACGTAAACAATATTTTTGAAAATTTCTTTGACTATTTATTCCTTTAAATGTGTAGCCTTTGAGTCGCTATTAACAAACAAGTATAGATAACGATATAGATTAGTGCTAGCACGTGGGAATGAGCACAGGTGAGTCCATGTATTAATATACAGTACTCACTGTAGTGTTACCTATGTGTTAAAAATAATTTTATTTACAAATGACTAAATGGGCCTAATTTTATTCTACTAGGCCTAATTTAATTAAAATAATTCTAATTTTAGTTAAGCATATAAGAAAGTTGGAAGGACCTTTTAAGGAGAATGCCACTCAACAAATCTTTGTCCACCCGAGGTACGACGGAAGAGGGAATGAAGGTCATAATAATCTACCAGTTGCCGTGTTTCTGAGTGGCAACAAGCGATGAAGACATTTATCGAGGAATACACAATGATTGAGCTCTTCATGTTGTCCTGTCAATTTTCTGCTCTTCCTCTTTAATCAAAAATGTATATTTAATCCAATTCTAAATACAAACTAATGCCGTTATTTGAACAATAATTAACAACCTAACGTTTTAATTTTGACATTTTCAATAAAAATGTCACTGCATGACACTTCATTGTAAGTACTACACAGTGAAGTAAAATAGTGGCTACTTCAGCCTTTCTGGCTGTGAGGAACTAGAAAAGCTAAGTTATGGCTTAGGTCATGTACAGAGTTTTAGTTATCATGGCTCCCAAAATATACTGAAATAATTTTATGTGTGTAGTTTTTAATTATATTTTTGAATTACTCGCATAAAAATTTTCAATGTGGCCCACCCACATTTCACTATCAAAATAAAACATCTTCTTTTTCTTCAGGCTGTAGACCTTGATATCCGTTGCGCACTCCTAGGTCCGACCATCTCTTCTTTCGTTGTCCAATATTCCGCCGACCCTTCGGATTATAAAACAAAGTTCGTTTTAGTATCCTGTTCTCATACATATTTTCAACATGGTCTGTTTAATCGTGTCTGTATTGCTTTATCCTTTTATTTAGGCTGTATATCCCAAGGATGTTCCGTATATAATCATTTGTTAGCTGGCCCCTCCGTGATACTCCTAGTATTGATCGTAAATATCTCATTTCACTAGCCTGTATCGGGCTTTGACTTCAGTGTCCAACTCTCACTGCCATAAAGACCGCATGGCACTGCCATCACTTTATAAAATTTCAAAAGAGTGTCTCTTCTGACCTTTCCATTCAGTGTTCTTCTTATCGTTCCACAAATGTGATTAAACTTCTCTATTTTTGTCCACACTTAACTCACTAAAATAAGACAAGCCACATCCAAGGAACATGAATGAATGTACTTGCTTAATTAGTTGACCATTCGATACTAGTTTACACCTTACAGGAAAGCAACATGTAAAAGTCGTGGACTTAGTCTTGATAACAGAAATATTCAGACCATACAGCCTGACTATCAGCTGAAATTCATAGAGGTCTCTCTGCAGGCCAGTTTCATTGTCTACTATTATGACCTGTTCGTCAGCAAACATCAAAAGTTTAAAGAAAATACGTTCACTGAAACTGTCACTGAAGTTCAGGATTTAGAGCCTCTGCTTCCACTCTCTACCAGCATCGTCCAAATATAAATGAAAAAGTGTGGGTAAAATGCTACACCCTTATCTGACCCCTTTTATTTGTCAGTTCTTTAAGGACTTTACAAGATTCAGTTTTTACAATGATCTCTGTGTTCTTGTACATGCTTCTAATGATATCTATTAGGTGCTTTGGTACGCCTCTTCTGAGCATGATATTCCACAGCTTATTTCGTCTCACATTATCGAAGATTCTTATGTAGTCGACAAAAACCATATGCGTATCAAGACTATACTTCTCCTCTTTTCTATCAACACCTTTAATGTAAAGATGTTATCAGAGCAAGCTCTTCTTTTTCTAAACTCTGACTGCTCTTCGAGCAAGATGGTATCTATAATAGTCCTTAATCTGTTGTTAATAATTTTGGCATATATTTTATGTGTTGCATTGACTAACCTATGCCCATGTAGTTCTCACACTGTGTTCTACCCACTTCTGTGGTTTAATATAAATTTTGTTTAATGAAGAAATTTGTGTTAGTGGTTGAAATCACAATCAGAATGATCACAGTTACACACCACTATATAAAAATTATCCCGATTAGCGCTTTCAAGCCTCACAGCCCATCGTCAGATCGGAATATCTATGCTATTCCGATCTGACGATGGGCTGTGAGGCTTGAAAGCGCTAATCGGGATAATTTTTATATAGTGGTGTGCAACTGTGATCATTCTGATAAATTTTGTTGGTTACTTTTTCTTAAACAAAACCTTAAATGCCACCTCTCCCAAAGTTTCAAATTCAGCCCTTAGTAGATAGTAATTGCGGATAATGGAGTTAAAAAAAACACTTTTTTTGCGTCACAAAATCTTTACCTTTTAAGCAATTGATGAAAATGGTATCATTCTGTTGTACAACATAATTTAGAAGACTTCCTTGTCGTCTCATTTAGGGTATAATTTCAAAAGCTTACAATTTGCCACTAGTCATATTACGGATTATATAAGTTTTTAATTTCTAGTTACAGTTACCTGTGATATTTCCATGGCTTTGATATTTCTTCTCAGGATTGTGTTACCAAATTATCATTAATTAGCATTCGTGAGGCCTCTTCCCCACTACATAACAGCAATACTAAATACTACTTTTTTATTTAATTTTTTTTAATTTAAGAACCGATATGGGTTTACATATACATTTAATAAGGTGATACAACCTGACGGTTAAAATATTTTCTAAAAAAATAAGGCAGTAAAAGAATTCACTGAGGGGAAACATAACAGGTAATTGGATACGCATTAAATGACTACTTGAGTCGCTATCAACAACATCATCTGTGCGTGTGGACGTTTGTAAATAATACAGCATTTAAACTTCCTAATGTATTAGTAAGCTGTTTCCTACTGACCAATACTTTTGAACTGGCAATTGCCAGAGTAAGGTATGACAAACTAAACACACAATTCTACAAAACGGTAAAACCTCGTCACTCGTCTATAGGACTTGCATTGATAACTTCAATGGTCTACTAAACAAGACTTCAAAGAACAAACAAGTTAAATGAAGCATGGAATAACAGTAAACACATTTATACAGTTATAGATCTGTAGCAACTGAGTCCTCAAACAATAGAAAACTGTGATCAAATAAAATATACAATTTCGTTAGTTTGTAAAATGACGAAGCTACCATTCACCGTGTACAGTACAGTATTGCCTCTGTTAACATGCTTTGCTGTATTGGGATTGTCGACAGCTGAGTTTTCAAACACAACAATTTGTAAACTACAGTACATTTATTGATTTGTAACAGCAGTGCTGATGTTGATCCTGTGTACAGTATCTACGGCCATCAGATTATGTACTGAGGAAATAACTTTGGCGGCAGCTATCTTTCTATTCTCTGAAATTGCAGCAACATTATCGATTAAAATTTATCTCAGCAGGACGTATTACCAAATACATCTTGGAAATTCTGGACAATGTTGACAAGTCTCTGGAATCAGTTGGTGTCAAAATTCCTCACGTAAAGGATCATCTAATCTGTAATGTGACGATTGTTCTAACAGCAACAACTCGCGCTATATTATCATATATATTCATATCCAATCTGAAATATACGTATGTACACCAAGAGTACTTATTAGAATTTAACTTAATCTTTCGTACTTCTGTGAACATCGTTATGTACTATACAGTAATGTTTTTGGAATTTTATGTGTATGTTATTCTATATATTTTAAGGAGAAGACTAGTGACGTTCCAAGAGACTATTTTGGCCTCCAATTATCTCAGGAACGCAGCATGGTCTGTTTCAAGTAGAGAATTCTGCAGAAGGGTAAATATTAATAAGAAACGCGTATTGTGTTGTAAATTATATTTAATTTATATATCTCTGACCAATGTTTATTTAAACACAAAACAGTTATATAAAAAATTTTTTCGTTTTCAAATAACTTCATTTATTTTGGTTCCTTGTGTGTATTTACATTACATAATTTCCCAAAATTATTACTGTTTAATTCTTTTCGTGCTAGACATTTTATTAACTGATGCTGTACCTTTGTGGTTATGCGTCACAATAAAATATGAGCTCAGTAATATTCAAAAGATATTGTATAATGTGTACTTTGAGAATCGGTTCAGTCACATTCAAAATAAACTCAAGAATTGGACACTTCGTTCTGCACATACAGACGCGACAGTCGACTGTGGATTCTTTAAATTTGATGCTCCATTAATGTCATTTGTCTTTGATTTTGTCACTTTGTTTGTGTTTGCTATGTTAGAATGATTTCTGTGTATAATAATGTCACTGGATTCGTCAAATATGACATATTTGTGAGACTAGATATACCTTTCTGTGTTTATCGTATTCCAGCTCCAGTTGTGTCGACTAACGGAGACTAGTTTGTTGCTTTGTCCACTTCATCTTCGTACAAACGTTTCAACAGACACTCTTTTTTTTTGGGGGGGGGGCTTCCAATTCCGTAAGTTGTTTTGAAACTGCTGTACGCCGTCATACCTTTCTTGTGCCTCTTAATGTTACTTCATTTTACTCTAATGTTTTACATACTTACATATTAATAATGTTTTAAATATGAATCCAATGGTGAATTCTAATCATAAAGTATCTCCTTATACTTGTTATAAAAATTAGAAAAATTTCATTAACAAAAATTAACGTCTTTCAGGAAGACTGTCCTATTTAGACTCCTCTTCCTATTTAAAAGAATAATTACGGCAATGATATTGATAAGCTTTGATGGACAATTATATATTATCTAATAATATAATTCTGAGATTTCATCAAACACAACAGTTGTATACCAAAGAAAACTATACATTATTATTTAATTTATTTAGTAATAATAATAATAATAATAGTGGTAGTGAATTAATAGTGTTAATGAATTAATAATTAATATTAATTTTTAATTATTAGGATGTATCTATAATAATTTCAGTAAATAAAAGCTGTATTTCTACCTTCATTTCCTAAAAGTTCATTTCTTGCTTGTTTCTTCCTGCACATTCTCAAAATAAATGAAATGTAAAGTTGAATTTTTAAAACGTAAAATTTGTACCTTGTAATTATTTAAAATTGTAATTGTATTATTTATTGTAATTAACAATTTAAAATTATTTAAATTGTAAAAATTGTAAAAATGCGTTTTTAAAATTAAATACGTTACTATTCAATGCAGTAAGGCTACATTAAATAGTATGTAGTATTAAATCTAGTATTAAATATGAAGTGGTTATTGCTTACCATTACCTATAGGCCTATGTGAGATAAAAAAGATGTTTGTGAATTGTTTTTGTGAGGTATTATACATTCTAAATGATGTAGAATTAAGCGGCTTATTATCACCTATCCCAAAACGTTTGGCATCAATTTGATAACTGTACATGAAGGATTGTATCGTCCTGTGCAGTATGGAGGAAGCTTTTTCAATTCTAGCGACTTGTTCTTGTAATTAGAAAACATTCCAATTGTAACAAATCTGAAATCTGAAATCTGAATTCCATCAGTAAATAAAAGCTGTAGGCCTATTTCTACCTTCATTTCCTAAAAGTTCATTTCTTGCCTGTTTCTTCCTGCACATTCTCAAAATAAATGAAATGTAAAGTTGAATTTTTAAAACGTAAAATTTGTAACTTGTAATTATTTAAAATTGTAATTGTATTATTTATTGTAATTAACAATTTAAAATTATTTAAATTGTAAAAATTGTAAAAATGCGTTTTTAAAATTAAATACGTTACTATGCAATGCAGTAAGGCTACATTAAATAGTATGTAGTATTAAAACTAGTATTAAATATGAAGTGGTTATTACTTACCATTACCTATATGTGAGATAAAAAAGATGTTTGTGAAATGTTTTTGTGTGGTATTATACATTCTAAATGATGTAGAATTAAGCGGCTTATTATTAATTACCTCTTCCAAAATTTTTGGCATCAATTTGATAACTGTACATGGAGGATTGTATCGTCCTGTTGAGTATGGAGGAAGCTTTTTCAATTGTAGCGACTTGTTCTTGTAATTACGCGTAGAAAACATTCCAATTGTAACAAATCTGAAATCCAGTAGCAGTTGCACCAATGAGCATGCGGTATAAATATAATTATTCTAAATCTATACTGGAGATTCATAATACCCCATTATATAACAAACCTACGCATATAGTTGTTATCCTGTCTTATTCAGCAAGACGAAACGACGTTTTTATACGGTCAATTGCTCCCCACACTTTCACTTGGTCGCAACTGTTGCATCTCGCAGAAATAAAAAGGAAAACATCTGACGGAAGCGTTCACTGAGTGACTTAAACCCGATAATTTGAAACAGCTGTCAATAATCAGAGGAAGAGAAATCACTTGCTTTCACTCGGTCGCGGTAATAACAACTTGCCGCTGAGCTGATGAGCTGAATAGCACCGAGTTCCACGTTACAGTGAATAATTTAACGCAAGAAAATACTACCTCTGGAATTACCGTACGTGGATTACCATCTACGCGACGTTTAAAAGTTTAGGAAAGATGTTAGCGTTCTGAAAAAACCACGAGGTATTTGAAGCAAACCTGCTGAACAGATCAGCTTGTAATAAATTTCCAGTAGACTTTGCAAACCTAACGATGCACCTATTAATATCTTTTTGCATAAACAGCATGTATTTAATATTTCCACATTTAGAAAATGCATACAGACTAGTAACCTCTGTTACCAGTTCCCTGTTTTCCAATAATCATCTATTTGTTACATTTTATCTCTAGGTAAGTTCTCCATTGTTGTTCTGTTTGACAACTGAACTGATTTTAAAATGTACCTTTTTCTTCTCCATATTTTGTTTAGTCCTTAAAGAAAACTCAAGTCACGCCAGATAGGGGTGAAATATTACTACTTTTACAGTTTTATGTTTATATTTTGACACAACATCGTCACTGTAGCAACAAACCTCTGCAGAAGATTGGATTTCGATGAGAAAATTAAGAGACGACAACAAATTAACGTTACAAAATATGAATGTCTGGTTGTTGGCAAACCCAAACCAACTTATTTGGCCACAAAAGTGTAATAAAGTCCTGTAATCGATGTATATATGCACAGAACAGCCTGTTGTTATATTTATGCCTTAATATAATATGTGATTTTAAACAACCAACCAAAAATCTAACCGTACGTTGTTGTGCTTTTGCCTAGTGTTGTCGTTTGGAAATATGAGAAACACGCAATATTTCCCGCTTCATCGAGTTTAAAATATTAACAAAACTAAAACGATTTTCAATTACAATAGTTTTTACAATTTTTCAGATTACGCTATTCTGTTGATACACATTCTAGAGTTTTCATTCATCAAACGAATTGCTTTTCCCAACAAAGCGTAGGACCTTCCTCTCGTCTCTCGTCATTGCCTTTGGTAGCAATGCAGTAGCACTTTATTACTGCATTAGCATAGTGATCCCAAGGTCGATGACTTTGATGTGAAATTTGATAATTGTGTTTGAAGTTAAGACTTATTTTCTTTAATGTTGGTTACACCCTCCCCCCATTATATATTTTGTTCTGTTTTACCTTTGTTTTACTCTATGTTCATTCTAAAATACAACTCACTACTCAAATGTGCTAGCTACGTTTTGAAATGTTTGTTATGTAGAGCTTTTGAGAGCCTGTTAGATCTTTCCTCCTACAATCCTTTTCATTCCTACTCTGCTCGTAACGCACTGATACATAAACAATAAATTTTCTCCTAGCCTTTCATTGGTTTCCCTGTCATGAACAACACTGTAGTTTGAATTTAGCACGCGCTGACTTTTTCCAGCATCGAGATCTCAAGAATTAAATGACTTGCCAACATAAACGGTTTAGTTGAAGCTGAGTTGAATTACAACCATCACCTTTTGCTACGGTGATAATTTGGATGCAAACAACGATGGATGATACAGTGAGCTAATGCGGTTGACAGGACAGTTTTAAGTTTTGAATACAGCACATTCTAAAGATATATGGACTTTAGACATACACCACATATTTAAGACAATAATTATAAGTGGTTTCTTCAAACCGTCTGGTATCATTACTTGAGCCTCACCAATATTTAACTACTGTCATCGGTACTATGCTTGAATTTATTAGTTCTTCCATCACCCTGAATTGCAAACAATGTATTTTATCTAAAAAGAGAAATTGTAATTATAAATTACACTTAAAGCACATGGTAATCTGCTAAAACTGAAATAAAATTTCGTAAATTTAGGTTCAAAAATAATAAAATATATTAAATTACGTTGATTTAGTAAACTGATTAACAAAAAAGCTTCACGGTAATGCCTAATTAATTTCAACATGGATAATGTTATCACTTTACGGCTTTTGGTAAAGACATTTAACACCTTTTAAAGACCTTTAACTTGGTAAGACATTTACAGAAACGATCGAAATGCTTCAGCAAGCATATGGGGATGATTGTATAAGCCGAAGGTAGTGATACAACGTGTTTACTCGTTTCAAAAACGGAAGAACATAGAACGATGAAAATCCAGGGGCTGGTCGCCCTTCAGCGTCAATAAGTGACGATGAAATTCGCACTATGATACGTAAGATCGTCGTTTAACTGGACGTAAGATTTCCGGGAAATTGGGTATCAGCGTGGGTTCATGCCACGAAATTGTAACAGCCAAACTGAACATCCATCCCATGTCAGCAAAATTCGTGTCGCGTTTGTTGTCCGGTGATAAAAAAGAGAATAGCGTTAACATCAGTCAGGAACTGCTTGTCTGTGCTAGAGCCGATGAAAATTTTATCAGAAACATTATAACAGGGAACAAGACATGGTTGTACAGATACGATGTCGAAACGAAAGCACAGTCTTCGCAGGGGATGGTAAAAGGATTGCCTCGACCAAGAAAAGCCCGGATGAGTCGGTCAAACACGAAGGTGGCCAAAAGAATGCTTTCCGCGAATCGTTCCGGAATTTGAAGAAACGTTGGGAGCGGCGCATTCCTAGCAGGGGGGACTACATTCATGGGAATAAGCATGCATAAAGTTATAAGTACATTAATAAAGTTTTGTTGCAAAGGTTTTTTGAATACACCTCGTATGTATAGAATACTGTACGTAGCACATTGTACACACAATCTTATTGATTTGGTGAGAATGTTTCTGTGATTTAAGTGACACAGAAAACAAGATTTAGATACCAACATGTATATTTTAGATTATAATGCATTTTAATTTAATAATTATTGTAAGTGCTAGTAAGTGTGTATGTCTGAGTGTGTGGGAGCGCATTTTTAAGTAATCTTCACATTTGTATATTGTAAATGGGTACAATGTTGTTGAGACGGCGGTAAAAACTTGTCAGTAATAAAATTGTTTAAAGTCACATATTTATATTCTACTGAGCGAGTTGGATGCATTAAGCGTTTGTTTCGTTTTTAGTCATATGTTGGTTGACATTCCTTTATAAATGGATTACATTTAGTACTAAACGAAAAGTATTGATTTCCAAAGAAGCATTATTGTCATCAGAACTATATGCAAGTCCTTTGAACTGCTATGACAGAACTATGAATTACTTTTTTTAATTTTGTTAGTGTTAGTAGACTCAATAAAACAAACAAATGATGACACGTTCTAGTATTTCGGTGTACTATTTAGTTTACAACTTTGTCAAATTTTGTTGCTTCCCTGCTATATACACTTTTTCCTTTCGGTTTCGCAACCATTATCAGGTTCTTCCTACAACAACGTAGGAATTATCAAGTTGTTGTAGGAAGAACCTGATAATGGTTGCGAAACCGAAAGGAAAAAGTGTATATAGCAGGGAAGCAACAAAATTTGACAAAGTTGTGATGAAGACTGCTAACATAGAGAAAATAACTGATATTTAGATTACAATTCGTTACAACAGGAAAAATAGTATTATCAATACCGATTAGAAAAAGAGACAGACGACAGTAAAACATTAATTTATGCAATGGTGAAGCTCAAACTTTATTTCTAACCTTATAACGTGACTTTTTGATAAAAAAGAACAAACAGATTTACAGTTAGTTATGAAATGTAGTTGGTAGTATATACAAACATACATAAAGAATGGACTGTTATCGGACAGTTTTCTTTTACTTTCTTTATGTTTCTTTTGTAAGCTTAAAATTTGACACGTCATACTTAGTGAACGAATGTTGCTGCTTCGGTCCATAAAGTTAGATAAACCGGAATGTCTTCAACATTAACGCGACTAACATTGTTCACGGTGTACTATGTCACTTTCAGATTGAACAGTCTCCTATGACGTGTCTCTCTACAAGAAACAAAATTGTATTCTTATCTTCTCTTTTCCATCATATTCTGAACACTATTTTTGTCTTCCTCTCCTTATTAGCCCCCGCTTCTGGTCTTGCCGTACAACTCTCTCGGGATCATATTACACTGCGTTCCCTATACATGACCATAGGAGCTGGTTTATTTGGTTTATACAGCACAAATATAGTGTGGCAGACAACCAATATTTCTCAAATATTGTGTTAAATGTAATGCCACTTATAGTTTTTAATCGCTTCTTACTATCCACTAACCATTTCAACAATAGTTAGACTACCTTCAAGTGGGTCCCTTAGAAGTTCATAAAGTGTGTTTTGGCTATTATGGTGGTATTATACCCAGTCCTTCTACATACTTTCTTATTATTTTTTACTCTTTACCGTAGAAGAGAAGACAAGATTCGCTTCGAATGTGATTTCCTCTATCTTCCGAACTGTTTTTTCTTTTCTGAAATAAGCATGGCTAATTATTAATAAGCATGGCTAATTCTTAATAAGCAAGGCTAATTGTTAAATTTAATTGAATCGTTACAAAAGACACTTCTTTTCCGGCAATCGTTTTTAATGTTATTTCGTCCTTCATTTCTATTGCATTTTGTTGGCTTATTTTCGCCTTTGTTCGATTTTATTCTGACCCATTTTCATTCCAATTTAATTTATTACTAACTCTGTTGGTGATATTATGTTCGTTTTCTACGACTTCCCGCTCATCTCAACAGTAAAGGTCTCAACATTTTTAGTTCACATCATACTTTCCTTAAAATTCTCATCTTATTTCACATTTACCTGCGCGCAGTCCTTTATACATAGTAGTGACAGAAACCCCAGTCACCCAAAACGTAGCGCTACGAAAATTGCAACCCCCCCCCCAAGAGTTATAATCTTAAAACAATTTTCTTCAGTTCCTGTTTTTATAAATGGTTGTCTACATTTGAGAAGTTATAAAGGAAAATAATATGCAATTTTACTACAACATAATGCAATACAGTTTATGGAAACAAACCCAGAAGTGTATATGCACAAACTTGACAGTGATTCGAGTTTCTTAAACTGCATCATTTTATAAGGAGCACATTATGCTCCCAAGTAAAGGACACACGAGACTGTGAAATTTTGCAGATTGGTTTTAGCAATAACGGAGATTAGCTGCCACTACCCTAAATGTTAGTTCGGTTTCAGTGGCTAACGGAGCGGTGACCCCATGCTTCTGTTTGTAACATACAATTGCTACCGGGGAACACAAATGCTACATAAAACCAAATTCCACATGGTCTTTTTATGTCAAAGCACGATGTCCAAACATGCGTTTCAATTATAAAAAGCTGCTTAATTACTCCGATGTTGATGTCTAAGTTTGTTTGATACAGTTTTGAACCACGTCGATTAAAACGTTTTAATGAAAGCTACAGAACACACAGTTACGCACCCCTAACGGGTTCAGGATTAATCTCATAATACATGTATCAAGGCATAAATAATATGCTTAAATAAGCCATGATGTAACTCAAGTAAGCTGTACCAGTTTTACTCAATGTACCGAACACATAGAAGCAAAAATACTCACACACGTTTTAGACTACACATGAATTAAAGCCATTTTGTTACCAGTTTCCAGCTGTACTCAATGCAGTGTACAGATTCGAAGTGAAAAGCCAATACATTAGGGTAAGCAGAGGTAATAGTGTTTTCCACTGTGACGGACATTGTAAATGCCGAATGAATACATCATTCAACAGAAACGACAACGGAAACATCCAGTGAGGATATCGTGAACATGGAAACCATTCTCATACTTTGCTATACCTGCTTTGATTATAAGGACAACGCAACGCACTAGCATAAGCTTATTCCATTTACTCCATTTTAAATATAATTTTCTCCTTCCCGTTTTATTTCTTCCGTCTGCAGTTGTTCGTAGAGGTGTCCAATATTCATATGGTTTAAGGGCTCTTGGATTCTAATTAAGAAAGAATTACAAGATATAAATTATCAAAGTCATAATTCCAACAAAAGAATTTATTTTAATTAAAACCCTTTACATTTTTGCTATACAATAATACATAATATTTAAACACAAAGTGGCAGCAATATGATTGTTCCCAGGTACAATAAACAGAGCCATGCGTTTTAATTCTTGTATTAGCAAAAATTTGTTTTCCAGTAGTATGGTATACATTTACGGTTGTAAAAATATAATTACCAGTTACAAACATAAAAAGAGGTTTATTAAACATAATGGTTTTTGTTAATCTGTTGTCCCTTATATATATATATACTTTGAAAATCTCCCCTTTTCTAGTTATTGTTTTCAGCTCAAATTTGTTATTAAAAACTTTCCTTTGCAACACAGAAATAACTTAGCGGTGTGTTACACGATATACTGCTATCTTGAACCGTACAGCATATGACAAAAGCAGTATGCCTTTGACCCGCCTATTATGGAGTTTAGTTTAGCAAATAGTAAACGTATTCTACAATTATTAACGCTTATTCTAATTATGGAACATTGAATTACTAACTATCAAGCATAAAGTATAAAGTAATGATTATTGTTTACTTTAATGTATTACGTACAACAGTTTACGTACTTTCTTTACAGTTGCCAAAAAAGGAAAATATTTAAATAGGAATACACTTTGACGTAAGATTGTAACATATCTAGTCATCTCATATCGAGGAATTTGACACTAATACATCAACATTATTGTCAGCGAACAAAACGTAATTTACAGAAAACTAAACACTTATGAGAAGGTGTTAACAGTAACAGAGCACTAATGTATCACTGCAAATACAAAGAGGGTAAAAATATTAAATGCAAAAGAAAACAATTCAAAGTTTGTTATGAAATATCCAAAGTCAAAATCTTTATTAACGTGGGCAGAAAAAAGTATCCAGTTTTTGATTGTAGCAGCCACCTGTGCACAGCGATTGTAGTGATAAATGTTGTGCACTGACATCTGAATTCTACTGATTTCATTCGTTATGCATATAGCCAACCAGAATGGTAACGTTTGCAGTCCCAGCGTGCGTACCATATAAAGGAAAGGATACAAATCACCAATCAAGTTCCGATCGAAGTATACAAACTGGATAGGCATAAACGTAAGCCCGAATAGTTGTATAAGGAACAACTGCTTGTACCATTCTTTTACGATGGCAGTAGTTTCAATATGGATACCGTAAATTAAGTACATCGTGTTGAACAACAAACGATCCTCTGCAACGTTGACTCTTCTGCTGACCTGGCAACTTGACGCAGACCACGCCGCATTCCTCCCGTAAGTATAACTCACAATGGCGTCATTTAAACTTGATAACCTCTGCTGTAAAGTATACAGAATGATAACCAGGTTAGATTCTAATGCAACGACGTAATAATACAGAAGAATTTTTGTAGAAGCACTAAGTACAGATTTAAATTCATCGTTAGCGAGTGAGCCGCCCACATGGCGCAAAAATATGTACGTTATAGTCACACGAACTAATAATGTTAATACAACGTACACATAACATACTATGTGTTCCTTTAAATGAGAGACTTCAACACCGATTGCGCAGAGACACTTATCGACGTAATGCAGACGGTTCATAACGTTCCCCATAAGATTGTCCGAGACGAAAAACTTGACGTGGTAATAAGACAGAGTCACCGTGGTTGCTATATCGGAGATCAGATACAGAACGCTGAAAAAATTGACTTGCATGCTGGTCAGCTTGGCGACTACTGCCGTTGTCTGATATACAAACATAAAGACGGCTATGGTGAAACAGTAGACTGCGTAAAGTTTTTGAATAATTTTGTTACTGAACTGAAGTGTCCGAAAACCTAGCACGCTGCAACAAAGGGAAACAAGAAAGACTGAACTAAAAACCGAAAGTCGCATTTTCGTTTTTGTAACAGATTACAACTGGAACATAATCTGTAATAGGCTAGAGGTAAAACTGCTTTAGAAATCAAGAAATTACTTACGGGACTTATATTCTTATTACTTAATTATTATCGCTTTCATGAGGAAAGAAAACAAATAGAAAGGCAAATCTTATTAATATACAATGTGTTACATTTTAGCACTCAGGTATGTATGAAAGTGTTTTTGTTTTGTTTAAGAAGGCCACACGAAATGGCATAGACATGTCTAAATTGTTGTATAGCTTCGTACTCTGTTTCACACAAGTACCACTCACACACCAGGTAACGCTTTCGGTTTAAGGTCGTATTCAATGTCAAAGAGTCGAGGTAAATATATCCTTACTACAACAATGACTCGTTCTAAAATGTCACCTTGTCAAAATGTGCAGTTTAAAATTTTCAGCATATTAGCAGAAAGCCTCTGCCACGATTTACTTTTCATTTTTAAACACCAAGTTTGGTTAGGTTCATGTATTGTATATTCTAGTTTTTGTTTCACACACACACACACACGCACACACACACACACACACACACGCGCGCACACACACACACACACACACACACAAGACGTATTTTAGGTAACTCATGCAGGATTTCTATACTGTACCATAAATATTTTTTCAAATAATAACTACATGTGTAAATATGTTTTCTCAGTTCATTGTCGTTGTCCTTTTTACAATTAACGAGTAATTTATATTGTTTCAATTACAATATAATAATAATAATAATGGCTCCCATGTGTACCACCGAAGCAGCTTAGGAGTCAGGCAGGGTAGGCTGCCTTATGCGAGCTGTACAGCATACAAGGAAGGCAGTGTGACCACCACTACGCTTCAGCCACCCATTATTATCCCCAGGATGTTATCCCAGGTACTCATTTTCAACAGGCTGAGCCGACCTGGAGGCTGGAAAACGCACTTTAATTTTATGGTGCGGGCCCGGGAATCGAACCCGGGACCTCTAGATTAGTAGCCAGGTGCCATACCTACTGGTCTACTGAGCCGTCAATTACAATATATAGTAACGAAAACCCGATTTTATTTCGATTTAAATTGTCGATTGTTGAAATATTTTTTTTACATAATCAGGTGTATTATTACAAAAATAATGTGTTTATTTTAATATACTGCGACAACACAAATAACTTAACTATTGGCGCATAGGATATGGTAGTATGTGGAGCTTAATGCAAAAGTCTATATTGGAGGGTTTAAGATTATTTAATGCACACAAGCTATATGTAATTGTTTATATGATATATTTTACAAGCATAATAATGGTAGTGTTTCAGATATAGTCTTTTAAAGTGATAATTATTGTTCATATACGTGATGTGGTACATTACATATGTGATGATGATGATTCCTTCTCGCGCCGATGTTGATGGAGAAAGGGAGGGCTTTGCTGTGTAGTTGAGTCGTCAGGCGTTGCGTCCGATGACAGATGGTTCACCTTGGTGACGCTTCCAGCTGGGCTGGTGTCCTGGAGTTCCAACGCTGACACAGACGCTTCGCACACCACCACGGTTCTATTGATACTACTTCTAAAACTTCATACAGAATTTATAAGTTATAAGTATCTCAGGTCACAGTGAGTTTTACTTAGAAACGGTATATTAGGCTTATACCAATCCGGACTCTTCAAGTGTTCACGCGTACCACTGGGTCTACCGCGATCAGCAGACCTCCCTATGCGGAAATCTTCCACTCACGCGGAAACTAATGATGACAAAATTTTATTACTAAGTAATTATGAAATATTACTGGTACTGCAGAATACCTCACACAGTGACGCAGTTCAAGTTCACTTATTACACACGCTATATTCAAATAAAATACTGCGTGTAGCGATGAATTACACCAACAGTTCTGAGCCTTCCCACTCGTTAGTACCGCCGAAAAGACTTAACAAATTCTTGCAAGCGGAAAATCTTGCACAAGAATTGCCGTACCGATCGTGATAGCTAGATGAGAAGAACTAACTGTATTTATGCACGCTATGTTTTAATAACAACACTGGGTGTAGAGATGTAATACACGAACAGTTCTGAGTCTTCACACTCGTTACTACCGCCGAAAAGACTTAACAAATTCTTGCAAGCGGAAAATCTTGCACAAGAATTGCACGTCCCGATCGTGATAGCAGGATGAGAAGAACTGCCTGTGTAGCAACAGGCTAAGAAAATTTTCAACTGGTTTCCAGCATTTTATTGGTGGAAGGAAGTCATATGGTTACTTTGAACATGACTCGCCAATTTTTCATGCCGTAAAGTGTATTGACTATGCAGGAGCATGCATAGATGGTCCTTTATGAATACCTTTATCTCATGCATAACTGCTTTTACAACAACTTCATATTTTAATGAAATCATACTTTAACGTCATTTAATAGATAGGAAAATATCGGAACTGTAGCTAATACAGTAGTCTATGTTCAGTTCAAGTGTCACAACGATACGATAATAATATCACGCACAGCCGGGGAAACGTTTATCACTCGCGCACGCGCGCACATTTCCACAGACATAGTACATGAATAAACAACACATAAAATAATACACAGTTTGACTAAACCTAATTCCTTATCCATTCTAAAATACAAAACTCATACAAAAAAAAAACAAATCTAACAAACTACCAACTTAGACATGAATGTTTATCGTCTGCGTATTACACAAGCCTGCACTGCTTATCAGGATCCTGTGTTTCATTGCAATACTTATGAATTTAAATGAATCGTCTTGCTTTCTTATTATTTGAAATTGTTCTTTATTAGTGAATTAATATTATTATTATTGTGTTTTTAAATATTGAGTTTTCTCGGATATTCATTCTGCTAACATTGTGTATGTTTTCAATTAGTTTGACGTGTAGAATGTCTGGGAATTGATGTTTATTATTTAAACAGTGTGTGTCTAAATTAGATTGGTAAGTATTCGGTTTTAAGGAGGCGTTGCGATATTGAAGGAACCTATCGAATAGCTAGGGCCTACGTACAATATATTTAATCTGAACATTCAAAAAGGATACCTAAAGCTCGTGTATTTCACATTATGATCAACAGACAGATTTTTGGATGTAGTGTTTTTATGTCTTTGCTTAGTGAGTTTATGTTTTATTTAATTTCCTAATTTATTCATAGTTTTTACTTTGTATTCATTTTTTTTTCTTTGTATCCGACATGTAAGGACCACATGCCAATTTCAATCCTTTACTCTTTGTTCTTTCCCTTTTTCCAATATTCTGTCATCTTCTCACTGTGTCTCTTCTTCCTGTCTTCAGTCCACTTTGAACCTGCGTTTTTCTCTCTCCTATCCTGTACTCC
This sequence comes from Magicicada septendecula, assembly GCA_034769895.1. Classification (NCBI taxonomy): domain Eukaryota; kingdom Metazoa; phylum Arthropoda; class Insecta; order Hemiptera; family Cicadidae; genus Magicicada; species Magicicada septendecula. Next base: position 356,646,586 of record CM068370.1, read on the forward strand.
TCCAATTTTAACACTTTTGCCCGAAAAACGTCTCCTTCAATTGCTTCTTCTGCATGTATATTATTTTTTCATTTTTTTCTAAATCCCTTTGGACTTCTTTAATCCAACATGATGTTGACTTCTTTACCACAGATGTTTGCAGATTTGCTTTGTCAACCTATTGTCGTCCATTTTATATAAATGTCGAAAAAATAATAGTCTTCTTTTTCTCGTTGTTTCTGTTATATTCTCTATACTTTGATATAGTTCAACATTACATCTTAATTTCCAACCTTCTGACGTTTTTCGTGGGCCTAATATTTTTCTAATAATTCGTCTTTCCAATATTTCCAGTTTGTCTAAATTATAATTCAATGCTAGACATTCACTTGCATATAGGCATTCTGGCTTCACTACTGTACTGTAATAGCTTATTTTCGCATTTTTAGATATGCACTTTCTATTGTAAATATCTTTAGTTATACCATATGCCCTTACTATCTTATGAATCCTTTCTTCTACAGCAGATTTTTCCAAGCCATTCTCTTGAATTATCTCTCCTAGATACTTAAATTTTCGAACGCTCTCTATTCGACCAATATCTGTTACCAGGAATTTTGGCGCGTTTTTAATGTTTGTGAGAAATTTGGTTTTTCTGCAGAAATTCTTAAGCCTGTTCTACTGGGTATGTCCTTTAAAAAATTAACTTGGGTTACTGCAGATGTAAGATGTTCAGAAAGTATAGCAAAGTCATCTGCGAATGCGACACAGTTTATTTCAATACGTTTGTTCCTTCTTGCCAATATGATTGGTGATATTTTGCATTCCTTTAATTTTTAATTCTAAATTCTCACTACTTTCTCCAGAAGACAGTTAAAAAGAATTGGGGATAAACCGTCACCCTGTCTTACATTTCTCTCTTTTTTATTTAATTGTATATTTATTTTTCATTCTTTACATACGGTATATTAAGGAACTAAATATTGCCATTTTATGTTTTGGTGGGTGGATGGACTTAGTTATAATTATTAAATTACTTTGAGATGATTTTCTGTGTATTGAGTATTTGAAACTAGTTTCATTTCTGTTTATGGTTAAATCTATGTAATTTTAATATACTATTTATCCTCCTTCTATTGAACATTTTTTAATGTAAATTGTTAATAGAATTTAATTTAATATGTTAGAAACGTTAATACCTTTATTTTGGGGTGTACATAGAGTATCATCAAACATCCTAAAGTATATAAAGTAACATTCTAATGGGTTGGTCAATTTTATTAAATTTATTGTTTCTTCAAGTTTTTGCAAAAATATTTCGAATATGATAGTGGAGGTTGGGTATTCCACATAGCAACGCTATCTGCTTGTTAGCATAGCTTATTATTGTATTAAAAATTATTTTGTTTTGTTAAAATGTTAGTTAAATGTGTGAGTCGTTTTCATTATTTGTTTTCAGTGTATGTATTATAATATTTATAGTATCGTCGACGTGAATGTTTGTGTATATATTTGAAATGTCGAAACTATAGGCCTATAATCTTATATTTTTGTTTACTTACATTCATATATGCTCAAATTTTTCTTGTTATTTTATATTATTATTAATAATTATAATAAAACTTTTAATAAGAATATATTGTTTATTTTCTAAATTAAAATGTTTCGATAGTGATATAATTAGTACATTCAAATTTTTAAATCAATTGTTCAAAACAGCTGTTTTACATGTAGAATAAATTAATGTTTTTATATGTGTATATAAAATATGTTATATAATTAATTGTAAAGTATAATATAAATATTTATTATTTTATTAAATTAGTAATTTTGAAATGAATATGATTTTTTATTTATCTGAATTTGCTCTAGTATTGATTTATTACATGTTTTATGTTTAAGTATTTTTTTATTTTCCAATAAGGCTATTTTTGGACCTGTGGAAATGAGTTTTAATAAACTGAATTAAATTCAGAAATGTGTGTTTATTTTTTACTGAAAGTGTAGCTAAATTTGATTTATATATATCTGGCTTTAAATATGAATTACGGTGTTTTATATATTATCTTTCTTTTAAACGTTTCTTAGTTTGGCCAACAGAAAATTTGTTACAGTCAGTGCATTCAATTTTATATACTCCACTTAAATTATGAATTAATTTACCTGTTTTGGGTTTGATTCTACAGAATTTGTTTTATTATTATTATAAGTAATTTTTACATTTTGGTTTTTCAATAATTTTGTAATTTTATGAGTAATATTGCCTATGTATGTGAAATAAATTTTTTGTTTTTTAGTTTTTGTTTACTCGTACAATTTTTAGTTGTTCCGTGAGTTCAATACTAATTTTTTTAGGTAAAAATACAACGATAATAATTTCAGAAAATATGTTTGATGTAGTTATTATTTACACAAAACATATTTACTATACACGTATGTGTATATAGTAGATATATATTTTTAATATTTATTTTTTGCATTACCCTTATGGGCTGAAGGAATGTATATATTTAGTTTTTCTCCGTTCATTACAAATTACTGTAATCAAAGAAACAAGAGACGTGGAAAATAGTACCGACATTATGTACCACCAACATTAAAACCAATATTACGTACAGTTCGTAAAATAACGTTTTGTTAACGTAATATTCGTATTGACGGTCCAAATATTGGGTCATAATATTGGGCTGCAATACTTAGTCTTCCACAGCTTGCAGACTGTTGCAGTCTGTTGTTTACAGAAGAACTTTCTATTCTCTGTTAGCGTAATTAATTTTTTACTAACTATCGTAAACTAATAATAGAAAAATGAGCTATACTGTGCCAGTTACGATTATGAGTTTTTCATCCTATTTATACTCCTAAAGCTCAATTAATTTTAGACAGGAATAATGAAAAACAAAGAACATAATAAAGCATATTAATGTTCGATTATCATAAACGGACAAACAACAGTATTTCATGGGATTAACAGGAAATTTTTATCCAAGCGAAGAAATAGGAAAATACTGAGTTCATGATTTGCCTTTCCCTTTGAGCAGTTTTTATTGTTTGGTTTTCCGTTTACATACAGTGAGAGAGACAGACAACTAATATGGTAAAAACAAATAATTACTTACTATGGTAGAAATCTACACACAGGGGCGTGTTAAAACAAACAACTAAAATAGAAATCGAAAACAGGGTGCACTGTAAAGAAATGTGTATTTGACTAGTGACAAAACATCAGTCTTCTGTTATGAGAGAGGAGAATAATACAAATTTAGAATCAATTTTAGATATAAAGTATTGTTTTAAAGAAGAGTATGCTTTTTTAAGATGTAGTCACGTAGATGATAACATATAAAATATTGTTTATTAAAAATATTTCCTGTTGCTAGGATGAAAATTATCAAAATGTTTATAAACATTTTGTAACTCTTTTCTTTATTGTTAAAAGTGTTATCGTTGTAAGTTCAAATTCAACGGCATTAAAATTGAATATCTAATAAGTGTTTTGCCTATTAATTTTTATATGTTTTACTTACTAACTTGCACGCCTGTGTAAATTAGACCATACAAGATTAAAACCACGCACATTTTAGATAGTATTGGTATATTGTATTAAGTATTCATTGTGGTAAGAGCTGCGGGTTGGAAAAGTATACCGCAAGGAAATACTACAAAAATGCAAGAACTTTAATGTTGGGTCACACGAAAAAGGAAAGAATGGGACGAACGCGTTGACAGAATGACAGAGAACAGATTTGTGAAGACACCGAGATATTACAAACCAGCGGGGACGATAGATATTTTAGGAAGGTAGATAACATCTATATATAAAAGCTGTGAGCCTAACGTAGGAACAGGAAGAAGAGAAATGCAACGAAATGTTGTTATAATTTATCATAATTTTTAGTTTTGCTTTGTTCCTTCTGTGCCTATTTTATAAGAGTGCCGTTTAAAACCAGTAACATCCCCAAAGTTGGGTGTTTCGTGTCATTGTCTAGCTTTCAAAAACCTAAGTAAGTACCGCATTCACACACTGTTCACAAACTTTTTTTCAAACGCAATAGACATTTGCTGTTATTTAAAAAATTATTCTTCAACCTGTCGAATTTAATCAGCTCCAACTTTATTTGATTAAAGGTTGTTTCTTGCTTTTTACAAATGGAGAAATTTGTTGCATCAATGATGATAAGAATAGAATTTTTATTATAGGATATCTGTATTATATATTTAAACCCATGATTTAATAAGAGTAGGAAATGGTTGAAAGTTTATCACATAAACAAATGTTACTGTATTTTAGCCAAATATTTCACATTACTCACGACGCTTTGCAGAAATTTTAACGTCAGCAGCTTTATTAATAATTACATTTATCGTAGAGTCATGTGCTCCTAGTGTTGATAACTCACTTTACATCTCTTCGATTCAAATGCAAAGATATTTCTAACGGCGGCGACTTTAATTTGACGATTTGACACTTTCTTTTACGTCTCGTAACTTGAAGGGAAGGGGATGATGCTGAAGGTCATATAGAGAGTTCAAGACCACAATAATGGAAATGTTTTTCACAGCGAAAGTCGGAACGTCTGGTATTAACGGACTTCGTATCAAACCCCAAGTAGTTAACATTAGATATTATGTTTGTAATACAATACTGTAGTCAATTTAATGGAAAATGGTTACTGCAAAAGGCATTGTAAAGCGAAAACGTTTGGACAGACTTAGTAAGGAGGTGATTAAAGATGAATGGGGAGTACAAGAGGATACACTATGCTTCGTACTAGTAAAAAGATTGACGTGGTATAGGCAAGTTAAGAGATTCGATTATAACTCATGGATAGAGTAGCCGAACACTATCGTCAAGAGGGCAAATATATCAACAGCTGTAAAATTCCTTATATGTTTAAACACGTACACACACGCGCTCGCTCACACACACACAAATATGTATGGCATTTATCGTCGGGATCGCCATTATCATCATTAACATCATCGTCGTCGTTGACGTCGCCATCCTCATCATTACCATCACCATAGTATCAACTTCAGATTATTTAACTTTGGTTGTTTCGATTTTAAGCAAATAGGAGCTGACCTATCCAACTGGAATTAAAATCTTCACACCCTCCTAGGGCAAAATACAGTTCTTCATTTTTCTAGCTTACGCAGTGTAATAAATTTGGAGTAATCCGACATCCTTAAAACGCATCTGTGTTACTTTCCTTCAGTCTTTATAATTCTCCTAAGACTAGTAAGGTTAATTTCTATAAGCACTTCAAAGGCTACGGGCGATAGCCCGAGGGAAATTCTGTAGCTTAGAAATGCCAGGATGGAGCCGTCTCTAGGCTATATACCAATGGGATAACAAAACATACTCTTCTAATGACCTCGATTGTGTTCATTATAGCATAAACCCGACCAATATAACATTAATGTTTTTAGTTATAATTCTCAGACTAAACTTTAGAGTCCTGAGTTCCTGGCTGGGATGTCCAATAATAAATATATAATTAAAAATATAACTGCGTTTTTAATGAATAATATTACTACGTCTACTGAAAGTGAGAGATTTTATAGGTGTATTTCACTTATATTTATTTTTGCCTCTTATACCATTCATTATGATTGAACCAGTTATCCAGTAATACTGATAACAGATCGGAGACAAGATCCCTTATATTCATATTCCCTTTTCATTTGTTTTTATTTGATAACTAATTCAGCTTGATTTGAGTTGTTACGTTTGTGTATATTCACACAGGAAGTTTAAAGTGTGCTGACAATTGACTTTCCACACCAAGGCGACAGATAATACACAGCCAATACCATTCACACAACTGATGGGTCACAATAGCATTCATGTAGGTCACACACCGACAGGGAACGTATTGCAGTCGTGTTAAGCATTGCAATCTGTTAAGAGCCAATCACAGTCACACAGTCAAGTACACAAAACACGCACATCTTAAGTCTTCCACCTACGTGTACTTACAGCATAGGCACATTAAAGAAGAGAAACGAAACATTCGTAAAAATCTAGCCTTTAAAACTCTGATGGAAAAACGGCTGGAAATAAATCGTTGCAAAATGTATTTAGTTAAGCGTAAATGTGTTTAATTATTGTTTATTACTGTTAACTTTAACTGTTTTAAAATTTCAGAATTTAGTAATAGTTGTGGAAATTAAATATTTTTAATAATAATAATAATAACTAGCTCGTACGCTAGCATAATCTTAATTATACGTATTTTATACTTTATTTTATTACAAATATTTTGAATGCTCTCAGAGGGTGCAAAATAAGTAGAAATAATAAAACGGTTACAGAAGCCTTAATGAATTTTAACAAATAATAATTTATTATATCATCCAATTTGGAATACTACTAACTCCTAATGCTTTTTAAAACTAATTTAATAAAATTAATTTTTAACAAAATTATGCTTTTACAGCCCTTACAATAAAGTAATATTTAGTTGGAAACCTCAGTTACTAAATACTTGTAAAGTACTTCAGCTTTAGAAATTATTAGACGATACGTAGACTCTGAGGAGAGTCGACATAAATAATTGTGTTTTGGAAGTATCGCGTAGGTACATGGCAAATACTTATAATTAATAAAGTAAGAAACCTTTATATTTAACATTAAGTGTTACTTTTGACACTACTAAAATATACAGGATTAATATAATTCAATTTATCTAAAATACAAAATACATTACTAAACAATAAAAACATCTACCTCATTTGCCTCTGCAGTTTAGACTAAATTCATTCCCCAGTACCAGTTCTCATTGTGTGGGCAAGACGTGTGTTTATATGGTTTTGCAATACGTGTCTGTTTTTAGGGTGTATCAAGGATATCTGTAGGCATTCTGCTTAGATGAATCCTGGTCTGAGTATTTTCAGTTACACTTTCTGGTTTTGCGCCATACAATTATTGACTGACAGGCAATCAAAACCTCTTTCAACTTCGTCATTTTCTCTTAACATATAATCTATAATCTTAATCTATAACAGCTGATTCTGCTTCACCAGTTCTCTTATAATCTATGTCATTTGTGAAAACCAGAAATTTAGCCTGGTCGGTAGCAAGTGGACGACTAGCACTTGAAGACCCAGTACATCCCTGATGATGGTGGTCACCAGGCGTAATGTTTGGTAAAATTAACTAAAGCTCAAGGCTGAACAAATCGGAAGATTTGGATGAAAGTGATTCCGACGGTAAATGAGTTGATATAATAAAGCAAGTGCTGCAGTGTGCAAGGTAACCGCATCGCCAACGACAAGTACATGTTCCATGTTGTCGTATTCCGTCAGGATGTGTCTAAACTTTTTAAGGAATATCAATTAAACTTAAATATGTGTATTTATGTGTGTCTGGATAAGTTCTTGTGCGACTGTACTATATGTAAATATACACCACTATTGGCTATAATGAATAGGCCTATACAAAGTGAGATTCAAGCAGACTAAACAAATTATTTATGATTCTATTATCAAGACCAGCACTATTACAAGTAATAATGGAGGAGTTAATAGTTCTCACAGTAGTTGCTATGCAACGGAAAGAATATTTTCTTAAGAAACTGTATTTACAAAAACGTAAAATTAAAGAAAGGCTGTAAATTATGCATTAAATATACTAACTTGTTTCCTCCTTACTTGTGTGTGTGTGTGTGTGTGCGCGCGCGCGCACGTGCGCATGTATCTTTACTACATACACGTGAATATCTTTACGTGCGCGTGAATATGTTCGACAATTCACAAAAATTATTTTGTTTATTATATTTTATTAATAATATTCAATTTTTCGTAAGTCTAATGTGTCACAATCTGAATATATAAGCAAAATATATTTTTAACGAACCTGATTTTATTTCATTTTTGTGCTAAATAAGAAAATTAAATATATAAAATATCATGCATGTTAGGAAAGATCAATTAGAAAATAGTATGAAATTTAGTCGAACAAACATTCTGTGACAGACATGTACAGAAAAACAGACGTATAAAGCCAGAGAAAGAGAAGATGAAGTGAACAAAAGAAGGATAATCCTGAAAGCAGACATTGATCTTATAGACGAATAAAAGCAAACGCCGCCAAAAGAGCGACATCGTCTCTCCGTCCATTTAAATCCTATTACAAACGTTACCTCTCGTATCGAATGATGTGTTAAATTAGGGTTGGCTGCAACCCTCGAAAGGCTAGGCCGTATAAGCTCTACTTATTCTGCTATTTCACGCAATTTTTTTTCGCTTCCATTTTCAAAACTTTGTGTCTATCGGAATAAAACTTATGCTTAATCAAAACACACAAGCTATACTATATGCTAAAATGTGCGTGTCATGTGTGAGCGAGAGAGAGGGGAAGAGAGAGAGAGATTAGATAGACAGACAGATAGACGGATAGATAGACAGACAGACAGAGGGTCTTTACGCAAACACACGCTTATAAGGAATTAAGAAAATGTAAACTATTTGGCTATAATTACAAAGCGGTTGCAAGTATTTGAAATTTACAGCAAATGAATAACGATATCAGTACTTGTATCTGTACAAAATAGACTGCCATTTAAATGTAAATGGGAAAATGTATCTTCAGTATAGGCCTATTTTAAACACGATGACCTCTCTTCTTTTAGTAAATACACAAAACTATAATTTTTTTCGTTCCTTTTTGTCTCACACACACACACACACTCACTAACACACATTACTTTAAATCTATATTTCTTTGTATATACAGCCCAGCCAATTAACTTGAGTGAATCGTATTCCAGCCCATTGCAACATTCTCATTTTAAGCCTTGCCCATTGTAACAACCCATTTTTAGCGAAGAACCAAATTTTTGCGACTCTTTAGTGGAATTAAAGTAAATGAACACTACAGAATACCTTACACAATACTTTGATACCAGTTACAATTAAGAAAACACTTGTATACAATAATTCTTCTGCATATCACCTAATTAACATTGTCGCAATAAATAAAACAGTTCATCAGTCACAAAATCTCAGCACTCAACCTTTCGCAGCGTACACCACATTGCACAAAACATCACTGTCCAATAACATACACTGAATAGCACATAGCAACTAACTTGCCGGCGGATTTTTAAAATACCTTAACGTATACTTCAACTGTAATAATACAACGGACAGTATTGTCAAAGTTACTTTGAAAATGCATTAACAATAGTATCGGGATGCCAGGATGTTACTGCGCAGAGATAAAATAGTGTTATGGAGGACAAGATGAATGAGGATAGATATACTCTCGAGTTTGGTGAGAGCAAAGGAGCGAGTGGGAAGTTCATTAACTGTGCATACTACAGAAGAGTAACGACTGTTGCCATTTAAATGAAAACAGAGAAAACACTTGTGTGTGTGCGCGCGCGCGCGCGCGCGTGTGTGTGTGTGTGTTTATAAAGACTTTCCCTCAAGATATTTTCTCCTTATTTGGAACATGTTTCGGGAAGCCTTATGTTCCCATCTTCGGCCTTCCTGATTTTGAGCCATGTGAGGTAACCGTGTGTTGGTTGGTTGTTGCTGTGGTTTCCTGTTGGCCTCACAGCAATATAAAATATATATATTTAATATAAAATATTAAATATATTTTATACATGAAGAAACAGACTGTAGAAAAAAGTGTTTTAACATGTGTGTGTGTGTGTGTGTGTGTGTGTGTGTGTGTGTGTGTGTGTGTGTGTGTGTGTGTGTGTGTGTGTGTGTGTGTGTGTGTGTGTGTGTGTGTTATATACGCGTATTATGCAAACATGCACTACACTCGCATCTACGTGCCTCCACATTCTCAACGGCCGGTCAGCATTGGCGTACGTACCGCTTCGTATGATCGCCGTTTACTTGGCCGTCAATTAATTTGTTATGTTTTGGTTGTCCTGTAGTTGTCTTATAATCTTTAGTAGTTTGCCTGTGAGCATTATATCGATGTATATCTTCCACCTTGACGTACATTTCATTATTTTCTAATTGATGTTACAAATGCTAAGGTCTTATTTAACTCTGACAGCTGTTTCGACCTCTTAAGTCATTGTCAAAGAGATGAATGAAGACTAAACACAGGATGTAAAGTGGACATCTGTTTAGGGCATGTGTTGTGGGAACATGTTCGAGGGGTAAAGATATTGAGGGGGTGCAGGAGCTAAGAGAAAGTCAAGTGTCTGTAAAAACAAAATATAGCCTGAAAACAAAATATAAAATCAACTAAACTAAACATAATCTGAGTCCAAAATATATAATTAACTAAACTAAATAACAGCTTTTACTAAAGGGGATACACAGAATTCAGTTTGTTCATTTGTTAAATTTCTGTTATTTTATATCGCTTTTTTAATTTCTAGAATTTCTAACAAATTCATTTTTTTACCTTTTCGTATGATGTGGAGTAATGTTATGTTTTTTGTATCTGTGAAGTGATTGTGTTGTATGCAATGATCTGCAAAACCTTTATTGGTTGTATTGATTAAAATCGCCTTCTTATGTTCAGAAATGCGATGTTTCAGAGCACGGCCACATTGTCCGATATAAATAGCATCACATCCTGCACAGTGTATTTGCCTGTTCTTTGATTTGCCTAGTGAACATTCTGTCCTCTATAGTACAACACCGAACATTAAAAGAGAGTTTCCTTTCTCTTGCTTTAATTGTGGTTTGGGTTTATTGATGGTACCCAACATTAGGTAACTTACAACACGAGTGCAACCATTATTTTATAAAACTGTAATTGTAAGTCTCTACTTACTCTATTTTACAATGTTTCAGTACAGTGCCACAAATTGCCTTAAACCTATTTCTCTCCCCATCCTTAAAATATCGGTATGGAGAAGCATACATGACTTCCATGTTATAAGATTTATATTTAAAATCATTTTCAGAATGAAATATTATCATAGAAACTACTTCTTTCTACTTACTGCTTCAGCTTTAACCACAGTACTGTGGTCACTAACGTATACCACCTCACGTTATCGCACTCGATTTTCACTGATGCTGGAAGTCGATGGCATTGCCGAAACGTCTGGTTTTGTAGAAAACATTGGACTACGGCCAAACATCCCGGGAAGGAATTTTAACAAACACTACTTCTTTGTTGCCGATAACGTTGTACACATATATATATATAAAATATGCATAAAATTAATGGCTTGTATAAGTTAATGTTTGATCTCCATTAAGTAGTGCTCAAATTTCCAAAGTTTTAATATTATAATGTCCGTAATTAAAACATCAGAGCAGGTTTAGTGTGTATGAGGGTACACCGTGGACAAAAATTTTCAACATTTCCTATTGAGCGTTGCTTAGAGTAAAGCTGCGAATCTACAGTGTACGTTTCACAGAACAAACACGCGGAAAAGAAGGAGCGCTCCGAAGTCACTCATGGACCCTCAGCATCTTGCAGAGGGTTCATTCCCTAAAGACGAAAAGTCTGTCTATGAATCGTTCCTCTGTAAACACGTGCAGTTACACTGCCCAGCGATTCACAGGAAGCAAATCGCTATCCACGCTGGACACTTTTTCGGCTTGCACGCGTTATGTTAGTGTGGGTTTCGGCACTTTCCATTTAAAAAGGGTGCAAACGTAAGAAAATAAACACGAGTGAAGCCAGAAATAACGCGAATTGTGTGTGTGTGTGTGTGTGTGTGTGTGTGTGTGTGTGTGTGTGTGTGTGTGTGTGTGTGTCTTTCATGCCTTTTTATTGCAGTAATCATAATAATAAAATGGAAACGTAAACATTACATAATTGAGATATGCTTGCCTGCCACGAACGATATATTTTCTCTCATACATGATTTACATTAAAATGAAAAAATTATAATTTTATTGCCTGGCAACAAAATTATTTTATTTTTAACAATTACCATTGTTTGAAAAATTTTAAATGAATTTTCAAGTACTTTACTGTTGTTAAAACGTAAAAGGTTGCAGGTAAACTACCCCTTCCCCCTAACCGATCTTCACCAAAATCAATAAGCCTACAATTCAGGGATGTATGCAAAAAATTGTTTGATTCTGTTTGAATATGCGGCAGTTATCGTTTGCCATAGAAAAAAAATTACCCTTGATAAAAAAAAACGTTGCAGGTAAACTACCCCTTTCCCTGAACCGATCTTCACCAAAAACAATAGGTCGTGAGTACTCTACAAATCAGGGCTGCATGCAGAAAATTATTTGAGTCTGTTTGAATTTGCGGCTGTTATCGTTTGCCATAGGAAAAATCTACAGACAGACACACAGACACACACACAGCCACTTTTCGGAAAACGACTTTTTTTCATGTTTTGAGTGTAGTACAATCAGAATCTGCAATAATCTCGAACACGATTTTTTTTGCCATCACCATCCTTCCATTTCCTTAAGGAACATGGAAGTAAAAAAGTCACCCCCGAAACTGAATAATTTCAGTATGAAGTTGGTTATTAATCTAAACCAACAACTGCCTTCGGGTGTACAATGGCATTATACAGTGTCTAGTGTCTATTCTACAGTGTAAAATTAACAAAATTATATATGATATTTATGTTTCTGTGCAAATTGTTTTCCATTTCTTTTTTTAGTTTTTTTCAAAAACATTTAATTAAACACTACAGGGTCATATACGTAAACTAACTTGTTTATTCCTTTACATTTTTATTACTTTACGTGTTTCTAGCAATTACAACACTTAGTAAACCATTTCTCTTTTCCTATAACAAGGGTGACTGTTTCATGCGACAGGTTCGTCACGTATGTCGTTATGTCGTGTTGGTGTACGTATTCCGACTAGGATTATTACTTCCTTCTCTGTTATTATATCTATGTCTATTACTTTCATGAGTACCTGGTTACGTGTCTTAGTTTTGATCGCTATTGTTTAGGTATGCTCAAACAAATAAGATCCGACATTGTGTGCTATTGTGATGCGAAAGAACCGAGGTGTTGCCCACACACACGCGCGCGCGCGCACGCCCACAAAGCACTCTCACCGGTAAAGGCTTTTGCATTGCCGTTCAGGCACGAATAAGTTTGTAATTGTGATTTTAACCACACGTGTACACACTCACACACACAAAAGTACTGTTATATTTCCTTAAAAATGCAGTGTTGATAAACAGATGCCGGCTATTAACTTTCACTGCCGGACAAAACGTAAAGTTTTCAAAGCTCACTGAAGTTTGCAAGTGAATAAAAACAATCATTTTTTTGTGTCGACTCACAAAATGTTCCCCAAATCAGCTGAACACCAGTATAAATAATGTCGCTACACACCCGCATAATCTCACACTCTCCCTGGCACTCTCAGAGTCAGACTTAGTCAAAGTCACAAATTAGTTACTTTGTTAACTGTGCATACACTGTTAACAGAATATGTTAACAAAGTCTGTATAACATGTAAAGAGGAAATAAAGCATTTTCGGAACAGCATTGCACGAATTTCTTCTATCGACCGACATCAGACATTTGTGGATATGTCTACAAACGCATTTTTTGTGATAATATGTACAGGAAACAAAAGAAAACAAATAGTCATTGACCCATACTAGAAATTATATGATGTAACATACTAGAAATTTTATATGGGACTTAAAATATTATTAATTTTATTAATGTACTCCTCACTATCACATGCCAACACAAAGTAAACAACATTGTAGTAGTGGATGTTTTAAGTAGTTTGTAATCGATTTCTGTCCATTATCTAATTAATTTATGAAATTACGACCTTCACGTATTACAAAGGTGCAAACTTAGTTTCATTGCCAACGTAACTGCACTGTCTACAAAGCAAGAGTTTGGTGTAATAACAACAATGCCTCTAAGCGTTCACAGCACGCTGTTTCCTGCGTCGATCGTCTGCACTTTGTCCGGTTTCTATGCAACCAAATTCTACAGAAAAATTGGCAGAAATCTACAAAAACTTTATTACCTGTTATTGTCTGTCATTACGTTTTCTATTTGCATCATTTATTTAGTCACTAAAATCTGCAACTTGCACATTACATTTGTCTCTGGTTTGTTTTTTATGTCAGACACAGTATCAGCTATAACATTTGCCTATTACCGCGTGCAGTTCCTTGTGGAACAAAACTTAACAGTGTTTTAGAGAGTCTACATTATGTAGACAAGTGTTTCAGTTCAATCGGAGTTAAAGTGCCTTATTTAAGACACAATATAAAATGTTGTGTCTATTTAGTTGTTGCTCTGAATGTGCGCGTCATTTGCGGCTGGCTGTTTTATACTGCATTGGACATATCCAAGAAGGAACACACCGACTTTCTGGTTGAGTTCGATTCAACACTCAGCGTGATAATTAAGCTTATCTTGTTTACTTCTAATTTGGCTTTGGAATGTTATTTGGCAGTTGTTTTGATTGTTACGAAGGAAAGACTGACTCTTTTGAACGACACTCTTCACCGCTTTTGTTATCTAAGAAACAGCGTGGTCGGAACCGGGAACGATTGACTGTAGACGAGTAAATGTAACAGAAAAATTCAAATTATTTAATCGATTGTACTTAGTTTATAGTATTCTTTCGGAAACGTGTTCAAAACTCAACCATTTTTATAACTATCTTTTCCGTTTACGATTTTTTATTGTTATATTTACAACGGCGTTGAACTTATTCATGATTATAAACGGCGTAGGACGCATGAATCTTATACACTTAGTTGTTAACTTTTTTATGGTCAACATGCCGTCACTTTGGTTACTCGTTAACATAACATTTCAGCTCGGTAAGATTCACAGTCCAATAGAAAATTTTTGTTAAGAAAACAGTTTCAAAAAAATTGAAAATAAAATTAAAATTTGGAAGCTACGTTGTGGCCTCAGTGTAACTAAATTTGACTGTGTGTACTTTCAAATAGATCTTATAGTGTTGTCTTTTATATTTGATTTTATTTGGCTCTTCGTGTTTGCCATGATACAGTAGTTTCATACAGTTACTGTCTGTTTACGTAGAGTTTTTCTGACTAAATAATTAGTAATATATTCGTGTTATTGGGTATTGGTTTAAAAGTTAACAAGACCAGTGTTCACTGATGACCGTTGAAGCCACAGAACTGCTATAGGAGAACTATAGGCCGTACTGTAGGAAGAACTATAGGGAGGTTAAAACTTTAGGCACACTTGAAATGCGAATTGCAAATGGAAATTTAAAATTAAGATATAACTTAATTACAAACGTGGCTAGTCAAAATGACATCAAATGTTAGTCATAATAACATACAAATTACATTTTCCAGGAAAACTAGTTTAATATAGAAGACAATCTATGTAAAGTGTACAGCAAAGCATATTATTATTTATGGGTCATAATCGACGTGATGTTACGTATATACCAGCCATGGTAAGATCACAGACGGACAAAAGTAATCAGCTTACTCGTCGGCCAAACGCCAATCCTAACAGTTTTTAAAACAAAAGGCATGCGGAATATCAAAAGTTATTGATCAACAATGTTCCACAACATTCAAAACGATAATGAGTGTTGAACAACTCTGACTGTTGGTTTACAGTGCAGCTCACATTTCACTTAATGTGAAAGTGCAACATTTTGCAGCACAATCTGTTGTGACTTAAGTACTCAGTGTTTGTTGTCCTTCAGAAGGATGACAATGTACGATTGCCGAAAGTGAACGCCTGTTACATGACTTGAATGTATTTGTATGCTAATGAATGTATGTCACAGAATAATTAAACTATTTCTTCAACAATATGTCAGATTTTAAGAACAAATACATTTATGCTATAAAATTTAGTAAAAATTAGAATATGTTTAATACTCAATGTGTAAAATAATTCAACCTTAGAGTAATTATGTACTAAGGTACTACTTAGTAACGATAATGTTTGCTATATTATAGTATTAGTCTATTATTCGATGACATTCATATAAGTATAATTAGATTACCTTGTGATAGGTAACTATGTTTTAGATGTAATCGTGTGAAATATTTATGTAAGCATATTTTAAGGATTACCCAATTATAAAAATCATGCAATGATTGCCTATTAGACAAACAGTGCAAGACATCACGTTTTTTACAAATTAATACAATTATTTTGATAAGTAAACTAGTAATGTGCTTCATATAGAATGTGCTCTTAGTGAATTTAATGTATGCTCTCGGTTTTTAGAAAAAACGAGCCTACATGCGTATGTGTAAAAAAGAACTGTTGTCAATTCATTATTACAAATGATTTTTGTTTTTAAGGAGTGGAAAAAATAATAAAAGTCCATGTAAAATTAATTTTGTCTAGAGGCGACAGGTTTAGTTTTAAGTATGTTGTCGTCTATTGGGAAAATTTCTGTTTACAGATGCTGTCAAATATTGATATTCATTTATGTTAATTATGTAACTCAGATTTTTCGTGACTAGTCGGTAAGTATTTGTACGTACCAACGTAGACACACCCGTTTCTCAGTGATCAACACTGAACAAAACATAAAACTATATCACAAATCAGAAACGTCCACGTAAAATGGATGGGGTTAGAGCGCGGTTAAACTGAGAGATATGTTTTAGTTTGAATCTCGTTGGTTATAGGCCGTAACTATCTTCGATGTATTGCATACCAAGCTGCACAGTCTCGTTTAGGAAGATGTTTTACCTACTGTCTCCTGTCACCTGTGATATCGAGCACAGGTGCAGTAGAAGAAGGTTTCCGCCCTTTTTATGCTAATCGATACCAGCGATGGAGCGATCCTGCAGTGAAAGACAGAGGAACAGAGAATGAGAACAGAGAATTGAAGAAGAAGCATCTCTTAAGGAGATACTGTTCAACTCTTACATAATTATTTATAAAGCTTCATAACAATCAGACATTAATCTCTTTTAAATTAAATGGAATAAAAAAATAACTGTAAATAATAAAATTATAAAATCTTTTTTATATATTATTTATTTAAAAAGCTTCTGTACTTTCTCAGAATTTAGAAGACAAATTTATTTTAATTATGTAGTAAAGTGTAACAATTTGTAGCTCATAACTTTGTGTTATAAGTTCATGTTTTCAGTGCCCGTGTTAACATACATTTTATTCAGACAAAAATTTTAATATACACGACTTATTTAAGGTATAATAAACTTTGTTTTTACTCTAATTAAACTATATTCAGCTTGATAACTTAGTATTACTGTACATAAAATTTTGTGGTTTGTGAAGTAACAAGAGGCCCGAAATTTCACTTTTCCAATAAATATTGAAACGTACTATTCTTATTCTTTCCTCACTGTCATTTATTGTCAAAATATTGATTAATACAATTCTATAAACAAATATAAAAATTTTTTATTTTTATTTTATTTATTATTTTTCTAATTTGTTTGCTTTGGTTTATTTTTAATTATTTTCAATTGAATAAGATTTGCTGTTAAGGAATTATTTATTAAGGGACAATCATTTGTATCCGTTCTATTTTTGGTTTCTGCAATTTACAGAAGTAATTAATGCTAATAGTTAAATGGGTTTTGTTTATTATCTGCAATCGATTGTGAAGTCGATTCAGTTATTTTAGGTTATTTATTTCTTCCTCGTTCGTTGCGAAGTTCAATCTTCCAACTGCGTGCTCACTCTTCCTTATTACCTGGGTAATCCCTTAGCTTAACATTAGTTTAAATTGAGAAATAAAATTCCTTTAATGTCAATTACTTAGTTTCATTCAGTATTTATTAATCTTGCATTGGTTTGTGGACTCGTAAGTCGAACTGTATAATGGCCGTGTCGACTCGCTTACCAAGCTCGACTCAAACAAATTATTTTAAATTTTTATAATATTATTTTTAATAACTCGTGGGTTCTTTGAAACTGTTAGTAAAGATCAACAAAAATGCGTAGAGAAACGTACAATACATTACAAATATTTAAAATCCTTAATAATTAACACGAAAGTGAATTAAATTTTACTTGAGTATGAATGACAATATTTTGCTTCAGCTCCCAGAGGTCACGTAATGGCGGACAAAATAGAAACAAAATGGCCGCTGTTTCCTCAACTGTTCGACGTTAAAATGTTGTCCAAACTGTTTCTTTTAAAATAATTGATTTTGTATTAAATGTCCCCAGTGTTCGTGATTGATGTTCCTTCTAGTTTCACTGATGTCTGGTTTAACTGTGTGTGTGCAGTTAATCGAGTGTTGTGTAGTAGTATTAATGTTTTTTAAAATAAGGTTATATTTTTCTCTCCCCAGTAAACGATAGACTTTTACTTTTTATGTTATTTAGCATTTATTCTTTTTATTGGTTTTCTCATCTATTAATTAGGATTAGTTCACCTCTTCATCACTTTTAAAAGGTTTTACTGGTTTAATATAATTAGCTTCTTTTCTAAACTCGGTTCTGATCCCTCGTCATAATTCTGGATTCGTGCTGTAAAGAGTTAACCTGTACTGGTTTAAGTGTAACTATAGACTAATTGAATTTTTCTGTTCCTTCAATGGTCTAGCCCCAATTTTTGTGAAATCTAATTGGTCGATTTGGTGAACCCAAAAGTCACGTGACCGTTATTATTCAAAACATATTATTTTTATATCTGACCCCACAAATTACTCCCTGATTAATCCTAAATTATTTAGAAATTGGTTTAACTAGTGTTATTGCTTATCGAAAGATAATTATTTTGATAACTCATGTTTATGACATATCTGGACCCAATATTAGATGTTTTATCATCTTTACAAAAATTCAGTTTATAGGCCTTCATACAGTTATTTTTCAAACATTTACTAAGGAATTTCTTAATTATCTAATTTATTTTAACAAAAGTTGTTATTAACTTTAAAACTAACATTGCATTACATGAAAATGCAAACTCTTATTACTGACTAACAATATTATTCCATAAAAACTAAATCTGACAACATGTCAACCCAATGGTTTCCCTTCCTGGCTGGTATTACAATCATTATTAACTTAATTATTACAATTAACTGTTTATCATTATAAATTTATCAACACTTTTCCCTGTTTATTCAGGTCCGTTTGTTGACTAATGATAGAATACCTTGTTTGGCTAGGCCTATTTTAGGTATTCTGGTACTATGTTTTAAACTACATATTCCAGTTGGCCTATAGACTCAATACATTGCTAACATATACTTGGAATCAATACAATTAAACAATTTTAAAGCCTTTTCTTCTAATATAAACAATATGAATTTTAAAGGCACAGGACCTTCAATAACTAGTATTAAAACTTATGATTACTTCCCTTACATTAACATTTGGTTTAGGTAGTCACTATTTAGTGTTTTATACATATATTTGTTTATTGTTTCTTGGTTCTTTTTGTATTTATTTGTCTACACTTAAGATCACTGACTTACTCATTCACCCTTCATCACTTTTCACTGACACCATTTTTATAGTTTAAGGTACATTATTCTTGTCTATTCTACCCTACTGTATTGTACTTCTTTCTATTTGTTTTGGGTTTTGTTTATTTAGGTTATTTTCTTTTTATTTTTATTTCTTTAAGTTACATATTTTTGTATTATTACTTAGGCTTTTTATTTTGTGGGCTTATACTCATCTGGGCTTTCCATATCTTCGCGTTACAATATAAATACCATCATACAGGCCTATCGTTGTATGTACTATGTTAAATGCTGTCAAATAATCATTACGTTTGCAATATATTTATTTTTTTATAGTTGTATTTCGATCTGACCACGTTTCACAGAATAAATCTCTATCATCAGAGATTCCTATACGAATTCATATAGAAAGCTTTGTATTTACATGTACTGTAATATATAAATTCTGCATGAAACGTTGTGAGTTACCTACTAAGAAAACATTATATACGAGAGTCGATAAAATAAAACCGAGATATTTGAGAAATGTATTATTAATTAATATATATAAAAATATATTCATGACTGTTTTTTTACGTGGCTTCCCCCATTATTAGCACATTGTTTCATCGCCCTGATAGTTTTGTAATTCCTTTTCCATACACATTGGTTAGACATGTTCGTAGTCTAACACCTTGGGCCTCCAGTACGCCACTGCATGTAGCAGTTCTGCAACAAGTTTCTATATTTCTGTTGGCTTACTTGGGTATATAGAAAGGCCCTGAAATTTTATCCAGTCAAACGAACTCTTAAAACTACAAGGTCCTTGGGCCTTGTTGATAAATTTTCGTTGGCGTTTATTTCCTATTATTTTTTATTAACATACAAAAATATCAATAAATATCTACTTAATATAACTAGTGTCATTAAGTATCATTGAATAATTTATTTAGTATTTACATTTAATAATGATTGGACTATCTCCTCTTTAGAGTGTCTTGTTACAGACTTGTTAACATTTGATCATTGCTTACCTCATGATTCCGTGAAAAATTCTGCGGCATCTTCAGTAATCAGTGGTAGTTCTAATTGCAGTATCAACAGCCACAGAAAGCTACGTTATACACAAGATGCTTCGTATAATACAAACTCCTTTGTTACTTTTAATGTTTTGTTGTAGTCGTTAACGGAATTACAGGAATTCACTGTCGATTACCATTATCATTAACATCACATCCCAATTGAGAGTGATATGAAAGCCCCCTTCTCTTGTGTACATATGGAGACATGTGTATTTGAAACAATACACAACTCAAAGATTTCAAGTTGTTTTTTACTGAACTGAAATATCGGAAAACCGAACGCTTTTGGCAACACAGAGAAAACGGAAACGTTACACTGTGCACAGAAAATCGCATTGTAGCGTTGCACAAAATAACAATGTTTTAACAATTAAATGATTTATAGCAAATAAAGCAATACATAATTTTGCAATTAACGATCCTCATATCAAAACAAAATGAAAATCTTTTATATTCAACTGTGCATTTGAGTGTTTATATTAAGTTGAAAACTGGCTGAAATATATGCTAAACTTATTACATAATCTTTTGTTGAATGATATTGAATTGCTTGAACTCCATTTATCAAATATAAGGCTAAACCCATGTTTGTTTTTAACCGTGCTTTATCTGTAAGTAAAAGACGAGTTATTTTAGATACACAGGTATTTTTAGCAAATTTTCTCAGATTTTAAAAATGATAAATATTTACGACTATTTTCTGATTCACTCTCAAAGTGTTTGATAGACAGAGGAAAGCTGAATTTGGGAATCAGAGTATCTCTCGAAGCGGTAGAACGTCGAAAAAGGACACAGTAGTTCTAAATCCCCAAGTCCTGGGCACAATATGAATACGGTTTTTAATTTATTCTAAATTGAGTGTAAGGGTCATTGATGTAGGCTGATTATGAATCCAAAATAAAAATGATGAAAACAAAATAGTGAAACTACTGTTCCAGTCGTAGGTGTAGTTGTTGAGAAGACTTTTAAATTAAATACAAACAAAACACATTATTTTTTATAATGATAATTAATTATATTATTTTAAATAAAATAAAATAATTTATTACAGATTACTATAATACAAACATTTTATAAAAAACACATAATCTCTGCAAAACAAATTATCTAAAATGTGTTACACTGTTACAATGTGTTAAAAACTTGTGGAGTGATTTCTACCGTGTTCCTTACAATACCACCAACAAATTTGCTTATAGCTAAGATAGTTTACTTTTGGAATTAATACATTGTTACTACGCAATTGTCAGTTCATGGCATTGTGTCTTCAATATTTTAGCTATAATAATTAAAAATTAATTGTATTATTTTTTATGTAGGGATAACATTAAAAAGATAGGTTGGCTTGATAGATAAGTTAATTTTATGAACAGGACATTAATTATATCAATATAACAAGAAATAGGCTTTGAGATAGTTTGGATCTCAGGTACAGATACCAAATCAACATTTCAGATATTTGTTACATATTTTTCTATCACATGTCTAATAAGATTTTCTTAGTAACATCTACCAAGAATATTATATACTTTAAAAAATTTATCGGAAACCTTAATTTTTTAAATCTGGGGCCCCCTACTGTGGGTCCCGGGAAGGTCCGCCCCCTCGCTCCCTTTTTAGTCCACCACTGGCTAGGTGCTTTCTACTGGACAAAGGGGCATCTCAGTGTTTCCACTGCAAAACATAAGATCTAAACAACAACAAAATTTAATCAGCTTGCAATTCGCTTGTTTTATTCTTCGTATTAAGAAGAATATAATTTTCTACTGAACAAAAACTGTAGCAGATTAGCAACTTCATAAAAGAAATAGTAAGGATGGCTGCTAATTCAAATAATACGAAAAAAAAATTTAATCAGACCAATCTGTAGAACTTAGTAATAAAGGTTATTCTAAAAGATTACAACCAGTGGAAAGCATAAAGCCGTTCTGCAACAAGTAACGTATAGAAAAAAATTAAATAAAAAAGGTTATTAACGTTAACACACTAAGGATGGACAGAACGATAGACAATCATATGATGAAATATTGTTATGATTTATATTGGCGACAGGTGATATTTTCTATAAATTGTTTATGAATTTCCTCTGGGTCTATGGAAAGTTCTACCAGAGTGCAATCAAGTACGTGAAGGGGACATATTGTGTGAACATACGTAGTGTTCAGCAACTGAAGTTTCTTGTGAGTTGAGGAAAACTTCAAGTATACTGTTTTCAAGAATGTTTGTTAGAATATGCAGTATAGGCGTTTCGTTACATAACACTAAGAATAATATTTCTTGCTACTCAGTGTGCGGTAATATAATGTGTGTATATATTTCTAAATGTTACAAATATTGTTCTCAAATAATGATATGGTATGCATTTCTCACGATAAGCTGCATGCATTCTTACGGTATTTAACGACCAGACATTTTAAAAATCAGTAAGAAATTATATTAATCGTATTACATTTATCCACATTTTACACGTTCTGTTTGTTTTATCTAATTCTTAATAATATATGCCCTCAAAATAGAAGAGTCGAACTTTAAACACAATCTTATAGGTCTATCTCCACGTTGAACGTGAGCAAAATAGTGTAAAAGTGTATAACCAACTCTATAATAAAAAAATGTTGGTGAGAAAAATGGTATTAGGTGACGTAACATTTTACATTAACTGATTCTGAAAAGTCAACGTTTTGTTAGTTTATTTAACACGGATAATTTGGACGGGATAAAAGAAGAGTAAGCCTAAAAAGTAACCAGTGGTCATTTGGAATACAATAAAGTAGCCTAAGCCTATTTGCAAAATCTCCGAAATAATCTTACGGTTTTAAAGTGTTAAACAGGAATATGAAATATTAACACAGCTAGCAAAACGGGCAAACTTTATGGTATTTTTAACAGCCTATTAGGTGGTTTCTGTTAATAGAAGATATTTCTTCAAAGTTTCTGTTCAGAAGAAACTTTTTAAGCATTGTTATAAGGAGAGGACTATCAAGAAAGAATAGCATTTAAGAAGATAAATGAGAATAGCAAATAGAGAAGACTAGAACTAATTCTACTATATTAGCTTGAAGATTAAAAAGACGTTGCTTTAGATAAAAGTATCTAAGACGTGGTTTCAGTCAGAAAAATATGAAAAAAAAACTAACATGTATACTTAATTTAAGGAAGAGTTTTTACAAAATATTGAATAACTAAATTTTTTAAAAGTATACAAAAAGAGATACAATTAGAATGATAGACCAAGGAGTTCTTGGTAAGATGACTAGATGTGGTTAGTTTAACTGATTATACGAAATTGGATTGATGAAGTGGGTAACAGGAAATAATTACGTACTATAATATCTTACCGCGCTAAAGAATATTATACAGAAAAGACTCCTCATTGACCAGCAAATCCAAAAACTTATTTAATCGTAGAATCTTTTTACTATAGCACCCGTTATGAACAGTTATTTTCACTTGCCATCTTCATAGCATTAAACGAAGTAATAACATAGTGTAGTACATGTAGGTTTTGGTAACTGCATAGACTTATTGAGTCTTTGTTCCATTTTTATTTTAAATTTTACTTTTCGACTCCGTTCTCATAATTTACAAATGCACTTCAATTCAAAATGGAAACATTAACAAAAATTATAAAGTTAATCAAGAATTTTTAAATAAGCAATCTACAGCGAGCGTTTGAAGTCCACATCATGCCACTCTCCCAACAGACCAATATTTAAAACATTTTACTTTAGAAGCTGTAACTGACGACGCAATCACTTGGTACTTGGTACCATTGTACTTGACTGACAAGGAAGAGTAATTTTAGACTGACTTAGATTTCAATGCAAGGTATGGAACATTTTTTACTTGCACATAGTCACTTTACTTTTCAATTTTATTGTGGAAAACTTGGAGAGACGTAAACTTTGGAAACCGCTGTTTTAAACAGTTTAATCTGAAGAGGATTTGTTTACAAACTAGATGCTCGAAACACTGAGTAGTTTAGTTATACAGTTGACAATAAAATACCACCATGAGACTTTTACATATCGTGCACGACGAACGATAAAACAGCATAGAAATACTTGATATATTTAATTCCGTGTAGAAACGAAAACAGAAACGTTTACGAGATGACAGGGTCTCGGAACGGGATAATAGTTGGTAAACAAAATTGCGTGGGCATAATATAGTAGAATGCTTATTAAGCCTCTATCATGGCTACGTCAGAAATAGCTACATCTCTACACAAAGGGTCCGTACGTAACTGATGTACGCACCAACCACCCCTGCAGCGGCAGTAGACTGTATGGACCGTTTACTTCGAGACATAATGAAATGTAAAGATACTTTGTTATGTACAGTTCTAATGAACGGGAAAGTGATATTTTTTGGGGAGATTTCATGTAGGTGTTACCGGTAGTGGCGAATAAATTTAAAATCCTAAAGACCTGCATTCAGACAAGTAAAATTTGGATCTCTATGAACGCACATCCTGTGACCCTAAC
Organism: Magicicada septendecula; assembly: GCA_034769895.1. NCBI lineage: Eukaryota > Metazoa > Arthropoda > Insecta > Hemiptera > Cicadidae > Magicicada > Magicicada septendecula. Next base: position 356,671,423 of record CM068370.1, read on the forward strand.
TATGCGTACCAGTGACAATGAACAAGAACTTTCCTAGTATATATATTGACTGGGAAACAGAACTCTTCCTGTCGAGCTTAGTGGAAACGCTGTTAAAAATTTCCAGAAGATTGATACGCAAGAAAAATTAAGTTGTTAACCATATCTTTGGTAAATCAAGGAATAAAAATAATGTAGTTGTATATTCAAACAAAGCTACTGACCAACAACTGCAACGTGATCAACCAGGAGGTGCTGTGTTGCCTTTCAGAGGATTTGAAAAATTATCGCGGTGTAGACTTGGTTATCACGAATGTTCAAGCGGACAAATTGGAAATCCCATTAGAGTAGCTGAATCTCGTTACACTCTCTGCAATGTCACCTCATAAACTCATCCTGAAATTTGGCGCTATTTGACACTCATCAGAAATGTAAACTTCGGTTTAGATTTAGTTAATGGTGTCCACATGGTGATTCCTGGTTTAATGGAGAACGCAGTAAACCTCGAATTACTTGCAGGGCTTGGAAGAGGGAGTATCATTTTCATGACAAGACTAAAGCTGGTATCAACCGATCTAAATATGCCATTCTGTATATAAAGGTTACAGTTCCAATTAAGATTAGCATTTGCTATGACTATAAATTGTCACCGGACAAAAGGCTTGCCGCATGACAAATGGCGCCAATCGTGTTTTTGGTCGCCCTAAAAAGGACCGATTGACGAGAACGGTGATGTTGGTAGTGCCGCGCTGAGATGTTCGGGGGCTGCCCCCGCTGTTCTTGGCGTACTGCAGTCCTCCTCTTCTTTCGGCACCGGTTGTAGAGTCGGCTGCCGGCCCAGCGAAATCCATCGCTGGCGCGGAACTGGAGGGCGAAGACGCAAGAACGCCGGTTCTATTCTTCGGCCGTTCCTTCCGGCTGACTCCGCCTCGATGTCGTCCGAGAGAGGAGAGGAGATGAAGTGCGTCCGATGGCGTGGCGATCTGCCGGCCCGGGTTTTATTAACTAACCCGGATCGCTGATTGACTCGCTCCGAATGCTGATGCCGGATTGGCTCGCTGTGTCCACCGCTGGTACCGGAGAGCAGATGTTCGCATACCGCTGCCGTCACAAAATATATCCCAAAGTATACTTTTAGAAAAATTGGAATCTATCTCCCTCAGTCTATTTATACTCATGGCCAGGTGTATGTAGCATTCAGTCAGGTGAAGGCTTTACCACATGTACTGGTAGTCATTATCGAAACTAGTGGGCAAGACCAAAATGATGATACGGCGTATACAAAGAACATCGTATACACAGAAATACTGTTACAGAACCCCGACGCAATCACCTAGGCTTCTTTTACCACAGAATACTAACAGCACAAAACTGATAAAGTTTGTTTCTAAGCGTATTGAAATATTAAATAAACAAAATTCTGAGTAAATTTGATGATTCTCGTTTTATTGAAATCTCATTATATATTTTTATTAAATTGGGTATATTGCTGCAACATGCCACTAGTTGAAAATATATTCTCAAAATCGATTATTTTCATTAAACTGCATAAAATATGTGTTATACAAGTTTTCGGCCAAATTAATATAGGAATTCCATGTTATCATGCTATGAAAATTATCTTTATTATTTCAGAAGTATCGTGTTAAAGTTAAAGACAAAAAGCAGCAACCGCCTTTTTATCTAGCTTTTGTGTTAATTTGTGATAAATATCCCCCTATAAAGAATGAAACATTTAAGATACTATCACATTGAACTTTTTTTTTATTTTCATTAAAGTCTCTAACATTAACAACAAACGATAGTTTTCATAAAGACACAGAATTTTCGATTAGCTAGGAAAACAGAAATGTGTGTCATTTTGTGTACACCATAACATAATAGGAGTTTCTTATTGTTAAAGTAATGAACTCATAGTATGCAAGGAAAAGTATTGTTCCTACGCTAAGGGATAAAGAGCGTGAAGAGGATGTTCAATGTGGGGACTGTCAATCTAGTATGCGGGTTTGACATATGGCATTCAGTTCAGCGTCACTGCCATCATTATAACGCTGACTGATAACTGCCACACTTGTGTAAACGTCGAGTTATCAACATGACGGGTATTGACGTGATTACGAGACGTTGCTCTCAATACTACTACTACTACTACTACTACTACTACTACTACTACTACTACTACTACTACTGCTGCTGCTGCTGCTGCTGCTGCTGCTGCTGCTACTGTTACTACTACTACTACTACTACCACTACTACTACCACTACTACTACTACTACTACTACTACTACTACTACTACTACTACTGCCAATAATATAGTAATATATTGTTATATTGAAGTGTTAGTGGTGTCAAATATTTCTACTAGTAATTTTATACAAACCACTATGTTGTCTTTGGTAAGGTTGGTAAATGACCTGAAGATGGCTTGACTGCCGAAAGCGCTCGTCAGTACCAAAGACAACATAGTGGTTTGTATAAAATTACTAGTAGAAATATAGTAATATAATAATAATAATAATAACAATACTCAATTAAACAACGAAAATAAAATAATCAATATAATAACGAAATAAAAACAATATGTCCGTAGCCAACAGGTGTATACTGCTACTTTTACAATGATTTGCGGTCTGTCACACTTCTCTCTCTCTCTCTCTCTCTCTCTCTCTCTCTCTCTCTCTCTCTCTCTCTCTCTCTCTCTCTCTCCCTCCCTCGCTACACACACACACACACACACACACATGAGTGCGGGGGAGGGGAGGAAGTGTGCTTAGTGGCTGAGATAAAACAATTTTTAATTTCTTAGAAAACAATTTTCAAATTTTATACTTAGCGTGTAATTCCTCCCTATCAAACTGATCTGCGCTCCAACAACATAGAATAAATTTCGTTTTGCAAATACACATTTCAGCTGTAATTTGGAGTATGATTTTCCATCAGATACCGGTACCCTCTTTAGCGCGAAATTGGTTGGCCTAGTAAATTTCCCTTCAACTTTGCTGAAGAATTTTTTTCAATTAGCTGATCTCTCTTATTCTTAAAATGAATATCGAACTTTTCAGGTATTCTCCGATAGACCTCATCATTCATAAGTTTTTTCTTCAACCTCTATCCATCACTCTTCTACACCAGAGCGCTCCGAAAACCAGGTGTCGTCTCCTCCCTCCCTCTTCTGAGCACTAATTCGTTCACTGATCATTATCATCCATCGTGTATTTTCAATCACAACTTTAGCTTATTTATTCCTCACCTACAAGATTATATTCTGCAAAATAAGTATGTTATATATTGCAGAATAATTTAATTAAATCTGGTTAAAACAACGTCTACAACTCTATGCTTTACTAACGAAATAATTACATTTTTATTTTTGCTACTTTTCTACGTTTTCCTTCTAGTAGAGACTAGGGTTTTGTTTGCGTTTATTACTTCTCCATTGTGGTAAAAACTCTCTGTGGACCTGCAATATTCTCATCAGGTAATCAGTAATTACGTTACCGAATAAACGCTACTTTCTTACAACTAACAGTATTTCCGAGCCCATACTGTCGGATTTACTGAAACAAGCGCACGTAATTCAGGCTTTACAGAATGCTGAATTATTAACGACTTGTACAAACCACCTGAAGTACGGTCACCTGTTTCTATCACGTCTGTTACAGTGCGCTGTAATGCGGTTGAAACACTTTTAAATATTTAATGTCGAACGGGACAGGATTAAGCGATGAGGGTGGCTCTATCCTGCATTGTTTTTCGAACTTTAAGCTGACATTTGTGTTGCTTTACAAACAGTGTTTTTCTGTGCTTTCACGGAAATCTTGTTTTTTAAATTTTATTTGTCTGAAAATCGATGTTAATTAATTAGATCGAGAGTGGCTAAACTATTGTTGTAGATATTTTACTTTACAAAAGGTTTCGGTGTTGAAGGACTTGCCCTGTACTTGTCTCCATCGTCTGCGCTAGGTAAAATTTATTGGAAACTGGACATTCTGTTTCTATATTAAATTTTATTGTTTTCCATATCCGATAGTTATCACTGTACGTGTCACAGCGTATGTTTTAGGCTTTTAACGTTACATAATTAAGTTTAATTTTTTTTTGCGTTATATTTTCGCATTAGGAAGAGATCGTCTATTTTATATTGCCATTATTAATTGCTCTTTTAACTATTAAGTTTACTGAGTATTTGTTTTTAAAAATTTTTCCTGTTTAACTTTACAATAATTATTTGATCGATATATTATGTATTCGTTTGTGTATTGATATACGTATTAGTGTGCGCGGACGCCAACACGCATGAGTGAATGTGGAATCTCCTTTTACTGTTTGAGTACCGTTTACATTTTACTGTACTCCGCAAAATTTTGGCTGATTCATCTCTGCTATCCTCGAGCAGGATCTTTCTCGCTGACTTAGTGTGCAATGGGGTCCCTGTGGCTTTGGCGTAGAACTTTTGTCGGTTGACGTTTGTTCTAATAATGTGCGAAAGTTGAAAATGTGCAGTGTCGGCTTATAAGCTGAATGTAATCTTAGGCCAGCATCTCATCTTAGTATGACTTCAACAGCTTGGTAGCCCCCGATAGTTTTCAATTTTAGCAGCCTCCCTTATAATGCGTTACTGTATCGCTTCCGTGGCTTCTAGCAGTTTTGACGCGGTGAAAGTTATGGTATGTCATATGTTTCTGTTGTATACAAGCCTGTGGTATAAAACGCCCTGGTTATTGTGAAGTCTGCCACTTAACAGACACTATAGTCTGTTTTAAACTGGAATGGGATTTCTGTGACGTATCGCGGGAGGCTGGACAGGGATTCGTCCAGTCAGCGTCGTGGAAACCGTTGCGCCTTGTCAGTTCTCTTCACCGTTGCCTGGAACACGTGAACTTCCGCAGTTGTGATTTTCATACGTGGTAACATTTGCTTGTTTTACTTGTGATTTACTGCTGGATTTAGTTAGTAGTTTTTATTAATTAAGTTCAATTTTTAAATACTTTTTTATTGAAGTTCGTCATTTATATTAACGCCATGTAGAAAAAAAATACAAAATTTAATTATATCTGTAAATGTAAAGGAAGGTAATTAATGTTTTGTTTAAGAAGCAATTCATTAATTAAGCAAGATTGAAATGTGTATCTGTAGATTTATAACTAGTTTGATACCATAGTGGCATTGATTAATTATGCTGTGTTGTCATGACGACTGCATATAGCGCGCGGTCCGCAGGAAGTTAATGATCAGAAAAAAATCTCTTCCTGCTGGATGTTTTTAACTGGCCAAAAAATAAAAAACTTTCTGGCTTACTACTTTTGTATATTTGAGTTTTGTACAATTGAAAACATTTTCCTTTCGTAATGCAAATAAAGAATGTTAAATTTATTCCAATTAGCGTATTATTAATAATGTAGTATTTCCTGAACTTTTTTCTTTAAAACTTTCTTCTTTTACATGCATTAAGCGTATATTATTAGCAAAATTACAGGAAAAGGAAAAGAGTGTAACAACAGGCAAATTGTACGTAAATTGTTCGCTACGGACGCGAGGCACTATCACAGTCTGGCAACATTGTTCATGACTTCTTATCCCATTCCAGTTTAAATAAAACTATAGTTCGAAAGCAAACCAATTGAAATACATCTTCCAACTCACACATCACGATAAATGTAGGGCCAAACTATGTGATAATCATTCCACCTTAACTTATGTAATCAAGGAGGATTCTGTCTTATGATTACGGAGATGGATATGCCAAAACGTTGCAAGAAATAGCAAAATACAACGAAAGACTGAATCCGGAAAAGACATATTATATCATATCTGCAAAAATCTTGTAATTTGCACACACACACACACACACACACACACACACACACACACACACACACACACACACACACACACACACACACACACACACACACACACACACACACACACACACACACACACACACACACACACACACACACACACACACACACACACACACAATTTTAATTACAAAGATGAAAGAGCTTGAGTAATTGACTGCGATACAGTTGAAAACATCTTTAAGTTTCCTAAAAATCTACAGCCACAAATAATAAGCAAATTTACTATTAATTATATAGATGTTGATGAAAAAATTAATATCGGTTACTGAGAACAATTGCAAAAAATGTGAGAGATATTTTATTTTAAAACTAGAACAAAATGAACAATTGAATTTCAATTAAAATAAAACAGAAACTGAACAACAAGAACAACTTCTAAGCCACGAATTAAGTATTAAAGAAAATGAGAAAATGGAACTCAAAATAAATCATCTCCTTTACAACCACGACAAATACCAGTTCAAACATATGCAGCGATTCAGAATGACTGCAGGCATCGAGATGTTGAAGAAGAGTTAGAAGCATCGGCTCATGTCAACAAAATTATGGCGAGACAAATGTATTAAAAATTAACAGTGAAAATTTTCAAATTATAAGTAGTAGGCATTTCATCATCATAACAATAATAAACTCTGACATATTCAAAACATGAGATAAAATTATACTTAAAGAATTTGGTCTCAAAACTTTACAAGATAATTTTTTTGACTAGTGACCAACGCTTTTATTTTCAAAATATTTTATATCATTTTAATTTTTAAAATATTGAACAAGATGAGAATTTATCTTTTTATTTAGTGTATTGGTTACGTTTGTTTAATTGCTACGCATGATGAGAATTTACGTTTTGTCTTTTAGTGTATTTTTCTACTATCAACAAAAGCTTATTTAAAAAATTTATTTTAGTTTTTCTTATTTTTTTAATTGAGGTTTTTTTTATGACGACTAAGAAAAAAATCGTTTGTTCCACGTTCTTTGAGTAATGATATTTTGTAATAATAGGATTTCTCATAAATTAAATAATAATTTTTCGTGTAGTGGAGGAGTTAGTGTATTAGTGAGACAGGCGATAAAACAGAAGTTAGCAATCTTTAATACAGAAACGCGGCACGTTCTTTTTATTTATAACTACGCTTAATAAGTGATTTATTAGAATTCCCCTTCATAAGACGTCTTTCTATGAAACGAAATATAAGTTCACGCAACATCTGTATTATTTAAAAGCCACACAAAAACAAGAGGTTTTCTTGGAACTTACTGTCAAAGTAATCTACGACAGTCTTAATCCATGTGACTGTTTATTAGCAAGGGATTAATTTACTTCACATTTTTCGCTAACTAGAACACCCTAATAAATAATAATTCCATGTTAATGTTTTTGGTAAAATCTTGTATTAGATTAGTTATTTGTTAAAGTATAATGCTTTCAAGGACACTTATTATCATAAGCACAGCTGTATGGCCGTTTTCATGTACGTATAGTGTTAGTCTGTACCCTTACGACTGAGTAAGTTAGTAGTATTCTAAATTATTCTAATTTATTAGTTAACCGCTAAATTTAATAAAACTTTATTTAAATAAAATTTAATAGGTTTTAATTTATTTTTCAATTTTATATTAAGACTAAACGGTAATAAACGTTCAGTTTGTAAACGTATGTTAACTTTCAGTTCAATTCTTACATCCTTTGGCGGTTGTAAAGCTTTACGTATTACACTGCGTAGTATAGTTACCATGACATGGTGTATTGTTTTACACACCTTCGGATAGAACATACCACTACCTCATCCAATGTTTAATCATTATGCGGTTTCGAGGGATTGGATTATGTACTAACATTTTATATAGGTATGGTTACGAAATGATCTGTATAAGTATGAAATTTCCTACATGTGTATGGAATTTTGTATAGCAAAATTTTATACAAACTTGACAGAGATATTAAAAACAAAATCAATAAGTTGGTCTTGATTGTGGTGTAAATACCAACACTTTAAAACAAAACATGAAGGAAAACAAAATTTGTATTTGCATTTGACGTTAGGGTCAAAAATTAAAGTCGTTTTTTCCGCATTCTAGCTTCCAAACCTTACGATATTTCCAATGATCATCCTTCAGAGTTTTATATGTCACCGCATTTTTTATGCCTTCTTTCCAAGTCTGTCCCTACTACTCTCTTTTCTTTCTTTTCATTCTTTAGCCATCTATCACTGCACACACGACACACATACATGTATAATTTGGGACTTTTTGCATTAATTTTGTCATTTATACTGGCGCGTATAGTCATTCTTTCTCTTACTACTTCATTTTTAATCCTACCTTGCAATGTAAGTCTACAGCACTTTCTCCAATATCTCATTTCTATTGCTTGTAATCTTTCCCACGTATGTTCTGTTGTTTCCCACACTTTATCACCATATTTACAATGATTTCCACTATTGTCTTACATATTTAGATTTTTGTTTTGGGCATTTTATGGTTGCTCCATAATGTGGATTGCAAGCGACTCGTCACTTGTTTCCCTTGCATTGCACGGTTTTTTATTTCTCTTACAATTGTGCCGCCTTTTGTAACCAATACACCAAGGTATTTGTATGAACCTACATCATCCAGAACTCCATTTTCTAATATTATATCCCTCCATTTATTTGCCATAAATACAATTCAGTCTTATTTCTATTTATCATTAAGCCGCATTTCTGATATTCTGCATCTAACTTCCCAATCATAAAACAGATGTTACTTGTCCCATCAGCTATTAAATCAGCTATAATTACTTGACCCTCCGCAAAATTCAAATTGAACAGCTATTCGTCATTGTTAGTTGTTCCACCTTGCGACACGTACGTCTCGTTCTGAAGGTATATTTAAGTATATGTTAAATAAATTTAAAACTCTAGAACTTTGCAGTAACTTTACAGTAGAAATACAATAATTAATATGTACTAAACGATTGTAGCGAAACACATACAGGCAGTAGACCTGAAATTCCAATGAGCTGTGAAGGAATGTTGAGGTGTAAACTAGATAAGTAACGCGAACATAAGAACAGAATTCCAAATATACAGCGTGCAGGATAAAATAACAGAACATAGAAGATGGTGTGTGGATCGCATAGGCAGGAGTGGACCCAACCCGATTTCCACTTCATGTCTGGCATTAGACCTATATACGATTAGGAAGAACTCTTGTAATACAAAGGAATAGATGGGTACTGTAACAGGTTCATGCCTAATACTTGTAGCGCAAAATAAGATTATGCTGTAAAATTTAAAAATAGTACCTAAGAATAAATAATAACGTAGATGAGTTAGGGCAACGTTGCAATGGCAAAAAATCTATTTTGTAATACTTGCGTATACAATTCATTTTGAAGAACTAAAAATTGAAAAGCAACAGGTAAGGATGAATTAACGGAGAATTGTTTGATTATGAAGGTACATTGCTTAAACCTTAATTATTACATTTCTATAATATATGTTAGAAAAGCCATCAGGACCTGCGGGATGGCTTTAACTTTAATCTTGCGGATTAGCTAACTGCTCGAGTGGTATCTATTTTTAAGAAATGAAAACGGAATGACTGTAGGAAAATATATTTGGTTGACACTGACTACAAAATGTTGCAAAGATCCTAAGCGACCGTCCATCTTACTTCCGAGCATCTTATTGTGGAAGAAAAGAACGGTTTCAGGAAAACAGATCTTGTACAGACAATGTTTATGATTACACACATTATTAAAAGCATCATGAGCTCAATAAAGAAACAACAGATGAGACATTATAACTATTTGGGAAATTATATTAGCTACGATAAGTATAATGATAGTGGTGTTAATTTATGATTGTTCCAGACTCTCCGTAGAACAATCAATCGTACTTTTAGGAACAAGGTATGTCAAAAGACACAAAGTCCAACAAAGTTATAGTGATCTCTGTATTATCCTATAGGTGCAGACCTATGGACAACAACTAAGAAATAAGAAACTAAAATAGAGGCCTTAGAAATATTGTTCTTAAGGAGCGTTAAGTTAGTATGTTCTAAACTTGACTGTGTAAACAATGAGGCCACACGAGAAGAGTTATAAGGTTTTAATTTGAATTAATAACTAAAAGATTAAAAGGAAAGGTAGGAAGAACAAAATTAGAAAGAATAACAGATTAAAGACTGACCACACGAATCTGGAAATATAAACCTAGTGGACACAGGCGTGTGGGTAGACCCAGGAAGAGTTGGCTGGAGGACCTTTGAAGGCGGAACCGGCAGCACCTTGGCTATACCAGTAAAGATGATGACGATGATGATGCGTATCGTTAGATACTTAACGAAACTAAAGTCATCAACTTCGTAGAAGTGCAATTATTTATTTATTTTTATCCTCTTAGTAAAATCTTATGCTTTGCTCTTAAGCGTAAAATACTGTTACAAGAAGCCTATCGAACAACATTCTCCACTCCCCCGTCCAGTGTGGCAGCTGTTGGGTCATTAGGTGGTTCTAGTGAGTTCCAGGAACACTTGAGATACGCATTCAACCACCGGCGTATAGTAAGGAGGGAAAGCTGTATTGGACCTCAGCGCGGCGTATATAGAGCCATAGCAGCCGGGTTGTCAGTTCAGATACGTGAGCGTTTTTCGCTAGTACGGATTGAGTGTTTGTCGAAGTGAAGTAGTATTGTGTTAATAATTGTATGAAACTCTATTAATATACATTGTTATTGCGTGTGGACAAATCAAACTGGAAATATTGTACGAGTTAATTATAAACTGTTTAACTGTGATAATTAAAGCTGATGATTAGTGATTTAATTGGTCTCTTGCATTTTGTTTTCCACTGTACTGTACATGTCCGTCGTAGTACCTAACCACTGTACATGGTTCAGATCAGAGGCGGGGACATTTCTACGACGACGATATACAACTCCTGCTGTCTCGCTGTGAAAAGTGTTTCAAAAATGTTAGAAACTACATAAAAAAGTAATATAAAAGTAGCAATAAAAATGTTTTGTATATATATACTTAGTTTCCTTTAATATACTATCGGAACTTACTTTCCGAATAGCCCTCGCATAAAGATCACAAATAGAAAATGCACATATTTTTATAGGGTACATTCGAAACTTGATTATCGTATGAAAATACAAACTACTTTTCTTGCAAAAGGTAAAATATTCCTGTGAATCGTAAAACTAACATGCCATGTGCCGCACAACATGCTTATTGAAACCGTGTACACCGGTGGTCTACTTGTGAGTTGTGTTTCCACGTAGTGTGCCGGAGTTTGAATTTTCCCGGCGTGATTTGAACGTTCAGATCAAATGTGGCGTGCGCCACAGCTAACTCGATTATTAAGGCCGTGCCTGCGCCACGGCGACGCAATCTAGAAGGTCTATTCAAACGTATCAGCTGTTCGTGTACGGTTAGGAAACTGCTTACCAAAAATTATGATCGGCAATTCGAAACAAGTCGATTTCATGTAGCATAGTGGGACTGAAGAATTTAGGCATCACTCTCATTTCTTCGTCAACCTTCCAATAGAGTGTTCGATGGTCTGACGGCTCAGGGTGAAGTACTTACTTGATCTCTCAATATGACTTCGTGAGCCAGTAAAGCGTTTTCAGGGTCCCCGTACAGCCGGGAGAAGGGCGATGCAGAGATAGTAACATTGACACCGGTCACTATCCGCAGAGCAGTGCACCAGGATGCTCCCCGAAGCCGTCAGGCCCAGAAATACTCCTGCTATAGAACACCGAAGGACATGTGCCCGGAATGAGATTCGCTGGAACTTCAGCAAACACTAAGGATCATCTGCAGCTCTCATGCCACACTGGTCAACATGGTACCATTGGAGTTCCGCAACAAGAATACAGGTGGGAGTGTTCTAATTATTAAACTTCAGTCAACAACAACTCTATAGACTGGCCCCCTGGTATTCAGGTTAAACATCTTGTTAATGTTGTAAGCAGACCCTGTATGCCGGTATTACCTTATTTTTTAATTTTGAGGGTTATTTAAAAATTCTTCTTGTTATATTCTTCTTTCCAAATAGTTTCTTTCAAATAATTAGTTAGTAAGCTGGACTTACTTATTTTTGAATTTATTCATTAAAATAAATTCTTTTTCTTTAACTTCAAAATTGTCTTCCTAAATACTTGGTTGTAAGATGTGCTTACTATGTTTTTGAATTTCGTTGTTTGAAATTCAAAATTCATTTCATTTTTTCCATTTCTCATGATACCTTTCATAAATAATTTTAATAGTTTTCTATATTATGTGGTAAACATATCATATTAGTTTCATAAATATTGTATGACTCTCTTTCTGGTCTTTATTTCAAAAGTATTTCTTATCATTATTTTTCCTTTATACCCAGGTGGATTATTTTTATTAGGTTGCACAGTTGCTCATATTTCCTTTGTAAGGTGTAGTTCCTTAATTAATTTTCTTTCTTAACTCCCCGTTTTGTTTCTATTTTCATTCTTCTAATTATTCTCCTCATTTGTAATTATTTTCTTCTTCTTTGACATTATTTTTTGCCGTTGTCGGTTATCATGACATCCATCCCTTTTACCACCTCATTATGTATCCGTATTCTGGCTTATCAGATCCAAACTTATCGATGTTAATCTTGGAGTAATCATTCTCCTTCCTCTGGCTGGGATCCTTTTTAGGTTTTTGGCTACCTTCTGCTTTGATATGGTTGACTTGAGCTATTCGGGGTCCTCCGTCGTTTTTTGGTTCGTTATGCAGTATTGAATGACTAGGATATTCCCCGACTACTACCCAATTTTCATTTTCACTGTTATCTCGGTTAGGTCCGACCGGGGTGTTGGTCGGTAAACCTTGAGTGGTTGCTGTCCGCTCCGTACGAGGGTTAGATGGTTGATTTCGGTTCATGCTCCGTTCAGGGTCATCTAAACTGTTACCCCGTCTGGGCAGGTTATATCTTGGATCCTCCCGTTCTCCATCGATCCTCCTCCTCATGGAAACTGTTACGCCGCTGATAGTAGTTTCTTTGTTGGCGATCGTCTTCAGCTCCTATAAAATTCACTCGAGGGCGAGGAAACCTATTATTAACGGGATTACCATTATTTGGACCCGCACGATTATTATTATTATGGTAACGATCATTACCATAATTGGGGCTTCTCTGACTATTTGTGTTATTAGGGTAGGGATTGCGGTTACCCTGATAACCATTAGAGGGTCGACTCGGGTTTGGATGGTTTGGACCCGTATTATTATTATTATTATTATTATTGTAACTAGAATTATTAACGTTATTATTGCTATTATTAAAACTGTTATTTTGCGGGTATGCCCGGCCTCCTTGGTACCCAGTGTTTATGTTGTTCGTACCCTGGTTGTTGTTCTGATACGTCCTTGGTTCGGGCCCATCACTTCTTCTACGACTCTGTCGGTAGTAGTCTTCATTTTCATAGTTTTCGAGGAGTTCGGTCATTGCCTGGATGGTTTTTATTTGGCTGCCCCTCCTCGCACGAATTACTACTTCATCATAATGATATGACAAATTATTTATTAGGCACTCCTCAGGTATGGCCGGTTCTAAGTGCTTGGCCATACATACCTTGCCGAGGAAATAAGCTGTCATCGAACTACCGACTTGTGGTTTGTAGTGGCCGTGGCATATATTGTCTCTTATAAAATTTTGAGTTGTCTCCGACCAGTACTTGGCCTTGAAAAGGCTCTTAAATTGTTGATAATTGTCGATATCGCTCCGGTTGGCCATCCACCAATGGTCATTCACCTCCCGAAACGACTCGTCAAGGATTTCCCTGTTCTGGACCCATCGGTTACCTCTGTGTTTTTCTAAGTATTCCTCTATGCGTGCCAAGAATTCCATGGGCTTCCGTTTATATTGCCGGAAATTGAGCCATTCTCTGTTTTCTGACATGGGGAAATTATGATATCCAGATGGTCTGTTCCTTATCAATTCTATCTCCTCCTGGCTCTGACGCACCTGTCCCGTGATGTTCGTCATAGCGGCTTCCACGCCGTCGCATCTTTCGGTTACCTGTGTCCGCACTTTATTCACTTCTTCCAAGGCAAATTTCTTGTTTTCTTCCAGTTTCGTTTCCTGTTGTTCTTTCACATGTGTAACCTCTTTATGTATTACCTCCCGGACTTCCAGCACTTCGTTTTCGGTCTGACGACATCTTTCGTCTACTTCCCTGATCTGCTGGTTAACAACTACGACTTCCTGTTCTAACTTCTTTACTATGGATTTCTTCGTCTCTGTTATCTTTTTATTTATCTCCTCCTTGGCTAACTCAATCCTCTCGTCTAACTTATTCATGTTCTCTTGGTTAACTTCCCTTAATTCTTCTCTCAGCAGTTGATTGTCCTCTCTCAATTCTTCCCTTAATTGTTGGTTGTCATTTTCTATTTTCCTACTGGTTTCTTCCATTTTCTCCTCTAAATTCTTATTATTTTCTTCCATTTTCCTTTCCATCTTCCTACTGGTTTCTTCGATCCTCTTATTAGTATTTTCTATATTACGGCCCAATTCTTCCTTTGTGGATCGATTGTCTTCCTTCAAATCTTCTAATTCTCATTTAAAGAGTTGTTGTCTTCCTTCAAATCTTCCATCTTCTTATTTAAGGATTGGCTGTCCTTTTTCCTTTCCTCGTTGTTTTCCTCCATTTTGGATTTTATGTTTTTATTGACTCCTTCCATTTTAGACTCCATATTCTTATTATTTTCTTCCATTGTCTTTTTACTTTCTTCCATGCTGGATTTGATATCTTCTTTTAAAGACTGTGTGTCCTTCTTCCTGTTCTGCTCCATTGTTTCCATCATTGCTCTGATCATCTCTTGTATACCCCCATCCTCCGTTCGTGTCGACTTTTCTAATTGTTCCTTCCGGACATTGATTTCCCCTGTTTGAGTTGGTAATTCGGGTTGTTCCTCTGGTGGTGCGGGTTGTTTCGGTTCCACCTGGGCCACTAACACTTCTGGATCTTCAACGGGTGTTGCCTCCTTATCCCCCATGTCAACTTCTTTTTCGGCCTCTGCCGCCCTTTTTTTCGAAGTAGCTCGTCTTTGCATTTTTCTTCTGTGTTTATTAATTAATCGCTGCCAGGCTTATCTTATCAAGCCCTCTAAGTTGGACGCCACTTTGTAAGCAGACCCTGTATGCCGGTCCTTACAAAAATAAAATAGTAGAAAAAAATTTTATAAAAAATAAAATTTTCAATAAAAAAAATAATTTTGTTTATGTTAATCAATGTTTGTAATTAAGAAATAAGGTTGTTTTAAAGGTTTTGTAAAAATTTTAAGGATTAGGAAGGTATTTATTAACTATCGAGCACTTCTGGAAGATTTGAACCAAGTCTGGAGTTAAATAGATTAACTCCAGTCAGCAATCGATCGATGATTTTTCTTGATGGTCCAATATCTCACTCAAATAAAATATTTTCTTCTTCTTGAAGTCCCTTAGCCTTAATAAATAACCTTTAATTAGCCTGTGAAATAATAACAGATAAAAAACAATTGAAATAAATGGATTTATTAAACAATTTAATAAATAATCGATTTTTTATCGATTGAGAACAATTATCGACTCCGTCTCAGGGAATTATCGATTGTGCATACAGTAGAAACATTATTATTTATATTATAAAAAAAAGGTTCTTTGAGCGATTAAATTAATAGTCAGAGAAGGGTGACGAGAAAGTATAACATTAACAATTAAAATAAATTCAATAATTATTATTTAACAGTATTTAAATAATTCTGATATATAATGTTTAAGAAAATTGTTTTGTCAGACCATATGTAGCTTCTATGACGTCACTCGAGGTGGAATGCAGATTTGTAAATTCAAAGATGGCCGCTACGAGATCTGGATAGGTTACTGCAAATGTCGTCTTGTTAAAAACTCAACAAAATTATCTTCATGAATGTTTGAAATGTTCCCGCACTGGTGTAATCTGTCTATTAGGTAGTGTGGTGTGTTCTGAAGAAGTGTTCCGTGTATATTGGTGTTAATTAAGTTATTTGGTATGTGTTCACTTCTGTTGGTTAGGTCGTCTGTAAAAGTGATTATGCGTTGTAGCGTGAATTATGTCAAATATATTGTTTTACTGTTTTATATCACTCGTATCATGAAGTTAGGTGTTATTTTTCACTATTGTCGTTAAAGTTTTGGTAAATTTAGCTAAGAAAGTGTTCAATTCATCTAACTCTCGATGCACTGACATTAATGGCAAACTGTCGTACCATTTTCTACTCGATTTTAAGGAACGTTTTTTCACACAACTATTCAGCTTGATATTCAACAAAAGACTATATTAACTTGGTCAAAATCTGGCCTAGTTAATCTTTGAAAAAGTATTGTTAACATATTTCGATTACCCATACACATGATACAAAATTACATTTATATGGAATTTATTTATTTTATTCATCACTTTCATGAATTATGAACCTTATCATTGGTTTAATCATCTCATTCCTTTTAAATTGATGTATTATAGTCCATATCTGTGGACATTTCGTGGAAATTAACAAATTTCTTTCCCTTTTGGAAATATAGTTTCAAAATCTGATTTCCGCCTTCATACAATTTTTCTTCCATTTTAATTGTTATTAATACTATTATAATAAATTTTAATTAGTAATATTTCTCTTCCTCTCCTTAAATACATATAAATTGAACTTTTGAACTGGTTTTTTGTGTTAGTCTCTGAATTTGACATTGCTCTTTAAAATTAATTAATTTATATATTTTGAAAATTTACAATATTTTAAGGTATATTTCCTTATTATCATTTTAACTCATAGGATCATTCCCAGTAGTGGTTAACTGATTTACCTTATATAAATCTTGCTAGTTTACAGGATTTATAAGTGAATTATACTGGTTTATATGGTTTCTGTGAATTCACCAAATGGCCTAGAGTTTAGAATTTTACATTTCTGTCTTTCTCAAATAAATTTAATCCCACCCCTCCTCTAACTTTACATAGTTACTATTACATAAAAATAAAATGGTTTATAACTTATTGTGAGGTGTAGTATTTAATTAACACTACTGTTATAAAAAAAATAATTATGAACATGATTTAGCCATCTGTACAATTGAACTTATTGCTGACATGGTTTGAACATATACATTTAACTCCTTTTGAATTAACACAGCATACCTACTGAAACATTATTAATGGTATGTATGCTGTTATTTAGCAAACATAATTCATTTTAAACACATAATATAAATCTTATTTTCTAATAACTCTTACAAATACATTGATTTTATGGCTGTTAACAAACAGTCTATTTAAACATTTTAAATCTATGAATACTAAGTTAATGTTAGCCCTTTCTGGTCTAAACCATTATTATTTATGATCCCCTTCATCAGTAAACATGACCACCCGTACTCTAGTTATTAGCATTTTTTACAAATGTCTTGTGAATAAAGAGTTACATTAAAATAATAAAATACTGGAAATCTTCCATTCTATTATTTTATTATGCTGTTTATTATTAGATATTAAAGTTGTTATATAGCATATTGATAAGTCATAGTATCACTAACTTTAAGTTTATTGCATTTCCAAAAAACACACAAGTTCACTTTCACTGGTGGTTCTGATATTTTGAGTCTCACTATCTCAGACCAGACCTTTAGTAATCATGGACTGTTAAGACTTGTTTATTTTCTTTATCACACAATCGCTTTAGTAGGTTCACTTCTTATAATACTATACAACACTTTAGTTTTCTAAATAATTACATTTTTATAGGATTTTGGTATGTTATACTTTCTTTTTAATCGTTTTGGTGGGTTTGGGGTTGATGGTAGTTAATAATAATAATAGGTTTTACAACGGTGTTTCTTTCATACTACTTCTTCCTCTCCTCCTGTCTTCTTTCTTGTCTTTCTTCTTATCTTCTTTCTTTTCCTTCTTCTTATCTTCTTTCTTGTCTTCATTCTTGTCCTTCTTCTGGTCTTCATTCTTGTCCTTCTTCTAGTCTTCATTCTTCTGGTCTTCTTGTCTTCCTTCTTCACTCTTGGGTAAACCAAGGTACTTTGTGTTATCTCGACTGATGTTTAGTTTGGAGTATCTAATTTATTTACTGACATGGACCTTGTTCTTCTCTAAAGGTTTCAGGGTATTGTTTTCTTCCTGATCACAAACTTTATTCTTCCTTCTTCTTGTCTTTGCGGTATTTTGGTGTTCACCACTCTTAAACTGATTCTCTTTCTTCTTGATATGGTGTTATTTAACTTGTTTACTGCTCCTAGCTTCCTGGGTAAATTACTGATCTTATAATATGAGTTGC
Organism: Magicicada septendecula; assembly: GCA_034769895.1. Taxonomy (NCBI): domain Eukaryota; kingdom Metazoa; phylum Arthropoda; class Insecta; order Hemiptera; family Cicadidae; genus Magicicada; species Magicicada septendecula. The sequence goes on from CM068370.1 coordinate 356,689,584, forward strand.
TTTCAATACTTTCTTTGATATTTAAACAGTGGTTTTTATATAATGTAATGAGGATTTTTATTTTATCGTGGTTCATTCCTTTGATTTCATTAAATCTCATTCAATATTATTTTAACATTTGTGGTGTAATTAATTTTTATGATTTTATATGACTTAATAAGTAGTGGATTTTCTGTCACGCTACAATGTTCTTAAAGAAAATAGTACCAAAACTACCAAAACTCCAGCTGTTTCAAATAAAAATTGTACTTAAATATTTTATGATAATTTAAATTGCTGTTCTTAAAGAAAATGATATTATAATCCAAATGTTTAAAAGACTTGTAACTAAATATTTTGTGGTAACTTAAATTGATGTTCTCAAAGAAAATGGCATTAATAAAAAATTGTTACTGGTTACGAGACTATTTTATTGCAAGTCCTGTCACTCTGGGCTCCAGAACACTTTTCGCTTCCGATAGGCCAAGTAGTCTGGTTATTAAATTTTGCGTAAGCGTAACGGCCTAAGTGGCCGTTACAAATGGTAGCACAGCGTGGTTAACAATTATGCGTGCTGACCTGAAAGTGGCAGGATTTGCAATGGGATTTACGAGTTTAACATATTTTCTGGGTCTGAAAGGATTGCTTATAGGGGGAGTGTTGAGCCTAGTTCCAGGTTTGGCTTTTAATTTACCGACTATGAATTAAACCGGGTACTTTCAAATTAAGGTTTTATGTATATTTTGTGTTAGCCCTGAGAAAATTTTCTGTATGTCCCTGGTTCAGTCAGACCTTGTCGGAGTTGGTTATAGCCTGTTCGACCCTATTAGGGATTGAGCTAAATTCTTGAATGATACCATATGATCTAATGATATCTCAGCTCTGAAGTGGTTATCCTGACGGTTTTATTTCTAATTATTGAGTTATTGGGTCGCGCGATTGGAGTTAGACTGATTAAGATATGTTGAAATTCTTTTTGTGAATACGGTTATGGTCGGACCATGGATACTCGTTGTTGACATTGATTTTTGGATTTCGAATTATCCTTGAGCATTTTTAAAATTCTCTAGAATGAGAATTGCTTGGATAATATGTTAAGGGGTTGTACTTGTTTATTGGGTGTTGTGTAAAATATATATTCTAGTGTTATTGTTGTTGTGTGTTGTTTGTTTGGTGAATTCGGGGAGCTGGCTCTGCCTTTCGTCTCCACCCCTTTCTCTTGCTTCGCTAGGGGACCCTGAAAGCTACTTGCATAAAGTCAAATTATTCCTTCTTCTGTCATGTGTTTATAGTGAGTTGTTGATATGTGTGCCCAATTTAATATTGTAATTCTGGCGGCTGAGGAATGAGCACTGTCCATGTAGACTTTTATTAAATGCTGATCTAGATTTGAAGTTCTCTTGCGCTCGGGGCTGTTCTTTCCCAGGTTGTTGATGGTGCCAGGCAGCCAGTGGCTTTTATATCTCGGACCTTGACCCAACAAGAAAAGAAGTCATCTGTCTACGAACTAGAGTGTTTGGCAGTAGTATACGCTCTAGATAAGTTCAGGCGTTTCTTGGAACATGCTGAGTTCCTACTTGAGACCGATAATCAGGCCCTCTCTTGGGTTCTTGCTCATCCTCGGCAACTGGGTAAAATTGGAAAATGGGTAGTAAAAATTTCATCCTTCAAATTCAAGGTGAACTCAAAATGTGGTTGCTGGCGCTTTGTCCCGCATGTTTTCCTACCCAGTGAAGTTCAATCTGAGCAACCATGTGCCTTATTATTAGATTTTCCGCTAGCCTTTACTGTTGTGTTACCCCATCAGTTAGATGATGAAGAGTTGGGTCCTATCATCCATAAGTTAAAAGAGGGTAACGTACAGGTCCCATATTTCTTGTCCAAGGGCGTCCTGGGTTGCAAAGAAAGAACAGGATGAGTCCCTAAAATCGTGCTGCCTAGCAAGTTAGTGCCCATGGTCTTCAGCTATTATCATAATTCCCCAGTCGGTGAACTTATGGGGATTTGAAAGTCCATTGCCAGCATTAGGAAACATTTTATCTGGAAGGGCATGGATAGAGATATTGCTGCTAGTGTTAAGGCGTGTCATCTTTGTGGGTTAAGCAAGCCTTCCCAAAGCAATAAGTTAGGTTTCTTGTCATCGGACGTGGCGAGCAGACCACTAGGGAAGTTATTCATCGACTACGTGGGACATCTCCCACGTAGCAAGTCAGGTAATTCTTTCCTGCTTGTTTGTGTGGATGCTTTCTCTAAGTTTGTCTGGCTATTGCCTTTACGGCAGATAAACGCTCGGTTAACCAATCTAGCACTCCAGGCCAATATCTTTCAGCATTTCGGGCTTCCGGCCATCATTGTCTCTGACAATGATCCACAATTCATTTCGGGCCAATTCCGGCGAATGTGCTTCGCAAACGGTATCCAACATGCAACCACTTCCCCTTACTACCCTCAGCCGTCCCACGCTAAAAGATTCAACGGGAATCTTAGGTCTGCGTTGATTGCTTACCACGCAGAGCAACAGAATTTTTGGGACCAGAATCTTAAGTGGTTACAATTAGCCTTTAACACGGTCCTCCATGAGATTGATAAGGCCGTTCCCTTTGAGGTGATGCTTGGATTTTCCCCCGCACTTCCATTGTCCAACATGTGGAAAATTGAGGATCTTCTACCTAATACTCCTGACATTAAGACAGCAGACAGGTGGAAAGAGGCCCGAAAGAATCTGCTTCGTGGGCACGAGCGTGTCCGTGTTCGTTACAATTAGGGGCGAACTCCTAATCCCTTTCAGGTTGGGGATTTAGTCTTCTGCCAGAGCCACCCGATCAGCTCAGCCGTGGACAAAAAGCCGCCAAGTTGTTTTATCTTTGGTCTGGTCCATACCGCAATCTGAGGTTTGAATCACCAGTAAATGTGAAGTTGGGAGATACCAACAGTGATATAGAGAAGTCAACCACTCACATATCCAAGTTGAAGTTTTGCTATAGGGCATAGGTAGGTGAGTGGTGGTAGAAAGGTGTCCTTTGTAAAGTATTGATTTGGCTCTTGGGTTCTCAGCTTGAGAGTTTGGGAGGGCTTAGGGGGTCAGAGCTCTAGTGGCCACGATTTCTTGCCTTTCTTCGTCTTCTGTCTCTCGTCTCTGCATGCTGACCCTGATCAAGTCAGCATGTAGTTAACGCACACTTATACACATACACACCCAAGTACACATGCACTCCCACAGTACATTTCTTCCTTCGTCTTGTTTCGTTTTCCCCTCCGAGTCTCAGTTTTCCTGAGAGCGATCTAATTTCCTGAGACTCCCAAAGCAGCCAAGAGGAATGTGATTGTCATGGTGATGTAGCCCGGAGGCTGTGGATTGAATTTTGGGGGGGGCAACCATGCTGCTCTTTTAGTGTGAGCGTGTGCCGGGGTTTCAATTTTACCGACATGATTTGAACGTTCAGTGCCGCCAAAGCTCATAGCACCTGTGCACCACAGCTAACTCGATTATTAAGACCGTGTCTGCGCCACGGCGATGCAATCTAGAAGGCCTATTCAAACGTATCAGCCGTTCGTGTACGGTTAGGAATCTGCTTACCAAAAATTATGATCGGCAATTCGAAACAAGTCAATTTCATGTAGCATAGTGGGACTGAAGAATTCAGGCATCACTCTCATTTCTTCGTCAACCTTCCAATAGAGTGTTCGATGGTCTGACGGCCCAGGGTGAAGTACTTAGTTGATCACTCAATATGACTTCGTGAGCCAGTAAAGCGATTTCAGGGTCCCCGTACAGCCGGAAGAAGGGCGATGCAGAGATAGTAACATTGACACCGGTCACTATCCGCAGAGCAGTGCACCAGGATGCTCCCCGAAGCCGTCAGGCCCAGAAATACTCCTGCTATAGAACACCGAAGGGCATCTGTCCGGAATGAGACTCGCTGGAACTTCAGCAAACACTAAGGATCATCTGCAGCACTCATGCCACACTGGTCAACATGGTACCATTGGAGTTCCACAACAAGAATACAGGTGGGAGTGTTCTAATTATTAAACTTCAGTCAACAACAACTCCATAGACTGGCCCCCTGGTATTCATGTTAAACATCTTGTTAATGTTCTTAAAGAAAATAGTACCAAAACTACCTAAACTCCAGCTGTTTCAAATAAAAATTGTACCTAAATAATTTATGATAATTTAAATTGCTGTTCTTAAAGAAAATGGTAGTAGAATCCAATGTTTAAAAGACTTGTAACTAAATATTTTGTGGTAACTTAAATTGATGTTCTCAAAGAAAATGGCATTAATAAAAAATTGTTACTGGTTACAAAAGTATTTTATTGTAAGTCCTGTCACTCTGGGCTCCAGCACACTTTTCGCTTCCGCTAGGCCAAGTACTCTGCTTATTAAATTTTGCGTAAGGGCCTAAGTGGCCGTTACATTAGGAGAAAACATTATTGTTTCAGGGTTGCCTGAAATCTAAAATTTGGTGCTTATATTCTTCTAACGTTATTCTCTGAACACTTCAAAGGCAGAAAAAGCAATGATCTATTGCTTTCTGGGTGTCGGTAACACTTCATTTGGTAGGTTTGTTATATAGAATTAACGTCACTGCATACACGGATTTTTTAAATTCTAATATCTGGATTAGTAATTTCCATTTTCACAGATTATCTATTAAAAAGAATTAAAATAATATAAAATTAAAGCAGACCACAAAAATACACATTTCGATGGTCAATATGTAAATTAGACAAAAACGTCTGGACAAATATGTGAGGTCATGAATCAAAACTGTGTGAAGTAGCAGCTAGGGGCGGCGTATGTTGTGTGAGGAAGAGGAGAAGTTGTGCTGACCTTGGAGCGCTTATACAATTTCTTTGAACAAACACGTAGTTGGATTATGGGAGTTAATCTCTGTGTGTGTGTGTGTGTGTGTGTGTGTGTGTGTGTGTGTGTGTGTGTGTGTGTGTGTGTGTGTGTGTGTGTGTGTGTGTGTGTGTGTGTGTTTCGAGGGGGATGAGTGTGTGGGTGAACTATTGCCAATCATGTCATTGTACCTCAGTTTATTTTACAGTGAATGCAGTGAAAACAGCAAAATAAACTCCACGTGCGCTGGGGCTGTATAAATGCAAATCAGCCGTGATTTAGAACGATTGATTCATTACTAGGCGTACTGTCAGTGGGAGTAAACGCCACAGGGATCCATGTTCACGAATTGTAACGCTGTAGGTTTTAACTGGAGGCAAAATAAAATTTAAAATCCAAACGTTCTGCTAAAAATCCAGTATTTGGGTTATTAGACCAAACCGTGACGTATATAGTTTTGCTAAATAAACACTTATTTAACTGAGTGACAGAGCAATACATATGTTTAAATAAAGGAAAAGTATCAGTTCTACATCTGCTGTTGAAGCCTAAGAAAGAATCGACGATAGATCATCACATTGTTAATTAAAACCAACTTTAAAAATGCTATACAGGAAAATATGTAATTAGAAAGTATAATTGCATTAATAGTTGCACATTAGATATAAAATATCACGTATAAACTATTTATTAGGATCACTGTAACAACCACAATATTCAGTAAACTAAGCGACTAGTATAAGTAACTCAAAGAACCAATGGGTTTCATGTTAAGGGTAAAGTATACAGTTTAAAGTATAAGGTACTGCCAATACGTAACAGAAATTAATGTTAATGATTACAGAAATACCAGGCTACTCATAGTTGACACTAGACAAAGTACTCGGCTGTGCATTCTGTGTTTCTTGGTAACCAAATGTTTGCATAATATGGAATCAAATTAGCTGTAATGTTAAATCGTGAACAAAACAAGGTCCTACACAAACTCGTTTCTCCCTTATTTCGTTGTAATCTAGTATGGAAATTTCTTCCAAAGGCATTGATAATCGTGTCTAGCACAAGAAAGTACAAGGAAAAGGCAATAATATCATGTTGTTCACAGCACGTGATGTGGTGATGCTCTAACAAAACGAAGCTCTGAGGAACTAATGAAGTGTTAGGAAAACACAAAGTGGCAACCACATACCTGCGCGTGTAGGTCACACCAATAACACTGACCTTCACCTCCAATAACACTTCAAGCGCGCACGTGCACGCACACTATTAGTAAATCGATCTGTATTTCTTCTAGTCTCCTTTACGCGATACCTCTTTATGCATATCAAGGTGTAATCACTTCAGCAACTGTGTACAAAGGATAAAAACCACTGATGAGTTTATTATGAACGGAAGATGCTTGACTGTAGTAACTTGATTTGTTATCGTTTCTCCTATTGAATTATTTGCCTGACGATTCACTCACTGAACGTTAACTGAGCACTTAGTATAAGGAAGTAATATTATCTCATAAAATGATTATTAGGTGTAGCTTAAGAAATGCCTTGAATCTTTTTAAATTCCCTAATAGTTTATGCTGAAAATATGTATATCGGAAATTTTTTGATGTTTCAAAAGTTATCCTCTTCCTAATATGCTGCAAGTTTTTTCATAAATGGGTCAAGTTCCTAGATGTATTTCCGCGTGATTCACAACGCCTTCCTTCTTTTCACCTTGGTCGACCAGCCGCCCTTGGTTTCCTTACTTAGAAAGTAAGCAAAGATAACGTTAGGCATGAGATCTCTAAGGGTTCATTTATATAACGTGACAATAGATGATAGGTCTTCTTTTCCAAATTGTGCTTGTTATCTTGTCCATATGTGTGTAACCAATCAATTTAGTAACCACCGTTTTTCTTCACTGGATCCAAGATTTCCTTAGTACGATACGTTTTCTGGTTTACAGTGACTCGCACTAATCTTTTCTATTCATTACAAGACATTTCAATGCGTACAGGGTCTTCATTCCGTTGTCTGACCAATAGTGTCTAAAGTTGAATCGGGGGACACGGGTAGTTTGTTTTATACGACTTTGGTTATGTCAATTCTTTCTGGTTAGTCGTAGGGGCAAGACTTTCTTTCTTGCAGATTTTAGGTTCCGTGCAAAGAGATTAGAATTTTCTTCCCTCTCGATTTTCCCTGTTCCACGTATAGATCTCTAAGCGCCGGCGTGATATTTGTTATGACCTCCTTTCTTACAAAGAAGATCTAAATGCTCACCTATGCTGGTTACGTCTTGATTTGGTTGATAACAATTGGTGAGAACCAAGTAAGATATCAAGACTATCATCAAAGACTATAATTTCATTAAGTTTTATACTTATTCGCTGCATGTTTCACGCGCAGGGCAATATTTTATAAAAAGGATTTCTCCGTAGTGTAAACTCAGAGTTCTAAAAATAACTACATACATTTTCTTATGTTAATTAGTGATACAATTAACATTTTTCATAGTCTAAAATCAGATATAAAATATTAGAGATGACTAATTCTAAGTAAGGTACAACATTTTACAGTCTAAAATTTAATTCTGTTACGATTATATTTCATCAACATATTAATACACTTTACGACTTACAAAATATATTTTTATTCTTATGAGGCATAAGTAAATTACTCACATGATTCCATACTCAGACGCAACGTGTGTAGGTGCTTGTTATATAAAAAATTAAAGGAGCGTATAAAAATTGTTAAGCCATATCAAATTTAACAACTACAATGAACATTTTTATCAACATATAACAAAATTGTAGAAAGCAATATGGATTAGCTAATTTGAACTTCTTATTACAAGATATCAAACGAAATGTGTTAAACGTAAATGTAAATAGGAACTTATCAAATTTGCCGATATTAAACTTAGTCAGTCGATTCAGTTATATTTGTTAGTTTAGCAAATTTAAAAGGAGATGTAGTTTTCTATTATCAACGTGCTAAATAAAGTGTTCTCCTTTATTAATATAATGTTAACCAAAGTAAGATGCAGTTGTACACATAACACTTCAATGCATCTGACCACACTAGCGAATGTACGGAGAATGTAGAGATTGTCCTTGTTTTCTGTTTCTCTCCTTGTTTGACCTTTGCGGTGTGTCTCAAAATGCATACATTGAAACGTATAATATAATACTGGCTAAGTATTACTTCAGAGACGGTTTGCTAGTTCGGGACGAACAGGATTAAGGAAGACGCAGTTTAAAGATAGAACTCTCTCAAACAGGTGACAGCGTCCTTCCACTCGTTTCTCCGCTAATCGAGCAGGTGTAGCCTCATTCAAGGCAGCACTTAATTACGTTCCAGACTGTGCTGGAAAGCAATTGAAATGTGTATTTTACTTACACGCCGCAGTAAGGATTGTAAGTTATTCTGGAACACCTGTGTTACCTATATGACCCACAGTAGCTGGCTTTGTCATACGGTTGCCATGAGCGATTTCTTTAGTGCTGATCGTGTGGTTGTCGAAGTATAGCGAGCAGTGATAATTTTGTTATAATTAGTGCGAAACTCAATAGTTGACAACAAATAAACAAATGAAACTTGGATTATTGTATGAGAGTACCTTGTTGATTACAAATTTATAATTTTTGAATAATTAAAACTGGTAATTAGTGACTTCATTGGTGTCTGAATTTTGTTTCCACTGTCCCATACGATGATCAGTGGGACAGTCGTAGCAATATTTATGAAAATATGTTTTTTCTGCAGAATATAAAGGTTAGTAGGAAACTAACAAATGCAACAGTAATACTATATTGCATAAAACAGTAAAATACAAACATGGTAGGCGTTATCAAATAACTACAACTTAGAATCAGTATAGAAATGGCGGAAGTTTATACAATCAGTGACAAATATATTTATTTACAACAAAATATATATTAATTGTTCCTCTCGTATACGTTGAGGCCAACTGAACTTTTATATGAATTAAAGTTGAATTTAAGAAGCAACAGAGCTCTTTAAATATGTATAATACGCAAAATATATAGATTTTAAATAATTAACTTTCTTTACAAAAATATTTTATAGCTAAGCACAATAACTTCCCTCATCCCCACTTCTCCACTCTATTTGCTAACTGATCGCATTCTAAAGTCTATTTCAAGTTTAGATTGTAGTGGCCTTGTTTATAATATTTGAAAATTTAGATACCGGTATTGGTAATTAATTCAATATTTGTAGCTTTCTCTTATAGTACTTGTCCGCAAAGCACAGCATGTAAAAAGATATATTTTTATAATGTTTCGTATTATGAGCGACAGTTGTAAGGAAATAGGCTGGCCACACATTTTTACAGCTTTAAATAATGGTAACACCTTAATTTATTGTCTCAAGTTGATATTACGTTTACTACTGTTATTCAGTCAGCGACCGCTTATACTGGACTGTTTTTAACATTTGTTTTGTCTAACGTTGACCAGAGCTTACTAAGGAAAATATTGGTAATTGAAAAGATTTTTTCATACACAACTTTTGTTAAAACTCTGGTAACTTAGAGTAGTTATTTTTAACAGAGTATTTGGATCAACCAGGTTTTAACCAGCCATCCAATCTACCTCGGAAACTTTACATTATATTTCAATATTATTCGTTAAGCGTTTCTGTATTTTCTAATAGCAGTTGTCGCTACGCATTTGTCATTACTATCTGTGTTGTGCATTGTGACATTTTGGACATTATCCATCCACCATGAACATTTAAACACTGTCGTCTTCCGTACTCCTAAAGTCTTCCTGTTGGTACTTTTACTATTTCATTAAATACTTCACCTGCTCCGTAGCCTTCTTATTTGTAAGCGACCTGTATCTTCCTTACCTCTCTGTGACACTTCGAAAAAATGGAAACACAAAATGTAATTCCCTTATGTTTCCTCTTCCTTAGTTTTCTCTTCCACTACACACATAATCATTATTACTAACGTACAATAACCATTACCATATCACTCGAGTGACAGAAAACCAATTTAATGTATTCGCATAATTAATGTAGCGAAATCAAATAGATAAACAATGATTTTAACAAGCAAAGAAATATGAATTACAGCAAACAAGACACTACAGGATGCTGAACACACATATACTCCAGTAGGCCTACTACACAAAGATTAACCAGACACTGTGACAGGGTACATTTTTGGTTTTTTTGGTTGTAGTGGGGCGTCTTTGGTTTGGTGTTCTGATTACACATATCGGGTCGAGGCCGATGACTCCGAGAGATACAGGAGACAACAAAACACGCCCCCGGCTGCAGCAGAATCGGCAAGTACACAACTCATGTTGTTCCGCTAAATGAACTCTGTTGGCATAAACTGTTGTTGGCATAAACTCGTCGCCAAATGTCAGTTGCTGGCAGAAGTGATATCCTTGTTTAAGGAGAAAAGCAAAGTAACATCTGTGACAGTTATCGAGAATTATTCTATTAAATAAATGTTATAAATTATATTTACGAATGCTTAATCAGCGCTTTAAAGCTGTCTCTTTTGTACTTTTATTCGAAGAAAAAAGTGCTTTTAGAAATAGGCGATTGTGCAGTCACAACTTTTTCAATAAACAAATAATTAAAAAGACACGTGCCACGAATTTAAAGAGACGCTTGGCTTTTGGCTCAGCAGCCAAACAAAGATGTTCCACAACGACCACACTATTATCCTTTGTCATTACCAATCATTATCTTTCCTTGTTATACCTTTCATCATGCTACAGTCAGACCAGTCTCACTAGCCGCTGAGAAAGTAACCGGTCTGTGGGAGGTGAACGTAGAATTGAAAGCGCTTGATCCTACAAGTTTGGGGGGGGGGTCCCACAGTAGGTTGGTACCACGTCTGGTTAAAACAAAATCTGTCTAAGAATCCTATTGAAACAAAGAAATACCAAGGAAAGCCTTGACGATGCATCTTTATTGGAGAAGAAAGAGAGGCTGGCCAAAACTGAGATAGATTAATGATTTGAGCAATCATGCCAAACTACTTACACTGTGGGAGAGGAGAGCCTTCGCGTCATATCGTAGTCGCTGGAGTGGGTTTATGGAAGAGGTTTATGGATTTAGCAACGTGTTGCAGCACCAATGATCGAAATGATAAAGTTTAAGTTCACACTTTGCTACGGCAAACCAAAAGAAAACAAAATTATTTTAAATAAAATAAATGTAGTTATGAGAACCAGCTAGTAACATAGCATTACTTGTGACGTAATAATTGATGATGCTAACAACTGATGAAGATTACATCTCAGATCTTGACAAAGCATGCGTGAGTCTTAATGGCGCCGCAAGATAAGTTTCCATTAAGTTTCCCTAAGTCCATTTAGTCTCTCTTTTCCTGTATATTTCTACTTTTTTCTCGATTTACTTTGCATCAATATACGTCTGTTTGTTCTTCTGATATGCTGCCTATTAGATAATTAATTTTTGTTCAATAATTCATATTGTATCTTTTTATCAACCTTTTCTTGTAGTTCTTATAATTTGTTTTAGTAGAATTATCCATTATTGTATTGTATATACTTTTATTTTGAAGACAGCCTATATCGGAATACTTTTGTTTTATTGTCTATATTCGGTACAAATTTATCATTTTTTATAGCATAGTCTGGTAATCGGCCTATCTCAGCCTTTATAATTTTGACTTTACAGGTGGGTATTGACACTGTTTTTATAAGAGCATATGATGTTTTAACAATGAACATATGAATAGATCCAAATATATTGTTTTCACGTCGATATTGAAAGTTGATGATATAAATCACAGATTGTTTGAGTATACAAATTGTGTCTGTTCACACATTTTGTCAGTGTTTTATTGTATTTTGCTGCGTTTCCAGTTATATTTTTGTACGATTCACTTTTATATGGTTTTTTATGCTTTCACATTTAGTTTTACACTTTGATTTTGCTTTGATAAAAAATGACAAACTTAATTACAAAAATTAATTACTGTCGTCTGTTATTTTTAAAACAAAATTAACGTGCGTATGTATTCTTACATGAATATTGACATTATTGACACTTACTGAATATTACATTACATAGACACACAAACACAACACTTCTATAAACATGCGAAGCGAGCACAAACACACAAACATGTACGTTGTTGTCATTATTACTTATGACCATGTAGATTATAGGAATATGGTCAACAGAAATAACCATGTAGAAACAACGAAAACAAAATGCCCTAGGCGTACTTCATGTATTTCTACCTTGGTGTTTGTATATTTCGTCCCTGTTAGTTTACGCTACGTCTTTTCGGATATTCAGATAGTTTTTTCATAATGAACTGCAATTTTTAATAAGTATGAGACAGTATTCATAGTTTCATTCTCTACGCAGCGTTATCAATTATTTTTTTAACTTTATTTTAATATTAAATCAAATACTATTAAACCTTTTTCTGCTTCTTTTATCTTGCTTTCTCCTACACCCTGAAAAAAAAAAAATAGTTCTATTTTCTTTCAGTTTAGATGTCGTTTATTATCAGCAAAATTACACTTCCAAGTAAGAGATAAAAAAAAAATTACATATAAACTTCAAAAATTGCCTCTGTTTAAATTTATAAAGCAATGGTAGCATAAATTTATATCCGTATGGTAGCATTTATATAACTGAATACATGTGTTTTTCTATTAGATCAAACTTATCTAACTGCGATATATTGCGTCCGAAGATATTAACTGGCGTCGTGGTACATGATAAAATATATTAATAATATTTAATTTTAAAAATAATCATTAGTTTATTTTTTAAAACATTGTTTTGAAGGGGGAACTGATCACTAAAATATGTTTACCAGTTTCGCCAGTTTTAAGAACTACATTTCAACTGAGAAACGATAGGTATAGAGGAACAGCAGGCTTCGGTGTTGGGGTAGGTTACGCCCTCTTAAACGTCTTTCTCTGTTAATTTAAAATGACCTTTTTGTACGTTTTGTATGTTTGTATATTTCTCACCGTTTAAGTATGTCAAGATTTTGGCCCCTTGTGTTTACGAATAAGAGTACCTATGGTAATTGTTTCTCCCCGTTTGGGAGAGGCAAGTGAAGATTGCACAGATAATTCTCTCATCACAAATGTTTGTATTGCTTTAAACAAATTGGTTATACTGCACAACGATCTGCAACATACGGGTATATTTGCCTAAAGTTACTTCCTCATATTACTATGTTGAGAATATATCAGTAATATATTAGACTACTTTGCTGAAATATAAATGCAGAAATATAGGAAATTTTCATTTGGAAAATGAAGATTGTCAAATTCTTCTTAACCTTCCTATTACAAAAGGGTAAAGTAGGGAAGCAACAACACGATTTGTAGAATAAAACGTATTAAAAAACATTTACTAAATTATTAAAATGTATTATACTGTGGGTTCATTTATTGTATTTACAATTAATCATCTTCATCTTCAAGGAGTAATCCAAGGATGGTTTGTTCCGGTCTCAAACGGCCAAAGAGTCTAGAGGTGGTCACTCCAGCGCTTCTTCGGACGTCCCACACCTCTCCGTCCCTTCGGCGTATAGTTCCATAGTTATTTAATATATAATAATCTATAATAATTATAACAAATATACATAGACGGAACGAAAGAAACCCAGAATGTCACTATCGGATTAAATTGGCTATTGAGAATCTGGCGTCTTCAAATGAGAAGTCTTTATTAAACTAACGTCTTGTCCAAGGTCTAAAAGATTTCTGAAATTATCTGAAACCACCAAAACGTTTCTGCCAATGGCAGTGGGAAAGAATAAACTGAAAAGAAAAAGGTAAATAACAACAAGAAGAAGAACAACAACACAAATAGTAAAGGAGAAGGAGAAAAAATTAAAGTTAATTACCGTGGTTAATGTGTGACAGGAAGTAGTAATAATCAATTAAACAAGAATGAATACAATTTTTGCATAAGATTCAGTCAATTATTACCAACGAAAGAACCTCCTTTAATTAATCTACAAATTTTATTTTATAAAATAATTTGTCTTAAGAACGTAACTAAAAACAGTTACTGTAATATTAATGTCAGTTAAATTAAGAATTCTGATTATCTTGTTGGTACATCCTCTTCGTTCACTTTTATAAATATTATATATATTGTAGCATAACAGAATTTTCACCTTAAAATTTAACTTAATACAACATGAATGAAGAAGAAAAGGTCGAGAGTGAGTAAGAAAAAGTAACTGGTTAAAAAATAAACTAAAGAAACTGTTCATTAAGTCGATAAAATGTTAATAAAATTAAACTAAATAACAAAGAAAACTCTTGGTCCATATACAAATAACAAACTATATAAAACCCCAATAAAACAGCAGTATACCCAGTAGGTTGGGGAGCAGTAAAAAGAAAAGACAAAGGTAAACAGGTAAACAAAATATTGATAAGGGGAAATTTATGAAATTAAGGAGCAGAGAAACCCCAAGACACAAAACCAATAACAAATTAATAAGGAGCTGTAAATGAGAAAAGGACATGAAACCACAAGATAAGAAAATGCTAATATAATGAGAAGGAAGAGACAAATATATCAAGGTTCATAAAAAGAATATAGCAACAAGAAAGGATATCCACTAAAACCTTATGAGGAATGAGTATACCCAATTCTTATACATTTAAAACCAATGATAAATGTCAGACCAAATAACAAGTTACAGGATACAATACAGTGAAAAATAAAACTGTAAACTAAATTGTAAGCCTAGTTTAAGAATAACAAGTGACATACTATAAGAAATAAACAGTGAAGGAAAATAAAATTATTTAAAAGAGACTACCATTAGTGTAGAGAGATACCAGATAAAATTAGCATAAGAACAAAAGACAGTTTACTAACTGAGAATATTATTAGTGATAAGAATGTTTTAAAGATTAGATACAAATGAAGAAATCCTAGATATAAGATGTTTTATTATAGTTGAGTGTTACAAAAAAGCAACCTAAATACAAAAGACAGTTTAATAACTGAAAGTATTATTAATGATAAGATGTTTATAGTTTAATCAAATTAGGTATAGTAAGTACAAAAGACAGTGAAGAACTGAAAGTATTATTATTAATAAAATGTTTTATTTTAACCAAATTATATATAAAAAAAAATAATAGGCATAAGATGTTTTTGTTATGTTTAAATGATATAAAAAATTTAGTAGATATAAGATATTCAGTTGTATTTGAAATAATGTTCAACAATTTCCAAGTTTGTTAAGGCAGGGTAGGTAATAGGAATATTGTATTTTTTATTAAACTGTAAACCATATAAAAATTATAAGGCAAATTAACAAACACACCACAATAGAATAACAAACCAGCATTGTAAACCAAAATCACCTATCATAGAATCAAACTCAAATAAATAAATTCAATCAAACTGCATATAATGAATAGAAACTAGTCCATACAACACAAAGATATAAAAATGTAATCAGTACAGATACAAATAATAGCAAATGTAATGACAAAAGAAGAAAATTAACTTTATTTGGAAATAACTAATACTAGGCCTAAAGGGTACTCAACTCAGATAAAAAGCAAATTAATCAATATTGGAATATTATAACAACAAATTATTAACAACAAGCAATAATCATGGAGTGAGTAATATTATTTAATGGAAATATTAACATAAAAACACTTGTAAACTATTTAAATACTAAATTTGTAAAAAATACAAGGCCTACAATAAATAGCAAACATTGTAAATTTTAGGCTTATCTGAACTTAAAACAGACCCAGTTATATGTTAAATTATGTAAAATTAGCTTAAGAATATTGCTGAATAGTTAGATTTTCGTAAAATTAATAAATAATTGAGTTACAGCAATAAATAGGAAAACTTGTCATGTATGTTTATGAGTTGAAATCAAATCCAAGACATGTAAATCAAGCACTCCAGTGTGGACGTTTATACCATTATACGTAATTTCTATTAAACGTAATTTAATAATTTAAATTAATTCTTTAAATTTATATTCTTGTAGTGGACACTCACTGTAGGCCTCCAATTAAAAATACTTCCATCAAGTACAGTTTACAGAGATTAAGTCATAATTTATAATAAAGCATAGTGTAATTATGACACAAAAACACAATAAAAATATTAGTAACGCCTATAATAATAGTAAGGCATGCAAAGAATCTCATGTATGTTTAGAGGCACAGTTGGTAATATGACGTTTACCTTCCCCAAAATGCAAACTGAATAGAAAACAAGCAATGTTTGTCTAAGACAGTGCCAGAAACATTATTGATATCGTTGCAGGAAAGACGAATATGGCACTTATGAAATTAAAGAGAATGGAAGGGATTACTAGAAGTTAAATAATTGAAGATTTGTAACGGGGTGTGACTTTTTCTGTACTCATCGATCGTTTTATAAAAAGTGCTTAAAATACACATCTACCTATAAAACAAATAAGAATTGTTTTACCTCTACCTCTTGCGCACAAAGTAAGCTAATTTAGCGCAAGAACTGCAAAACAGGGAATCTATTTTTACTTTACAATCTGCTGGTTAGCATTGAAGCCGTAACATGCGATATTCAACAAACAACTGATTCGATTTAGTTAATCTTAGACAGTATAAATGGTAAGTCTGATACCGCTGTACATTAGAAAAAGACAATTTTTTGTCAGAGAAGTTACCAGTGAATAGCTGAGGACACTTTAAGGCATAACTGCGCAAACAAGTACTACTAATGATGGCTACATCTAAGACGAGGGTCAATAAAATGATGATGACGATGATGGTAACAGTTTTAGAGGATAGTATTTTAATATTGCGATTATTTTAGGAAATGTATATGTCTGCAGCAATTTATTGACAAATAAAAAAATATTGAATAATTTATTTTATTTATCAGTAAATTGCTGCAGACACATTTATTTCCTAAAATACAAAAATATTCGCTCCCGCAGTCTGTAAAATCATATCTACAGTGGGTGTAGGTAAGTAAATCACATCTTTACCTATACGCCACATCTGTAGAATTTGAAAGTAATGTCCCTCCATATTACTGAAGTGATATAAGAAAGTTTTGGTTTGAGAAATTTTATCTGCAGGAAGTATTATCACCTAGGACTACCTCATACAGTGTCTTTTCCTTAATTCCTCAGTATTAATCTATTAAAGGACCTAGTAGTTGTTGGCGTTTATACCTTTAGCTCACAAACCTCTTTCCTTTTGAGATTTCACAAAAAGGAGTAAGGGAGTGGGCCCGGGAGTAATTGTAAGAGATCAGAATTTAAAAAAACAACAATTTTTATGGGATATGAAATTGAATAGTTTTTACTTCAATACAAAAATACTGAACTACTGAAAATATCCGGTAATTTTGGGACACCGGACCCAAAGAAATGTCCAACAATTTCTTACGCAATTTGAATATTATACGCAGGATAATAAAATAAACAATATTCAAGTGCTCAGGATTGGAAATATCAACTTTGAAACGGCAGGCCTATAAGTTTACCTAAAATTTAAAACAATTTTTAAATTTAACCGAACTCCAAATATAGTTTTACACTGAAACTTGTGGAAACTTACAGGAACTACAAGCATAAATGGAAGTCAAAATGTTATTAAATTCTGAAATTTAATATTCAAAGTTCCGCAAAATATGAGGAATGTCTTCAAAATACAAAATTGGTTGCCTATTATTATTAATTATAAAATTAAATTAAATCTGTCATTTAGGTTTCTAAATGTTGAACTGCCTTTGAGAAGTCTACAAACTACGTTTGCAGAACTATTACATATTTTTATCAGTGATATTTGTTTATCGAAAATATTAGATTACCCTTATAACCTATATTAAGGAAACACACATTAACATGGTGGTTGGGAAACTTTTTGTCGATTGGGCCTTATGGTTTCAAATTCAAATTGAAGAAACTACAATCTCAATTGTATATATAATAATAATAAAAATAATAAATGGTTTACTCTGCTTGGTTTGTCTGCGGCTGAGTTTGTGAACAAAATAATTTGCGAACTGCAAAAAACTTTCTGTTTTGTAACAACAGCGATCATAATTATCGTTTGTACTGTGTCCGTAGCAATGAAAGTCTATAATACGGAATTCACTTTAGCAAGTCTTATATTTTAAATCACTAAAACTTGCAGCAACTAAAACGCTTTTATATTAGTGTTTTACATTGTTCTGAGAAGACAATGTTAACAAACATCTTACAAACACTTTGGACAACGTTGATAAGACCTTAGAATCAGTTGCCGTTAGTACGTTACATAAAAGATCATATAATCTGTTATGTGACGATTTCTTTAAGAGCAACATATCGTGTCATAGTATCACACATGTTTTGTTTAATCTAACATCTGCACATGTACAGCAAGATTACTGATGAGATTATAAATTAAACTTTCGCATTTTAGTAAAAATTCTTATACATTACACATTAACATTATTCGAATTTTACCTATATATGACATTATATAGGTACTTTAAAAAAGACTAATGATATTCCGGAACACCATTCTGACTTTCAGCTATCTGGAAAACACAGCATGGTCTGCTTCAAGAACATAGATTTGTAGGAGAGTAAACATCGAAGCAAAACGTCAACTGAGTCCCAATTTATATTTAATTTACAGTTATATGACAGAAGCTATTTAAAATCTAAAAATGTCTGCAATAGTTTTTCTTATCAATTTTTTTTTAATTCTGTTCAATTTGTGTTCTTCCTTCACACGGTTTCTCAAAGCAATCATTACTGTTTTGTTGTTTTTGTGATAGACAACGTAATAAGTTAGTGTCTATACCTTTATACTTATGTGGAACCATAAAATCTGAACTTCATAATGTTTAAAGGTAATTGAATATTACCTAATATAAGAATACGTTTAGACCGATTCAATTGAAACTCATCAGTTGTAACGCTACGGTATAACTACGTTCTGCACACACAGACGTAAGGATTGACTTAGCATTCTTTACAGTCAACATTTCAAATTTTTTATATTTATGTTTGATTTTTCCACGTCTTTTGTGTTTATTATTGTACAATGATTCTAGTTGCTAACTCTGTCTGTAGACGTGGTAATGAACTTACATATCAAGCATGTAAAATTAGCAAAGCGTCCGGTGTTTCTCTCACTTAAGCTTGTAGGATAAATTCCAGCCGTCAATCATACAATTGGCGGGTTTTACCCAAAAACACACTGGTCAGAAAAAAATCCTAGTGATCTAACAAATCTTTATTAATTCGACCTCGACATCTTACGAATCCGAACTCATCGGCAGTAGACGTAGGGCGCTGGTTTCCCTAGCACGTTATATACTAGCTACAAAATCCTGTAATTTATAGGGTAGCTAGGAGTCTGGATATACCGGGAGTGGCCAGCTCCCTGACGGCGAGTGGCGACAGGGAAACCTCAGAGAAAACTGCATTTGTAGATCTTGAGGACAAGAGAAGAGATGAATGTAAATTTGTGGAGGTTCCTGATAGAGCATAGGGCATAGGAGCATAGGTTTGTGTTCGTTTTATAGAGCATAGGAAAGATGACATTTTAGACGATTGGGTAGTCCATGTAGTTCGAGAGTCAGCTATCAGATGTTTGCGATAATCAAGACGACAACAAAGTATCACATACAAGAAAGTTACAGCACACTGCTTTTATGGGCTTTACAAGTTAATGGTGTCTTTAGAATACACGTTGACACAAATCCAGTATTGTAACTGGACCTCGGTTGTTAGAAATCATATAACTATAAAAAACAAACGCTTATTAAAATTGACACAGGTCCAAACAGATAAAAGGTTTGAATTTTTATTCAAATACTGTTCAAATCTACCAGTTTTAGAAAAATTAGATTAAAATTACATAAATTTTATCAGGTAAAACTGATATTTTACTCAAAGTTTCTTATAAATGTTAGAAAACAAAAATCGATAGGTACCAAAAGGAATAGATATCATTTCGCGTATTAATAATAATGTCCTATTAAAAAAATAGGTAAGAGGAAGTATACCAGTAAATACACACCGGACTGCTATTAGCAGTCCATAAACATATCGTGGGAATCTACATTGTTGTACACACGGAGTTACTACGTTACCCGCCGCCCTTCTGTCTCAAACGTCTGAACAGTTATAACAAATAACTCAATCATCGACCTTTACTGTTTACTGAAACACAGTTTTGAGCAACTGTTTCGTTTTTTTTAGAACTTGATAATGGAGTTTACTTGGTCGTTTTACCAGTTCTAGGTGAACTAGGTCGTTCTACCAGAGGTAGTCCTAGGTGATAATACTTCCTGCAGATAACATTTCTCAAACCAAAACTTTCTTATATCACTTCAGTAATATGGAGGGACATTACTTTCAAATTCTACAGATGTGGCGTATAGGTAAAGATGTGATTTACTTACCTACACCCACTGTAGATATGATTTTACAGACTGCGGGAGCGAATATTTTTGTATTTTAGGAAATAAATGTGTCTGCAGCAATTTACTGATAAATAAAATAAATTATTCAATATTTTTTTATTTGTCAATAAATTGCTGCAGACATATACATTTCCTAAAATAATCGCAATATTAAAATACTATCCTCTAAAACTGTTACCATCATCGTCATCATCATTTTATTGACCCTCGTCTTAGATGTAGCCATCATTAGTAGTACTTGTTTGCGCAGTTATGCCTTAAAGTGTCCTCAGCTATTCACTGGTAACCTCTCTGACAAAAAATTGTCTTTTTCTAATGTACAGCGGTATCAGACTTACCATTTATACTGTCTAAGATTAACTAAATCGAATCAGTTGTTTGTTGAATATCGCATGTTACGGCTTCAATGCTAACCAGCAGATTGTAAAGTAAAAATAGATTCCCTGTTTTGCAGTTCTTGCGCTAAATTAGCTTACTTTGTGCGCAAGAGGTAGAGGTAAAACAATTCTTATTTGTTTTATAGGTAGATGTGTATTTTAAGCACTTTTTATAAAACGATCGATGAGTACAGAAAAAGTCACACCCCGTTACAAATCTTCAATTATTTAACTTCTAGTAATCCCTTCCATTCTCTTTAATTTCATAAGTGCCATATTCGTCTTTCCTGCAACGATATCAATAATGTTTCTGGCACTGTCTTAGACAAGCATTGCTTGTTTTCTATTCAGTTTGCATTTTGGGGAAGGTAAACGTCATATTACCAACTGTGCCTCTAAACATACATGAGATTCTTTGCATGCCTTACTATTATTATAGGCGTTACTAATATTTTTATTGTGTTTTTGTGTCATAATTACACTATGCTTTATTATAAATTATGACTTAATCTCTGTAAACTGTACTTGATGGAAGTATTTTTAATTGGAGGCCTACAGTGAGTGTCCACTACAAGAATATAAATTTAAAGGATTAATTTAAATTATTAAATTACGTTTAATAGAAATTACGTTTAATGGTATAAACGTGCACACTGCAGTGCTTGATACAAATACAACTTAACAAGAATATGGGAAGTAAATTTTATCTCATGGAGTACCAGTAATTGCGTCACAGTTTCCAAACCATGTTGAACCCTCAGTATGTGTGTACTACACACAATCGGCGTACAATCGTCACCAGATGTACAGGAAAAACATCTCCATAATTTAATTAGGACTTGAAAAAAGTTCAGCAGTGACTATGTTCTATACGTAAACTGAAAACTCGATTACTTTACTTCCTCTTCCTTTTAAAGATCTCGGCCGAGTACAAACTTTACAAAGAGTTTAAGCACACTTTTCATGCCATGTTAAAATTCTATTCATCACCTCAAAATCGTCATTGAAGCCCGGAATCCTATTTGAATCACAAATTCTTTATATAAGGCTGACTAACTCGTTCATTTTAGTTGAGATATTAATTCTCTTTTCTCCATATTTTATTTTATTTAAATAATGTACTTTTCGACGCACTGTTAACATTCAATGTCAACCAAGATGATAAAGTGAATTAATATAAAAGTTTTAATCTTTTAAAGTGGGTAACAAAAATGTTCAAAATTTAAAGAAAAAATACTTATTTACCGCTTATTAGTACATAAACATTAATACATACATTGTCCTTCATTAATTTATTAAACAATTATAACTGTTCACAGTATACAACAATGAAGGAACAACCAACTGGGTTCCAGTAATTAGCTACAAACAACTAAACACTTAAAATTATCGTCACATACAATCGTAATACTACATCCACAACATTACAACAAACCCTACGATACAGTAAACTGATTCGTACGCGTACAGTGAGATAAACCTCACCAATGCCAATTTTGTGCAAAATTGTACAAAATAATAATTTCATATACTTAATGTGGATTTTGCGTTGCACTTGTTTCTGTTTTAAGTAATTGACTAAACCTTGTACGATCAATTTACTCTTTCGTCCCACAATTTCGTGCTATTATTTTGTCACTTTTTAAATTTACTAATACACTTCTTTACCAGGATTCTTTCACTAGTTTTTGCATTTTTCTATATTGCCAATACGTTTAGTAGTCTATTTTTACATATTTTCTGAACGGAAATATACTTTCTTTGTTAATTCACAAACTTTAAAGTAGTCAAAGTTTTGTTTCTATACGTACCAAATTACGTTATAGGCAACCATTTGTCAACCTGTTGAAAACAAGAATGATCTTGAAACCTAAAAATCTTGAAACCGTAGTAAAGTTTTGAATTAATTAATATACTCTGTTTTAGTTACACCGCAAACACAAACAACGTTATAAAGTCAGTTACAACCGACTATAATGAGACATAAACTACAAATTATCCTCAGCCGAATGTTACGTACGTATGTAACAAATAAAGTGTCAGATTGTTCATTGCACCTTCAATATGGCGGAACCGACTCTAGCAGTACGTGTTATCCACTGATCTCTTAAATAATATACACAACAGGCAATGTAGTTGTACATAACAACAAAGGCACGATTTCATAAATTGCAATGTTTGTGGACAGTAATGTGGTAATTTTCGCATTAATAGGTTGGCTAATCTGTCCTTTCTGATATTGCGCTACCATGTTTATACAACGTTCAACGTTACAGTTGTCCGAGCTACGGCTGACGACAGACGTCATTACGTTTGCTCGCTTGTTCTGTCATCATCATTTTCCTTGTCGTCAGACAATCATTGTAGGCCTTAGGCCACAACACATATTGCATACTTGCAATGAATTAGCAATACATTGCTAATTCTATTTCATGTAGCTTGAGTGCCGCGTACTCGCGCCTCAAGTCTTACGACAATTCATACGACATTCGTCTAGGCCTTAGGCCTTAACGTTTTAATCTGAGTGCCGCACATTTGCGCCTCATCTAACATGTAGCGTTCTTAACGACTCTGTTTATTCAAAATCAAATTGTTCAGACTTAGCCAATCTCAACACCGTGATATAAGTGTACAGAACTTAATAAATGTATTATACAGTCCACTATCGTCATTATTCTGCATCCTGGCAATAGCACCACAAGCATCATTCTTCCTAACATTAACATTTTTTTTTGGTCCTATCGGGCCGCATCTTAACATTTTTTTGGTCGCTCCGTGCCTGGATTCGTCATTCACCTTTTGCAACTTAACAGCGTTTTCATCATTTTTCTGCCCCAATTTCTGGCCATCACGGGCGATTCAGCACATTCGCTGATCCGACCGTCTCGGGACTTACTTCAGCATTTATTTCATCGCCATTGATCCTCGTGACGACACATTGCAAGAACATCCATGTGCTAGCGTCTACACTCCAGTTTGAGCAGTCATCTCTACGGTCTGTGTGTTTGCCATCTTGTCCACGACTTCGACGCTCCAGGACATCGCATAGCAGGTACCACATCATTAACAGCTGCGTACAATGGCTGAAGAAGGCCCCAAAGTGTTCGTCAGAAAGAGAGGCGGCATAAAGTCTGCCATAGTGCGTATTAATTCGGCTATTATTAGCTTTGATAAAAACACTAACACAAAACATTTTTTAACAGTTAGACTCGAAAGTCTAAAAAGCTTGGCAACAAAATACGATGAGGTACAGTCCGAAATTGAACTCATTTCTAAAGACATAAACGCTGCTCAAGAAGACCAAATTGAGGTTGAAGAGCTGTTATATTCAACAGAAGCCAATATCTTGCAGTTGATAGAAAGCTTCAACGTTCAGACTGTATCTCCCGTATTAACAAGCAACATACAATTAAAACCGATAAGTTTGCCCTGCTTCACAGGTAATATCTTAGAATGGCAGCACTTCTATTCAATATTTCTGGACTTGGTTCACGCCAGATCTGATTTAACCTCAGTGCAGAAATTACACTATATGTATTCGTCTCTGAAAAATGAACCGCTAGATTTAATTAAGGCATTACCTATTTGTAACGAAAACTATTCGATAGCGTTGAGTTTGCTGTCCGCTAGATATGACAACAAATTCATACTAGCTAAGTATTATATTCAGAATTTACTTGAAGTAAAGTCAACAGTTAAGGACTCTGTCCAAAGTTTGTCAGAGTTCATAAATACAATAACGTCTTCCGTTAATTCACTGGCGGCCATGCAACTGTCAGTGGATTCATTCGAGCTTATCACTGTACAATTATTGTCAACAAAACTGGACCATACCACGTTTAAATTATAGAAGGAGTCTATAGACCCCGATAATCTTCCTAACTTTCAAGGTTTCACTTAGTTTTTAAACGCACGTAGACAGTTGCTAGAAAATACACTGCCTATCGATGCCGGACAGCAGCTCAACAAGTCAACTGTAAGATTCAATAAATTTGACAAACATAAATCACGAAACTCTGCTGGCAGCACTGCATTAAAGTTATTACTCAGCTTCAAACAGTTATTTATGCTTATGCTGTAAATCTAGTCATCCAATTTACATGTGTGACAAATTTCGTGCATTAAGCACATCAGAAAGAGGGCAATTTATATTAAATCATAAACTCTGTACAAATTGTTTAAGACCAGATCATTTCTCATCTAATTGTAAGATTAAACAATCATGTAAGATCTGCTCAAAACGACACCATACATTGTTGCACATAAACAATGTGTCAAAGCCAGTTTCTGCCAGCAGCAGTAACTACTGTTCACTTAAATTACAATCTACAAATAATATTCTTTTATCAACAGCAATTGTGTTTGTCATCGACCAGGCTGGCAATAGACAACCCGCAAGAGTTCTATTAGATGCGGGGTCACAAATAAATTTTTGTACGGAATCATTTGCCAAGAAATTACGGCTTAACTTGACTAAATCTAACATACGGATTACAGGTACAAATAATACCGCTTGTTGTGCCACTAAGTTAGCGTCTATACGCATTATCTCACGCTATCAAAGATTTAGTTTCCAAGCAATATGCGCGGTCTTATCTGCATTAACTCGTAAATTGCCAGCACAATCTTTTGACATAAATCAGTTTAATGTCCCAGATAACGTTTATCTCGCGGATCTACACTTCAACATTTCAGCTGACATTGATATACTGTTAGGAGCGCAATTTTATTTAGATTTAATTTTACCTAACAAATATGTACGGGGTTCTCATTTCCCTACTATACAAAAAACAAAGTTAGGCTATATTCTAGCCGGCAATCTGCCCAAACACTGCCATTATAAGGGTCCTGCTGTTTCGTTCCTGGCTAGGAACAACGACAGTCAAATCCTAGCGTGTCTCGAGAAATTTTGGGAGACCGAAACTATCCCTGATAATACACCCATTAATAACGAGTCAGCTTGTGAGGAGCATTTCGTTAAGTCTACTCATCGCAATCAGGAGGGTAGGTTCGTGGTCTCGCTACCATTTAAGTCTGACAATCCCCAGTTGGGTGAGTCCTATGCTAGTGCTGAAGCGAGATTCTTGAGTTTGGAACGCCGGTTCATGCGTGATTCTAAGCTTGCGCGCGAATACGCAAATTTCATACAGGAGTATAAGGATCTTGGCCACAAGACGCTTGTCGACGATTGCTCCATAAATTCAGGTGTTTCAAATACTTATTATCTGCCTCACCATGCCGTCTTTTAACATTTTAGTTCTACCACAAAACTTCGCGCCGTTTTTGACGGCTCGTCCAAAACTACCAATGGCCTTTCTCTCAATGACATTTTGTTGGTAGGCCCAAACGTCCAACAAGACCTTTTTTCTATTCTTTTGCGATTTCGTGTGCATAACTGTTCTCATCGCCGACATCGAGAAGATGTATCGACAAATTCTGGTAGCTGAGAAAGATTGTCATTATCAACGTATTCTGTGGCGTGACTCTACCCTCGAACAGTTTAAACATTTTGTACTGCGAACTGTAACATACGGCACTGCTAGTGCTTCGTTTGTGGCTACCCGCTGTCTTAATCAGATTGGTAAGGATCATCAAACTTCTTTTCCTGACGCTGCGTCAGCTATAACCAATGATTTCTATGTCGACGATTTGTTAACCGGTGCAGACACCATTTCTGATCTGACCAAGTTGAAATCTGACTTAGGTACGTTGTTGTGTCAATACGGTCTCACTCTACATAAATGGGCATCAAATGAACCCAATGTGGTCGCAGATCATGACAATTTATCAAACAAACAGGGTAATGTGCGTACCTTGGGCATTCTCTGGAATAACACTACCGATTCATTTTTGTTTGACATCAGATCATTCCCCGTTGAATCAAGCATCTCTAAGAGGAAAATCCTATCGATTATCGCAGGTATATACGACCCACTCGGACTCGTCGGTCCCGTTGTTTTCCTGTACAAACAGTTTATGCAGCAACTTTGGCTGTGCAATCTTGGTTGTGATGAGCCAATCACCGGGCAATTACACTTGCATTGGCATTCATTATGCGATAAATTATGTCTGATCAGTAAAATCATTGTCCCACTTTCTATTCGCTGCAAGTCTAAAGCAAGGATAGTTGAATTACATGGGTTTTCGGATGCTTCTGAAAGGGGATATGGGTGTTGCGTTTACATTAGAGTCATTTATCAAGATTCATCGGCCTCTTGTCACCTTCTGTGTTCTAAATCTCGCGTAGCCCCCCTACGACAGGTGTCATTACCTCGCATTGAACTCTGCGCTTGCTTGTTGTTATCGCGACTCTTATTCAAGGTCGCCCCTGCTCTTCATTCCTTTATCAATAGTGTTCACCTCTATTCTGGCTCTATGGTGTCCCTTTACTGGATTCATGCCCAGTCATCTAGGTGGAAAACTTACGTCGCTAATCGTGTTGCCGAGATTCAGCGTCTTACGGAAGCCTACACATGGCATCACATCAATTCTCGACATAATCCTGCTGATATTATTTCTAGGGGATGTCACCCCGACGTTTTGCGCGATTGTTAGCTTTGGTGGCATGGTCCCGCTTGTTAGTCTCAATCTTCCGAGTCTAATCTTTTTCCACCCTTTTTACCTTCTAATCTGTCGTCTTCTGAATTCACTGCGGAGGAAAAACAAACCCCCAAATTTTCTCTAATGTCTACCCTGGCTATTGATCTTTCTAAGGACTTTTCTTCGTTGCACCGTCTGACTCGCGTATACGCTTACTGCTTTCGATTCATAAAGAACATTAGACTCTCCAGGGCTGAGAAAATATCGGGTGCTCTTACCCCCGTTAAAATTCATTCCACTCTCAATTTTTTCATAAAACAATCTCAGTCCATCCACTTCGCTGCCGAGATTAATTGTCTGCGTAATGGGTCTTCTGTCTCTATCAGAAGCAAGTTGTCTTCTCTGGACCCGTTCCTTGATGAGTCTGGCGTAATACGCGTCGGCGGACGATTACAGCAGTCGCAACTACCTTATGACAATAAGCATCCTATTGTCTTGCATCCATCGGCTTATATTACTCGCCTTATTATTGAACGCGAACACATTCGTCTACTCCACGCTGGTGCTCAACTCGTGCATCACTCACTTCGTCAACGTTGGTGGATCATTAACGCCAAGATAGTCATTCTCTCTATCATTCGTAGATGCGTCAAGTGCCTCAGGTTTAGTGCCAAACATCAGATTCAGAGGCTTAGTATTTTGCCATCCCAGAGTCACTCCTTCGCGGCCGTTTCTATTCTGCGCAGTTGACTATGGTGGTCCCTTCATGATTCGTCATGGCGGGCAGAAATCTAGGACTCTGTCAAAATCGTACGTGTCTTTGTTCATCTGCCTAGCAACTAGGGCTATTCATTTGGAATTAGTTTCCGACCTTACAGCCAACGCGTTTATAGCTGCCTTACGTCGTTTTATGTCCCGTAGGGGCATACCCAGCCAGTTATATTCTGATAATGGCACTAAAGTTAGGAAGGCCCGCAATGTTTTGCATGACCTTTACAATCTTTGGCATAATAAGGATGCCACCTCACCAATCCAATCCTTTACGACCTCTCAGGGTATTACATGGTCATTTATTCCGCCCTCATCACCTCATTTTGGTGGTCTTTGGGAGAGCGATATAAAGAGTTTAAAGTATCACTTGCGCCGCGTGGTACGCAAGTCTATACTCACCTTCGAGGAGTTTACGACAGTTTTGTCTCAGATAGAGGCATGTCTAAACTCACGTCCATTATTTGCCGTTTCATCGGATGTAAATGATCCGGTGCCACTTAAACCTGGCCATTTTTTGATTTGCGCACCATTAACGGCGTTATCTGATCCAGACTTATCTCACATTTCCATCTCTCGTCTTGGACGTTGGCAACGTCTCCAGAAGTTTGTCCAAGTAATTTGGAAAGCTTGGTCTCGCGACTACTTACATCAATTACAACAACGTCACAAATGGAAATTCGCCAAGGATAACGTTTCCATTGGTGACCTGGTTTTACTGATTGAGGATAACTTACCTCCATTAGCGTGGAAATTTGGTGTAATTACCGCCACATTTCCCGGCCCAGACAACTTAATTAGAGTACTTGACGTTCGCACGCCTACTGGCACCTATCGCAGACCAATCCATAAGTTATGTTTGGTCCCTACTAGGGACGAACAGTAAAAAAAGGAGAGTTTATTTTCCTTTGTATATATTTGTCAAAAATACATAAATCAGATGTTCAAGGAAGACTTTGTTAGTTATAAACACCTTTGTTTTTAGCATAAGCTTTAATTTGTATATTTGTGACTCAGAAACTGTTTGTTTTATTCAAGCAAGTGTCAGTTTATTTAATATGCAAAGCTTTAATTATTATTTTGTATTTTCGTATATGCAACATTCGATTTATGCCTCATGTCTTTGCTTACTATTGTTTTTATGTAAAAATTTTGGTATAATATTCGCATGGTCTGCAGCTGTACAAACCATGTATTACATTTGTATAACCACATTGTTGTACTTGTCACTTATGCTATTGTGCCTTGTATTCATATATTTGTAATTATCTAAACCAATTTCTATTGTATTTACTATGTATAACTTGTATCTATGTAAAACACATTGTTTTATCCGCATCTACTGTCTATAACCATACGCCACGCCTATATTTTTATATTGTATTTTGTATTGGTATTTGTGTTCATGTATTGCACAATTATTATTCATGCTTTAATTATGAGATACATGTCATTACACTTTGTGCTTACAATTATTCAACTATGTATAGCTTGTCTTTACATGTATGATTTTATAACAATTTTGTTTGTTCATTGTATTCATACTATTGTATAAGTCTACTGGCCTTATCTGGTTCAAGATAACCATTATGACTTGCACAAATGTTACAATTTATCGGTCCCATCATGTGATGAGTCACCGATTACATATAATATATATTGACAATAGATTGCTAATCTTGCATTTATACTCAAATGTATAATCAGTGTATAATCAGGTTGCAAGCCGACTTTGGCCTGTTCAACTCTTATCATCATTAAACCTTATCTCTAAACAGTTACTGTCATAACTGTTATCTAAGATTCAAACTCAAGGTTCAGCACAACTTATTTAGATTGACTTTATTATTGAGAACTCTGTATATTTCTATTATAAGTTATTAAAATGTATTAAAAAATCCTTTGATTTTTTGCGGGCAGTTATGGACAGTACTGTGGTAATTTTCGCATTAATAGGTTGGCTAATCTGTCCTTTCTGATATTGCGCTATCATGTGTATACAACGTTCAACGTTACAGTTGTCCGAGCTACGGCTGACGACAGACGTCATTACGTTTGCTAGCTTGTTCTGTCATCATCATTTTTCTTGTCGTCAGACAATCATTGTAGGCCTTAGGCCATAACACATATTGCATACTTGCAATGAATTAGCAATACAGTGCTAATTCTATTTCATGTAGCTTGAATGCCGCGTACTCGCGCCTCAAGTCTTACGACAATTCATACGACATTCGTCTAGGCCTTAGGCCTTAACGTTTTAATCTGAGTGCCGCACATTTGCGCCTCATCTAACATGTAGCGTTCTTAACGACTCTGTTTATTCAAAATCAAATTGTTCAGACTTAGCCAATCTCAACACCGTGATATAAGTGTACAGAACTTAATAAATGTATTATATAGTCCACTATCGTCATTATTCTGCATCCTGGCAATAGCACCACAAACATCATTCTTCCTAACATTAACATTTTTTTTTGGTCCTATCGGGCCGCATCTTAACAGTTTGTAATGACCAGAATAAAATAAAACGGACTCGGAACGCATAGTTTATTGGTAAAAACTTAAAATTTTTACTTTATAGCCTGAACCAGTTTTCGCTTATTATAAGCTTTGTCAGAGGCTGCCACTAGGGGCGCTGTCCGGCCAATTTTGTACAATGGTTTTGAATAGTGCGTGCAGTGGTAATGTGCAGCAGCCTCAATTTGTATTCCAGTTATGACTAACCATTCTTTAGAACTCATACTTACACACCCAGTATACACATCCTTTTAATAATCATCATTTTGAAAAATATCTGTTCGTTATTACACGCTTCATTAACTAACTTCACATCAGAGATATTACTACTTTGCTATGACTATCTGCCACACTACCGTACACATGTCTTCCCTGTCTTTTCTCAATAATTTCTATTCTGTGTGGAATGTGCACACGATATTCTAGGAAATATACGACTTCAGTCCCCCAGCGGTTCCTCTATTGCGTGTTTGTTGATATACATTATATTTAAATTTCTAATATAAAATTTGTAGTTACAAAAAATAACAGTGTACAAAATATTAGTACCAAATATAAAGTCGTAAACTTAATTATTATATTTAACTAAAAGAAGTCTGCACTAATTACCGTACCATAGCAAGCACACAGAGCCAAACAAGGTTGAAAACAAAAGACAACACCGTCAAATCAACTTCAAATTATCCAAAGACGAAGTTGGTTTCAGTGCAACTATAGCGGAGATTCCAATTTTTTATATTGTTTTCAATATATTTCATCTTGCACTCATTGTATATACAGTCTATTGAAATGTGCATCTTACGAAGTTCGACAGTTATGCTAACAACTAAGAAAAACGGCAGTGCCTGCAAACTTATTGTGTTATTGATAAATATAACAAATCGATGTTCTATGTCATTAATAAACACCAATAAAACCATAGATGATATGGAGATAATTAGAAAAAGACGAAAACGGAAAAGATAATAATAAAACTTTTGATGTGTGGACACGTTCCTGTAAGTATAAGGTAAATTAGATACAGATGATTAAATAAATACTCTTTCCTTGTTGGATTTATTCCTATGTAGTCAACGCATCTGCCTTCTGACCATGCCCGTTCTGACCCTTCTGATATCAAAAACGGTTCAGTGTCTCGTGCAGTAGCGTCAGTCTCTGCTTAGTAACGTACAAAGTTATAATTAGATAGCATTCGAAAACCACACTCGAAGAACAAAAAGTAATCTTCGCTGTCTTATCGAGACTTGATTCAATTTGGAACCCTGAGTCTGTGCAGAAAGGAATGCAGCACTACTAAAAAGGTAGG
Source organism: Magicicada septendecula (assembly GCA_034769895.1). Taxonomy (NCBI): domain Eukaryota; kingdom Metazoa; phylum Arthropoda; class Insecta; order Hemiptera; family Cicadidae; genus Magicicada; species Magicicada septendecula. The sequence continues at coordinate 356,721,357 of CM068370.1, forward strand.
CATTAAACAAGCGGAACAATATTGCCACAATTATATATAACGGACACGTTACATGATGCTTTCCAAAGGGTATTTTAACACCTGTTTTCTCTAAACATTTGTCCACGTAATATAGATAGTTCAAAACACTTTCGGTTATATTTTCAGCTTTAAGATATTGAACATGGTAAAATGCAAACACCAGCATCGATACCGAGCCTGATATCAGAAATAGGACCGAAGTAAACGTAATTTTACTCAGTGTGTTAGCTAATGCAATCGTGCTGATAGACAAAGTAAACACGAATATTAGTAAGCAATACAACTTTAATATTATTTGACATATTTTATTGTCAGTTTCAACTGTGAAGAAACCGAGCACAGTGCAAAATACCGAAGCCGGGTACACTGTACTGTACACACTTAGAACCATTGTTCCGGGCTGTAGGCGTTTAGCGATTGTCTCAACCGTAATCGAACTAATAAGGGAAACAAAGTGTGTTAGGTTTAGTATCAATTAAGCTTTCGTTTATATGTTACGTAACCTATTACTTACATAATGAGCAAATATCGAGTGCTGAGCAAATACAGTGTTCTATTGTTCATGTTGGATATCACTATGTAGAATGTTTTGATCATTTTTGTTTGTACGAGTTACACAGTCTTTGTAATTCTTTTGTTTCCTACATGTTACACATAAGTGAAACAGTAACGTGAATTTTTACACTTAAGCTTACTGAAAGAATTACTGAAATTAATTTTAAAATATTTAAATAAATTAAAATTTTTATGTTTACTCAGTAATTACTTGCTTAGGGATAAGTGAGGTGAACAACTAATTTTAATATAGCACCTTATTAGGAAAAGTGTTAAATTAATTTTGCCATACATATTCTAACCCAGACTTCGTTTTCATCATCAAAGACATAACTACTATTCAGTACCCTATCCTTACTTATGTTTCCTCTGATAAGAAGTTTGAAGAAACCTTGCTTCGTTTGAATTGAAGAAATTTTGGTGTCAGTGTTACTGGCAATGCATTATGTAACAGACTTTAGCGGACTTCGGGAATAGACGATACGACTGTAGTCTTTTGGCTGATTAAAGATGATCCTCGATATAGATACTGCGTAGTTTGTTTTGCGTCACAGAATCTCTACACGTAAAGAAAAGCGCGACATGCACGAATAAATAACGGGCGAAGGACAAGACGTCGGCTCGGTGTTCATCCCTGCTGGAAACAGGGTTTCAAAGAAAGATCTTTCTAAACTGATTACCTAAAAAATAGGAACTGGCCAAAAAATATCTTCACCTATTGCAAACGGGAAATTTGCAAAACCTGTCAACAAAATGGTAGTAAACAAAAATGAAGGGACAAACTCAAGACTTCACTAATCTCACATGACGGTGGTCACGCAAGTACTCTTGCTGGTTGACAACTCGGTGACAGCAATGGGAATATAACAAACGATACATAAGATATGCCAACACTATTAACTTATAGTTTTTATTATTTATTCTACTGCTGTTATAAACTAAAATTACACATAAATAAACACGTTAAACCGAACTTTTTGTAGTACCAGTTATATTATACAAATGTCTTGTCAATTTTACTTTTTATAAAATAAAGAGCTTCTCTTAATCAGGTTATATGTTATAAGTATGTTACATATTGTAACAAAAAGAATGTAGAGATATACATAAATCCTATCGCTGTCTCAATTCATCTTTCACTTTGTCTTTCTGCGCATGATACATTCAGCCGGTATGCAATTGATATATTTGTATATAATTGTATATACCGTTATGGCCAATTATAAATCGTGCCCTCCTTATATACCGTGCCCACAGCCAACTAATTCCTTGCATGTATTGAGTATACACAATAGTGTAAGCCCCATTATGAAACCTGGAGCACATGTAACAAATTTTACTACACAGTGTAGTAACACAATAATGCGGAAATATGAGTGCTGTTGCACAGTAGCAGGCGAGAACAACGCCCTGTGCATGGTGTTGCATCCTTAATTGCGTCCATTAATCTGCCCTCAAACTCCTATCACTCGTCTGCATGAAAAATACAGTACCATTTAGCTAAAACGTGGCTGTTTTCTTAATTATTTTCTATCCTACATCTTGAAATTCTTGCAGAACGTTCATGACTAATTTTATAATATTTAATTTATATTCTTACATTTAGTTTTTAATTTTTACAATTTCTATTAAAATATATACAGTTACTGTTTTCTGAGCCATGATTTGGTCTGCTTTGTTTTCAGCTGTATCACTTTTTCATTATAATTCTTATTATTTCTAATTGTGCTGACCACTGAGTCTAGTCTAGTCATTATTGTAGCTTCACCTTCTTATAGACCTACTTTGTTATAGACCTTCGGTATACTGTGCGGTAGGTAGCATGGATTCGTCTTTTTAGGAAGAAGTTCTACTTTTGTCAATCACTCTTGATATAAAAGTAAATAAATCCGATTAAGTACTTCTTAAGTAGGACTAATTAGATAGATTAACAAATATTACAATTTAATGGATATTTTAAGTAAATAAAAATTTTACGTTGGTGATAAGTTATATTTTGCTCATGTTGATTCACTACAACTAAGAAGACGGTCTATACAGTGTTGCCAGATCTAAATACTTGTTTTTCTTTTTAAGATTGGACGCAAAAATTTTAGAAGATTATTAAAAATTAAGGAACTTGTATTGATAAATCACAAGAAAATTTATCATCTTAAACGAATAAGTAAATTAATATGCCATAAAATATTTTGAGAAAAAGAATTTTCACTCAGCAAGGTTGTCCTATATTCTAAGTCTTTTCTTCTCCGTCCTCCTCGACAGTAATGTAATACACTGTTCTTCATCAAAATTATGAACTCCACCACGCCAAATTTGAAACCGTAGAGGGATACAGATTTTATATTTATTTTTTTGGAATCCACAAATCCTGAGATCGTTTGGATGCTCATACCGAATGGGGTAAACACGTTGTCCGTAAACTATTTGTTTTCATTAACATTATATAGAAATCATTGAAATATGTCAGCATATGTTTGGAACTGATTTGTGAAGGCGCCATACCTATTTCATAAACGTTTGTTCATATTCATAGTTAAATATTTCAAGTATCCGTCAGGTTATGTTAGATTTTAGAATGTAAAGCAATTACTACCTTTAAAGCAAGTAAAAGTTTTAGACATTTTGTTAATAATAATACAGTAAAAAACAAAGAAATGGTGAGGCAATTTGATTTATATAAGTAAAATCATTTTCTGGATTTTAGCAATGCGTTCTCTGCTATAAAGTCAAAAGCGATGTGAGTGTATTGCGACAAAATGCAAATTAAATATAAAATGGTACATACAGCAATGTCAGCACCTTCGGTTATCAAACATCTCGTTTGTGGAAAAGGACAGTTTGTGAGTCTTGTCTCTATCCTCGATCAACGAATATTCCAACGATAACGCAGACAAACTTAGTAAAACTCCAAACAAAAGATTCAATGATGAATTTCATACCCTGAGTACTAATATACGATTAACGAGTGTAAATAATACCATTAGCTTTACTCCGAAATAATAAAACGAAGGAAATTCTGAGGCATTTTCCTGGCTTGCTGGTGCTGTGACTCTCTAGTCAAACGTATAGTTATACAAAGGGTGATGCAGCAAAATAAACATTCTTAGATTGAATGTCTGATGAAGTCTCTTTTATAACGTACATTAACACCAACAGTTTCGATTTGTTTACCGAAATAATTTAAATTATTGAACACAATAGCGGTTCCATCTACCAAACATTTGAGACGACAATATGCTATATTGATTGTGGTTGCCACGTACGTAACTTGGAACATGACACTTAGGAATGGTTGAGTTCCATGAAACTGCAATTTCAAGACAAAAGATGTCGCGCAGTGTGCAAAGACGTATGTACTGATTGTAATGCATTAACAGTTCTGTAGTATGTTTAATGTCTTCTTGTCAAACACAGGCATAGAAAAACGCAGTACAATACTGAATATGGATGCCGCATGTAACTAGGAGTCCTACACTCTATACCACACTTTTTACTAGCCATGTTGATATTGCCTTGGCAAGTAATTTCAAAAAATGCAACAGGTGCAATACTCTCGACACAGCTACGTCGCACATTAATAGTAGTTACTGGTACTTCTTTTAATTGAAAGCAAAAAAATAAATCAAAATTCTTTGAAGCGTACAATTCATAAAACAAACACACATCGATACTTTTGACATGTACGTCGATTGAATGTAAAACAATACATTTGATGAATCTAAGCTACTGCGAGTCCTATCTTCAAAGCTACTTAAGTTAACACTCTGCTTTTGTAAACTGGCTATTTTTGTTTTTTATTTTGACAGATCGTTGTGTTTGTTATGCGTAAACGTAGATATAAACTAGAGGACCTAGTAAATTTATCAAAAATAATAACAAAAAACTACGTATAATATTATTTTTACTCTTCTTAACTATTCTGAAGAGTACATTTTGTCGCGAAAAACTACAAATAACTAGTTGATTTTAAAGGAAATAGTGTATTAATCAATGGAAGTATTTATATACATAACTCTATGACTTTTGCTTCCTTTACATTTAAAGATGTTAACCTTTCCTTCTTTATTCAGTGGACCACAACTAAGTTGAAACAACAACGTCCAGTTGTTTGCTTCAATCGATTCTTCAGGTTTATGTTTCCAGCTACTCGTTTCATTCTACGTCGTCTACATTTTTTAGGGTCCTACCCTAAACCTTTTTGATACTTAATGTAGCTGAATACAGTAGTTGACTTAACTTTATACCTTCTGTGAAGTTTTGTCAATTTACCTTTAATTGTCTATATTCATTTTCCTTAAATCGATTTCTTAAATGTCGTGGTAATAAATTGAATTTTGTTGATAATTGTTTCCATTTTCTTACGTTACTTAGATGTAAGATATTTTATACCAGTTATTCTTATTCTGAATTCTTCTGTGAAAATTCTGCTATGCGTTCCAGAACACTGGTTATCCTAATGGCTAATATAATGGAGCTTTTCGAAATAACAATTATACTCTTAATTACCCATACAAAACATAACGCTCTGCATATGTCAGAATTTTTAAATGAAGGCGTACACACGCACTGTTTTCAGAGCACTCCATCACATGCCAAGTAGTGTTTTACAGGAGGCTTTAGTGTACTTGGAGGAAATGTTGTGTGTGTGTGTGTGTGTTTAAGAGAGAGAATATTGAAACGATATACATCGTAAGACTGTTTCCAAGATCTACCACAGATTGTCATGACAGACTGCTTGTACAAAGCTTAAGGCTAAAATACTTGTAAATATTGGTAAGGTGTTACCCGTGTAGAAAGTTGTCAATGTTTACAGTAGAGAATAATTGTCAACATCCCTCACGAATGAGTGTGTAGATGACTGCAACTTTTAACTCATGTTACGGGAGACCTACATGAATGTCCATTTCCCTTTTCAAATTACTGCAGCATTCCATCGTTTTACTGATGTTTTATAACTGATGCTTTTTATCTTAACATACACGGTACGGAATAGAAAGAAGAAAGAACATCATACGCCAAAAAGCAAATGCTAGTTTATAACATATATTTCATTATTATATTTTAAGGCTTAATAATTATCATTTAATAAAGTTTCCTGCTTATGTAATTGATTTTTTCATTTTACCTCCACGTAAAATTTGAAGATACTTCAAATCAATAAAAACATTTACAATCATTTCGTTATACTTCTAATACTGTGCGTAATTCTCTTTAAAACTATTTCAATTAAGACAATCGATCCAAATAGTGAAATAGTTAATTTATTGGGAGCTTCAGGAATATATGCCTACCTATACTTTCGTTTTCAAGTTTTCAGCATAATTTTATTAAGTTTACATCCTGTTGAAAATATTTATATTTAAGTGACTAATTACGAGATCACTTAATTACTATTAATATTTAAGTGACTCATAATAATTCATTTGATCTGAAATATAAGTAGCTCTAACTATAGTAATACATTTGGATTTATAACGAGATAGTCGTTTTACACAGAGGAGAATTTTGGCCACGATTTGCATTCAATGACTTGTTGTTAGAGACACAACTATAAAAGTTAGAAATTTTGTGTTTGAAACATTATTCTAAAACAAATAGAATAATATATGATAAATGCTCTGAGCAGAGTAATCACAGTGTATGGCCTATATTTAAAATGTGAATTAGATATGAAGTTAAAGTTATGCCATTTTACACCTATTACATGATGTAAATTTAAGAAAGGGACCTACGTAAATATTTTCTCTATATCAGTTTAACGTCAATTACAGAAAGACCCAGCGTCATAATATTGTAACATTAAATAAAACAAATTATTGTTTATGTTATAAACCGTGTGTCTTACAACATTTACCTTATTTAATTATGACCAAATACAGTGTGATATGACCACATATGACCATATTATTAAGTACTATTCCTAACTTTGGTGCTGCAGCCTAACTGTAATTCAGGGGTAATTGGAATGTTGCTTAAAAAACAAAAACAAGTAAAAACAAATATTTGTTCCCCGACCAAACAGTCTTTTTATTTTGTAAATAATAAGCTATTTAATTTCTGAAAAATGAGCAAATATTAAATATTAAAACAATTTAAAATATACGTAGATATATTAAAACTGTAAGAAGTAGATAAGTGTGCAGTGAATAGGAAAATAACGTTAGGACTGTCACTAAACAAATAACAACCTCGGACACGTAATAAACATAAAAATGCAAAAATTAATTTTTTATTATTTTATTAAAAGTTGTTTATAAGAATTCGTTTTACTTTCTCACTGAACGTGTAAACGCATTGAAACTAGAAAATGATGTTACTTTTACAAACTGCTTTCCCATAGCAATAGTAAAAGCAATAGTAATAATACTAGTAGCAATAGTATTTTTAATATCCATTCACTGTTTGATACATTCAGTATATCACAATATTAATAATAATAAGAAGAAGAAGAAGAGGAAGAATAATGATGATTTTTTTAAAAAGAGAGAAAATATCCCGGATGTTGGTGTTTGCTTTTCATTCCATGATTTAACTGAGTTTCACGGATTAAATATCTCCTCCGCTTAAACCGTCGCTGCGCCATTGAACCGATACTAGCATTGCTCTGTGTGCCCAAGAAAGCTCCTTCTATTTTTCATATTGCTTTAGTATGTGATAGCATATTACTTCTCTCCCTCCTGAAGTCTGAGGACTCCCTCGTCATAAGCAATAACGCGATTCCAGTTATATTCTGCTGCCAACATCGTCTTAACTATAGTTTCATCCCACCTTCAGTATTCGTCTTGCGCCAGCCACCTTCTTCATTCAAAAAAAATATATATGTTTGGTGTCGTCCTTTGTTGAGTCGCAAAACGTACATGCCGAGCTTACTGTCTTCCCCATCTTGTGGAAGTAGGCGTTGAAGCAGCCGTACCCAATGGGAGGCTGGGTGCCATGATAAGTTACTTTCACATACTTTCACTCTGTCCAATCCGTCATGCTCCTAATCATAGCAATCAGATTCGCAGTCCATCTAGCTCTCTTTTCCATGAGCCAGTATTCCTGCCACCCACGCATTGTGATCGCTTCACATTTGCTGTCGCCACGTCCTTGCCTAATTCTGCTGTTTTCTCTGGACACTTTTCCTGTTTTCTACCAAGATATTAATGGGTATCTCTCAGCACAGAAATATCGGAATGACAACAAGATACTAAACATTCCTTTTCTGCCTAGCGAAGCTATTCTTCTCCTTTACTTTTCATGCTTGAGAGCATTTATTCACATTTTAGAGCCACCGACCAGGACGGGGTGTAGGAGAGTAATAAGTAGTTTGTTGATTCTCCAAAATGTTCTGAGTTCAGAAGTGCTGGCCTTCTTAGACACACACGCAGGCAAGTCAAGTCATAACTTGATGTGCGAAAATTCAATTTGGTATCCAGTCTTACCCCAAAAGTTATCACAGGCTTTGTAAATTATTGCCTTTGTAGCGGCCCTTCATTTTCACAATCGTGGTACCCTGTTCTTTTTTTATATGACTGTCTCAGCTTTTTTCCGTGTCCCTTTATCTGAAGACAAACCCGTCTCGTTACTTTATTCAAGTTTCTTCTCGGTTCCTTCGACGTCAGTAACGACAACTTCAGCAAAGTCATCCACCTAGCCAGACATAAAGGTACCGTCGACACTGTCATTTGGAGAATCCCGTCATAAGCAACAGTCTACTACTTAGACAGAGGTAGACCTCTGGGCAGCGATCCGGCGACGTAACTCCATGCTGACGTAGATGCGTTCCTTGTTATTTAGATAACTCCGTTATCACTGCAAAAGATAATGTAATGTTACTATCTTCAGTCACTTATAATTACCACAGAACAGAGCATTTAAATAACATAGAAGAAAATATTTAACATATGAAAATTCACCAATGAATAATTATGTATTAACGCTATAGGACCATGCATGTCAAGAAAATTATAGACAACTTACTATTACTACTACAACAATTATTACAACCTACTATTACTGCTGCTGCTGCTGCTATTGCTGTTGCTACTACTACTACTACTACTACTTCTACTACTACTACTACTACTACTACTACTGCGCTACTACTACTACTACTGCGCTACTACTACTACTACTACTACTTCTGCTACTGCTACTACTACTACTACTACTACTACTACTACTACTACTACTACTACTACTACTACTACTACTACTACTACTACTACTACTACTACTACTGCTGCTGCTGCTGCTGCTGCTGCTGCTGCTGCTGCTGCAGCTGTTGCTGTTGCTGCTGTACTACTAATTAGTTAGTAGTAACTTGTACTTTTTAGTCGTGTTCATGACTTAGACCTTCAGAAACACTCAGCATTCCTTTGTAGACCCATCTTTTCTTTGGCCTTTTAATAGTGTTCTAAAAAATTTGCCCATTCAATGACATGTCTCCTAGCACTCTTTACTCATCAGTTACTCTGAAATAAAATGTACAAACGGAATTAAATAACGATGACATGAGTCAGTAGAAGAGGGTGCACTTTGCATAATGTCTATAGTCCTCTTGTGCAGTGGGTTCACACATGATCAATGAACTATACGGATTATAGAACAACATGGCTGACATCTAAGTATGTACTTGTGTCAGTAACAATCCGAATCTACATTTCTCCTGTTAAAAATACAGGAAGTGTAAAAGGAGAACAAGAAGAAGAAGAAGAAGAAGAAGAAGAAGAAGAAGAAGAAGAAGAAGAAGAAGAAGAAGAAGAAGAAGAAGAAGAAGAAGAAGAAGAATAGATAGATGAAACTGTTTCAACTGTTATATTCTCATTGTCAATGTCTTGTTCTATGTCGAGCCAAGATTTATGTTTTTACCTTCTTCGAACATGTTGTGAAAGAATTACCTTGTACCTTAAACAAATTACATAATTGCAAGATTATATTATTGTCTTATTTGTTCAAGTCGCTTTACTTATATTACTAATAGGCGATACTTCAAGTAGTCGTCCAGCATCCGCATGAGATATCCAAGTACGCGGGATGACTGAGCGAGGTGTTCCATCATATCGCACCACCTCGCGGGATTAAAGACACTCCTAACATTAAGCATCACGAACAGCTTCACCCGGCGGCTACCTTCCTCGCGGTTTTTATGCTCTGAGGATTTTACGTTAGGTGCTTCGATTCAGCCCTTGGTACGTTTCTTCTGCGGCATGGAGGCTTCTGAAGCTGCTGTGATCAGCGACACAGTGGAGGCAACAGGTATATCAGCTTTCTCTAGCCTTCCCATCTACCTGTGGCCCCTCCATCTATCAGGACCTTTAGCCAGGCATCTATTTTATAATAAATACACTATTAGGGAGTGTTATTGGTGAAGTATTTTCAGAGTTCAGTTTTAGATTGCGGATTATTGCGACTTATTTAACTTGGTGAATACTGTTATTTGTTTAGTAAAATGAGTTGGTTTAGCCATCTCCGTTCCCTTCTTTGAATTTATTTTTCATCGAGTTTCTGGCTTATTGATCAGCGTTTGTCAGAAGACGTGCAATGTTTTTGTGTAGACGTCTGTTTATATAGATCAGAATTTTAATAATTATAGCTTTCGTGTTGTAGTCAGAACACTATACTATAATTACAACTTGAACTGTTTCATACATTCTATTCACCTTTAGCATTTCACCTATATAAAAAAACAGAGTACCCTCTTAATCAAATTACATTTTCTATTCATTATTTGTGTTCGTAATTTTCATTTGTAATCGTAATTTGTGTTGTTTTTCATTGCCAATAACAATTAATTTAATATTTGGGAATTGAGTATTAAAATTTTTTTTTCAGTGGCTTCAAATATTCAAATCCTTTTGTAAGTAAAAAGTAACGTCTTTCTACTTTTAATAATAATTATTATATAAATAAATATGTTTTACATGTGTTGTCAAAAACGTTTAGAACTTTGACGTTTTTCCCTTATTCTTTGGCATTTAGTGAGTTTTAAGCGAAATTTGCTTTTCAGTTTCGAAACCAGAGACTCGCCACGTTTGAGTGAAATATTAATGGGAATAAATGATATTCACAAAACGTAAATTTAATTTCAAAATAATATTGAAATCTATTTTTTCTTGTAATATGCGTTGAAAATCTTTCTGCTTAGTAATTCAGATCAGTTAAAATGTTAAAAAAGTCATATCTGACTTTAAAAAAAAAAGTGTATTAATAATATTCCAATCAAGCTGAGAAAATTGGTAGGTAGCAGATACTTGCATAACAAAAAACGTTAAGCTCTAGTATAAGAAATAGAGACTGAAAATAATTAAGTTAGTTTGTAAAAGTGAAACATTTGGTCTGTCGTGTGATAAAGACAAAGACTCGGTTCTTTTTATCTGGTATGTTACCGAGTTGTACCGCATGTATTTTGGTCTAGTAACATTAGAATGTTAAGTGGACCTTTTTTTTAAGTATTATAAAACACATCATCGGTGTTACTTACTATCTGCGTAATTATGTAATAACAATACTTTATGTTAAGCTTAAACATGGATGGGGAAAGTAAAATCTAAACAGTGCAAGTGTGCCACAAATATGTCAGGTTAGGAATTTGTTAGACTCGTTTGAGTTGAGCACAGCTCAAGTACTTTGAAATTTTTAAATGCAAAGGAAAAATTTTAATTATAAAAGGGCGTTGGTAAAAAATAAAATTTTATCAATAACGAAACAATAAATATTTAACCATATTTAACTTTAAATTTACAAGAATTTGAGTTGTAACAAAATATTAACTTATTTAATGATAGTCGTCAGTAGTCAGGTTTAAGGTAACCCATTTAGCCTACCTTCACGTTCCCAGCGAGAAAAATGAAAGGAGAAAATAGAAAAGAAAAAACCCAAATTCTTTTATTACCTTTAATTTTATTTTACATCTATTTATTACTTTATAAAATTAGATATATCAATGTAGCTGAATTCAGTATTCTTAGAAGAAACTAACTTTTCACGGATTTAAATAAATTTTAACATAATGCTTCCAATTTTTTTCTAAATATAACAAGTAATTCAAAAAGGAATAAAGAAACTATTTCATCAGCAGTGGTAAACAATAGAATATAACTGTGGGAAATGTAAAAATGGATTGATTGTCTATTATGTTTGAACAGATGAAAACAGTGAATTTTTGAAGTGATATGGAGTATTAACCTTCAATATGTTTTATAATTTTTTAGTACTAAAGAATCATCAGGTTATATAAGACAGTATTGTTGGAATATATTCTTGAAATATAATATCGATGGCATATTACAACTTTTTAAAACTTGTCTTTTAGATCTTCTTCCATCAGTGAATAGGCAAATTAACCGTTCTAATCGCAAAGGAAATAAACTTCTTAACTTAACGTTTATAATTTCTTTGAAGTTAAATTTCTGAAATACTTTAGTGAACGGTCTTTTCAAAGTAATAGGAATCCATGACGCGCTGATTTAGTCAAGCGGAAATTTTCAAATAGAACGTTTTTATAATATTATATTTTTCCAGCGTTAAAACAAAACATTGACTGTTTTACATATGATAAATAATTGTTTAAGAAACAATATAGGAAACACTACCTTAAATATTTCATGAAGGTACTTTACTTTTTACTAAGGTTTCAAAATATTCTAATAAGAAGAGTTTAACAAATTTACTCCTGTACTTAGAGTTTATGTGTAAGACTAAATCCTGGTAATTTCCTGTATGACGATTTTAGCGTACCTTTTGTCTTAGATGTGTGGAAAACGTATAGATTTCCGAAGGTGCATCAAATATAAGCGATTATAAATTAGTTTTATTGTGATTCTCTAGTAATTGACAACAGCGGATAAATTGTAAACATTACAAATTTTTAACTAATAACATAGTGAAAGTATTGAAATGACAAATTATGTTATCCTGTAGCTATCATAGTAAATAAAACATACTAAAGAAAGAAAATGTTTAACAGCAATATCGACCAAAAATTTCCGTGTATTTTAAAACCACCGCAAGTTATTAACAAAGCAATACAATTTTTAAAATGTATATATAATATAATTGTGGTGAACTGAAATAATTTTTATAACATTAGAACGTGCAATCGTTTTACTCTGACTATATTCAAAATTATAATTAAACCTGTTTTGACCAGTGTCTTGCAAATTCGTGTGCTTCTTTGTACGGATTGATGATTATTGTACAACGTAAAACTTGGTTTCACCATATCCAGGGAGAATGTGTGTTTTAAAAATAGTTGAAAATTTTGACGTTTCTAGAAACAAGTAAATATAACATACATTAACCATAATAGTAAATGTCGTTGATTCAGCCGACAATGTGTAGTAAGCAATTCCTCCGCTTCTTTAAAGAAAATTATTATGTCTCACAAGAATCTCAAACTTCAGTCATACTTGCAAGACAGGGGATTTTTTAGGAGTTCTCTTCTGCCTTTCAAAAATGTGTCCCTAGTAAACAGGAAAGAATTTATAGAAAGTTAAATTTTGGAACACATACACATATGGCTCGGAAACCTGAATATTCAGAATAGTGGAGAGGAGCTGCCTTAAAGCTTTTGAGATGTTGTGCTGGACGAAGGTCTTAAAAAATATAGTAGGCAAAAAGAGAAGCTAGTAACAAGGTTTATAATAGAGTGGGTAAAAAAAGGATGCTGAATGGATCCATTTTGAAAGGAGAAGGAATGTGGTTGGTCACCTATTACGACATTAAAACCCGTTCACCACCCTGATCGGAGAGCTGATAGGAAATTCTAGCAGCACCAGAATATTAATTGATTACGATTAAAAACGAGTTCAGAGGAAGATCTCATTTCCATCGGTAATAAAAGCTATGAATATTTGAACATTACAGTAGTAATCATCTCTTAGAAGATTTCCACTCTCAGAATTAGAGGTCCACTCACAGACGGTTGATGCAACGATAGTTTTAAGAATGTTGTCATACTCAATAGTAATGATTTTGAGTACCTCATTAATGAAATTGGTCTTAGGTAGAATGATAAACGAGGCATAAGGCATACATTTCAAGAGTTTTATTTTTCTTGTAAGAAAAAACATGTTACGTAGTGTGGGCAACATGTACAACATTATTATAAAACGTTCTTTGCGTTTAATCTCATAGAAAACATGAAACTTGTTTTATACAGTCACAACCGTTGTGATGGAAACTGTTTCAAAAATTTGTTTCCAGTTTTTTGTTGCACATGATATTTTAGAATTTCTTGAAAGCATGTTTAGCTGTATGTTTTGACCGAGACTTAAAGGAAGAAACCACACATCAATGAATAATGTGTCAGTGAAACAGCGTCAGACACAACAAGAGATTAACTGTAATAAGTTAAATGAGTGATAAGCACGGTTATTTAGTTAGTTGTTCTGAATATCAGCTAGGTAAGCCGATCCATTAAGTTAGTGTGTAGAAAATAGTCATCTCCTAACCCTTGAAGAAGGTGCATCTCCAAAATGCGTGTGCTTCCTTTCTCGTAACAAGCACAGAATTAACAAACCATGTTCTCATCCTAGAATGCATATTACTTACAAAAGTGAATATATGTGATAACGTATTTATACCAACGCACAAAATAATCACCAAAAGCAACAAAGCTAACTAAACTGGTCGTTGCTTCTTTCTCTACTTTTCTACTGTCATGGAGGTGTCAGGACACATAACAATTAGCGCGTGAACTAACATTTCACTTAATTATTCAGTTAATTACTATAGATTTATCTGTATTGTAAATTTATCTGTGCTTGATTACGTATTAGACTGTTATCTGATCCCTTAGCCACGTTTTGTTATACTATTAAAAGGTTTTCAAAATTATTATTTTGCCTATTCAATGTTTTATACTTACGCGAAAAAATATATCACATTTTTAGGTAGGCAAATGCAAAAGTTAAACAACATATAAAAGTTTCAAAAAGAAATGAAAATACCTAAAGCACTTTCAATACAGTACTACAGTGCACACTGATCTTTAAATCTAATTGAACCTGTGAGTGTTTCGTCGACGCAATACAAATTTAATTAAACCTGCCTCAGCGTGTTTTGTGCTCGTTTCGTTTTGTTTACCGTCTTCCACTCGATGACAGCTGGTTAAATGTAACTTAGACCGTAGGACTAAATGTACCTAGACGACTTTCAAGCCTTACGAGACTTTATTTAAGTAGAAAATTATAGATTTTATGTAGACGGCAATAAAGTTACATTCAGTTTGACTTATGAAAAAAGTAGGTTTAAATACATGATAGATACGTTTGATATGACAGATACATTAAACATGTACAGATTCGATTGTATATGTTTTCTAGGAGTAGTATTATTTAGAATATATTTATAACATATATGACTATTTACGTTTATTGCAAAACCTTAAATTTGGTGTAATAAAAAAAGAGTCCGCACAGTTAAAGTCTTTTTCAGGTCTTTCCCCTTAGCAGAAAAGGTTTCTTTAAGATTTTAATTGAATATTATTCACACTGTAGTGGTCACAGGACCGTACGTAATATTTAAGTCTAGGTTAATGAACCTAGAGGAAGCGAAAATTGTGCTGGAGCTTAACAGAGTGACAGGATTTGCAATCAAAACATTTTTAACATAATAACAAGATTTATTAGATTTTACGTTGCTGACACAACGTAAGTGTTGACAAGTATAGATAGTTATTAATTTATAGTATTTATAAAATAGACATAAAGATATATATATATATTTTATAACAGGACCAAATATCATTAATTTGGAGTTATATGTTAAGGGTATACTATATTGATGTTTAAATAAATTTTAATAGTCGAAACTCCACTCATATGTTATAGCGATCATAATAATCCATTGTACAAGGCGCACACGCGGCTGTTACATAAGCAACTCACTGTGTAACGCATACGACCACACCCAAACGTTCAATTATTAATATTTCGGAAACCAGTAAATTCAGGCGAAATTCATTATAGCCAAAATGTTTGCCGAAATATTAATAACAGGGTGTGCGAATTTTATGCAATATAATTAAATAATAACAGAGTTAATTAATTTTATGTTAATAACTTCCGTAATAATTGAGCTACATAAAAGAGCTTTTGATATGTTATAGCTATAGAAATTTACAGCAAATTGTATATTTTAGAATTAGCACAACTTGGTTTGCAGCCAAGATAATTGCAATATAAAAGTGCCACAGGAAATCCGGAACGACAATTCAATTCCGTTGTGTAAAGAATATTAATAATAATATAAATTCTCCGTCTGTGGGAAAGTAATTTCGTTCTCACGGGCTGAGGTGATTCAAATTTTGAGAGTAGGGAGAGTGTGTCAGCCAATCAAATCATTCGAAGAAATCCGAACCAACGCGGAGTTTTGGGGCTGATCAAACACTCTACTGCCAGTATTCAAGAAGAACAGACGTATATCTTCGATCGTCTCAAAACCATAGTTTTGTGAAGACTCATCTGAAGACTCTACGTGGTCAACACGCCTAATTACGATCATCATAAAACAGATCAACTGTAACGACTCGTAATTACAGCGTCCAGTCAAGATACTCTTCTACATCAACAAACAAGCTTATTGTGCACTACACTAACTGTGGGCATAAGCACGCAAGAGATCTACAAGACTACAAGACATTACTTCAAGAATACGACAGAGAGGCCGTCTAAACCATTTGTGAATCAGCTGACAAGCAGAGCTACAACTCGAAACGACACACACACACGCTGACGTGGAACGTGAATCGACGAGGGACGTGAAGCAGTTCTCGCAGAAAGCTACAGACGTAAAAACTTCAACAAATAGCCGGAGAGCAGAGTGTTGCTGATTTCCGAGCTCACCACCAAAACCCAGGATGCTCAAGTAGATCACTATCTCTAGCCGATTGGACAAGGACGGCGAGGGACATCCGAAGCATCTCTACAATCCGCTTCAGAATCAGGAAAGTCAAAATCAAGTTATTTATTTTTCAACCGTTAAATTTTTCTTTTTTTTAAATTAAAATCAATCTAATATAAATCATTCAGATGCCAGAAATCAAAGACTCTAGTTAAATAAGAAATATTCATGTGTGATAATCTGTATAGCCAGTATAAGTAATTAATAAGCATTAGTTAAGAATTAATAGTAGATAAAACAAAAAGCGCTATACAAATCTTAACAAAGAATTAAATAATTAGCTCATACTGCAGTATACGTGAGTCAGATGACTAGTAAATAAAGGGACGTGAACTAGATTGTCACGCCTAGTTTATTTTTGGAGTATTTTCAAGTAACTTTAGAGTTTTTATTTCATTACAATCAAATCTTAAAGACATTGAAATTAAATTAAAGTAAATTAATTAATTAAATTCTCAGTTAAAATAAACTCTTTCAAAATAACGACCTCTACTTCTGAAAATTATCAACCATTTTGAAAACATTATTCAAAACTTATTTATTGTTTAGTTTGTAAGAATATTTGATCATATAAACATTTCATTCTTGTGTGTCATTGGAGTAATAAACACCGTTTTATTACCCCATATTGTATTTTTTTATTGCTGTACTACGGAGCCTACCAACCTCACAAAACTCTTCACTTTTAAAATAACTTACTTAGTGTGCTGCTGTTATACACTTGAGTTTACATACCTGCGAAATCAAATCCAAAATCCACACGCCCTAGTCCGAAGAAAACCGCAAGATCGGACAGCAGGTAGGTGCTCATATATTCACACAACACAACAGCACGCAGATAGTAAAGTTATAATATATATATATATATATGTTTCCAGACTAACATACCCCATGAGGGAGAACAATGCGAACATTAATCCAGTAGAAATGACGGACGATACCAAAGTTAACCCAACCACTTAATTAAAAACTAATAACCTTTCAAGAATGATTATAATAAAAATAATGGTAATAAGATAATCTGACTCCACATAGTTTCAGCAAAGCAACCATGCTTTAGTAGAACAGTTTGAACATTTTAACCACCCCCTCATGGTGTAAGTTAGACAAGTTACAATGGAACCAGTTACAATTTTTACAAACTTGAGTTCTTATGACCTTGAGGTATTTTTAGTTCTTAATGAGTTTGTTACACGGATTGAGTTTACAGATATTTAATGTAGAAAACAAGGGTAGCCATTCTTTGGAGTTGATGTAGTTAGAAGAGGCATAAATGAAACGCTCCCACCTGTATGTAGCGACGAAATCAAGTTGAAACGGGTGAACTGTGGACGAGCAGAGGTTCCAAAAATTGTCCATGGATTATTGTGAACGCTTACTGGAAGTCGTTCCTGTTCTTTCTGGATCTTTCGGTGTATTTTGGTTCTTCCGCATTTCTTGGTCTGACGGCTTCGGGGAGCGCCTTAATGTAGGAGCCGCACTGCTGGTGGTCACAGATGTTCGCATGACCATCGATCTTCCCCCTTTTTCCTAGCTGAGGCCCCTGCCTCACCTAGAGGGGACCCTGAACGTCTTTAGAAGTCTACCGACGCATTAAAAAGATACAGACACACCTGACCTCGGCCGTGAGACCAAAAGGGAAGGTTCTGTTTGAAGGTTTGCTGAGAAATGAGACCGAAAGGATTGTGTGTAGGTCGTACCTGCCTGCATAAAACACAACCTGTCCCAGTTTGTCAAAAACAAAGCCTTTGGTTAACCTAAATAGACAGCCATCTGAAATCCCAAAACACAGCGAACAGCTGACCACAGCGATTGGTCACTAAATCGCGTCGCCGCCGCTTCGACAATGGCACTGGCAGGCACTGCTGCCAACTGTGTTGGTAGCCCTGCCGGGCTACAGGCGCCGGGAAAATTCAAAGTCCCGGCACAACACATTGTAATACATGTTCCAAACAAATGCTGTTAATCAATTTATTTATACGAGGGTAAGTCAATAAGTTTCCGCAAACTTTTTTTATAACTTACTATAAGAACAGTACAAATCTGACAGTTAGGTCATTTATCAGCGTAGTCCCCTTGCTTTTCAATACACTCGGTTCATCCTTGCACAAGCTTCCTGATGACATCAGAAGAATGTTTTTGGCTGAGCAGCAAGCCACGTATGCACCGCTATCTCTACTTCTTGCTCTCTAAAGAATCGACGGCTCCTTTAAGCATCTTTAAGTTAAACAAAGAGATAATAATCCGACGGGGCAAGATTGGAACTGCATGCATGATGCTCTAGCACCTCGAAACGCAATTTCTCAACAGTTTTGAAAATGTGGGTGACAGTACATGGGCCCGCGTTTTCATGCAACAAAAGTACTCCTTCCGACAATAGGCCTCGGCGTCTGGATCAAATTGCAGGTTTCAGTACGTTAGACAGAATGTCATTGTAACTCGTAATATTTATTGTTCAGCCATTCTCCAAGTACTGTTGCTGTATTGGCCATTGTGAGTCCCAGAATGCTGTGAGCATCACCTTTCATGCAGAGGGGTGACTTGAAATTCTCTTTGACTAGAGATTTGGAGTGTTTCCATTCCATGCTTTGACGTTTGCGTTCAGGCTCAAAGTGGTAGATCTACGTTTTATCTCCAGTCACGGGTCTCTTCATCATCATAGCGGTCTAGTAAGGGTTGACAGATGGCCACACGATTGCGCTTGTGCTCTTCAATTAGCTGTTTTTTGACCCATCTGGCAGTCTTTAAAAAAGCCAAGCCAGTTATGAAAAACATCATATGCAGTACCACGACTAACTTGCAGATAGTACGCCACTTAATCGATAGTCAATCTTTGGTTAGTCTGAGTCGTGGCATTAACTTGTTCAATAATGGCTTCATTAGTCGAAGAGGTTGGGCGTCCCGATCTTTCCTTTTCCTTCACGCTTGATCGACAGATTTTTAATTTTTCTATCCATTCATATCGCTTTGCTGTGGTAAAACATTATCCAAATTTTTTTTAAAGTTTTATATGGCTTTCGGCTCTTGATACACCTTCAGACCACATAAACCGTACCTCTGCACGTTGGGCAAACGGAGCGAGGGGCAGCCAGTCCACAGCAGACTGATGCGATTGACGATGTAACAGTCCAAAAGCGAAGATAACTGCACCATCTGTCGGAGTTAAAGAGCACTTAGTGGCACTGCCAAGCTACAAACGATTATAAAAAATTGTGAATGCTTCTTCTAGATATTCTTAAATTAACTTTCCTTACTAGCAGAGTAATCATAAAGGGATATTATATAATTAGACACTAACAGATGTTAGATTTGTATATTACAATGATCTTCAGCAACGAAAAATATTCACGTCACAAGAGATTATAAGGATTCTATGGTCATAAAATTTAATGTAATACGATGGCGACATGAAATGTAAGTAACAAAATAATAATCTAACTCCCTCAACGCTGTATGCAAGAATGTTCTGAAGTCGTAACTTAAAACGTAGAAGAAAACTGAATATTAAAGAATTTATTTTCGGAGAAATATTTCTCGTGAGAATCGTACAGTGTATTGGCAGTGACTGGCTTTATAAAGCACAACAATTAATTGTGGCTTGGCGCAGAGTATTTTTAATGCTCTGCTTGTTGGCATTACAGATTGCCGTTTGTCATAACGTTTCTGCATGCGTGGACTCGGGCCCAGTTAACTAGTACACAATATATTGCACCAACATATGTAGCCGTTAGTGCTTACTCTCTCTCACTCTCTCTCTCTCTCTCTCTCTCTCTCTCTCCGTCTCTAAGAATATATCCTGAAAAAATGCCTCTGTGTGTGTGGTGTGTGTCGGGGGAAGTAGATTTGTGTCTCTCTACATCCTCAAATAAAGTGTCTCTAATTAATAAATTGATTAAAAAAGTAATGATTTCAAAACTAATACACGATTAATGAGATGTCTTATTAAAATTCCAACAGTATTATGTGTTTATGTGGTAAATAATCGTTTGAATAAGTAGAAAAGCCGTAATCAAATATAAGTTTATATGCACAAGGACACACACACACACACACACACACACACACACACACAAATTATGTTGTGAGAGCGGAACAATATTGTTACGTATGTTGTTGTTTTTTGCAGCCGACTACTAAATGGTTATCAGTAGCAACAAAAAAATCTAAATTTTGAAACCTGACAAGAAACATCAGCTATGATCACCTGTGACGTACAAATTACGACGCTGTGGATATGCTCGGGTTCTCATATTATATGGTATTTTAATCTCATAATTTTCACAAACTACGTAACGTGTTATTTTGTGTTCTTCTTATATTTTCGTGGTTCCTTTGACGGTACAGTATTACTTTCTTTGTATTTAAATTGTCACATTAATTAATTTTCCTCTGTGGTCATACGAGTCTTATCGTGCAACGCTGCATCGTGCAACGAGTTATTAGTTGACGTCATACGTTAAAGAATGCAGCGTTAACACCATTATTGTAACATCTGTGATAAATTGATGCGTCTTATTACGAAATATGACTGTGTGATGTAGTTAATTGGAGTGGATGAGTTAGGATGGGCTGTCGGTATATTGATTACGTCAGAGGGATTGTATACTGGTTGTTGTGGCAACTGTCAGTACATACTGTTGACCTTTAAATCTACTATCTAACGTAACTACTGCAAACACAAATATATACCCGTTAACTGTCATATCACGTTACATAACAAGTTTAATTTTTACAGTAATAATGAACATAAATTTGAAATATAGATGCACAAACAGGAATATTCAATGTGTAATTGAGTCCATATTTAGCATTGCCAGATTCTTCCTCTCAAAATATCAGTTTCTATAAATTCTTCTTCTACTTATCGGCATCACATATCCTCTTTGATTCGTGTGTTACAGTCTTTTTTGCCCACTTCAGCAAACATAATCTAACAACTTGCGTGACGTCACTTGTCTAATACGATCGTAGCATATCATAGCATAGATCACACACTTTATATCATTGATATCACTCACTTTACATATGTTATTTGATGTGTTCTAAACGTCTAGACCCTGGTGATCGCATTTAACATTTAATTATTGTTATTTGTAAGCTATCGGCGTTATACACCAGGTCCTGATAAATAATTTCAGTTTAATTAAACCTAATTCACTGCAAAATACAATTACTTTTTTTATACTTTCAAGCAGTGATTCGAACACTTTCATTAAAGTTCTTAATAGGAATACAAATAATATACAAGCGTTATTAAAAACGTACTCTAAATACAGCATAGTTTAGTATGAAATAAAGCAGTAAAAATGTAATCTGAACTACCTAGTTGTGTTAATTCCTTTTGTGAAAATATAGGTTACCCTTTAATTTCAATCATGTCTCTAATACAGCAGTTATTTTGTATATATATATATATCCTTTATACATATTGTTATATTTTTGTCTTACAGTGTTAATGTTACACGTATAGAAAATTATGCAACTTCTCTAATCTGTGCTAAATCGTTCCAGTCGCATAAATCGTTTGCGATTTGCATTAAGATACATAAGTGTAAAAAAAAGCAGGTTAGAGCTCTTAGAAAACATGATCCGTTGTTAGCGTGAAAGGGGCAGATGTTTGACGGATATTAAGTGATATACGGTTCTTGTAATTTCCTGGGGAAGGGACGTCTGACAAAAGTAATGTAAGAAGAAGTTCGTAGATTATTTGAGAACAATGGATACGGACACTGTAACACGGTTAACAAACAACAATTAGAAGGCCGTATTTTAAAAGGCGTCGCAAAGAGTAAAAAACTAAAATTAGATGGCTGAGAAGTCCATTAGAGCTGAATAACAATAAAAATAATAATAAAAACGTAGCTTCGTCTACCACGGATATTACATATAACTTAAAAACAATATGATCTATTGCTCAAGTAGAAGGCGATCATTCTGAGTAAGATTTTAGGGTGAAAACACTAAATAAAATAAAAGACTAGTCAAAAAAGAAGAAACAGAGAGAAAATGAAGGAAAAAGAGAGAGATAGAGTAATGGAGAGAGAGAGAGAGAGGGAGAGAGAGGGAGAGAGAGAGAGAGAGAGAGAGAGAGAGAGCGAGAGAGGGAGAGAGGTCATCATTTGTTCCTGACAACATACTTCTTCCCTTTAAAGTGCATTTACCTATAAAAATCTAACTTAGAAGGTAGCAAGGTCATTGTTATGTTACCTTATTACGAGTTGAAATTGTAATAATATAGGACGTTGAGCAGAGATGTGGGTAGATTACGGAAGTTAATTAATGTACGACGTAATACGTTTAGCTAATTGGTTATACGTTTGAGATTACTATGTGATATTACAAGAAACTATGTCGCTCCAGTGACGCTTCGGTCTCATCAACTGCCTTTACTTCCCTCAAACCATTACCTGCAAATAACACCAGGTTTCTGGCTTATGCTTGTATATATGAAAATTCTTCTGCACTCCAGCAATAAATCATTTTTAATCCGGTCTGTTATACAGAATTTGTGGTTTAACGTGTATAAATGCTTTGCTTTTGTAAGTATAGTTGCCGAGTACTTTGCGCTGTCTTCTGATTATTTGCAGTTTTTGAATTTTTTCGATATTCTTCTGAAAAATAAACAAGCAAAATATAAACTAATGCAAGGTGTTGGATTTTTACTCAAATTAATGCTCCTTAAAGCATGTGGTGTAGTAACATTTTATTTATTTATACAGTTGCATTACTAGCATGCAACTAAATTGCTCATATTGCAACAAATTCTACATAGGCCAGACAGGACGTAGCTTCAAACAAAGATACATTGAACACACAAAGGCTCTCCACTCCACTACAGAATCCACCTTTGCAAACCACCTCATTGAAGCAAACCACACATTCAAAAACATCGACAATAACATGAACACACATTCTACACCACACACAAAACGCCGGAAACTAGACACTCTAGAACAACTGGAAATATACAAACACACGAAAACAAATAAAAACGACATCCTAAGCGAACAGACGCAATTAAAACACACGCATTATTCGAACATATCACACCTCACGCACACAACATCGATCTTTCGAAAACCGATTTCGTCGCCAACAACAAGACGGATAATACTATCAGCGGCAACCTCTGAAAAAGCTTTTTAAAAGTGTAAGCCGGTTCAGGTTGTAAGGTAAATCTTTTACGTTTTTTGCCATAAAAATTTTTGTATTCTGAGTCGTAGTGAAATAATTGAATTTAGTTAAGAAACGGACACGTCATGGACAACGAAATCCAAGAATTCTAGATTTCTTAAGTGGGAAGTAATATTTTAAGTTATTTTATTATCGTTTTGTTAACGAATAACATAGTAATACAATAACACCAAAATTTAGAATAATGCAACAGATTCGGTTTTGATCTGATAGTGGAAGCCAATTAATTAGGCCTACCTACAAACTACATAGAGGCTGCAATCAATACATCCTTGTAGAGAAATAAATGCAATAAACGTTGTCGTGGTTGTTTTCTTTTACGGTTTAGTCACTTTATTTGTTACGCTACATCAACGTCCTAAGCTACGGCATTAATCTCAATTTTTCCAGCAACGACGCTACACTTTCGGTATGACGTTGCCATACGTGTATAATCACCTCGTGTATGGGAGGGAGTTTTTACTGTTCACCGACCATGCCGTGCTTACATGGTTCTGGAGATTCAGAAATCCTTTAGGGCAGTTGGCAAAGTGGCTCAAACATCTGTTAGAGTACAAATGGTAATGCAGACGGCTTATTCGAAAAACCGTGCTAAGGTTTGTGACAAGTGGATAAAATATTTAATAGTAAAATAGAATAAATTAAATATTTTATAGTAATAAGGACAATATGGAAGAACCTAAGTCTAAAATATTGTCATATATTCCTCGTGTTTCTTCCCAGTTTACTGCAAGTCAAATCTTCAACAGAAGAAATTTCAAATGGCTTTATCACTTACTAATGACATACTAAACATTTTCAAAACTCTATTTATGTCTTTGTATGTAATTTATTTAGCATAAATAAATAGTAATACAGATTAAAATTAATTTACCTTTTTTTCATCCGTCGTGTGACTTCTTATTGTATTTAATTAAATAACGCGTTTCGAGGCTCAAGGCCTCATCTTCAGATTTCAGTCCCGTGTGGACGTCGTTAACACATTAAAACTAAACTACTACACATTAAAATAAAACACACTACACAAGTTAACCGATGTCTGGGTGCGCACCCTTTGCCGGTTCGCGACGCACTGCCTGCAACTCCTCTACGGTCTCGTCACAACGCCCCACCATCGATTGCTGTCTATTCCTGCTTAATATGAATTTGTCCACAACCATATCGTATAGCTGATGTGATTTAAAATTCAGCTGGTCATTTAGCATGTTATTAGGATTGCACTTAAACGCCCGGTATATTTCAAATTCTTCGGCTGCGTTCATGTATCGTCCCTTATTCCAGAGATGTAATGGCTTGCAGTTGGTGTCAAAGTCAGTATAATTATGGTTATGCACCATTAAGTGTTCGGCATATTTTGATTTACAGACTTTTAAGTTATTTTTAGGTAGATGTTCTTTAAACCTCTGTCTAAATGCCCTGCCTGTCTGACCGATATACACCATATCGCAATCATTACAAACCATTTTGTAAACACCTGTTCTTTTTTCTTTGAACTGTTGTGTTTTAGGCCGTAATAATTTTTGAACATTATTTGTGGTACGGAACGATACTAGGATGTTATGTTTCCGAAATTCGTTTTTTACAACCATAGATATATTATTGGTGTACTCAGTTGAAATAAACTTAACTTTATTATTTTTGTTACGTGTACTGATGACGTTCTTCTTTTTATGTTTACGTAATAACCGTTCGACCATTGAGCTTCGGTACCCATTCACTTCCGCTATATATTTAATTGTATTTAATTCATCTATATAATCATCGTGCTCAAGAGGTATACTTGTCAACCGGTGTAAGAGGCTATTGAAAGCGGCCATTTTTTGAGTATACGGTGATAAGATTTGGCGTGTATAACGGAAGCAGTTGCTGTAGGTTTTCTGTATATCTTGTAACGAAATCTATTGTTATGTTTTATTAAAGTTAAATCTAAGAAATTTATTTCATTATTTGTTTCTATTTCTGCTGTGAATTGTAGTTTTGTATTGATACTATTCATAAAAGACTGCAGATTATCTATTTGTCTCATTGTCCCATTGAAAATAACAAAGGTATCATCTACATATCGTCTGTAAAAAATAATCTGGTTATTGAATTTATTGGTTACCGAAAGCAATATATCTGAACTCTTGTCTGACATATACCTTAATCATTTTGAAAATACATATTTGCTTTCGGTAACCAATAAATTCAATAACCAGATTATTTTTTACAGACGATATGTAGATGATACCTTTGTTATTTTCAATGGGACAATGAGACAAATAGATAATCTGCAGTCTTTTATGAATAGTATCAATACAAAACTACAATTCACAGCAGAAATAGAAACAAATAATGAAATAAATTTCTTAGATTTAACTTTAATAAAACATAACAATAGATTTCGTTACAAGATATACAGAAAACCTACAGCAACTGCTTCCGTTATACACGCCAAATCTTATCACCGTATACTCAAAAAATGGCCGCTTTCAATAGCCTCTTACACCGGTTGACAAGTATACCTCTTGAGCACGATGATTATATAGATGAATTAAATACAATTAAATATATAGCGGAAGTGAATGGGTACCGAAGCTCAATGGTCGAACGGTTATTACGTAAACATAAAAAGAAGAACGTCATCAGTACACGTAACAAAAATAATAAAGTTAAGTTTATTTCAACTGAGTACACCAATAATATATCTATGGTTGTAAAAAACGAATTTCGGAAACATAACATCCTAGTATCGTTCCGTACCACAAATAATGTTCAAAAATTATTACGGCCTAAAACACAACAGTTCAAAGAAAAAAGAACAGGTGTTTACAAAATGGTTTGTAATGATTGCGATATGGTGTATATCGGTCAGACAGGCAGGGCATTTAGACAGAGGTTTAAAGAACATCTACCTAAAAATAACTTAAAAGTCTGTAAATCAAAATATGCCGAACACTTAATGGTGCATAACCATAATTATACTGACTTTGACACCAACTGCAAGCCATTACATCTCTGGAATAAGGGACGATACATGAACGCAGCCGAAGAATTTGAAATATACCGGGCGTTTAAGTGCAATCCTAATAACATGCTAAATGACCAGCTGAATTTTAAATCACATCAGCTATACGATATGGTTGTGGACAAATTCATATTAAGCAGGAATAGACAGCAATCGATGGTGGGGCGTTGTGACGAGACCGTAGAGGAGTTGCAGGCAGTGCGTCGCGAACCGGCAAAGGGTGCGCACCCAGACATCGGTTAACTTGTGTAGTGTGTTTTATTTTAATGTGTAGTAGTTTAGTTTTAATGTGTTAACGACGTCCACACGGGACTGAAATCTGAAGATGAGGCCTTGAGCCTCGAAACGCGTTATTTAATTAAATACAATAAGAAGTCACACGACGGATGAAAAAAAGGTAAATTAATTTTAATCTGTATTGAATTGTGACTTGGATACCAGAGAACATGAGTTTAAAATAAATAGTAATGTATATTTGATGGCATTGTGGTTTACAACGAGTGTTTGATATTTATATCTTTGTAGAAAATATCAAAATAGCAACAACAGAATCATTTTAACTGTTACTTTGCTTTGCTTCTCTGTGCAATTTATCAATGTGAAAAAATTATATGGCGTAATTGTTACATATATGAAACATTTAACCTTATAAACCTATAAGGTTTTTAGGCTAATCTCAGTACTGACTTGGTGGAGTGACCAAATGTCAGTAAGGATTTATATCTCAGATTTTCTGTTTGTATTACTGTGTTTACTGTTTTACTCAAGAAGTAGGTAACTCGATACTAAATAAACAGAATTTATGTTTTTGCGCATTTGTGTAGAGAAATAATTTCTACTTCACTTAAAATTTAAAACACCATTGAAAGTTCTCCTCCTTGCCTAAATCTAAAATACGAAGCGATTACACAACTTTATTAAAGACATTACATTTGCTATTCTTTGACTAAAACCACACTAAAGGATCATTATTTTCATGCTAACGTGTTGGTTGTTTGTGTTTATTTAAAAAAGATTTTACTTGGTTATGGGTTTCGTAACATTACTTTCATCTATATGCTACTACAATTCCCGTTCACGAAAACAGTAATCCGTCAGTTTTCATTGTACAATACAACGATCAGTGATACTGTTGTAACAAAATGTAGATATATGTGTCGTTAAAATATGTATGTGTATCTTCAAATATATGTAATATCTGCAAATAAATGCACTGCAGGTAGGTTTATTTTCACCTGACGCACGTTTTACAGAAATTATTCTGTATCTTTAGAGGTTTGTTTTAATTGTAATTGAATGTTTCGGTTACAATATAGTTAACGGATAATCGATTTTACTTCAATTCTGTTTACGATTGTTGTAATGTTTATGTAGTCAGCTATTTAATATATAATTAATGTTGTATTTTATTTTAATAAATGTATGATTTTAAATAAATCGTCTTTTTTTTGTTTTTATTTCAATTTGTTCTTTCATTAGTAATTATTGTGTTTTTGAAGATTAAGATTTTTCCAGATATTCATTTTGTGACCTTTTTGTAAGTTTGTAATTAATTTAACACTTTGAATGCCTGGAAATTTATGTATATTGTTTAAACAGTGTGTGGCTGAATTATATTTGCAAATAATAGGTTTTAAAACGCATTTTGATGTTGAAAGAATCTCTCAGACAGTTTTTTCTTCGTCTAGCCTACGTAAAATTTATTGAAATCTGGACATTTTATTGATATATATTTATTTGTAGATATTACATTGGAGACCTGCAGGAAACTCAACGAGTTACTTACAAAGGAATTAAATGTATATCTGAGTTTATATCTGAGTAATCTAATGTTTTTAGAAAACTTTTCTTTCATGATAAGCTGAAAAAGGTAAGGAAATCATAAAGAGGTATGCATATTCCTCATGAATAAGAACGCTACCATAACGTGTTATTTCCCGTCAGCTAATAAAAGTAGCAGTAAGACAAATTTTGCGTATAGAAGGAAACAATTCTAATATAGTCTAAGTTTTCCTGTTATTGACGGTGAGCGATAACAAAAAATGCAGATATTAGATTTACGTAACCACGGTTAGAAACAAATAAACACTTGATGCACCTCGCACGATAAATACGCAGTTCAAGTACACACGCAAACGCGCACTGGTGCAACACACATAAAAACAGATCTGTGTATAGCCTATGTCAATAGAAATCAACTTGACAAATGTCTGGCTGTTGCCGCTGTTTCATTCCTATAAAGGTACACAATGTCACAACTCACAACGTGGCTATTTGTGATCAATAAAACAACATAGAATGGTTTCAGTTAGAAGAGTTTAAGGAACATTCTAGAGAACAGAAGAAATTAAAAAAGAAACATAAATTTCCAAGGTTCAGAAGCGGACTATATTTAAAGTCTGTCTATCTGGAGTAGACTACGTATGCTATGTTACCCAAGTCGTCGAAAAACGTAACTGGCAAGTATGTATATTAGGAAATATATTTATTTATTTCAAATATCCCCTTATTAATTTTTTGTTAAACGTTATGGTAAACCAAAATTTCAAAAGGACTGACAACACTGACATTATACAAACATAATAAAGGTAATATGCAACTACAACTAAGAATATTTGAGGAGCTTGCGGTTACATGAACTCTGTGAAAGAAGTATGCTGTTTCTCACCAACCCTACAAAACATCCGAAGTTGTAAAAAAGGAGATGCAATGGCATGGCAATTTTTCGTGAAATAGAACACAACCTTGCACATGTTATGCTTTAAAAACAACTTTTGAAAGCAACGAATACTGAGTTTACGACTATAATCCAACATTATGAAGAATGAAGCCAATAGAGGAATGACAAAAGGCTTAAAGGTAACGGTAGTCATCGACACATATGAAGGTACAAACAACAAATAAGAAGAATTCACTGCCACGCGAATAACGTAGTTGCAAGGATAGGAACATAATAAGGTATCCAATGCAGATCAGTGGTCAGAGAAAGGGAGTGAGATGACTGGAGTTTGAGAGTGTAAAGTAATAGGTGCCAATCTTACGAAGATATTATTTTTCAAATGTCAGCTATGATAAGCTGCATGTTATATTCTAGGTTTACAACAAATAAACAGCCAAACAGTATATGGTTACTGGTTACTGATGAGAAAAGTAACAACAAACGATAATACAACTAATTTTTGTGTTGTGACAATTAAATTATGTTTGTTTCCAAAGAATAAATTGATAACCATTGACGTTGTATAAATCAAACGTAACAGTTTCTTGACTTTTTTATGATCAATATTCTTTGTGGAGACAGTTACCATGGTAACCACTTACAAACCAACTGAAAATAAAACATAAGAAATATTTTTTTATTTTGCTGTATAATTTATAAATCTGTAGCATCTAAACTATAAGCCGAACAAGAAAGACAGTGTTTAACTGAAAAATTCAAAAAATACACTTTTAATTTTGATAGAAAAAGTCAACTGTTAGGAAGCGGCAAAATAATTTCATAGATACCTGAATCTGCGTGAGGATTAGGAAAACGTTTAGTAATCTAACCCAACTCCACTATGACAAAAATATTGTTCAGTGTATACAGCATTGTACGGCCTCTCTCAATATGTTGTACCGTGTTTGGATTGTCTACAGCTGACTTTGGTAAACTGCAACAAGTGTATTGTTTTATAATAACACTGCTGATGTTCACATTTCGTACAGCGTCTGTTGTTGTCAGACTGTGCACCATGAAATTTACTTTTGCGAGCGTCTTGCTTTTGGCTTATGGAATTGCAGAAATAGTCGTACTGACATACTATCGTATTAAATTTCTCTTCGACGGCAATGTTACCAGATGTATTCTACGCACTATGGATAAAGTTGACAGGTCTTTAGAATCGGTTGGTGTTAAAGTCACCCATATAAAGGACCATATACCTAGTGTGTTAGGTGACGATTATTTTAACAACGACATGTCGAATGATATTAACATACCAATTCTATTCAAAACAGGTATCGGCGCTTGTACAGAGACATTACATATCAGAAGTTGACGGATATTCCGTATCTGTATGGGCATTGTAATGTTTTGTTCAATAGTATTGTTAGAATTTTATGTTTACCTAACTTTGTACATTTTAAAAAGAAGACTAATAACTTTACATGACAACTTGATGTCATGTAACCATCACAGTAACACAGCATGGTCTGTATCTGATACAGAGATCTGTATTAGAGTAAAGGTTACAGATAAACAATCATTATGTGGAAAGCTATATTTACTTTACAATTCTGTTATTGAGGTTTATTTAAAAGCAAAACAGTTTTACATTAATGTCTTTCGTTATCAAGTTGTTCCACTTATTTGTATTCCTTATATGCTCGTACTTTATTAAAGTTCCCAACACAATAATTACTATCTTATTTTCATAATTTTGAACACTTTATTAACTCAGGTATTGACTTTCTGGTTGTGTAGCACAATCAAGTTTTACTTTGAAAACATTCAAAAGACGGTTTATAATGTTAAGTATGACAATAGATTCGATCACACTAAAACTACCTTCAGAAATTGGATACATCGTTCTGCACACACAGATGTTACTGTGGACTGTGGATATTTTGCTGTCGATGCCTCGTTGTTATCATTTGTGTTTAATTTTATAACGTCGTTTGTGTTTGCTATGATAGGCTAACAGTAAAGTTGACTGACGTCTCCTTTATGCTTGGAATAATTTCTAATTTACTTAGATAATTTTACTTATTAACTTATATTTATCTCAACGGCATAGTACAGGTAGATATATATTTACATTTTTGTTATTTGAAGTACGGTTAAACAGGTTTTTACTTATGTTTCTAAAACCGCAAGGTTCTCTCTCATAGCTGGTGTCTGCAACATACATTTACTGGACTGTTTGGATTGGTAAACAAATTGAGGACTAAATTTCACGCAAGTGGTTTCGTACATTCAGAGCTTTCTACTTAATGCACAAGACTTGTCAATTAGACTAAGACCAGTTAAAAGTTTAGATAAGAAAGCATAGTTAAATCAAAGGTAATATAAAGGCATCGTTTAGAAAAATCAAATGATTTTTTTACAATGTTCTATGTAAACTGAAATATTAAGAATCGTCCCTTTAGCCAATAATACTTCATGAGAGGCACAGCATATTGCAACTGGATTAAGTTAACCAGTGTGCGGATTCAATAATTTTTAACAGCTCTTTACTTACGCTTATCTACTGTAAAATAAAATATAATTTTCTGTTTTATACTACTTAATTTTTGAATTCAATACACTGTTAAAATGTAAAAATTTTTGTGTACATACAGTAAACACCATTATTTGTATGTCATTGTATTGTGCGTCATTGGCTACAGAGTGACTATAAATATCCAACTCCAACATTTTGCAGAGCAATTGTAGCACGTCAATTTCCTTGATTTAGTGTTACTACAGTTAAAACGGGGAACAGAGAAGCATGTATTGTTGATTAGGCTAAAGCCCAGAAAAGGCTGTAAAGGTGACAAGAAGAAGTATTACTGCAGTAATCAGGACGAAAATACAATATAAATGCCTGCAATTCAAAACATATGTACTCTAATATATAATCAGATTTACTGATTATAAATATTTTATAATTTTTATGTAAAACAAATATAACATAAATTTCTACTTAAATAAAAATGTTTAGTACGAGTTTGCTCGTATAAAATTTGCTTGTTTTGCTACCTCTTGTTTGAATTCCCTTCAGTAATCAAAGTTCATATAATCCTAAAACTGTCTATGCGTCAGTATCAACAACGATTGAATGTGATTAATTGTATTGTATTTTACAATATTATGCCTTAAAATAACGCTACTGTCTTAGAAATTTTGGTGTCTTTATTGTGTACTCTTTAAAATTTTAAATTTTAGTGTCTTTATTGTGTACTCTTTAAAACTTTTGTCAGAAGTGTAACAAAATGTTATACACATCAAGTAACACCAAGTTATTATATCAAAGTACAGAAAAAAATGCTTAATGCATTTAATAATGTAAGTACAATAAAAAAAACACACACACACACACGCGCGCGCGCACACACTTACACACTCACACACGGACATATGTATTTGTATACAGTAGAACCTCACTAACTCGTCACCAACTGATTCGACGCCCTCTGTAATTCGACACAGACTAGTCAAGACACCCACTAAAGATATTTTATCGTTGCCTTTTCTCCACGAACAAGAAACTATTGTTGCCTGGGTTAAAGAGTGCTAACGTCGGCGTCGGGATACAAACACTCCTTACCGGCCTCAAAGTATGTAATTCATCCCATCCTTGTAGTGGTGACTTCGCTGTTACTCTGTGTCGCTTAAATATACAAAGAAGGAGACACATAAAAGTGCTTAGATATAAAGCTGGTTTAAAATCAAGACTTGTTACCTAATTCAGTGAGGCAACACGGAGTTCACGCGGAATTATTATGGGTTTGTCACTTTCCTAAGGAATCTGATTAACGCATAAAGCTAGTGCTACACTTCTGAGCGCTCATTACTGCATCAAGGCCTTCCGATTATTAATCTCTTAGCCGCGGTAGTAACACACTTATGCTGTAATTGTTGCCGGAGACTAATAACGGAAAATGATTCCGAGGAGGATATTTCCCACTTGTGTACAGAGCATAACAGTTTCCAAGAATTCAATCTCACCAAAGCGTTGCGCTGATACATAACAATATTCTTTATTGTGTATGTTTCAGATCAGTTTTCGCAAAGCTACTCAACCTGACTTTCATGTCAAGTGTACTAAAGATACTCATTATAAAAGTATCGAGTATCAAAAGACACGAAATTCTCCAGCTTCTTGGGAAAGGTGAAAGCTGGACTAACTGTCAGGAATTTATAGGGTTCTACCACGTAGTACAATAAATGACGTCAAAAACAGCGGAATGGTATTGAATAGTTTACGTGCTAAACCAAACCTCTACAAGAAGATGTCTTAAAAAAAGTATAAAAAAGTTTAAAGATTGTATAAAAATTACATGTATCAAAGTTCTTATGTTTAATTCAGCAGCGCTCTCAAGAAATTACATTGGGTAGGTAAACTATCACTGTAAAAGTTGTTTAAAACAATCAAAAACTTAACGATAACATAATTTTAAATCCAGTCTGGGTATTCTTTAAATTTTAAGGAGAGGCATTGTATTAGACTACTGCAAATTGAAGGGAAAAAGCTGAGTGCAAACAGTTAAACAGTGGTGTGATATCATGAGGAAATATGTGCATGTATTAATAAAGTGGAGTTTGTCCGCAGACAAATTGTGTGACTGTGACAAGACGAAATTATAATGGAAAGCTCTCCAATAAACCGCTTGTATTTAGCACAAAATTTTACAGCTCCTAGACATGAGGTGAGAAAATAACTCATTACCGTTCTTGTTTGTTGCAATGTTAGTGGGAACCATGAAATGTTGTTATGCACCAGTGACAAGGCAAGATAACCACTTTTTAAAACACAATTTTAATTTACTGTCCGAGAAATATTTTGCCCAACATAACGCACGAATAAACAAAGAAACTTTCCAGTAATGGTTAAAGAGGAATTTTTTTCAGGTTCGGTCTTACTTAAGAAAACAGAAGCTGCCAGAAAAACTTTGATAATTCAAAGATGATAAATACTTTGAATTATCATTAATAGTGTTTTTTACTTACTCACTCAGAAATTCCTCGCCTCTCCAGTCCCGCAGACGACGACTTTACAAGGTTATAATCTATATTTCTGTTGAATAAAAAAGAAGTGATAAATAAGTGTCTCTTACCGACGTTCCAACGCTATTTCGCTCTCAACACTTTTCTCTGTATCTCTTTTTCTTTCCCTGTAGGTGCCATTTATAAGTGCCGCAAAGAACGAGAAGTCAAGGAATCTGTTATTAGAATGAAGTGGATTTATTAATGATGCTATTATTTTCTGACAATTTACTGAGATTTTAATACAGATTTCATAAAAGGTCTGTCTCTGTTGATGAAGTAAATTAATATTCAAAAGGCCTTTTTGTATTATTTACTATAAAGTCTTTAGTTATGTGATAGAACTAAATATTTACATCGTCTTTAAAACAACAAATAAAACAAACTAAAGTCTTTCTTTCATATATTTTTTATAATTATACATAAATAATATAATTTCACTTCCCTTTACAGTCGACTAAGATCCTTCAGACAACAGGTTGTTCCTGCATGGTCCTGGATCTGGATGAGTTGATGTACTCTGTCGGGCGTGGATATATTTCTCACGGGCACGGTTTCATATACTTTCACCGCTAATCAATACAGTTACTGCTTCTAGTGTGTTATGCTTACACCATTCCAGTAAAATTGAAGTAGTCTTGAACTTACGCTGATTAGCACAATTATATTAATTCACACAGTAACTCTAGGAATTTTCTTACTTGCGTCCTCCGCAACAGGCAGACCAAACGTCGGTGTCTGATACCAGCACAGCATTCACACGTTATCAATTCCGAAGAGAAACTGAATTATCTGTTCAAAGTCGTTTTCATAGACCAAAATCTCATAATCTGATTGGTTCTTCGGTAACCCCTCCTATGATTTTCTTACAGATAATAAATGTCCTTGTCCAAAGAGAACATTTTTTGTTAAAAAACCTGAAATGTTTTACGACCAAATTTATTGGGATATAAAAACTTATTTGAAAAATGCATATTGATTTTGAAAATAACTATTGCCATCAGTTAGTTCTTTTTATTACGAACATTCAGACATAAGGCCCATATCAAAGTTTCCCATACCTGAAAAGTTATTTAAATTAACGTGTTTTTATGAATATCCAGTAAACAACTTCGTACACTTGCACTCACACACACACACACACACACACACACACACACACACACACACACACACACACACACACACACTACACACGAGACTAAGCACCCTTACGCACCATTTCACAGCACTTAATGTTGTTTTACAAGCCTAAGCCTAATGTTTTATAATGTCCAAACCTGCAATCTCTGTTTATTCATACAGTGTTGTTATATGCTATCATACACTTTAATCTCTGCTACATTCCATATGTACTTAGAACGTCAATTGCAATAAACGTAAACTTAAACATAAACATAAATAAAAATATAAATAAAATATAACTATAAATATTGTAATAAGTAGAATATGCACATAAATTAATACTGGAACTCTAAGAATATGATAGCATGTTTAAATGAACATTTGTATACATAAAGACTGCAGGGTTGGGCGTTGTATGTTAGTGAATAAGAGACATGTTCAAATTGTTAGTTTTAAGTAATTTTTAGACAGTACAAAACCGGTAAGTGTTGTAGAATGATGCAGAAATATGTGGAGGCGTGTAGTGAGTGCTCGTGGGCGATAATATTTATGTCATTATTTTACGGGATAAGAATAATAAAAATATTGAATTAAATAACTTTTTCCTTCATATAAGTAGAACTATGAGATGAAACTTGTACCCGACAACGCCTAATGAAAAGACCTATCAAGAGTCGGTATTTATTAGTAATTTAAAGAACTGAATACATGAGTTTTTTAACAAAGAAAGTTTTATGACCCTTTAGATAAGTCGCAAATTTATACAGGTTTTTAGACAAGCCGCAAATTCCTTTCTAATAGTTTAATACAAAAAAATGTTTTCTTGGCTTCAGACGCAGAGAAGAATTATGAATTAGCCAATCAGCGTACAAGAAATAGCGCTGACTTTTTTTAAAATAAAATTCTGATTTCTTGTCATTTAGTCTAGTCTCTCTCTGAAATTGAACAGTGCGGAGGTATTGGTATAATCTAGACGTTAGGTCTACTAAAGCGTACGAACACAAGTTAGGATGTTCGCGAGTTGATGATATAGTAAATTTTTAATAGTGCCATTCCGCGAAAGTGGAAGATATGAGTATAAGGATTAAAAGACACTTGAAGTCACCTGGATTGTGTAAGCTTAGTATACAAAATAAATAACGGTGTAGAAATTAATTAACTCCAATTTATAGAATTACTCAACCCGAGATGACCATGGACGCCGGACACGAGGAGGAGCTGAACCTATATCCAGGATGAACGACTCACAGCTGTATTCCAGATTGGATCATCATCTCGATCTACGTTCGTTATTAAGGGAAGTGACTTTTTTTCATTTAAACGCATCAAACGCAGGCAATATGACATACAATACAATATGACATCAAACATACAATATGACCTTGACAAGCAGCTTCTACTTCACGCCACTGCAGACACTTGTGACTCGAACGTCGAGTCTCTGGAAGTCAGGTACGAGTCTGTCTGCCAGGCTGCAAACCGAATTACGGGCAAAAAAGGACAAGCCAGCCAATTCGATTTTCGGACGGGATTGTCTACTCTGCTGAAGGCAAGACTGAGACCTATGCCAATTCAATGAAGGAGCAATTTACTGAACACAGAAGCGTGTGTGACCCCGACCATTCGGCCGTAGTTATGGACATCCATTCACACGATATTTCTCCATCCTCCCAACAGATTCCCCTGCCCTGTCGACGGGTTGATGTGTTGTCGGCGGTTAGTCGACTTTGCCCTAAGCAGACCGCCAGCGAAGGATTGTGTTGCGCAGCCGCACTTCAACACGCTCCCTCTAGTCTCATCTCGCTTATTTATGAGCTGTTAATTGTTGTCTCCGGCTCCATTACTTTCGTAGCCTGTGGGAACATGCAAATATCGTAACGATTCTTAAACCTCGTAAGCTGCGTAAGCTTCCTGTGAATCATCAAACCATCTCTCTTCTGCCAGTCATTTTGAAGACTTTCTAGCGGCTCTTGCATGCTCGAGTTGTCTGCCTGCTGGATGATTTAATTTGCCAAGAATAGTCCGGCTATTGCATAAAACACTCCACTGTCCTTCAGCTCGTCAGAGTTATCACAGAACTGACGGACGCTGAGAACAAGCATCAGTCTACCATCCTAGTAATCGACATGTGTAAGCCCTTCAATCGAGTGACACGAAAGCCTTCTCAACAAATTTGCTTTGTTCCCCCTACGCTATCCTTTCGTTTATCTTTTGTGATTAAACCTTTAAGGTAGTTTCTTTAGGATATACGTTGATGGGTCGTATTCATCAGTTCGCCGATCGCCGCAGGCGTTCTTCAAGGTTCTGTCCTCGGTCCCATTCTGTACCTTCTGTACACAAAAAATCTGCCCGTATAGCCTGGACTCACACTATTGTTCTATGCGAACGACCCGATGTATCATTAGAGCTCAGCTAACCTCGGTTTTGCTGCTGGAATGGTACAATAGCTCGCTCTACGTCCGTACTGGCTAAGGCAATGGCTGATGATGAATATGGAGAAATTCTAGGCTTCTTCCGTCAGCATTGATTGTGATGCCAGGCACTCTCCTTCAACAGAAGCCCTATCGCATAGAAACGGATTGTAAAATATTTGGGTGTCACTTTTGACCGGCACCTATGCTTTAGAACCACGACTCCCAGTGTCTCCAGCCTGACCGCAGTGTTAAAGCCAAGCTATTTTTTGCATATACAGGTTCACTGCTTGTGCGCACTAAACTCACGACGTATCTACACACTCTTAGAGCAATCTTGAAATAGGCAGCCAAGCGTTCTGGTACCTGCTTCGGCCCACTCTTGTTGCCCGCATGATAATCCCGCCTCCTGCAATACATCTCCAACACTCCCTGGTTTGAAATGATGTTACCAGGCGAGAATTGAAAGTCCTTTCTATCGATAAATTTGTCCGCTTCCAGGCCCTTAAACATGTCACTCGTGCCTCCACTTCCATCCATCCTCACATCCGCCGTTTTAGCACAGACATTGGCCCACCTCGTAGACGAAACGCCCTCCAACGCTGTTCGATGACCCCCCTTATACCATTTTCTATCGACCTCGCCAACCTTGCATAGCTTTACCTCCCACCCCTCCTGTCTACACCTCGTCCGTACTAGTGCATGGTGACAGACGGAGGATGAGGAGGCACAACCTTGCTGTATGCTTGCTTTAGTGCTGTCTTCTACGGGCGCTTCCTCCTTTTCTACTCTCTCCCATGATGCTACATTGACTTACGGCAGCTTGTAGAGTCTTCTTCTGGGCTGGTTTAAGGCGCTCAGCTCGTTGTGGGCGGGAAATCTTTGCCTCCCGACTAAAGGTTGCGTCTCTAAAGATTTCCGATTCTGCGGTTACACACCCTCCATGGTCCAAACTTAAAATATCGGTATGGAGAACCATACATGACTTCCTTGTTCTAAGATTTATATTTAAAATCATTTCCGAAATGAAATAGTACCATAGAAACTACTTCTTTCTACTTACTGCTTCAGCCTTAACCACAGTACTGTGGTCTCTAACGTATACCACCTCACGTTATCGCACTCGATTTTCACTGATGATGGAAGTCGATGGCATTGCCGAAACGTCTGGTTTTGTAGAAAACATTGGACTACGGCCAAACATCCCGGGAAGGAATTTTAACAAAAACTATTTCTTTGTTGCCGATAACGTAGTTCACATATATATATAAAAATATGCATAAAATTAATGGCTTGTATAAGTTAATGTTTGATCTCCATTAAGTAGTGCTCAAGTTTCCAAAGTTTTAATATTATGATGTCCGTAATTAAAACATCAGAGCAGGTTTAGTGTGTATGAGGGTACACCGTGGACAAAAATTTTCAACATTTCCTATTGAGCGTTGCTTAGAGTAAAGCTGCGAATCTACAGTGTACGTTTCACAGAACAAACACGCGGAAAAGAAGGAGCGCTCGGAAGTCACTCATGGACCCTCAGCATCTTGCAGAGGGTTCATTCCCTAAAGACGAAAAGTCTGTCTATGAATCGTTCCTCTGTAAACACGTGCAGTTACACGGCCAGCGATCCACAGGAAGCTAATCGCTATCCACGCTGGACACTTTTTCGGCTTGCACGCGTTATGTTGGTGTGGGTTTCGGCACTTTCCATTTAAAAACCGTGCAAACGTAAGAAAATAAACATGAGTGAGGTCAGAAATAACGCGAATTTTGTGTGTGTGTGTGTGTGTGTGTGTGTGTGTGTGTGTGTGTGTGTGTGTGTGTGTGTGTGTGTGTGTGTGTGTGTGTGTGTGTGTGTGTGTGTGTGCCTTCCCTGTCTTTTTATTGCAGTAATCATAAAATAAAATGGAAACGTAAACATTACATAATTGAGATATGCTTGCCTGCCACGAACGATATATTTTCAGTCATACCTGATTTACACTAAAACGAAAAAATTATAATTTTATTGCCTGGCAACAAAATTATTTTATTTTTAACAATTACCATTGTTTGAAAAAGTTTAAATGAATTTTCAAGTACTTTAGTGTTGTTAAAACGTAAAAGGTTGCTGGTAAACTACCCCTTTTCCTTAACCCATCTTCACCAAAATCAAAAGTCCTTGAGACCTCTACAATTCAGGGATGTATGCAAAAAATTATTTGATTCTGTTTGAATTTGCGGCTGTTATCGTTTGCCATAAAAAATTACCCTTGATAAAAAAACGTTGCAGGTAAACTACCCCTTCCCCTTAACCGATCTTTACCAAAAACAACAAGTCTTGAGTACTCTAGAAATTAGTGCTGTATGCAAAAACGTATTTGTTTCTGTTTGAATTTGCGGCTGTTATCGTTTGCCATAGAAAATACCCTTGTTAAAACATAAAACGTTGCAGGTAAACTACTCCTTTCCCTTAACCGGTCTTTACCAAAACCAACAGGGCGTGAGTACTCTACAAATCAGGGCTGTATGCAAAAAATTATTTGATTCTGTTTGAATTTGCGGCTGTTATCGTTTGCCAGAGAAAAATAAATCTATAGACAGACAGACACACACGGGCACTTTTCGGAAAACGACTTTTTTTCATGTTTTGAGTGTAGTACAATCAGAATCTGCAATAATCTCGAACACGATTTTTTTTGCCATCATTTCCTTAAGGAACATGGAAGTAAAAAAAACAGCTAATGCATCTCTCAAAGTGTAACAATTAACATGAAGATTTAGTCTCTGCAAAGAGTGACATCGGTATTCATGGTAACAAGCAGGTAACTTGCATTCATCGGGGTCGCCTGGACACTGCAACCACCGGGGCATGTGAAGTTGTTGCTCGGCATACCTTGATATGAACCTGAACCGTTAGTCTTCTCGAATAAAACGCGATGGTATGCATTGGTAAGACAGTGCTAAGCGACTGCGGACACTACGCTTCGAACAAGAACGCTGTTCCCTGGCATCTTTAATTTGTCTCAGGTACTGTTGGATTTTTCTGGTCGACTTGAAGATTCTCCTAAAGCCTCGTGTCAACAACAATCTACGAATATGATCCGCCACACACCGAATATAGGGCAAGACGGCATAGCCAAAATATTCCTACCACACAGACTCACCGGATCTTCTCGGCCAGACTACTCTCTTCACCAGCAGAGTTGGTTTGCAGCGTCTCCAGATGCCGCAATTCAGTATCGAGAAACCGGGGATCACAGATCCTTTTCAAGCACTGTTCGCTTTTGCCTCGGATGGTGGTTGGACAGTTTGTGGAGGTATCTGTTGGTGTGCATCGGCTTCCTGTACATTCCCCAGGCTGCCATCTGCTCTACAAAGGACCAGCAGGTTGTTCTGTTTGGAGTGCGTTTGGTGTGACATGATTTGTAGAAAATTTTGTTACTGACGAAGGCCTCCGGTGGGTGGGCAAAACGTTTAGCAGGGATTTAAAACGGATCTTTAATGACAGTCACTCAGCATTTAGTAAACAACGTATTCCATTGCATTTAAAAAATAAAAGTGTCACACCAGAAAACGATGACAAGGTCGTCTGTGTTATGATTATTACAGTATACTTTTCTGTTATCTTTCTATGATTCACGTGGTGAATCCATTGGCTTTTTACTGGTATACTAGCAGGTTTGGAGACACTGAGAAATTTTTCTTACTGTTCTTTACATAAGAATTAACTAACAATTAATTGATGCTTTACATAATGTTACGTTGTAATGTGACTGCTGAGATTCACATAGAGGCTTTTGTAAAATATTTATTGTTTCTATCAAAATTTTATCATTTATTATGGCAAAGTTCTTCTTGCGGATTTTATAACAATACTGCATACTGAGCTTTGACAGTTTGAAACAAATCACATGGAACTTTAATGTTATTCGTATTTATAACATAAATCTGAATGTTTCTTACAAAAGTATATGAAACTTCCATTAATGTCTTCTGACTTACATGAAATAAACAATTGTCAGTCTGAAGGAGAGTACTTAAATCAAATTCCATATAACAATTGTATTTTCAGTCCGGGATAACGGATGTTACACGCTGTCAAAGCAGAAGAAAATTTCATGCAAATTATCCTGTCGTAAGTATAGGGCTATATGTAAAACTTCTACGTTTCCCCAAACATAAAGATAAAGAATTTATACGGTTACAAATGTTTGTGTGAAATAATTTTAGCAGTTTCATTAGGGTAGTAATCATATTATTTATACTAATGACTTGTTTCCTAAAGATGGTATTTTTCCACTTTGTTTGTACTCCAGTTAATATAACATTCGTCTAAATTGAATTTGTGTCAACAAATTGAAGTATACTAAGCAATATACAGTTTGATAGAATTACTGTCTTGGTATACACTTAAGGTGTTGATAATGGTGAATGCTCTATTTGTCTGCAAATAGATATGTGACTGCCAATCTAATTAGTTTTTTAGATGAAGTAGTGCAGACAAAATGAAACCTACAAATAGCACCAGTGTGTCCCTCATTGCAAACGACAGTTATTTTTAAAACGTTAGTAAGGTTTAAGGTACAATTTGGAGTTTTAAAAAGTTTTAAATTATCACAATGGTTCTCGATGTGCACAGCATTGTTTTGCCATTGTCAGTGTACTGTAATCTATTTGGTTTCTCTGCAATTAACTTTGGACAAGAAATAATCGGTAAAGTGCAAAGTGTGTATTGTCTCATAATAGCTTTGTTTCATTTCACAGTTAGTGCAGTTTCTCTTATCAACAAATTGTGTAACATGCAAGCGACGTACGTCAGTGTTGTATTACTGCTCGCTGACGCAGTGCTGGTTGCTACTCTAACTTGTTATCGCGTCAAGTTTGTTGTGGACAAAAATGTTATCAAGAATATGTTCAACGACTTGGTCTGTGTTGACAGGCGTCTCAGTTCAATCGGTATTGCAATACCCCATCAACGAGAGCAAGTTGTATGTTCGGTGTTACTAACACTAGCAGTAACGCACCTACGCGTATTTGTTTCTGAAACATGTGACATCATCGGTCGTAAATGACGGAATAAACAAAGAATATGAGTCAATTTTCGAGAGTTCAATAAAGCTCTCTTTATATTTTTCATTTATGTCGTTAAAATATTATGTTTTGGTTAGTATTTACGTACTAAAATGTATACTGAAACATCTTTGTCAAGCTGTCAACCGCGTCTCTAATCGAACTGTTAGATCTTTGTCTACTGTCGAAGCCTTGTCGTTCGTACGAGTGTTCGTTTCTGCGAATCACCAATATCCTGAAGAACTGTTAACAATGTATTCTTGCCTTTTTGACGTATACTTTAACTATAAAAAATTATTCGTTATGTT
The DNA here is from genome assembly GCA_034769895.1 of Magicicada septendecula. Taxonomy (NCBI): domain Eukaryota; kingdom Metazoa; phylum Arthropoda; class Insecta; order Hemiptera; family Cicadidae; genus Magicicada; species Magicicada septendecula. The sequence goes on from CM068370.1 coordinate 356,764,644, forward strand.
TTTCCGTTTTGATTTAGTATTGTTTATATTGATATTTTCTTTTAATTTTAAAATATCTATGACGGATTCCAACAGAACACATTTTATACTGTTAGCAATACATGCTTTGGGAAACCAGTTCTTACCGTTCTGGTTAGCCTTATCCATACAACGGAATTTAAAAAAAATTCACACTTTAATATTTGCTAATTCCTTTACCAGTGACTTGAGAGGTAACGCAATAACTATGACAGAATGGATTTTCCAAGCTAAATACCGTGATGTAACGTTTGACTGTGGTTATTTTGCTATAGACTTCCTTCTCTTTGCCATTGTATTTAATTTTATTTCTTCACTTCTTCTAGCTACGGTGTAATACATTAGAACGCCTAAAAATCTAAACTGGAACGCCAAATTTCTGGAAAGGGTAGAAAGCTTGAAGCGTTATGAGTCATAGGCTTGGTTCATTGTCTAGTTTCTAGAATGTTATACAAAACGTTTAAATGCCACAGTGTCTAGTCTGTTTTATAATATTCACCGGTGGTCTATTGCTCGAGTTCTCTCCTTTATCCCAATATCCTTCTCGCTATTTTAGCTTTATGTTCATCTAGAAAGGCGATTCTGACTAAATATCTTTAATTTTGTTTTTAAAACGGACCGTATAAATGGTAAAATATTACCAAAATGTGTAATGCTTTCTCTAATGCAGAAAACTGATATCATTGATCAATTAAGACAGAGGTAATTTGACTTGTCTTGTCAATGAATAAAACATTGATATGTTAAACGTAAACCCAATATATTCCACGTCACACAATATACGCCCGTAGACGGGTCAAATTTTTGAAAGTTGTGTTACGTTGAGATTGTCAGACAGATTTAAAAATAAGAGATTGCAGAAGGACATGTGTATTTGGTGGCGGATAGACGGGAAGACGTAATAAGCAGTTAACAGGTCTACAAGAAGATCACAAAGTGTAGATACTTCTTAAGGTTATAACGACGGGAAATGGAAACTAGACTAAAGATACATACTGAGGCCAAATCGACTACCAACTGCCGTTTCTGAATGCCAGTAGAACGAGGAAAGAAGAAAATAAGTTGAACAAAGGTCTAGGATGACATAAATCTTAGTGTCTCTATGACGAGATAACGCCTCAAAACAGGAATAGACAGAAAGTAACTGCTTTCTTGTTTGGAACTTCACACACCGTAGAACACAGAATATTGGCGATGCTGATGTATTATACATTCCTATTTCGCCTTGTGTGTATGTTTAGTTGCAGATTCTGTTTCTTGTGCTTTTAAGTTTCAGTGTTTTTTATCAAGTAAGCTAGTTGCTGTGGAGAGTGCAATTTGATCAATAACAGTAAGCTAGTTGCTGTGGAGAGTGCAATTTCTCAATAACAGTAAGCTAGTTGCTGCAGAGAGTGTAAATTTGCTCAATAACAGTAAGCTAGTTGCTGTGGAGAGTGAAATTTGCTCAATAACAATCAAATTATAAACACGTCACTGTACAGTAAAACTAGTTTTAAAACTTTATTTTATTTATTTTTTTTTCATTTAGGTAATGCACTAGCTCTAAGTCCATTCAACTCATGCTACATAACACATATATTACACTTTTTGTACTAATTACTGTAATAGTTTTAACGTTTTGTCAAAACTAGTTAAGTTGGTAGTGTAAAGTGTAACATATATGGCAAAAACGTTTTAACGTTACAAATAAATGTTAAAACTCGTTTTCCAATTTAACCTGTTTTTGACTCCAGACGTCATAGTTTGGGGGTTGAATGCTCGAGCCTTTTCCTGCAGTATGAGAGTTGTCACTTAAATAACAATTATATTTAAACGCAGTGTATGTTAGCTACAATATAAATTAAATACTCACTTTTTAAAATATTGATTACAGTGATTTTATGTCAAACAAATTTGACAAATACAGAATGAAATGATTTCTAATTAAAGTAAAAACTCACTAATTTGTCACGTTTGGGAGAGTGGGTGACGAAATGGGAAATAGACGAATTTCGGAATAACCAAAAATAGGCCTCAACATGCTTAAAAATTAATAATATGATTACCTTGCAGTGTAGAGCAGTATTGTAAAGTATTTTTATATGTAATTACAAAGTTAGGAACATATGAGTTTACAGTATTTACATTACTGAACTGGAATTCCACGTTAGATGTGATGTTAGTAAATCACGTTACGGTATAGTACTTAATTTCACTTCAGTTATGAAATGTTTACTTTATATTACATACATATACACACAGTTAACACAAACAATATTATTGTATATGAGCGTTTTACTTAACTACACAACGTGCTGTACTAAAAATTACTCATGGAAATCACAATTTTACTTTTTAAGAAAATTGCCTAATTTTCCGCTAGACTAAAGTTTTCCTTGCTTTCTCGACAGCCAGATTACGCAAGTCAGACTGCCTCATAACAATCAATTTAGAGATGTCGGTTTCTCTTTGCTTCTCGTACTACAAAACATATTTGCCCAATGTGTCCCTAACATCGTAGTTACGAATTGTGTTGTCGTCGACGAAAATTTCTTCGTCGTCATTACTGTGATGTCTATTCTCTTTACTTACTGCTTGGGTGATCTTATCGTTATTCAAAATTCTGTATCCTGCTTTTCATTTATCTACACCAACCCAATTGTTAATGTCAGATACTAATGTCAGTCTGCAGTTACTAATCGGGCAATTAAAGGTCTTTCTTTCTAATTAATTAACTGCGAGCGTTATTCATGTTTAGGCTTACATATTCCAAATTGTACGCTCAAAAACTTACTGCTCAGCTCCGATCAGATAATGATGTTTCCATCTCTTGTCACGTCACCTATCGTCATACATCTGCTTGCAGATAAGGGAGAAACTGTCTATTGTTTTATTTTTCGCATCGCCATTTCGCAATGGGCGCCATCACATTGTGAGAACATTGTGGCTTTGCTAAACCTCGGGCAATAGAAGCTGCTCTCGTGCTTTCACTAGAACGAGCTATATAAACTGAACTGTATGCAATGAGATCACCTACCGTTGCGCTTACTAGGCTGAACATTCATCACACGACACACGTGTGCTCAGTGACGTTACAAAGTATCAGTAACTTTAAAATATTGCTAAAGTCAGCACCTGCAGAATAGTCAATTACTTTAGTTTGTAATAATAATATACTAAAGTTAATAACATTACAAAATTAAGCATGCCAAAAAGTAAATAGTTTTGTCACTTTGAAAATATAAATATGTTCTTTCATTTCCGTAGGCCTATAAGGTAGATACCTGAATAACATATTTCTCATTACATGTATTGCTGATCCATAATTATTGCCTGTCAATATTTTTGTCTGAGAGACAAGACGTAAAACTGAACGTTACAGCGATGACCAAATATCCAAAAGTACTCTTATTTTCCATTTACTCAAAAACATATCTGTATCTCTGAATTACTAATTTTTGAAATAAAAGCGAATTTCGTATATATTCCTACAGATCGTGCAGTACATATTCTCTGCGTGGTTTAGGAAGACAAACACTTATATTTGTCTCTACAAAGTCGTATTCAAATTGTTTGAAAAAAAATATGTTTACAACAGCAGGGATAGGTAAAAAGCTGAGAAGTGAGGTTTTGAATCAAACCCAGAATAGGTCTCAGGTTTTTAAGCTGGCGGCCTCTGCCCGCACTATGCCTAGCGTAAAAGACACATGTGACTGGTATATTTTTCTAGGAGAAATACGTTTGTATATTTATTTTGTTGTTTATGTTTATGATTGTGCGGCTTCACAAATATTATTTACTTCCAACACAATAATCTTTTCACTGAGCTTGTGCGATATTTTTAGGATATTGTAGTACTGTTAAGTGTTACAGTACAGAAGCATATTGTCAAACAATGTAAAATTAGTAAAACGTTTAGGTTAGAGAGTTTGAAGAAGGCTTCCAGCCGTATTGTGTTGCGTGTAGAACTTTTATAAATTATAGTAGAATTAGAAAAAATGGTAAATGACTTAAAATAAAAGTAATAATGTAATAATAATTAATGTAAAATTTTAAAATAATTAACCTAAAATTATGTATGTAATATTGCTAACAAGCAAAACTAAGTTAATCAGAAAGTATAAAATGTTGACGTAGTTTGTAAAATACAGAAATTCAAATCATGCACAGACCCAATCAAGGAACTACAAGCATTGTGTAATGATACATACTATAATAAAGTTTATAAATGTCAAAAGAGTGTGAAACTTTAACAAAGTGTAAATAAAATAAAAATATATCATGAACCTAGACAAACCTTTTGCAGACAAAGATAAGAATTTAAAAATATTACAATATAAAACAAATAAGAGGCTAAAAAACAAGTATGTTGATCTCTAACAACAGGATATTCTAGAACGAAACTTCAAATCTCTCTTGTTTAAGCGTCTGCTCACAGAACGCCGAAGAGAAAATGTGCTGTATATTATTGCCAGAAATATTCAATAATTATAAGTGATTGTAAATTTAACAATTCAAATAATGAATAGTAATAGTATTAAAAAAGTCAAAACAAAATAATTTCCGAGAAAGATATAATTGAAAACCTACCAAGGAAATAATTTGCAAGTGGCATTCTCGTATAATTAACAACGTACTACAGAAAGTCTAGTGAAAAATAATCATCGTCATATTGTTACAAAGAACATGCACCAGGCAGTGAGCAATATTAGATTTAAAACACTTATTCGATATAACCTTTACTGAATTGTAAACGCAACACTTGAACACTGATTTTTCGTCTGCATAAGTGATAAAAATGAAAATTAAAACAATATACATTGTTAAGTGATATTACCAGTGTTTACTTTGAGCACAGTATGACTAAAGAGTATAAAACAAATATTCCAGGTTAAACTTTAATTGAAACGCTTTAGTAAGTAGCGTCAATATTGGGTGGCGGCCATTATGTAAATAAGAATTTGGCGTTCACAAGATGGTGGCTCTGCTCGGCAACTTTTAAAACCTTTTTTTAACAAACTACAATTATTAAATTCTTATAGTAAATTGAATAATAAAATTAATCGGATTGTACTTATCGTTTGTTTGTAAATATTTTATTATATGTGACATGAGATTAAACATAAAGGCCATGCCATAAACATGCCATCAGGTTATATATGCCATGAGGTTATATATGCAGTATTTAAAAAATAAAATTCTAATTTAAATCGAGCATTTTGTTTGGTTTGAAATTGTAGTAATAGCAGCACAATTTTATGGGTATATTATATGTTTGAAATTATGATATTTCTACCTTTTAAAACGTTTAATATAAACGAATGAATTTAAAGATAGGGAAAATTTTTATTATGTCTTAGCATGAGCAAACCAACAGTGAAATAAACCTTTAATATAACACTGCACAAAACATTTTACCTTTTTAAACATGACAACTTGACGTCGAAAACATCATCAACGTGCAAGAATGTATATCATTAATATTGTCTTAGAATTCTAAATTACTGATAAAATTACTGCCAAAAAATTATTTAAAAATCAGCAAATGAGTTCGTCAGACTGGCAACCTATCGCCAAAATTAATTTGATTCAGAATGGATAGATGTTGTTCATGAGGGAATAAATTTAATTGAGGATGGTTTTGTAAATACAACGTTCTTCGCAGATGATCAAGTTATTCTGAAAGAAAAGAAAGATGAATTACAACGAGCTATATTTCAATTGGACCGAATAATCCAACAGTAGGCTATACCATGAGAATTTCCCTCTCACACTGCAGAAAAAAGGAGTTGTAGATTACTACTGTTTAGAGCAGGTAGGCCTACAGAATTTGCAATAGTTGTGATGTAATATTGTATGGGATCTAAATAGAGCTGTAGAGAACAATCTGAGAAAATATTTGCACAGATCGTCGCGTTGTACAGTGAAAACACAGTCCACCTGGTGACACAAGATGAAGTCACTGCCAGGTAAAGTCACTGACCCGTAACTGAAGAAGCGGCTTTAAATTGATTTTAAAACTGCCTGAATTCTTAAACCTCAGCCGTTGACAGATCGTCGGAAGATCTGGACAACAGCTACACAAGTTCGTCTGGAACGTTTGAAGAGTCAGAAGATCTGGGTATTTGTTGCGTCTCTACCCAAGTCACAAGAGAAATTTTCTCTAGGTGTGTACTGCTCTTTAAAGTAACAGCTCGGTTCACAATATTTGTCATACTATTAGTAACATTTCCTGTTACGTCTGATATGACAAAACTGGCAATTAGTATGCCCGGTGTGCTCACGGCCTGAGGTTATAATATAGAACACTACTTTCCACCTATTATCTATCTTGGTTTCTGCCTAGGCTCTAAACGTAATAATTTTTTCGGAATTTGGCGGGATAGTTACGGTTGCTTGATGTATCAAGTCCATTGATTTTTTCATGTATATGTTGTAGTTCATTAGTTTTTTAATCTCTATTCTCTTGACGTTGTTTCTGAAGTCGACTAAAATCCCATACGCGTTCATAATGCCCACAGCAAAAATTGCTTTATCCACTATTCCTGTACAAGTACTTGGTTATTAACACTCAAGTCGACCGAGGCGTAAGTGTGTCTCTACTTTCTCAAACACTTCTATGGGCCTTGCAGCAGCTGTTCGGAAGCTGCAAGAACACAAGGTTAGCTTGAAATTTTACACCACTTCAGGGCCCACAATGGATACTATATTACCCAATTCAACTGTAATTGAGGTCGGCCAATTAAAAATTCCGTTAACTACCAACACCCGCATATTTTATGAAGTTAAGAAATTGCGTGTTCTCTAGGAGCTTTGTTCCCCTAGGTAGTCAGCACAGATTATGCTCTGCTCTGTGACAAGGACGAATGGAACCGCATTTCTGCATATATTCAGTGGGTCCTACAAGAAAAGAAAATACTGACCCATCTTGCACCTAACGAGCAATAGCACATAAAAAAACAATTAAGAGCCCGTTACGGGCGCAATAAGCTGCATCCTAAAGTAATACACCAAGTGGTTATAGAATGAATATGAATACCTAAATTAGAGGCTGGGTGATGATGAGGTGGATTTCTTTTAGGTGAGAATCCCACACACCAGGAGACAGACAGTTTCCTCTGACGGTGCATAAACCATATTCTCCCTTATAAAATAATATTTTGGTCTAGACCAAAGTAATGTTTGAAACAGTTCCAGCTTAGTGTCCTAGAAGAGGAAATAGAGAGTTTTATTTTAGTGAATCGAGAATAATAGGGGAAAGTGTCCACCTTCCTGAATATTTGTTCAGCAAATTTTTCCATCTATCCACGTTAAATAGTAAGTAAAATAAATTACTTATTATTATTTTTTAAATATTATTTTAATTATTAATATTATTATTATTATTATTGAGTACACTTAATTTGTTTAAAACGACCTCCTCTACTTTTATTTTTCACCTGTTTTCTTTTATAATCAGTCACTTTATTTGATTAAAAGTAAACAGTCGTACATAGGCCTATGCCTCACGCGTATTTATTACAGGAGACATATCTCGAGTGCAATGCAAACACAGCCAGCGGCTGACGGAACCTTAGTTTGTTGACCCCCAAGGAATCCGATTCTAGTTGTGTGCTCACTCGCTGGTGCAAAACCTGTATCATGTTACGTAATATAAAGATGATACATATTGCATTTGTTGCATTGCATTCAACATCTCTTTACTGCATCAGCATATATATATCAGGATTACATTTGTTGTGATGACAACTCAGTAGTAATATCGAATTCAACTGTAGTGTAAAATTGACAGTCCCGATCAAGGATTTTCTGTGGTTGTTGCGCTAAGTATAATTTACACACATAATTCATTTTGTTAATATGTTACGATGGTCTACTTGATCGTCATAGGCACAGTGGAAGACAAAATACAGGACACCAATTAAGTCACTAATCACCAGCTTTAATTTCACAGTTAAACAGTTCGTAATTAACAACACAGTCTCTTACAACAAATCAAATAAAATGGGTTCACATGCAATAAAATGTCAACTAATATAAAACACAATTGTATTACAATTACACCGTCCGATTATAAGTAATCAACACTTCACTAATAACCATTTGAACGCACAAAGTAATATCGCCCAAAAATAAATGAAAACTATGCAGCTGGTATGGGCTATTTATAGTCTATTGTGTTCCATAATATACGTCCTTAACAAGTCATCGAAAATTCTAGAGGGTACTTCAGTGCGACCTTCGCAGAAACACGCACCGTTGGGTTAATTGAGATGCTACCAAAACGACACCGTCGAACGTACGAGACGTGCCGCATTACGTAATACAGCCTCACATGTCAAGTGTCACGTACGCATTACAGCTGCGGGATCGTTCTCCAATGTACCAGAACATTCCGCAATGGCGTAACACTTTTCCTGAATTCGCAACCCCCCCTCCTTAAGCATGTTCTTCCCGAACTGGCAAACCGTCTCTGAAATAATATTCGGCCAGGCGATCTAGGTGGACGACCTTAAGCTTCTGCTGTCCTTCCTCTTGAATCCGATAGACAACATGGTTGATTCTTTTTTTCACAGTGTAGGGTTCTTCCCAGTTAGTCTGAAGTTTAGGTGAGCGACCACGACGGTGCTTTGTTTTAAACAACCAAAACCTGATCCCCTTCTTGGAAACCCACACTATTACTGCGAATGGTCATACCGAGTTTTCATTTTATCACTGGCTATCTTCAGCCGTCCTGTTATCAAGCGATTCATTTCTCGCAGTTAGTTTTCTAATTGCGAGAAATAGTTCTGCGGCTCTTGGGACTGAGTCTCAGTGATCCGATCATCAAGTCCCCAGGAAGACGAATCTCCCGCCCAAACACCAATTTTGCTGGAGTTATGCCGGTTGTGTCGTGTACTGATGATCTATATGCCGTGAGGAATAGTGGTATACGTTGGTCCCAGTATGTTTGGTTCTCGTCAACAACCTTCGAAAGATGCTGCTCAAGTGTCCTACTGAATCTCTCAACCATCCCGTCCGACTGAGGATGGAAGAGGCGTTGTTCTGGTCTTTCGAAATCCGAGTAGACGGCATAATTTTTTAAACACTCCTGATTCGAAATGTCTCCCTTGATCCGTATAGATTTCCATAGGGGCTCCATAACGGCAACAGAAGTTGTGAACTAACTCCTTTGCCACAGTGGTAACCTCCTGGTTTGGAATTGCGTAGGCTTCCACCCACTTAGTAAAGTAGTCACCTACAACCATGATGTACCGGTTTCCATCGTCAGTAACTGGGAATGGTCCAGCAATGTCTATGGCAATTTTCTCGAAAGGCAGTCCAACGTTATACTGTCTCATTTTGCCGCTGCTTCTGGTTTGTGGGCCCTTGCTTGCAGCACATATTTCACACGTCCGAATCCATTCCTCTACGTCGTGGCAAAGATGAAGCCAATAGACTCGTTTCCGTATTTTGTCAAGGGATTTGTTAACGCCAAGATGGCCTCCAGATGTTCCACCATGCATCTCCTTCAAAACAGACTGCACTTTACTTCGGGGAACTATCAACTGCATGGCCACGTCTCGTCCATCTCCACTTTCGTATGCCCTTTTCAGCAATCCTTTTTCTAAGGTAAGAGATTCACATTGTGCCCAGTAGCCCTTCAACACTTCAGAACCATGGCAGACCTCTTGCCAATCCGGGCGGCTACTGTCAAGATCGGTCCAATGTCTTCATCAGTCATCTGTTCTTGTCGACAGTCTTGTGTTGTCCAGCCGTCGGCCAGGAATTTACAGTGATGGCTTGACCATGTTCGCTTGAGTTTTGTTCTTCCTTTCTGTGGCAATATCGGGAGTCTTTCGGGAACGGTTTTCGTGATAGGCCATCTGCATTACCATGCAGGCGCCTCCGTCGATGTTGTACCTTGAAGTTATACTCTTTTAGACGATCAAGCCAACTCCCCAACTGTCCTTACGGGTTTTTAAATCTCAAGAGCCATGCAACCTCTCCCATAGAGGTATTTATGAAATTGCTCCAACGCTCGGACGATTGCCAACAACTCTCTTCTTGTGACGCAATAATTCTCTCCGGTTTAGAAAGTGTCTTGCCGTAATACGCTATTACTCGTTCTTCACCGTTTTGCACTTGAGACAAAACTTCTCCTAGACCAGTATTGCTTGCGTCTGTGTCCATAATGTTACTTCCCTTCGGAAGCTGGGAAAGCGAGAATTGGCTGCGAACATAATGCAATGTTCAAAGTCCTAAATGCTTGTGTGACGATTTAATTCTAACTGTAATCGTAAATAAACAAAAATTAAGTTTGCGAGCGATTAAGTATTTTCAAATCGCACTATTAAACCTAAAGCCCCTGTATTAAATCAGTATTAGAATGAGAAGTGAATGAAAATCAACAGAAGCACTAATTAAAAAAGTCGAATTGTAAAAAAGTTATTATTATCATAATTAACCCTTTGCTTGTCATCATGCGGTGACCTGTTAATTCCGGACTCAACGTGTTTACCGAGTCGTCTGTAATTTAGGAAGATATAAAAATTATAATGTTTATAATTAGAAATTTGAAGGCACGAATAGTAGTTAAAATAACTCATTTAAATTATATAAGTATAATTAATGTATGGTTTTTGGTAATAAGAATGTTAACTTAAATAAAAATAGGAACTATATTGTCGCGGAGTACTTGCCCTCTCCGTTGTTATGTGCCAGTTGAATCGAAAAAAGAGTCGCTATGTTGCCGTCACGCCGTACAGACGTAAGAGCGAGAGCACCACCAAAATGTATTTGTTTATTTGTTTGACTTTAGAATATTAGCTACCACTGCTAAACGTGGAGAGCATTGTGTATTGTATGAATAATATAAAGATGTGTTAAGAAGAAGATGTAATTATGTAAAACAAAAACTTAACTAGTTGCTAAGCAAGATGACGTCTCCCCTCAAGAGGTATATCCGATCACAACATCACTCCTGAAGATGTGATCTGCGTAAACTTCATAAATACACGTATACGATGCATAAGACGCTGACGAGGACCTCCGTGAATCTACACCTACTTTCACCAAAGGAACTTCAATCTCCGCAGTGAACATCCGACCTAATTCTTGCCGAAGACTCGACCCAGATGATGACGACGACTCCTAGAATTCCCAAGACAGACACCCCAGGACGAGGTTACTACGACCCATTTGTAAAGGTGACTCGATAGCTTGGCTATCGAGAGTTGATCATATTTGATACACAACTCACATTAAAAAGAGACTTTTCAAAGACGATTAATTTTGTTTAAAATTAAAATGAGACAATCTAAGAGTTTACTGTAAGATCCAATTATCATACGTTGTAACGCCTTAAATGTAAATGTAATTTATTATCACTTCAAGTAATAATACCATTCTTCAAATGGTAAAAGAAGTCTTGCAAGCGTCTAGATGAACTGAAAATAATTAGAAGTCTTTAATATAAATATACTTAAAGTAAACTCGGATCCGAGGTATAAGAATACATAATCAGTTTGATCCCAAAGTTTTATGAAAAGCATTTAAATATTTTAGTTTAATTTAATGATGTCATGGGATCTTTTAGTAATTGTTGTTAATAAAGAGAAGTCGTCTTGTTACACATGAAAATGAGTGCATACATCAGTAAAATGCCTTTCCTTGTTTCCTTGTAGTTATATTAGTTAATTTGTTCAATTAATTTGACTTTAATAACAGTTCGTTACAACGTAGGCAGCCCATGTAATTGGCAGATGTTCAGTTAAGATGGGTTCCCTGGATTTGTAACGTGGCAATACGTTACACTTGATCACACTCCCTCGACCACTGGAAGTTTCGTTTATTTTCCGTTAGCTCAAGTAGTGGTTTAGCAATAGTAGCGAAGCCTTTCACAAACCGTCTGTAATATGAGCATAACCCCAGGAAACTTCGAACTTCCTGTTTACTCTTCGCCACTAGCCAGTCTCTTACGGTGTCTATTTTATTAGGATCCATGCTAACACCTGTTGCCGAAACTAGAAGGCCCAGATACTGTACTTCCTTCTGGTATAGAGAACACTTCTTCCGGCTCAGCTTAAGTTGGGCACTGAGAATTCTAGTTAGAACCTCCTTAAGGTTTTCCAAGTGGCCTTTGAAAGTTTTTCCGATGACTATGACAGCGTCTAAATAAACAAGGCAAGTTTTCCACGTCAGGCCTCGGAGTACCAGATCCATCAATCTTTCAAATGTTGCCGGTGCATTACAGAGTCCAAATGGCATGACGTTATATTGGAATAAGCCACTTGGTATCGATAAGGCGGTCTTTTCCTTGTGTTCTTGGTGAAGACCCACTTACCAATATCCACAATTCAGGTCCAATGTGGAAAACCACTGTACTCCGTACAACGTGTCGAGTGTATCGTCGACGCGAGGTAATGGATAGCAGTCTTTCTTTGTAACGCCATTTAACCTCCCGTAGTCTTCGGAAGAACGCAATTCACCATCCATTTTCGCTACCAGCACTACCGCAGAAGACCAAGCACTTGACGAAGGCTCGATTACTCCCTCTGTCAACATGCCCTTTACTAACCGAGACATTTCCTCTTGCTTAGATAATGGAGGCCACCGAGGAGTTTGGCGTATCGGTGTTGTGTCCCCAGTATTGATGCGGTGTTGTACAAGAGAGGTTCTTCCCAATGACTGTCCCCGAACTGCAAAACAATCTTTGAATTCATGTAAAAACTGTCTGAGTCCTTTTACCTCACCGCTTGAGAGGTCGTTAGAAGATCTGTTCAATAAATCCTGCAGTTCCTCTGGTAATTTGGAAGTATCCGAAGCACAACTGGATCTTCGTTGCGTCATTCCGGCCACCCAGGCCACAGGAAACTATTTGCCTAGGAGCGTATTGCTTTGTAAAGTGACAGCTTGATACAAAATATTCGCCACTCTAATGGGTACATTTCCGGTTTCATCAGGTTTTACTAAACTTCTGGCAATTAGTATGCCCGGTGTGCTGACTACCTGGGGTTCGAATATAGAGCACTGGTTGCCCCTAGTATCTACCTCGGTTCTAACCATGATGATCTTTTCGGAGTTTGGCGGAACAGTTACGACCACGTGGTTTGTCACGTCCATCGATTTTTCTGTTGTAGTAATTGTGGAGAGCATTACCTCTTCTCCTCCGATTCTCAAGGCATTGTTTTTGAAGTCGAGTATAAATCCGTATGCGTTCATAAAGTCGACACCAAAAATTGCTTCATCCACAATGTCTGCAACAAGTACTTGATGATTAAACTCAAGTCGACCGAGGCGTAGGTGTATCTCCACTTTTCCAAACACTTTTACATGCCGTCCAGTAGCTGTTCGCAAGCTGCAAGAGCACCAGATTGGCTTGACATCTTTCACCACGGCGGGCAGCACATTGGAAACTGTTGCGCCTGTGTCAACTATAATCGAGGTTGGCCTTTCTTGAACGAATCCGGTAACCGCCAAGCTCCCGCTGTTTTTCTGAACTGTAAAAATTGAGTATTGTCTAGGGGCTTCGTTCCTCCATTTAGTCAGCACACGCCCCGTTGTACCGACTACTGCTCGTTTCCCTGCTGCTGAATTCTATCCCGACAATCTCGTGGTAGCTGTCCAGGTTTCCTACATCTATAACACTTAGATCTTCCATCCTTTCTTATTTTATTCTGTGGCGTCAACCGTCGAATCTCTGTTCCTTGTTCTTCTTCCTCATCGTCTGTGCCGTCGCGATCTTTTAGCGCGCGCAATTTATGACTTGTCCAAGCAGACGCTGATTTGGCGGCCTCAAATTGCAAAGCATGTACCAGGGCGTCCGTATTATTCTGGTGTCTTGCCATTTGTAACACTTGCTGTAGTTCCTTATCTCGGACACCGGCAGTCTGCATCGCAAAACTAGTTCGAAAATCTTCTGGTGCTTCAGGATAGGCAAGTCTAATTATCTGTCGATACTTGCTTCAAACTGTTGAAGGCTTTCCTCGGAATCCTCTCGCCTTCTTCTCAACTAAGTGCAGTACACATCTCGCAAATTTTTATCAACATACCGTAATTCCAGAGCTTTCATCAATTCGGCATAGGTGTTTTAGCTGTCAGGTGGCACTTTCTGTAGTAGTTCTGCGCGGGTTCTTTTAATGAGAGAACAAGTGAAACTACTTTGTCTTTTTCCGTCCAATTATTTGGGCATGCAGCAGCTTAAAATTGGCGGAGATACGTTGCCCAGTGACCGCTTCCGTCAAAGGTTTGAGCTATGTCATGAACTGTCCCTACTGCAGGCAAAGTGACTTTCTCTGTTAACTTATTTTCGGTGTCTTTTTCTGTCTTTATCACTGGTACAGTCTGTTCAGAAAATTGTTTTGGTAGTATCTTCAGGCACTGCTCAACTTCACTTTTAATTTGTTCTCTTATGTTTGCCATTGAGTTTTCTACTGCAGATATTTTATTTTACACAGATTCTTCTATGACAGATATTTTTGTAGACATCGATTCTTCAACAATCAAGATAGATTTTTCTACTTCAGCTATTTTTAATGTGATTGATTCTTGTACCTCCCATATTTTAGTAACTTGCTTATTAAGCTCAGCTCGTAGGAGACCCAACTCTGCAGCGGTTTGTTCTTGTTTCAGCTTTTGCTCCTGTATTAACTCCTTGATGTCTTCTGTTTCACCTTTACGTTCCTCTGCTTCCTGCGTACGACGTTCCTCTGTTTCTTCCCTTACTTGTCTTCGTTCTTCTTTTTGTCTTTCTTCTGTTTCTAGCATTAGTGCTTTCTGACGTTTCTCAGCCTCTTCTCTTTCCTGCCTGAGTTTTTCATCCTGTCGTTTTTCTGCTTCTTCCTCCTCCTGCCTCAGTTTCTCATCCTGTCGGTTCTCCGTCTGTAACAGCAGCGCCCGTTAATTTTCCATCACCTGACTGGCATCCATTGTTTTCCGATTAATTACGAATTACACTCGTCTTGTACAAAGTGTCCACTCTTTCCACTGTTAACCGTTCTATCTCAGTTCTGACACAACTGTTACGAGCGTCTACTTGAACGTCGTAGGTACAGTGGAAGACAAAATACAAGACACCAATTAAGTCACTAATCACCAGCTTTAATTTCACAGTTAAACAGTTCGTAATTAACAACACAGTCTGTTACAACAAATCAAATAAAAATTGTTCACACGCAATAAAATGTCAACTAATATAAAACACAATTTTATTACAATTATACCGTCTGATTATAAAACACAACACGTCACTAATAACCACTTGAACACACAGAGTAATATCGCCAGATAATAACTGAAAACTAAGCAGCAGGTATGGGCTATTTATAGTCTACTGTGTTCCATAACATGGGTCTTTAACAAGCCATCGAAAATTCTAGAGGATACTTCAGCGCGACCTTAGCAGAAACACGCACCGTTAGGCTAATTGAGATGCTTCCAAAACGACACCATCGAACGTACGAGACGTGCCGCATTACGTAATACTGTCTCACATGTCAAATGTCACGTACGCATTACAGCTGCGGGATCGTTCTCCAATGTACCAGAAAGTTCCGTAATGGCGTAACACTTTTTCTGCATTACGTAACAATATAGAGGTCTAAGACACAAACATAGCTCGTTTTGAATCGACAGGTTAGGTTAGGTTAGGTTAGGTTAGGTTAGGTTAGGTTAGGTTAGGTTAGGTTAGGTTAGTAACAATATAGAGGTCTAAGACACAAACATAGCTCGTTTTGCATCGACAGGTGTGCTAAGAAAGATGTCCAGAATTGTCTAACTGCACCTGTTTGTCCACGTCTACACTACTTAAAATTTATTTAGAACGGTTTTTAGATTATTTAGTCAGGGCATAAAAGAATCATTGCCTGGCGTATATGCAAATATAAATATATTGTTTCTACATGAGCGGACGGCCATGATACAGACGAGGTACTCTAGGCTATTCGGGAACCGTGTAGTAGGCCTACACTCTCGCCTTATCGAGAGTGTCCCGTAACAGCCGTTACAATATGTGACAGCAAGAGTGGGTAGGTTTCTTACTACTAGTATTGAAGAAAAATGGCTGTTATAATATGGTCATGCCTGCAGAATCGAGGAGCTGTGATTGCCAAAGATGATTACGGAGGAAATATTTCTAAACTGCCAAAAGCAAGAAACCTAAATTGTTGACTACACTAAAAGTGCGCATTACGTTTCAAGCCTTACTCATGCTACACGTGTCGCAACATAATAAATTAAAATAACTAGACTACCTGACGGTGTCTACGATGTATTGGAACGTGACCAATTGGGTGAGAAATCGATTACAACAGGAAAGTTAGATATTTGCCAATATCTTCATAGGTACCAATTTTTATATGCCTTTGCTCTTGATAACAGACTTGGTCATTAGTCGACCCTAAAGGAAAGCTAGATGATTTGCTCTATTTCAGTTGCGTAACTAACGTGAGGCACCTCCATAGCACGGAGGATGGGTTCGACTAATATATCTGTGGTTATGTTCTGCTGAGTATAACTCTGTCTCGTGCACAATAATACGGATGAAGACCACAACGGTGGAGAAGGTGGGCTTTGGCACAGCGAAACCGGTGGAGGTGGCATGTCCGCTCCTAGGGACAGTACGGAAGCAACCAATTATGTGTATCTACTGTGTTAGCGGAGAAGACTCGTGTAGTTTAATAGGCAGATGGCGTTGTTCTCGTCTGCTACTGTGCAACAGCACACATATTTCTGTATTATTGTCTTACTACGTACGTTGTGCGAGCTCAATGTTACACGCTGAGATTACACTATTGTGTCCACACAGTGGATGAACGGAAATTAATTAGTTGTAGGGACGGAATGTAAAACAGCTTTTATTAATTATAGACCAGCTGAATGTATAATGCTTGAATGCTCGTTTGTTCTTTGTATATGAAAAGCCATGTGCAACGGATTGCAAAAACATAAGATACAATAATATTGTTATGATGGTCTAACTGATCGTAGTATGGTACAGTGGAAAATAAAATACAAGACACCAATGAAGTCACCAAAAACCAGCTTTAATTATCACAATTATGAGTTTGTAATCAACAAGTTATTCAACAAGAGTATACTCGTACCATAATTCAAGTTAATCTGTCCACATAAATAATAATGTCGTCTATAAAGAATTCCGCACTATAATCTCTTGTCACTTGAGACGCACCGTGTAAATCGTCCGACAATAACTCAGACTCTCACTCGAATAAATCGCCACTTACACTCAAAACAAAGTGTCGGTAAAAAATACTACTAGAAACACTAGAGCGTAATGAACACAGTGCGCGGACCGTGGAAGCCTGGAACAGCCTCGTTAATGCATGTTAAGAGTCACGTAGCACGCAACATTACAGCTGGTTTAGCTGGTATAGCCGAGAAACATGTAGAACATTCTCTAATAGCGTGACAATATTTTGTTACGCCAGTCTCACAGATCGCCGTATTGTACAGTACAAACAAAATATAGGCACCAATGCAGTCAGCAATTACCAGCTGTAATTAGTCACAAGTAACAATGTAGAATCTGCAAGGTACTCTCATACAATAATTCAAGTTAAATTTGTCCACACGCAATAATACTGTAAACTATTAAGAGTTTACTTAGAGTTTCATGGACAGCAAATATAACTAACGTTGAAGTTCTTAGAAAGATGAGTGGAGAAAGGGAAGTTATCAACACAGTGAAGAAAAGAAAGCTTCAGTGTCTGGGACATTTCATGAGAAGTGAATAGAGATTTTATTTACTGCAGTCCATACTACAGGGAAAAGTACTTGGAAAGAGAGGAGTTGGGCGGCCGAGAATCTCATGGCTGAGAAATTTAAGAATCTAGTTTTGCCTGAATAGAACCGAGTTATTCCGTGCAGCAGTAGAGAAAATTAAAATAGTTTGTATGATATCCAGCATCCGAAACGGTTAGGAATTGTCAGAAGAAGAGGAAGAACAAGAAATCACTTTCCACATCCACTTGATCCGCACTCTAAAATCTCGCCAGTATAACTAACTAAGCCGAAAGGTGTTGTTTATACATAGCCAGCAGACGTTCCAGAATACTTTTTCATTCTTTTGATGGCGTGCTAACGTAATTTGCGTAGATACAAGTACTAGAACATTCTGGGGTGCTGCATGACTCCACGGCCTTGACGGAGACCCCTTGGCTAGCACAAAATCGTGTAGAACAACACTTTCGACTTTTCGAGAACGTGTCGTATCAATTTGTTTTGTTTATTTATAAGCAATTGAATATCACCTCGTGTTTTGGCTTAAGAGCTTGAAACTCTGTTAGATTATTCTGCTTCTAATGTCAAAGGTTTCTAGTCTTGTTTTAGTTATTGTGGCCCCCCATGTATTAAAATAATAGAAAAGTATAATAGCAACATTAAGTGACAAATAGTATTGGTGTAGTTTTCTAGTATTTTTGAATTTTGTGCTTTTTATTTTCAAGATGCCCTTGACAAAAATACCCTGTAGGGCTTCTCACAGGTCCTGCTCGTGACACACCAAATAGCTTTAGTCAATGTACGTAATATTTATAATCAGTTCAAACGTAGGAAAGCCCTGACTTTAAGTGTACATTTGAGATAAAAATGTAAGTTTACATCAAAGTCAACTTTAAGTTTAAATTTAAGTTTATATTTGAGATATAAAAAGAAGTAAATACTTCATTGTTATCCTCATTTATTTCCGTACCTAGCTTAAAATTGCATGTTTTTGTCCATTTTGTTTTTGTATACTGCACTGAAATCCGAAAAATGATTAGTTTTTTCTACCTCTTGGTATACGCAAAATTACTAAGCTCATTTGAGTAAAGCAAGTGTAAGAAAAAACATTTTTAATGGTGTGTGGTTTGCACAGAGCTTCTCTATTACAGTCTAAACCTATCTTCGTGTAGCATTAATACGTTAGATATTAATAACGTTTTCTTTGTAACGTTACCTTGCAACGTACTATGCTGTAGCCCTAAGTTTGAATTCATTTTAAGTTAAATATTCATTACAAGAATTTTAAATGATGTCAGCAATGTATGAATATTCATAATTTAATCTATGCATATGTGAAACAGGTATAAACGCGTATGTGCGTATGTCCGAGCTCGCGTGTGCGTGCATTCATATACGAGCTAGACAATAGGTCTTTTTCATGTTATGTCGAAATATTTCAAACGCGTATTGCTACCAAACGCTAAACAACCATACGGCTATAAACGTATGAGTCTGTGTACTACACTAACCTACTGTATACAAATATTCTAACTGCCAGTTCCTGTTGATTGGCTTACGTGTAAAGTTTGCGCTGTGTGTTTCACTACTTTACTGTAAGTTGTAAAAGACTAATCTGTTTTTAAGCTTTTACTACTATCTCCTTGCACTCATTTCTCTTAATTGTGAGTCTTTACAAAAATGTGTCTTCTCAGAAGTTCCACATCATTTATTTTGAATGTTTCAATAATGTGTACCCTTTTTATACATTTAATTTATTCAAATAAAATAAATTGTATTAAAAAGTGAAGAGCTTTGGTTTATTATTAGCAGGAAAGACAGTATTCTCACAATTCACACAACAAACACCTCAGGAAAATAAGATTTGCACAAAAATTCGGAAAATCGTAACCAACGGAATGCCAACTTGAAATTAATATTATTTGTAAACATGTATTCCGTAACGGATACTACTTAAAAAGTACTTATTCCACAATAATTGGCAAGAAATTGTACTCGTATATCTACAAATATAGTCAAACTTTACTAAGCACATTGTATGTATATAATTTTTATACGGTTATTTTGTTGAATAGGAAAGCGACGTTTGTGTCCGCGTGTACAGTCAATTCCTTTCTTGGCATCAAGCGTATCTCGGAACATCTACAGTAGATATCGTATAGTATACTATACGTGCTCAATTTAACTTTGCTATTGTATAACAAATAAACAAATAAAATCAAACGCGCATTAACAACGGGCTACACACACACACCCGCGCGCGCACACAAACACACAATGTTTAAATCCTGTTGTGAGAGTTTTATAATAAAACATCTCATTGATCTTCATTATAAGACTTACTGAGCTTAGTTTAAACTCTTGTAGATTTGAGTTTTTTTTTAATACATTATTATTTAGAGGAAAGCTTCATAAACATCATAATAACAAAGTACTACAATTTCTTGATAATGCTAGACTTGTTCGGCGATTGCACAGACAGAACCCGGTTGAATTTCTGTAGGATAGTGAAGTGTTTAAAGAAATATCTACACAACAACAAAGGTTAAACTACAGTAAGGAATGCGCCAATTGCGTGCCACAGCGCGAAAAATGCGTTACTTAAACATGAATTAATACTTCAAGGACAGAAGAGCTTGACAGAAGACGTAAGGAAAAGTATAAACTCTACACGATATATTTCCCTATAACAATATACATACTATATTGTTACGACGGTCTACTCGATCGTCGTAGGTACAATGGAAAATAAAATACAAGACACCAATTAAGTAACAAATCACCAGCTTTAATTTTCACAGTTAAACAGTTCGTAATTAACAACACAGTCTCTTACAACAAATCAAATAAAAATTATTCACACGCAATAAAATGTCACCTAATATAAAACACAATTGTATTACAATTATACTGCCCGATTATAAAACACAACACTTCACTAATAACCACTTGAACACACACAGTAATATCAAATAACTGAAACAGCACCGTAATATATCGCAACAATAACTGAAAACTAAGGCCGCTGCCGCCTTGTATACCCCCGCTCACAGACCAGAACATTCCTAACTACGCGTTATCTCTACTATGACATAATTAATTGCGGCATTGACACAGTGCGTGCGGCCGTGCGAATTCTGAGACAGTCTAGCTAATGCACCGAGAATTACATATGCCACATGCATTAGAACGAGATTCTTCTGGAATATTCGATAAAAACGTAGACTGTTCTGTGACGTCGTAACAATATTTATTTATTTGCATAACAATAAACGGTAGGAATTTACTGTACATGAAAAATTTGGTAGAATGTAAAGACAGATTAAAAAACTCATATGATCTTTATATAACTGTCTTCAAGACACCGTACCAATGTCAAAGTTATAGACAGAGCTCAAAAAACAAATATAAATCTAATATTGATTAATGTTTTCAGAAAAATGTATTATAAGTCTCGGTCGGTCCAAACAAAGTTGAATAATTAACTTTGCAAAGAATTTGTTGTCTGCAATGGTCTTCATCCAAGACATTCCACCTCTATTATTTTAAATATATGTTACCCAAGCATCGTAAACGTAGAAATGGAAGTGTAAAAGAATGGAAGTGTATACTCTCTGCAGTTTACGGATGACCAGATGCTTACTGAGAATGAGAAGGAAGATCTAGAGTATCTGTGTAACCCAAAAGATACAAGAGAAGCACAAAGAGTGAGCTTATAGATAAGCACACAAAAAACAAAATATTTACCTATTAGCGTTAATATATCTAATGTGAGCTTGGATAAAGAAGAGACACGGGCAAAGGGGGAATAAACGTATCTACGCGATATCTTTGACGTAACTGCTAATGATGATGGGTGATTATAAGAAAAATAATTCACGCTAGAAAAACGGTTGAATGACTCAATGCAATTTGATGCACTAAGGACAATGATAAAAAAATAAAATATAATTTTTATAATTGACGTCAAAGAACAAAACAAAAACAGTTTAGAGGCGGTGGGGGTAGCTCTGCTCTGAAGACCCCCAACTAATTCCTGTACGGACATAAGTTGACTAAATTTAAAATGAAAAGTTTAATTGAAAGATTACGATAGAGGAAATTCTTTTAGGGTATTTAAAAAACCAGTTGATTTGGTACAGTTACATCCACATATCTCAAACGTTTTCTGACAATTCCATAGAAGGTGATGTAGTGGGTTCCTCCCTTTTGGTCAGAAGCGGGGAGTGAAAACCTATGCAGAGAAGCCTAACATATGCTTTCTTTTTATTTGTTGTTTTATTACAGGTGAGGTAATTGCTAGACCACCTCCAGAGCCCAGAATACGTTTCTAAGCTTGTACAGTACCCTGTACCCGGCTTCGGTATTCTGCACTGTGTTCGGCTTCTTTACAAATGAAATTGGCAATAAAAAGTGTCGAATAATATTAAAGAGGTTTTGCTCATTAATATCAGTACTTACGATTTCTATCTGCACGTTTGCTTTCAGCAACAAAATGAGTAAGATTTCAGTTACGTTTTCCTCCGTTCTGTTTCTGATATTAGACTCAGTATCAGCTTCGACGTTTGCTTGTTATCGTGTTCAATATATTGTAACGGAAAACGTAACCGAAAGTGTTTTGAATAATCTACAATTGTGTGGACAATAGCTGGAAAACCTAAGTTGTTTCAAGACAACAGGATTTGAAATACTCTTCTTGAAACATTACGTTATGTGTTCGTTATACTTAATTGTGGCAATAATGGTCCGTCCGTTTAATGTCTAGGTGCACCTACCGTTTAATGTCTCGGTATACCTTATTCATTTCTACACAAGCACAGGATGATTTTATGTTCCAAATTAAAACAAGTCCTAATAAGGCGACAAAGATTAGGCTACTCTGTTTTCTGCGGGAGTGGTTTTGGAATTTTATTTAGTAATCACTTTGTTAATCTCTAAGCAGAGACTGGCGCTACTGTTCGACACATTGAAACTTTTTTGTTATCAAAAGGATGTAGCATGATCAGAAAGCATATCCGTTGACTGCATGAGAGTAAATCCAACAAAAAAAGAGTATTTATTTAATCAGCTTACAGCTTAAA
Source organism: Magicicada septendecula (assembly GCA_034769895.1). NCBI lineage: Eukaryota > Metazoa > Arthropoda > Insecta > Hemiptera > Cicadidae > Magicicada > Magicicada septendecula. The sequence goes on from CM068370.1 coordinate 356,787,443, forward strand.
TACAGGAACGTGTTCACACCTTAACAAGTTTTATTTTTGTCTTTTTCGTTTACGTCTTTTTCTAATTATATCCGTATCATTTTTGTTTTTATTGACTTTTATAATTGTCGTAGAACATTGTTATATTTTTCTATTTTTTAATAACGCAAAAAATTTGCAGTCACTGCCGTTTTCGTTGGTTGCTAGCATAAACGTCGAACTGCGTAAGTTTCACAATTAGCCTAAATAGACTGTATTTAAAATGAGTGTAGGCGGAAATATATTAAAAAGAAAACAAAAAACTGGAATCTCCGCTGCTGTTTTGTTCTGCGGTTACCTTCAAATTTGGATACTTTAAAGTTTGATTTGACGGTGTTGTCTATTGTGTTTAATTTTGTTTGTCTTTGCGTGTTTGCCATGGTACGGTAATTATCAAACTGGTTTTATTAAAATATTTCAATAAGGTTTACGATGTTATATTTGATAGTAATATTTTCTACGCTGTTATTTCTTTGTAACTTTTAATTTTATAGTTGCAGTTTAAATATGGTGTATATTAACAAAGACGCAACACAGGAACCGCTGGGGGATCGAAGTCGAATATTTTTAATTACTATAGTGAACACATTCGGTACAGAACAGCGATGACTGAGAAATGATGAGAGATGTATCTGTACGGTAGTGTCCAGATAATCATAGTAATGTAGTAATATTTCTGATGTGAAGTTAAATAATAATGTATGTAGGAACAAACCGATATTTTAAACGTTGATAATTACTGAAAGGCTATGTATGCTGGGAGTGTAACAGTAAATTTCCTAGGGTGGTTAGTCACAGTTGGAATACACATTGAGGGTGCTAGTCCCTTTAGTAATGAGACTTACACCGGCGTCTGCTGTACTTTATGCAGGTGCTCAAGTCACGTAAATATTTCCTTAAGATTTTATGAAAGAAAATGAGAAAAACGACAACGAATTACCGCGTCTGATTGTCAATGAATTTTCTACGGACACAGAAATTGAATCCGTTACCATAGAGTTGAGGGTGCCCTGATACTCTGGGCCGAATAATCTAATACAAGAGAAGTACTAAAATCTGAAACCCTGGAGGTAAATTGTTAACTGTTGTGTTTCGGAGGGTAATTACATGCTCTACAGATATAGAAAAGTATTGGGAAATTTTTGGACCAATATTCATTGACAAGATGCAACCAGTTAGATTATTTGTTGACTAGATAGTCAATAGTACAGTAGGACAACATATTAAGATATGATGTAACAGTCACAATTTGCGTGACGAACTGCGACATTGTCGACAGCTAATAATAATGTAAGGTTGCAAACAAAAGGCATAAGAAGTGCATAAAATTAATTTATTATGAGCCAATTTTCCTTCTGATCGATCATCGTAGAGCAGGTGGTTGCTAGAGTAACGTTAATGGTAACAAAATAGTATGTATTTTTGTATTTAAGTGTAATAATTTTTCAGTTTGTCTGTCACACGCATTGCTAACGTTAGTAATCTACAAAATATTTAATAAATACTCAACTACAAAGCTTAGTAATTTAATTCAGACAATTCAGAACGAGGAACTGAAAAACTCTATTTACAATAGGTAACAATCGTAAGTTAGGGAACTGGTAATAAACACAAATAATTTATCCAAATCAGGTACGTCTGTCAAATGGCAAACCCGTCGTTCAGCGTGTACAGCATGATGCTACCACTGTCAGTATGTTTTACTCTTCTTTGTTTGCCTATGTCTGAGTTTTCAAACAAGATAATTTGCAAACTGCAACACATTTATTGTTTTGTACAACAGCGATCATAATTGTCGTTTGTACTGTGAGCATAGCAATGAAAATCTATAATATGGAACTTACATTAGCGAGTATTTTATTTTTAATTACTGAAACTGCAGCAACTATAACGCTTTTATATTACCGTTTTAAATTCATCTTAGAAAGAAATGTTAACAAACATTTTACAAACACTCTGAACGAAGTTGATAGGACTTTAAAATCAGTTGGCGGTACAGTACGTCGTATAGAAGATCATATAATCTAGTTTGTGACGATTTCTTTAAGAGTAACTTGACGTGTGATAGTATCACAAATTTTCTTGTCTAATCTGACATCTGCATATATACAGCAAGATTACTAATCAGAATTTAACTCAAACTTTCGCAATTCATTAAAAAGCCTTATACATTACACTATTATGTTGTTGGAATTTTACGTGTATGTGACTATATATTTTGAAAAGAAGACTAATGATTTTCCACAACATCATTCTGACTTTCAGCTATCTGAGGAACACAGCGTGGTCTGCCTCGACAACAACGGCTGCAGAAGGGTACACATTGCAGAGAAACGACAACTTTGTCGCAAGTTTTATTTAATTTACAGTTCGCTGACAGAAGTTTATTTAAAAATAAAAACGTTCTACAGTAACTTTTTTAACTTTTTTTTTAAAGCAATTACTATTTTTTATTTTTGTTCCTTCAGTGTTCTTACTTCACACGATTTCTCAAAACAATTATTACTATTTTGTTCTTTTCGTGCTAGACAATTTAATGATTCAGTGTGTACCATTATGGTTATGTTGAACAATAAAATCTGAACTTCATAATATTCAAAGGTCATTGCATAATATTTACTACGAGAATGCGTTTAGTCCGATTCATTCGACACAACATTTGGATACTACGTTCTGCACACAGACATGACGTTTGACATGGAATTCTTTACAGTCGATAATTCATTGGTTTTACTTTTGTTTGATTTTGTTACATTGTTACAGTTTACTATAATACAATGATTCCTATTGCTATGAACGTGTCTATGGGCGTGGCAGCCCTTATAAATCATGCACGTAATATTGGCAAAATGTTTGGTGTTTTTTTCATTTTAGCTCATAAGATACAAGCCACCTGTCAAGGATACAACGGGCGAGCCTTCATCAGAAAACACACGGGTCAGATAAAGACCTCGACGTCTTGTAAATGCAAGCACATAGGCAACAGATGCAGGACATTGGGTTCCCTTGTTAGTTATATGACGGGGTACAAAATCTCTTTATGTAACAGAATGACTACGAGTCTGAATGTATCGGGATATGTAATTAATGACCAGCTGCCTGAAGGTAAACAGCAAAAGAACTCCCCCCCTCCAAAAGCTACAGCTGTAGATGGGTAGGAAAGGGGAACAGAGAAAGACTAGGCGAATGTAATTTATGGAGGACCCTGAGTTTCACAGAGCTTTTGTAAGATGACTGCTCGGACAATTTGGTGGGCGATTTGGAATACGGTACACGTTGACACAAATCCGATATCGCACGCTGGACTCCGATTGTTATAAATCGTATATTTATAGATTGTCCTAAATTTGAAAGCTAAACACTTATTAAAATTAACATAGGTTTGGTAGATATGAAAAAAATTATAAGACATATTAAAAAATGTTATCTGTTCAAAAATATATTTTACGCAAAGGGAATTAAAGACGTTTGAAAAAAATTTATAGAGATCAATAGAAATAGGTAGCATATTGCGTAATAATAATTTTCTATAGAAAAATTAGGTGAAAGGAAATAGGGCCAATAACAGGCACCTGAATACTGTCAGAAGACGACCGGCAGTGTCCGTAACCACACTGCGGAAAGCCACACTGTTCCACACACGGAGTTGTTATATTACTCGCTGATATTCTGTCATAGCTTAACAACACTAACGTTGTTTCCACTCTTAACCTAAGTATGAAACGAATAATTGACATGTCTAAAACATCTGACCAATTACAACAAGTAACCCAACGCTTGAACTTTAATTTTTAATAACACACGTTTTTCAGCAGGTGTTTCGGTTTTTTATAATTTAAAAGTGGGAATTAGTTGAATATTTTATTATTTTACTAGTAGAAGTACTATTTTAAAAATCGCTTAATCTGGTTGACAAACTTTACAAGAAAACTGATGACCGTATGTTTTTCCATTTTGAAGCAGACATTGATTGTATAATTAAACTCTGTAAACTAAAAAATAGTAAAATAGTAAAAATGGTTGTACTGTATATGACTATTTTCATTCACTTCATTATTTACACGAAAGTAATCGATTTCCAGATGTGAACGCTGAGTATTTCGCTCACAGATATTTAATTATAGCTACGGTAAACCTTATAAAATAAATTAATGTTTAACGTGGTGTGTTAACATCCGAAAGCAAGCACAAGTAGAAGATTGGCTATGTTTACGTATATTTTTGTGTTAAATATGTTTTTAAGATAGTGTAATGGGCACGTATTGAAATATACGAATAAAAAATACACTTTGGTTTTATTAGCCTTGGTTATTGATAACTAAAACCTTAAAATGTTTTAGTTCATCAGATAATAATTTTGTGTAGTTGAATTAGGCTATAACCATGAATGTAAATATTGTAGATTAATTAAATCAACAAAATTTATTTTAAAGACAACAATGGTGTCTCTAAATCACATCCCTTATATATATATAACACGTCGTCTTCTCCCTTCCCCCTTGTCTCACCTCTTTTCCTCATGCTTTCCTTTATCCCAAAGTTAACTCCCTTGCCAAAATATCTAATTTGCAAAGTGTCTGTGCGCTTACACAACTTCACAAGTAAGGTTCATTAGTAAACACCAATGCCACATACTCTCACCGTAACCGCAACCCTGACACTACTAAAACTTTACTATACGACCAGCTAATTATCAAAGTACAAGCAAACTGTTATAGTGTATTCCCGCATAGCTTTACTATCCCAATAAAATTACGCCGGTATTGTGTTCAACACTGCAAGCTTTGTAATACGATACTTAAAAAATTTAGTTCTGGTTTTTGGTTACGTTGTTATAAACAAAATTCTTTACTCACATAGAATTTGTTTGTTAATTAATATTTGTGGTTTGTTCATATGTGGTTATTATTGGAACCCATTGTCGTTTAATTGTTTAGTAGCACTTCCGCACCGACGCAAACCAGGGTAATTAGCTTTCTAATCCTACTTCTTTTTCTTTACCTTCTACTTTTTTAGTTACTTTTCCTCCACTCTCATTGAAAGTAAAATTTCAGGGACTTTCGGAAGAATTCACAAACTCCCTTATATCATGGGCAAGACGTTTAGTTTTAATAAAGGCTAGTACTCAATAATCAATTCATTCCGATACGGACGTGGTTCCTCTCCTTCCATGTATTCCTTTTTAGAATTATTATCAACGTTTGATAATTGTAAAGACAACAAATTATTCTGCAGAATAATAATAATAATTTAAATAAAATAATAAATAATGAATTTATAGAAGAATAAATTTTGGAATAGTTTTAAAAACAAAAATAATAATCAGCGTCATTAACATTATCGCCGTTGCCGTCATCGCCTTTCAGCATCAAGCTAATGGAATGTTAGACTTCCTAGTCATGTTACACCGTTAGAGAGTAGTCAGTTTACCTTATGCCACGTGCAGTACAGGGAAGGGGTGTTGTGTGTATTCGCGTAAAGATTTAGCCTTCTTACCCCCTGTGTTGCCTCAACAATAGTACTGATTCAACCTTGAGGCGAACCAACACATATTAAGACAAATGAACATTACGGAAAACAAACTGTATACTTTTCTATAGTTATTTATAGAAGTGTTTCTCAAACGGTTTATATTCTCCACCCCGTTTTAAAAATACAATTTATTTCAGCGTCTCCTAGGTGAAACGCCATTTTTATATATCATAGTTATAAAATTACAAATGTGAGTGAGTAATTTGTGAATTTTAGCAAAATTTTAAAGTAATGATTTTTGTAATTTGTAAATTCTAAAATATTAGAAGGTGAAAATTTTTTTAACTTAAAAACTAAATAGATGTAATTTAAAAAATAACAATTATAACTGTAAAGCTGTTTATTCAAATAAAGTAATGAAATAATTAAAATATCGGTATGGAGAACCATACATGACTTCCACGTTCTAAGAATTATATTTAACATCATTTACTTGGATTCGGTTCGATAATTTCTAACAAGTTAGGTGTGTTCCTTGTAAATCGAGTTTTATGTTTGACAAATTGAAATGAAATATTTCCATAGAAACTACTTCTTTGTTGTCAATAACGTAGTAGGCCTACACATATAAAACTTATAAAAATTTACCTCCTCCCTCATCAACTACCATTTTAATTTATAAAATATCGGTATGGAGAACCATACATGACTTCCATATTCTAAGATTTATATTTAAAATCATTTTCGAAATGAAATATTACCATAGAAACTACTTCTTTCTACTTACTGCTTCAGCCTTAACCACAGTACTGTGGTCACTAACGTATACCACCTCACGTTATCGCACTCGATTTTCACTGATGATGGAAGTCGATGGCATTGCCGAAATGTCTGGTTTTGTAGAAAACATTGGATTACTGCCAAATATCCCGGGAAGGAATTTTAACAAAAACTACTTCTTTGTTGCCGATAACGTTGTACACATATATATCAGTGGCGAAGTTACATGGAGGCAATTGAGGCAATGCCTACCCTAAAAAATTCTGTAGAATAAAAATTATAAATACGTATGAACTACATAACGTAAAGATTATACATTGTTACTGCGACTGTCAAATATATTAAACCGAAACGTGCTTTATTGAGCGACCGCTAGATGGTGACAGGTGAGATTCGGCATAGTTCGTTTAAAGCGAATGAGGCAACCTGAACTTGCCTCAGCGTTTTTTGTATACATCGTATGTAAGCAATGTAGTGGTGTGATAGGGAAGTGTAGGGAGGGGGGATTGTCCCGCGCTGTACACATAGAGCGTTGAGGCATGCCTCACTTCTGTGGTCCAAACAGTTAAGTTAAAGCGCCTGTGTTGTTTCTAAGTGTTTATTTTATGCGGTTATTAAAAGTGTCACTGTTATTCCGCTGAACTAACAAATGATCAAGATTGTTATTTGAATTATTTGTAACATTAAACATATATATAGAAACTAATCAAGTTTAAAAATTTGAAGTTCAATCAGTTGTATTATTGTGTATGACCAATACAAGGATTGTTCAATAGAAACACATATAGAGCCGTAAAGCATTTTTTATTCAACGATTTTAAAAGAAGTCTCCAATAACATTAAGACATAAGTTCCACTGTTGCGCTAACCTGTAGATTCCCTGCTAGTAAAATTCTTACGGCTGTTTGTGGAACCATTCGGTTACAGCAAACTCTACCTCAGCGTCCGATTTGAACCACCGTCCTTTTAGTGATTCCTTAAAAAAAATTTAAGTTAAGATTTTTGCCTACCCATTCATTAACTACTAGCTTCGCCAGTAAGCAAATTGATGTCCATTTTTTCGGCTTGCACGCGTTATGTTGGTGTGGGTTTCGACACTTTAAAATTAAAAAGCGTGCAAATGTAAGAAAATAAACATGAGTGAGGCCAGAAATAACGTGAATTGTGTGTGTGTGTGTGTGTGTGTGTGTGTTACCTGCCTTTTTATTGCTGTATTAAATGAAAAATATTATATTACATTAAAATGCAAAAATTATAATTTTATTGCCTGGCAACAAAATTATTTTATTTTTAACAATTACCATTGTTTCAAAAAGTTTAAATAAATTTTCAAGTACTTTACTCTTGTTAAAACGTAAAAGGTTGCAGGTAAACTACCCCTTCCCCTTATCCGATCTTTACCAAAATCGAAAGTCCTTGAGACCTCTACAATTCAAGGACGTATGCAAAATATTATTTCATTCTGTTTGAATTTGCGGCTGTTATCGTTTGCCATAGAAAATACGCTTGATAAAAAACGTTGCAGGTAAACTACCCCTTCCCCTTAACCGATCTTCACCAAAAACAATAGGTCTTGAGTACTCTACAAATCAGGGCTGTATGCAAAACATTCTTTGATTCTGTTTGAATTTCCGGCTGTTATCGTTTGCCATAAAAAATACCCTTGTTAAAAAAACGTTGCCGGTAAACTACCCCTTTCCCTCAACCGATCTTCACCAAAAACAATAGGTCTTGAGAACTCTACAATTTAGGGCTGTATGCAAATAATCTTTTGATTCTGTTTGAATTTGCGGCTGTTATCGTTTGCCAAATAAAAATTCCCTTGATAAAAAAAAACCGTTGCAGGTAAACTACCCCTTTCCCACAACCGATCTTCACCAAAACCGACACGTCGTGAGTACTCTACAAATCAGGGCTGTATGCAAAACATTATTTGATTCTGTTTGAATTTGCGGCAGTTATCGTTTGCCATAGAAAAAAAATCTACACACAGACACACAGACACACAGACAGACTGACAGACAGACACACACACAGACACTTTTCGGAAAACGACTTTTTTTCATGTTTTGAGTGTAGTACAATCAGAATCTGCAATAATCTGGAACACGATTTTTTTGGCCATCACCATACTTCCATTCCTTAAGGAATATGGAAGTAAAAAATCGGTATGGAGAACCATACATGACTTCCATGTTCTATGATTTATATTTAAAATCATATTCGAAATGAAATATTTCCATAGAAACTACGTCTTTCTACTTATTGCTTCAGCATTAACCACAGTACTGTGGTCACTAACGTATACCACCTCACGTTTTCGCACTTGATTTTCACTGATGATGGCAGTCGATGGCACTGCCAAAAAGTCTGGTTTTACAGAAAACATTGGACTACGGCTAAACAGCCCGGGAAGCAATTTTAACAAAAAAACTACTTCTTTGTAGCCGATAACGTAGTACACGTATAAAAAATTCTCCCCTCCCCGTTCAAATATAATTTTTAGTAATAGAAAATTACCCCCACCCCGTTCACCTAACCTCTTCATTTATATATATTTCATCTACGTTTCTACAGTGGATTATTATGAGCTTCTTATCAGGATATTTTATTTATAAAAATTAAGTACTTTACTCTTGTTAAATCATAAAATGTTTCTGGTAAACTACCCCTTTCTCTTAACCGATCTTCTCTAAAATCAATAGACCTTCAGTCCTCTACAATTCAGGGATGCATGCAAAAAAATATTTGATTTTGTTTGAATGTGCGGCAGTTATCGTTCGTCATGGAAACATTTCTCTTGTTACAACTTAAAATGTTGCCGGTAAACTACCCCTTTCCCTTAACCGATCTTCACCAAAATCAACAAACCTTGAGTTCTCTAGAAATCAGGCAAGTGTGCAAAAACTTATTTGATTCTCTTTGAATTTTCGGCAGTTATCGTTCGTCATAATAAAATTACCCTTTTTAAAACAAAACTTAGGTGATAAACTACCCCTTTCCTTTAACCGATCTTCACCAAAGACAATAGGTCGTGAGTACTCTATAAATCAGGCAGTATGCAAAACATCATTTGATTCTGTTTGAATTTGCAACTGTTATCGTTTATTTCTTTTATGAATTTGCTAACTGCTATAATTTTTTATTGTTCGACTAAGCTTTTCGTCATTACTGACATCTTCAGGTCTTAAACAACCTGAATATTTTTACAAATATAAAAATGTAAGGGAATTTTTTAAGTATTTAAAAATTAAAGCAAAATTGAAAAAAACGCTAGGGAAAATTTGGTTTAATAAACAGTGTTTAATTAATAAAATAACTCCAAAATACGCAAAAATTAAAATTAATAACAAAAGCAAAGTAGCAAACCAAGTGAAAAACATGGCGGAAAAAATATGGATAAAACTTGAAATTAAGAACTTATACAGTAAAATAAATAAATATAACAAAGAAATGTATCAATTACATCAAAAATTATATACAAGTTACAATTATATAGAAATAGAAGAAATGAGAAAAGAGTTTGGTGAAAAATACATAGAAAAGAAAATAAGAAAAATGGAAGAGAGATTAAATAAGAAACTCAAGGAATTAATAGAAGGAACAAGAAATAAAAATAAAGAAAAAGATAAAGAAATAAAATTTGCTGAAAAAGTATTAAATTTAACAGAAACAAAGTTTACAGAAAATGAACATAAATTATTAGGGAAAAGTTTAAAATATGCAACAAAAACAAACATAGATAAAGAAAATACAATAATAGAATGTGAAGAAATAATCGATAAAATAAAAAATGAAGAAACTAAAAAACAATTAAGAAGTGAAGTAAAAGAAATAGTAGAAAAAATATGTAAGAAAAACAAAAATGTAAGAAATAAAAACGAAACACAAATAAAATGAAATATAAGAGAATTAAAAAAGAAAATCACGGAGAACAATTTGATAGTTATAAAAGCCGATAAAGGTAACACAGCAGTGGTAATGAACAAAAGAGATTATATCGAAAAAGCAGAACAATTTATACAAAAAGGACCATATAAAGAAATAAAATATGATTACACAAGTAAATTTCAAGCACAAACAAAGAAATTGATAAAAAAGACAACATATCTAACAGAATGGCAAAAGAAACAAAAAATAGAACATAATCCTGAAGCTCCAAAATTTAGATGTCAAATTAAGTTACATAAAAAAGAAATGCCATTAATACCTATAGTATCATTTATAAATTCGCCAACATACAAAATATCAAAAGAAATAAGTAAAAGAATCAAAATGGCATATGAAAAAGAAGAAATCCACAGCATAGAATATAGTAAAAAGGTAATAGAAAGATTAAAAGAAATTACCATAACAAATAAGACAAAATTAATGTCATTAGATATAAAAGATATGTACACCAACATACCAATAGCAAAAACAGTAGAAATAATAAAGAAAAACAAATTAAGTAATGTAGAATGGAAAAACGAAATAATAGAAGGATTAGAATTATGCCTAAGCCAGAACTACTTCAGATTTAATAACAAATTTTACATACAAGAAAATGGATTACCAATGGGATCACCGCTTTCACCATTAATGGCAGAGATATTCATGAATAGCTTTGAAATCAAAATTTTAAAAGATATAGATAAAGAAAGAAGAATTAAAAAATGGATCAGGTATGTAGATGACATACTAATAGTTTGGGAAGGTGAAGTAAATGAATTTAAAAAATTTACGGAACAACTAAATAACATAGAAAAAACAATAAAATTTCAAGAAGAAATTGGAGGATTAGAAATTAATTTCCTGGATATCAATATAAAAATTGAAGATAACAAACTTAAATTCGATATATATAGGAAAGAAACATACTCAGATTTAATAATTCCACAAGAATCATATCATCCAGTCAATTATAAAATGGCAGCATTAAATTCATTTTGCTATAGAGCTATAAATTATCTAGAAAATGAAGAACTCAAACAAAAAGAATTAAAGAAAATACAACAAATAGCAAAAAATAATAATTACAACCCTAAAATAATTAATAGAATAGTTAAGAAAATAGAGGAAAATAAAGAAATAGAAAATAACAAAAAAGAAAAAACAAATGAAGAAAAGAAATATAAAGGAGCAATAACATACATAGGATATCAAACAAAAATGTTACAAAAATGTTTCGAAAAATATGAAATACAGATAGGAATAAAGAAAACGAAAAATGTATTCGAATATATAAAAAATGATAGGTTGTTTAAGACCTGAAGATGTCAGTAATGACGAAAAGCTTAGTCGAACAATAAAAAATTATAGCAGTTAGCAAATTCATAAAAGAAACAGTAAGGATGGCTGCTAATTTAAACAATACGAAGAATGTTATCGTTTACTATAGAAAAAAATTACCCTTGATAAAAAACCGTTGCAGGTAAACTACCCCTTTCCCTTAACCGATCTTCACCAAAAACGACAGGTCTTGGGTACTCTACAATTCAGGCCTGTATGCAAACAATTATTTGATTATGTTTGAATTTGCGGCTGTTATCGTTTACCATAGAAAACACCCTTGATAAAACATAAAACGTTGCTGGTAAACTACCCTATTCCATTAACCGATCTTCACCAAAAACAATAGGTCTTGAGAACTCTACAATTCAGGGCTGTATGCAAAACATTAGTTGATTCTCTTTGAATTTACGGCAGTTATCGTTCGTCATAGAAAAAATACCCTTGTTAAAACATAAAACGTTGCAGGTGTAAACTACCCCTTTCCCTTAACCGATCTTCAACAAAATCAACAGACCTTGAGTTCTGTATAATTCAAAAAGGTATGTAGAAGAGCAGTTGATCCTGTTTTAACGTACGGCAGTTATCGTTCGTCATAAAAAAATTACCCTTGATAAAACATAAAATGTTGCTGGTAAACAACCCTATTCCCTTAACCGATCTTCACCAAAACCAACAGGTCTTGAGAACTCTACATTTCAGGGCTGTATGCAAAATATTATATGATTTTGTTTGAATTTGCGGCTGTTATCGTTTTGCCATACAAAATACCCTTGATAAAACAAAAAAATCGGTGTGGAGAACCATACATGACTTCCATCTTCTAAGATTTATATTTAAAATCATATTCGAAATGAAATATTTCCATAGAAACTACGTCTTTCTACTTATTGCTTCAGCATTAACCACAGTACTGTGGTCACTAACGTATACCATCTCACGTTTTCGCACTTGATTTTCACTGATGATGGCAGTCTATGGCACTGCCAAAAAGTCTGGTTTTACAGAAAACATTGGACTACGGCTAAACAGCCCGGGAAGCAATTTTAACAAAAAAACTACTTCTTTGTAGCCGATAACGTAGTACACGTATAAAAAATTCTCCCCTCCCCGTTCAACTATAATTTTTAGTAATAGAAAATTACCCCCACCCCGTTCACCTAACCTCTTCATTTATATATATTTCATCTACGTTTCTACAGTGGATTATTATGAGCTTCTTATCAGGATATTTTATTTATAAAAATTAAGTACTTTACTCTTGTTAAATCATAAAATGTTTCTGGTAAACTACCCCTTTCTCTTAACCGATCTTCTCTAAAATCAATAGACCTTCAGTCCTCTACAATTCAGGGATGCATGCAAAAAAATATTTGATTTTGTTTGAATGTGCGGCAGTTATCGTTCGTCATGGAAACATTTCTCTTGTTACAACTTAAAATGTTGCAGGTAAACTACCCCTTTCCCTTAACCGATCTTCACCAAAATCAACAGACCTTGAGTTCTGTATAATTCAAAAAGGTATGTAGAAGAGTAGTTGATTCTGTTTTAACGTGCGGCAGTTATCGTTCGTCATAAAAAAAATTACCCTTGATAAAACATAAAATGTTGCTGGTAAACAACCCTATTCCCTTAACCGATCTTCACCAAAACCAACAGGTCTTGAGAACTCTACATTTCAGGGCTGTATGCAAAATATTATATGATTTTGTTTGAATTTGCAGCTGTTATCGTTTGCCATACAAAATACCCTTGATAAAACAAAAAACGTGGCAGGTAAAGTACCCCTTTCCCTTAAACGATCTTCACCAAAAACAATACGTCTTTAGTACTCAAGAAATCAGGGCTGTATGCAAAAACGTATTTGATTCTGTTTGAATTTGCGGCTCTTATCGTTTGCCATAGAAAATACCCTTGATAAAACATAAAACGTTGCTGGTAAACTACCCTATTCCATTAACCGATCTTCACCAAAAACAATAGGTCTTGAGAACTCTATAATTCAGGGCAGTATGCAAAACATTATTTGATTATGTTTGAATTTGCGGCTGTTATCGTTTGCCATAGAAAATACCCTTGTTAAAACATTAAACGTTGCCGGTAAACTACCCCTTTCCCTTAACCGATCTTTATTAAAATCAACAGATCGTGAGATCTCTACAATTCAGGGCTGTATGCGAAACATTATTTGATTCTGTTTGAATTTGCGGCTGTTATCGTTTGCCAAACAAACAAAATTACCCTTGATAAAAAAAAACCGTTGCCGGTAAACTACCCCTTTCCCTCAACCGATCTTCACCAAAAACAATAGATCGCGAGTACGCTACAAATCAGGGCTGTATGCAAAAAATTATTTGATTCTGTTTGAATTTGCGGCTGTTATCGTTTGCCATAGAAAAAAAATCTACAGACACACACACAGACACTTTTCAAAACCAGAATTAAGGAAAACTGAGGTCACTGCCTGACCACACTAGCTGCAATAAGTATTGTTGAATTATTATCAATATCACATGTAATTATAAAATAACAACCACTGCAAAACAAGCTTTACACTGTAAAGACAATTTAGAATTAAAAGAACCACATAAAGATGGGTATATCATTAATTCAGAATTACATGAAAAAGACATGGCATACTAAACTTGAGAACAATAAATTTTACGTTAAAAACAAGCAAATAATTGTATTCTAATAAAAACTAAGCTGTTTAGAACTTGTAATTGACATCTTAGAATACCTATGTCAATAAATAAAGAGAATTTTTTATTAAATAAAAGTGGTATGTGTGGTGTTTAATGCAAATACACAGTCTGACATTGGGCAGAAAGTGTAGACATTAAACACGCTCAGAATTTCTACAATAATATAAACCAGTGAAGGACAATGCCATAAATGTGCAATATGATATGTATTACCACTATTATAGTACACAATGATTATTATGAGAAAGTCATTTCACCAGAATTAAGGAAAACTGAGGTCACTGCCTGACCACACTAGCTGCAATAAGTATTGGTGAATTATTATCAATATCACATGTAATTATAAAATAACAACCACTGCAAAACAAGCTTTACACTGTAAAGACAATTTAGAATTAAAAGAACCACATAAAGATGGGTATATCATTAATTCAGAATTACATGAAAAAGACATGGCATACTAAACTTGAGAACAATAAATTTTACATTAAAAACAAGCAAATAATTGTATTCTAATAAAAACTAAGCTGTTTAGAACTTGTAATTGACATCTTAGAATACCTATGTCAATAAATAAAGAGAATTTTTTATTAAATAAAAGTGGTATGTGTGGTGTTTAATGCAAATACACAGTCTGACATTGGACAGAAAGTGTAGACATTAAACACGCTCAGAATTTCTACAATAATATAAACCAGTGAAGGACAATGCCATAAATGTGCAATATGATATGTATTACCACTATTATAGTACACAATGATTATTATGAGAAAGTCATTTCACCAGAATTAAGGAAAACTGAGGTCACTGCCTGACCACACTAGCTGCAATAAGTATTGGTGAATTATTATCAATATCACATGTAATTATAAAATAACAACCACTGCAAAACAAGCTTTACACTGTAAAGACAATTTAGAATTAAAAGAACGACATAAAGATGGGTATATCATTAATTCAGAATTACATGAAAAAGACATGGCATACTAAACTTGAGAACAATAAATTTTACGTTAAAAACAAGCAAATAATGTATTCTAATAAAAACTAAGCTGTTTAGAACTTGTAATTGACATCTTAGAATACCTATATCACTGCAAAAGTGTGAACAGGACAACTTATGTCAATAAATAAAGAGAATCTAACTGACTATGCTCCAAGCCTTAGAACGCATGGTTCAAATGTATTAATCTTAGACAATCATTGTACTTGGAAATTAAGAATTAAAATAGGTTAATTACAATTATATATTCTCAGATTAGGAGAGTAGTTATATCTATTAACCATATGTTCTTAATCTAAAACAATAAATCTCGTCTGAAAATGTTCGACATTTTGAGGTTACCATTGTATGAAAAGTAATCATCTTTAAGCTATGCTTATATTTAATTTACAATTTAACAATAATAGTGATAATTTGAATAATGTCTTGATGATAGTGTAATTATTGACAAATGTGTAATTAGTTCAAAGTGCCTTCCCAGATATTACGCTACCATAGTAAGTAATTAATATTGCACTAGGGCCTATACTTGCCTTAAATTCACTGAATTGCAAATTATTATACGCCTTCCAATTGTATGAGCACTGGAATAAACTTTATAAGCTTTTAAAAAAGCTAGTATTTCGAACGGCAGATAAAATCAACCTTATCGCTTCAGAAATTTAGTAAAGTCGGTTAACGGTTAACGGAAATAGATTTTCCGCTAACATAGCGCATAGCACTCTGGGTAACATTATTCAAAAAATATAGACGTCTGCTTTCCTTAAATATGATCCTTAAATATGATAGATTTCACAAAGCATTTTCTATGGAATAAAATTTACAATAAATACTATTACAAACATGATTCACTTATGCATCTTGAAATTGCAAATCATGGCACATCCATGCATGCCATGCAATTAATGGCATGTCCATTAATATCAAAATTCACTTTTTTCAACTAATAGTCCATCGATTAGTCGATACAATATTTTGATAAACGTATGCCTTAAAACTAATTACTGATTGAAAGATTGTTATTTAAAATAACTAGGATACGTATACAGTTCTTTTATAACAATTCTTAACATAATAAACATCTTAAATTGACAAAAATGCAATGTTTAGTTCTAGGCTTAAGTTGGCCTAAAACATCCTAAGTTAGTTTTATCGGAACTTATCATAAAACGTTGCAGGTAAACTACCCCTTTCACTTACCCGATCTTCACCAAAATCAACAGGTCTTGAGAACTCTATAATTCAGGGCTGTATGCAAAACATTATTTGATTCTGTTTACATTTGCGGCTTTTATCGTTTGCCATAGAAAATACCCTTGTTAAAATATAAAATGTTGCAGGTAAACTACCCCTTTATCTTAACCGATCTGCACCAAAACCAATAGGTCTTGAGAACTCTATAATTCAGGGCTGTATGCAAAAGAGTAGTTGATTCTGTTTGAATTTGCGGCTGTTATCGTTTGCCATCAAAAATAAAAAAATTACCCTTGATTTAAAACAACAGTTGCAGGTAAACTACCCTTTTCCCTTAACCGATCTTCATCAAAATCAATAGGTCTTGAGTACTCTACAAATCAGGGCTGTATGCAAAGTATTATTTGATTTTGTTTGAATTTGCGACTCTTATCTTTTGCCATAAAAAAATACCCTTTTAAAACATAAAACGTTGCAGGTAAACTACCCCTTCCCCTTAACCGATCTTCACCAAAAGCAATAGGTCTTGGGTACTCTACAAATCAGGGCTGTATGCAAAACATTATTTGTTTCTGTTTGAATTTGCGTCTCTTATCGTTTGCCATAGAAAATACCCTTTTAAAACATAAAACGTTGCAGGTAAACTACCCCTTTCCCTTAACCGATCTTCTCCAAAAACAATAGGTCTTGGGTACTCTACAAATCAGGGCTGTATGCAAAACATTGTTTGATTCTGTTTACATTTGCGGCTTTTATCGTTTGCCATAGGAAATACCCTTGTTAAAACATAAAACGTTGCCGGTAAACTACCCCTTTCCCTTAACCGATCTGTACCAAAATCGACAGATCTTGAGAACTCTACAATTTAGGGCTGTGTGCGAAACATTATTTGATTCTGTTTCAATTGGCGGCTGTTATCGTTTGCCAAACAAACAAAGTTACCCTTGATTAAAAAAACCCGTTGCTGGTAAACTACCCCTTTCCCTTAACCGATCTTCACCAAAAACAATAGGTCGCGAGTACTCTACAAGTCAGGGCTGTATGCAAAAAATTATTTGATTCTGTTTGAATTTGCGGCTGTTATCGTTTGCCATAGAAAAAAAATCTACAGACACACAGACACATAGACACACAGACACACAGACACACAGACACACAGACACACAGACACACAGACAGACAGACAGACACACACACAGACACTTTTCGGAAAACGACTTTTTTTCATGTTTTGAGTGTAGTAGAATCAGAATCTGCAATAATCTCGAACACGATTTTTTTTGCCATCACCATACTTCCATTCCTTAAGGAACATGGAAGTAAATATCGGTATGGAGAACCATACATGACTTCCATATTCTAATATTTATATTTAAAATCATTTTCAGCCAAACAGCCAGGCTGTGTCTTACCTGCCTTTTTATTGCTGTATTAAATGAAAAATATTATATTACATTAAAATGAAAAAATTATAATTTTATTGCCTGGCAACAAAATTATTTTATTTTTAACAATTACCATTGTTTCAAAAAGTTTAAATAAATTTTCAAGTACTTTACTCTTGTTAAAACGTAAAAGGTTGCAGGTAAACTACCCCTTCCCCTTAACCGATCTTCACCAAAATCGAAAGTCATTGAGTCCTCTACAATTCAGGGACGTATGCAAAAAATTATTTGATTCTGTTTGAATTTGCGGCTGTTATCGTTTGCCATAGAAAATACGCTTGATAAAAAAACGTTGCAGGCAAACTACCCCTTCCCCTTAACCGATCTTCACCAAAAACAATAGGTCTTGAGTACTCTACAAATCAGGGCTGTATGCAAAACATTATTTGATTCTGTTTGAATTTGCGGCTGTTATCGTTTGCCATAGAAAATAAAACGTAAAAGTTGCAGGTAAACTACCCCTTCCCCTTAACTGATCTTCACCAAAAATTATAGGTCTTGAGTACTCTACAAATCAGGACTGTATGCAAAACATTATTTGATTCTGTTTGAATTTGCGGCTGTTATCGTTTGCCATATAAAATACCCTTGTTAAAAAAACGTTGCAGGTAAACTACCCCTTTCCCTCAACCGATCTTCACCAAAAACAATAGGTCTTGAGAAATCTACAATTCAGGGCTGTATGCGAAACATTATTTGATTCTGTTTGAATTTGCGGCTGTTATCGTTTGCCAAAAAAAAAAAAAATTTCCCTTGTTAAAAAAAACCGTTGCTGGTAAACTACCCCTTCCCCTCAACCGATCTTCACCAAAAACAATAGGTCGCGAGTACTCTACAAATCAGGGCTGTATGCAAAAAATTATTTGATTCTGTTTGAATTTGCGGCAGTTGTCGTTTGCCATAGAAAATACGCATGATAAAAAACGTTGCTGGTAAACTACCCCTTCCCCTCAACCGATCTTCACCAAAAACAACAGGTCTTGAGTACTCTACAAATCAGGGCTGTATGCAGAAAATTGTTTGATTCTGTTTGAATTTCCGGCTGTTATCGTTTGCCATAGAAAATACCCTTGTTAAAAAACGTTGTTGGTAAACTACCCCTTTCCCTTAACCGATCTTCACCAAAAACAAAAGGTATTGAGAACTCTACAATTTAGGGCTGTATGCAAATAATCTTTTCATTCTGTTTGAATTTGCGGCTGTTATCGTTTGCCATAGGAAATACCCTTGTTAAAACATAAAACGTTACTGGTAAACTACCCCTTTACCTTAACCGATCTTCACCAAAAACAATAGGTCTTGAGAACTCTACAATTCAGGGCTGTATGCGAAACATTATTTGATTCTGTTTGAATTTGCGGCTGTTATCGTTTGCCAAACAAACAAAATTACCCTTGCTAAAAAAAAACCGTTGCAGGTAAACTACCCCTTTCCCTCAACCGATCTTCACCAAAAACAATAGGTCACGAGAACTCTGCAAAACCGGGCTGTATGCAAAAAATTATTTGATTCTGTTTGAATTTGCGGCAGTTATCGTTTGCCATAGAAAAAAAATCTACAGACAGACAGACACACAGACACATAGACAGACAGACACACAGACACTTTTCGGAAAACGACTTTTTTTCATGTTTTGAGTGTAGTAGAATCAGAATCTGCAATAATCTCGAACACGATTTTTTTTGCCAACACCATACTTCCATTCCTTAAGGAATATGGAAGTAAAAAATAACCCCCTCCTCCCCCTTTTCATTTATAGGTATTTCATCTACCTTTCTACAGTGAATTATTATCACCTTCTTTTAAGGATACTTTATTTGTCAAAATTAAGCACATTACTCTTGTTAAAACGTAATACGTTGCCGGTAAACTACCCCTTTCCCTTAACCGATCTTCACCAAAAACAATAGGTCTTGAGTTCTCTACAATTCATGGCTGTATGCAAACAATTATTTGATTCTGTTTGAATTTGAGGCTGTTATCGTTTGCCATAGAAAAAATTCTACACACAGAAATACACAAAAACAGGTAGACACACAGACGCTTTTCGAAAAATGACTTTGTTTCATGTTTTTAGGGTAGTACAATCAGAATCTGCCGTTATCTCGAACACGATTTTTTCGTCATGACCATACTTCCATTTCCTTATGGAACATGGAAGTAAAACGACATGTTGTTTATTAAGAAATCTAACAACGTTGCCTACCGCTAAATGAAGGCTATATTGATGCTTACCGCATAGGAAGGAAAATTTATCTGTTTTAAGTTACAATGCACATACATAACAGCGTAATGTAGAATTGAGCATAGATTACATGGAATTAAAATATACGAATAAAATATGTAAAATAGATCTAATTAAAGACGACTATTTAATTTACTCTTAATATTTAGAAGCAAAAGTATGTTTGCAATCAAATATTTTTAGCGTCTTCTAATACCCCACTTGGCCCTCAACTGCCCACGCGTCAGTCTTGGGCTATGAACGACTCATGATGCCTGTGCAGTGCCCACGGTGAGAGGAATTAACACCCACATTGGGAAACTAAGGCGTATAATAATATTAAAAGTAAAAAATCACTACCACAGGTCAATTTCACCACTTTCCCTTTCCGAATTTCAGTTTCTCTGTTTTACTTCCATATTCCTTAAGGAATGGAAGTATGGTGATGGCAAAAAAATCGTGTTCGAGATTATTGCAGATTCTGATTGTACTACACTCAAAACATGAAAAAAAGTCGTTTTCCGAAAAGTGTCTGTGTGTGTGTCTGTCTATCTGTCTGTAGATTTTTTTTTTGGCAAACGATAACTGCCGCAGATTCAAACAGAATCAAATAATTTTTTGCATACAGCCCTGATTTGTAGAGTACTCACGACCTATTGTTTTTGGTGAAGATCGGTTGAGGGAAAGGGGTAGTTTACCAGCAACGGTTTTTTTTTATCAAGGGAAAGTTTTTATTTGGCAAACGATAACAGCCGCAAATTCAAACAGAATTAAATAATGTGTCGTATACAGCCCTGCATTGTGGAGTTTTCAAGACCTATTGTTTTTGGTGAATATCGGTTAAGGGAAAGGGGTAGTTTACCTGTAACGTTTTATGTTTTAACAAGGGTATTTCCTATGGCAAACAATAACAACCGCAAATTCAAACAGAATCAAAAGATTATTTGCATACAGCCCTAAATTATAGAGTTCTCAAGACCTGTTGTTTTTGGTGAAGATCGGTTGAGGGAAAGGGGTAGTTTACCTGCAACGTTTTCTTAACAAGGATATTTTCTATAGCAAACGATAACAGCCGGAAATTCCAACAGAATCAAATAATGTTTTGTATACAGCCCTGATTTGTAGAGTACTCAAAGCCTGCTGTTTTTGGTGAAGATCAGTTAAGGGGAAGGGGTAGTTTACCGGCAACGTTTTTTTATCAAGCGTATTTTCTATGGCAAACGATAACAGCCGCAAATTCAAACAGAATCAAATACTTTTTTGCATACGTCCCTCAATTGTAGAGGTCTCAAGGACTTTCGATTTTGGTAAAGATCGGATAAGGGGAAGGGGTAGTTTACCTGCAACCTTTTACGTTTTAACAAGAGTAAAGTACTTGAAAATTTATTTAAACTTTTTTAAACAATGGTAATTGTTAAAAATAAAATAATTTTGTTGCCAGGCAATAAAATTAAAATTTTTTCATTTTAATGTAATATAATATTTTTCATTTAATACAGCAATCAAAAGGCAGGTAAGACACACACACACACACACACACACACACACACACACACACAATTCACGTTATTTCTGGCCTCACTCATGTTTATTTTCTTACGTTTGCACGCATTTTAAATGGAAAGTGCCGAAACCCTCACCAACATAACGCGTGCAAGCCGAAAAAATGGACATCAATTTGCTTACTGGCGAAGCTAGTAGTTAATGAATGGGTAGGCAAAAATCTTATCTTAAATTTTTTTTAAGGAATCTCTAAAAGGACGGTGGTTCAAATCGGACGCTGAGGTAGAGTTTGCTGTAACCGAATGGTTCCACAAACAGCCGTAAGAATTTTACTAGCAGGGAATCTACAGGTTAGCGCAACAGTGGAACTCATGTCTTAATGTTATTGGAGACTTCTTTTAAAATCGTTGAATAAAAAATGCTTTACAGCTCTATACGTGTTTCTATTGAACAATCCTTGTATTAGTCATACACAATAATACAACTGATTGAACTTCAAATTTTTAAACTTGATTAGTTTCTATATATATATATGTTTAATGTTACAAATAATTCAAATAACAATCTTGATCATCTGTTAGTTCAGCGGAATAACAGTGACACTTTTAATAACCGCATAAAATAAACACTTAGAAACAACACAGGCGCTTTAACTTAACTGTTTGGACCACAGAAGTGAGGCATGCCTCAACGCTCTATGTGTACAGCGCGGGACAATCCCCCCTCCATACACTTCCCTATCACACCACTACATTGCTTACATACGATGTATACAAAAAACGCTGAGGCAAGTTCAGGTTGCCTCATTCGCTTTAAACGAACTATGCCGAATCTCACCTGTCACCATCTAGCGGTCGCTCAATAAAGCACGTTTCGGTTTAATACATTTGACAGTCGCAGTAACAATGTATAATCTTTACGTTATGTAGTTCATACGTATTTATAATTTTTATTCTACAGAATTTTTTAGGGTAGGCATTGCCTCAATTGCCTCCATGTAACTTCGCCACTGATATATATGTGTACAACGTTATCGGCAACAAAGAAGTAGTTTTTGTTAAAATTCCTTCCCGGGATATTTGGCCGTAGTCCAATGTTTTCTACAAAACCAGACATTTCGGCAATGCCATCGACTTCCATCATCAGTGAAAATCGAGTGCGATAACGTGAGGTGGTATACGTTAGTGACCACAGTACTGTGGTTAAGGCTGAAGCAGTAAGTAGAAAGAAGTAGTTTCTATGGTAATATTTCATTTCGAAAATGATTTTAAATATAAATCTTAGAATATGGAAGTCATGTATGGTTCTCCATACCGATATTTTCTGTAGGTTATCTTAACTCTGGTCTCACTTATATATTTGTCTCTACCATTTCTGTACTACTTCTATATTCCGCTTCTGCCTACTTTTCTTATGCTTTTGAGTTTTAAATTCACAACTTTTTTGTTAATTGTGATTTTGAGTTCAACCATTCGTAGAAACGTATCACCGAAGGTGTAACATGTTTCTTATTTGAAAATATAATTCCAATAGTACTTTTTCTCTGTGTTCATCGTGTCAAAAAATCCGTTAAATGATTTAATAATTGTTCATAATGCTTTATAGTTTTTCTGTTTTTTTTTTTGGTGCACATACCTCAGAAATATAAATTATCAAATTGTTAATTTTGTATATTATATTACAACTTTCTATTTTCTGTCATTAAAATTGTAATATTTAATTTTTCAGTTAAATTTCTTTTGTCATTCCTGTGTGAAATCATTATTCTATTGAATACAGTCTTGTAGGCTAGTAGATATAATTAGTAGGCTATCTCTATAACCATTGTCACTTTCATTTGCATTCAATGTCTCGACCTGTGGTAGGTTTACAACACACTACTTACAGTGTACTGCTTAATATTTCCTCAGTTTTACGTCGTATTGTTCTTGTGTTCCCGTGAAAATACACAATATTGTTTCTATACAAAATTAATACATGCATACAAATAAATATGAGTAGAGAAACTTACCATTGTGTACTGACATTTAGCCAACTTCATATAACTTAATTTTAGCATGGAGACTATATTTTTGGAAATCAAGATAATATTATCATAATAATAATATCAAGAGTTTTCTTGAACATTAAGAAACATGCTGTTGCTTAATACCAAACGTTCTTTCAGTTTAAAACTAATTTCTGAAACTGTTGCAACTGGTAAAATTATTAGCATCAAATTATATTAAATTGTTTCCCACATTGACTTACTAATTATTTATTCGATTTAAATATTAATAATTATACTACAAAGAGTCTTGAGTTAATCTGATAAATTAGGATACAATAGGCATTTAGGTAAGTTTTATTAAACAGAAAGACACAAGTAGTGAGTTATATAAATGCCACCATACGGTGACCTATTCAATTTAAAAAGACACGCTATTAAAAATATTTCAGTTTTTCCATAATTGTAAAAATGGTAAAAATGGTAAATTGAGAAACAGCTACCAAATATAGAAATTGAGAAACAGCTACCAAATATAGAAATTCAGAAAGAGCTACCAAATATAGAAATTGAGAAACAGCTACCAAATATAGAAATTGAGAAACAGCTACCAAATATAGAAATTCAGAAAGAGCTACCAAATATAGAAATTGAGAAACAGCTACCAAATATAGAAATTGAGAAACAGCTACCAAATATAGAAATTGAGAAACAGCACCAAATATAGAAATTGAGAAACAGCACCAAATACAGAAATTGAGAAACAGCTACCAAATATAGAAATTGAGAAACAGCACCAAATACAGAAATTGAGAACAACACCAAATGCAGAAATTCAGAAACAGCACCAAATATAGAAATTAAGAAACAGCACCAAATATAAAAATTGAGAAACAGCACCAAATATAGAAATCGAGAAACAGCTACCAAATATAGAAATTCAGAAACAGCTACCAAATATAGAAATTGAGAAATACCTACCAAATATAGAAATTGAGAAACAGCACCAAATATATAAATTGTGAAACAGCTACCAAATATAGAAATTGAGAAACAGCACCAAATATCGAAATTGTGAAACAGCTACCAAATATAGAAATTGAGAACAGCACCAAATATAGAAAATAGAGTCTGCAACACCGGTGGTCTCTCCAAGAAAAATCTATGTATATTTAAATAAATTGCTAATGCTACAACAAAATTCTGGATCAATTTGAACAGATTGAAAGACAGATGTAATATGTAACACATAACAAAGTTGTTGACGCAACATGCAGCATTTTGCGACACCAAACACGCATATATTGATATTAAGTTAAGCAACATAGAAACAGCCAGGGAAAAGTAGAATAATGAGACTTAGGAAAGCCTAATGCAAGCATCTCTTGCGACGCCACAAATGCACGCGTTGCTTCTACAATGCCGGTAAAGCGATCATCACTGGTATCTTTCGCTAAACATTGCATCATTAATTGTTGTGTCATCGCTATTAACGCGGTGTCACTAGTTTGTTAATAAACGTTCTTTTCTCGTTCTCTGTATTTGTTATGGTTTGCCGTAGTGGAATGAAAACATAAGTAGCATCATCATCATAATTACAGCTACAACTTATTTCTGAGTTTAGACCTTCTCTAGAAGCCTTCATATTCCTTAATATTCCTTCCCTTACCTATGTGTCAAGGCCGCATTTAATTACGACTTAGTAGAGATAATGCGTAGTTAGGAATGTTCTCGTCTGTGAGTGGGTGTATAAATACAGGTGGAAGCGGCCTTCGTATTCAGTATAGTTGCTATATAATTACATTACGGTTCGAGTTATTATCGGCCGATATTACTGTGTACGTTCAAGTGGTTATTAGCGTTTTATAATTGGGCGGTATAATTGTAATACAATTGTGTTTAATATTAGTGGCATTTTATTACGTGAGAACGATTTTTATTTGATTTGTTGTAAGAGACTGTGTTGTTAATTACGAACTGTTTAACTGTGGAAATTAAAGCTGGCGATTAGTGACTTAATTGGTGTCTTGTATTTTGTTTTCCACTGTACCTACGACGATCAAGTAGACCGTCGTAACAATATGTATATGACCATGAAAGAATTGCTTTTAAAAATTTCCTTTTAAAACGTGTCTAATAGAACATCAAATCATTTGCAGCTTATTACTGTATCTAGGAGAGGAGTAGACATCATCGTCTTCGTCACGACACCCCTCAAGTATTAAACCAATTGTCTATCCGCAGAACAACTCAGAGACTGGCGATGACAGCAATTTACCACTGGCAGTGACTTCTTGATCAGTGTAGAGGGATGTTGTTTTATATGTTCAAGTGTATTTGTCTATGTAAGCCAGTTGTTGTATCCCAGCAGCATGTAGGCAGCGGGCTTTGGATTCCTCGACATTGAACCATACCGACATCACAATGTGAAGAGTAAACACATCTCTTAGAAGGAGCTGTGACTGTTGGTTACAAATTCCTTACCCACCAGGATGGATTTTGGGCGATGGAAATCCATCCCCCAACAACTTATGCTAAAACTGTTCTTACTCAAAAATTTCTTATATAATTTTTACTTCTGTAGAAACTATATTCACCTTCATGTACTCTCTTGATGAAAAGAATCTAATAATATACTAACTTTCCCACGAAACAATCACAAAATTTACTATTAATTGCTTACAACGTTTCTTATTTTCTAAACGCAAGTAAATACGATATACCTGTTCTCCATATAACTACTTTTCATCTACCATACATCACGTATTTTTACATAACACCGTGTCCGCTTTGTCAGCATAGCAAGTAAAAGTTGTTCGCATGACCCGGTGCATGTCGCACAGTTTGAAATTTATTAGAAGCAAATTTATGACCATAAATCATCACCACATACTGGTTAATACGACGGACAGAGAGCATTAAAATACCACGCTATCTGTGGCACGTATAATGCCACAAGTGATATCAGAAGAGGATAGTAATAGTGAAGTATATTTGCATCAACACATTCAAGTTTATTTCAAAACATTTCCGTCAAACAAAATTTATGTAGTAGGCTACATATTCTAGAATAAACTAAATGGTTTGTATCACATTGTCTAGAATATACATTACTGTACTTCCTGTTCTATAGCTTTTACTTATGCTTTCTTCGGAGACAAGGATTACTTATTTTATGTGAGAGAGAGAGAGAGAGAGAGAGAGAGAGAGTGACTGAGTGAGAGGGTGAGGGAGGGACTCAGAGAGAGAAGCAAATTTATCTTAAGAATAGGGGGAGCCGAGGTCCAGAAACGTTCATAAATTTGCAACTACAGGAAAAAGGGAATAGAAAATAGCCGAGACCTGTATGGAACTTAAAAATTGATAAAAGTTTAAGAGAGTTTAGGGATAAACTCCATTACCTTTATTTGACGGGTGGAAAGCACCGGGAAACCAATAGAGTTGCCAGAAAATGACAGGGAAGGAGAGAGTTTACTTTGGCTTAGAGTTTGTGGCCTTATGATTTTGAGAGATCCTTTCGGAAGGGGAATTAATTCAAGATCACACTTTTTGTTTAATCCTATCTACTTGTCTGTTTCCGGTTCGTTTAATGGCTAGATGTTGCCGTTATGCGTCATAATTCATTTTCTTAGTGCCGCAAAAATTGTCTTAGTGCCTATTCCTTTTCGTATTTCTTGCAACTTTTTACATTGTAGTGTAGAGATATCGAAGAACGATGTAATTCATCCTGGAAACCTCACCTAATTTTAATAGGAGACTCATGATATCACAGATGATCTCTTGTTACAAAAGAGATGCTGGTTTGAAGTAAATTTCAGAATTCAATGATTTAGGGGTAAGTGTAGAGGATAATGACTTCTCTCGTTAATTTGAAATACAATAATTTCAATTCTCCTTTTGTTGGAAAGAAATAGATATTGCTGCTTGTTGAGATAGAATCTTGATTTATTTTACTGTCTAACCAAAAATAGAAAAATTAGTTACTATCAAGGAGTAAGGCCACAAGGCGATAGTTCTTTAAGAAAATGTTTAACAAACCGAAAGTAAATCTTCTTCTTGTTTGTTATAACATAAGGTGAAACTTGAAGAGTTTTATTATATTTAATTTTAATATAAACGATTAAAAAACAATTAATTAAATTAAATTTAGAAATTACTTCTTTATTTTTATTAAAATAGACTAAGATAATTGAAAAATTCTTCAAATTTTTATGAACAAATGATATCGTCTACACAATTTTTAAAATAACACTGGTAAATGTCATGAGAAACTCATGGAGTGCTTAATAAACTTATCAAAGAAAAAAATTGGCTGTTTTCTGAGAAAACAATGTAAAATTTCTCTAAGATAGCGGCACAATTCTTATACTAATATACACATATGATACATATATATATATTTATAGGCCTATAATATATGATACGTCAACAAAATTTAGAAAAGAGTTAACGTGTTTATTCATAGCGAGAAGTTGACAGTTATATCCTTTAAAGTTTTAAAGGTTCACACACACACACACACACACACACACACACACACACACACACACACACACACACACACACAGATCCCCCACCCCCACTTCACTCTCTCTCTCTCTCTCTCACTCTCTCTCACTCTGTCTCTCGCTCTGTCTCTCTGTTTCTCTCTCTCTAACACGTCAGCACATACGCTACATATACCATACCGTAAAAATTACATAGAACTTTCCCACTCAAGATGAAAACTTTTTGCGAGAAGAAAGTAAAATTTGCTTTGAGGATTTAGAGCCGATCCACATTGAACGGGCTCAAAATTTTGCGTATAATTAGAGACGGTTGCAATTTACAATTTGATTTTTGTTAAATGAAATAAAAATTCACAACATACAGGGCTAACATTATTTGTCAACAGTCATAACGCATAAATGTTAATAACAAACATGGATGTACGAAGATGGGAATCATGCCTGACGCGGAATCTCTTGTTTTACCTAAGAACAGTTTAATACATATTGTAACGTTACATTAATGTTACTTATGTAAAGTAAAATTCTTTTAGTTTAATATAATATTACTACTTGTGGATAGCTGTTACTATTTTATAAATGTCATTTTGTTTTTAGTTGAAACTGAAAGCTTTTAAAGGGATCCCTGTAACGTTTACGGCCTCTGTCAGCATTAATGAATAAATCGTTCTAAATCACTATTGGTTTGCTTGTACGAGTACACACACTCGAAGCACACAGTTTATTTTACTATTTCCACAGCATTCGTAGTAAAATAAACTACAGTACAATGACACAATCAATCCGGTTGCTCTTGTGCCCACCTACACACAAAAATAAACACACAGAAACACACATTTACTCATACACTCACAATCTCACATAATCCAACAACCCTTGTTCAAAAAATTTTATATTGAGTCTCATTCTCTTCTCGCGCTGTATTCAAACAGCGTTTTAAGGTTAAACATATCTTCTCCCACTTCCTCACAGTGACAATCCCCCTCCCCTAAGATGCTACTTTACATACGTCTGATTCGTTATTTCACATATTTGTCAAGATATTTATGTCATTACTTTACATGTTGTTCATTAGAACGTGTACTTTTGTGTTCCATTATAATTTTCTTTTACTTTAATTTATTTTTAACAGAGAACCTGTTAACGTATCAAAACAGAAAACAAAGTTCCAGTATATGCCGTTACATTAATACCACATAAGAAACTTACCAAACGCTACAATAATTATATAGTGTTACCGACACCCATCAGAAAGCAATGAACAAAGTATCTTCATCCTTCATCCAGCGAATAACGTCGGAAAATTTCAGACTTCAGGAAGAATAGTTCCGGAATATCCTGAAACAATAACAGTTTGTTGCCACAGGAAAAGAAAACCCACAACACCAGTCCTCGAGTTTATACGTTTTCTATAAAGATGTTTTGCGCACCACCACATATTAGTTTTACGATCGAGGGGAATATCCATCTTATTAGAAAAAGTATTAAGTATTTCTATTCCAAAATGTCAAAGATTGAATTTAGTGTATACAATTATGTGCAATTTCTTTTTCTTATTAACATATTTTATGCGTATGTGCAAAACATTAGATGGGGAAAATTAATTAATTAATTCATTTCTACAAAACAGGTGACTAATTTTCCTATATACGCCATTGCACGAGACTTGTAGCTTTAGGAAACAAGTTAAGAAACACAATTACTTGTTTAGCTGTAGAAACAAAACACTGAACTGACCATTTTATTTCACATCGCGTGGTTATCGATTATCCCAAGTACGAAGAAAAATTATTGAAACTTATTTCCTTATGTTTTCCTGCATGGTTCTCAGTAGCACGAATTATACACACAATTGTTAAAGAATAGATTTTTGTCATTACGATGTTCTTCTAATTTTACTATTCATCTACTTTACTTTTTCTTCTCACATGTTATATTAACTTTACTACATAATCTCGTTCGTTTGAGTTTCACCTATTGGGCACAAATTGCCTTTTACGGTATCCATTTTCTTCTTTGTCTTACAAAAATTCTTCCTGATAGTATTAATTGCCAGGTTTTAACTGGAAGTCTGTCTGGGTCTATTTCTGTTTATGGGTAAACACACCCTCATCTATTTTTCGCTATTTTATCCTGCAAACTTTATATTTTTAATTTCGTTGTTATGTGTGCGTTGAAAAATTAAAAGACTACAAACAACGGAGGAAAAAAATCTTAGAAAAAATGTCAGATTTCAGACTGACAAAACAAATGTGGATATACAAACCTATAGGACACACGCGTGTGGGTAGAAACATGAAGAAATGGCTGGAGGATCTTTGAAGGCGGAACATACATCACCTTGCCTATGCCATTTTGTGAAAATGATGATGGTGACTGCGTTTCTTATTCTATGTTTGCTTCTGCGTTTCTTCACAGCTCTGCGGAATTGTATTCCCTGTCACTTAGTATGAACCCATGACTAACTTCCATAAGGTAATGTCGGCATTGTAATCGTTGTGTATGTTTTAGTTCTCGTGTTTCTTCGTGTTTTATGTATAAAGTGTCTGTTTATTTTACCACAAGTATGACCAAAATTGCTGATATTTTTTCAGAATCAATGTTGAATTTGTATGTAATTTTGCTAAATACAGTTTCATATTCGTGTAGCGAAATTTCGTATCCACATAGCATTTTCTTATACCACCCGTATAATAAAAATACTGTATAATATAACTCTTTAAATTTTATATAATTAAACTTTGAAATATTTAGTGGTATTGTAAGATGTTGCATAATGGAAGTGTGTTGCATTTTAAGATGTACAAAACAAAACACCATACCACTGTTACCGTACTTTATCAGTGTAATACATATGAAACATTACAACACCAGAGACAGAAGTATTGAACTGAAAGTTATCATCCCTTTACAGACTAAAGGTTTGTCAGGGTATGGTCTTAATATAAAAAAAGTAATTTCAAGACCTTTAAACTAATTTAAATTAAATTTTCAATAAATTTAATTATAAAATAGTAAATATAAGAACTCTGTCGCATACTAATTTATTCAGTACTACGCGTACAGAATAAGTCTGTGCAAGTCTACTCGTGTTCAGTTGTGCCTATGATAATAAATGTCATTGCAAACATTGTAGATGAACAAATAACTTATCCAGCACAAAGATTTCACAGTAAAATTTCAACAAGGAATATTACCTAGTACGCTGTTTTAGTATACTCAGAAATTTGAAGTAAATTAATCCTTAGATGTGAAATGGAGTAAAACGGCCCTAGATTAGCAAATTCCAAGAAATGCTCTCTTTTTGTATTCGTCTTATTAAATACACACATTGAAAGAACTAGTAATTTCTTTTTCTAAAAAGGCGTTTGATGAAGGAAAATTCTAAGAAACTTTTATTAAACGTACTTAAAAAAAACGCACTAACCCTCTGTATTAAACATTGGTCACTGTTGTCTTATCTGTTATGTTATCTGTTTAATACACTAACTCTTCTTGTAAAAAAATATTATTTCATTTCTAAAAAACCTTATTATTACAAAATGTGATTACTCAAACGATGTGAAACAAAAGACTTTTTTTTAGGTATCATACACAAGACGCCATTTAAAAAATTATTAAAAATAAGACCCATTTCAATAGAGATACACGCTTTTGGCATTAACAGGTTTTTTACTTTTGTAGAAGAAACAAAACTAAAATAATAAAAGTTAAAAAGCAAATAATAAACAATAGATTACAATAACGAAAGTGAGCAACGGACGAGCTGAAACGTCGTCAGCTATGTATTATTGTGAGTACAGAAAACTGCTTGGGATGACATTACCATAATCTGCTGATTGGCATTTTTTGTGTGTTTTGTGAATCAATACTTCTAATTTTGGAACATTCAAAGTGGATTAACAATTTACTGACTTATGTATCATCTCATCGGTCAATTGTTTAGAAGGAGGAGATTCTGACAGAATGGTTATCAACGTGCACAGCATTATGTGGCCGTCATCAGTGTACTGCAATTTGTTCGGTTTCTCTACAGTCAAATTTGGCCAGGAAACGGTTCGAAAAGTGCAAAGTGGACACTGCATGACAACAGCTGTGTTACACTTTGTGGTATGTACTGTTTCCCTTATTGCAAAAATTTGCTACATGCAGTGTCTTACATAAGCGTTATGTTTCTGGTCTCAGACTCGATATCTTTAGCTATTCTAACGTATTACCGCATCAAGTTTATTGTTGGGAAGAACGCTGTTAGAAATATAGTGGACTATATCGAAACAGTGTGGACTATATCGACAAATGCTTTGATTCTATAGGTGTTTCAGTACGTCATACACGAAACTATATCGTATGTTCAATATACCTAATGCTACTAATAACTTATAGCTTTTTATATTGCTATTCTTTCATTCATACTGCAACCACTACCATTTAATGGACTACCTATATGACCCAATAATTTGAAAAACCTTTTGAAACTTCAGTTAAGTGTGGATTGTTTTTCAGTAATGTCTTTAGAGTATTATATTATGGTTGGTCTCTATGTTATAAAACAGATTGGTGCGGCTTCGTTGTACTATTATCAGGTTGTCTAATACAAGTGGGAAAGGCTTCAATACTTGTGGACCCACGGTATTCCTGGGGATTTACCCTTCCAGCGATCAGCAAATCCATGACCAATTAGTCTCAATTTATTTTTTCCGTCAAGATATATATTTCAACCTTAACAAATATTATAACCCTTTTCTTTGTTTTTCTGCACTTGTGATTCTATGCGCGTTTATATTTTACTTACTGACCGCCTTAGGTGAGACCAATCCAGTATTTTTTTTTCTGTTTATCATACACGTAATAGGAAACCAGATATTACCTTTGTCCTTAGTACCAAATATACCGTTGAATTTTTAAAATATTTAGGGTTGGATTTTCAAAATATTTACCAATAAATTTTCCAGTCACTGTTGTGACAACGCGTTGAAAGATTTGATATTTCAATTTCCACACAAAAATGTAAAGTATGGCTGTGAATATTTTGACTTAGATTTTTCTGTGTTTGCAGCGGCATTTAATAGTATTTCGTTATTTGTGTTAGCTATGATGTAACTGTGTTTTTTATACTTATTTCACATTTTCCTTATTTTAAGTAAATTTTTGTTTTATACTTCTACGCGTATTTTGTCTCCTAATGAGCAAACGGTAAGCCCGCACTTCTTTGTAAGTAGCAGCTCTAATGAAGCTGGCGAAAAATGCAGACACAGGAATGAAGTGTTATTAAGAATGTCTTCAAGTAACTTTTATAAATAGTAGCTGTATGTATTCGAATGTTTATGAACAGAGCCACAATATATAAACAAGACTTATGTACAAAAAGAAACTTTAACACGCAGGGTTACATTTTTTTTGTAAATGTATCAATAACAGAACAATTTAATAATAAAGGTGACTAATAGATTTTCACCACACGATGTTTTTCGTGTTTACCTTAACATGGTACCTTTCATACTTTTGCATATGACACTTTCATTGTAGTAGTAAAGAAGGAAGTGGAAGAAAATACCTGAAATAAGAAATGATGAAATCACGAGATGTTCGGAGACTTGCGGAATAACACTAAATTAGATTAACTCCCAACAAGTCAGTTTTATACATTTTAGCAAGACATAATAATCAGTATAATCAGTATGTACTTGAGACGTCAGGACGTAAGATTGATAAAGCCTTTGTTATGTACTTAATTCACTAAGGTATATTATGGTTATCTTTATCTAACACCTCCAATAAATTTATTTTGAAATGTGTAACAATTAAGGCTGAAACTGGTATTTCTTTCTTGTTATACTATATACCCAACTATTATAATTAAGTGTCATTATACTGATAACGCTTTTCCTAGTATTGCGACATTCTGTTTCACGTGTGCTTCTCTTTCAGCGTCCAAGTTTTAGATACATACGTATCTAAGGTATACTGTCTCTTGGTAAAGTCAATGTAGAATCTAGTATTACTTTTTGTTCTTATATAAATGGTCGGTGTATCCCTGTTTTGTTTAGTTATTGCTTTCTTGCGTTTGCCAGTACTTAGTTAATTCTCCATGTAGTGAGCGTATTTAGAGACACACTTAAAAGCACTTTCGCTTTGCTTCTTGATATTGGACTAAACGTTGGACTATATTTTGAAACCATCTCCACTTAAAGAGACATAATAATCATGTTCCATAATGTTTTTTTAGTCTCACTCTTCATATCATGTTTTCAAAACCTAAAACGTATTTCAAAACACGTCAGCTCCTGATGTTCTTTTCAGTCTACAGTGTTATTCATAAAATCGTATTTATGAAATTAGAAAAAGTGTCTCATTTACTGTTTAAAGTTTAATTCTAGATGTTATAGGTAAGAAATCAGATTAATGTGGAGTGATACTTTTAAAAACATGTGTCGAACTTTTTGATTAAAAGTATTATAATTAATTTATTCCTACAATTTGAATTATAGCAGAAATGCGTGTATAGTATATACCGTTATTTAGGGAATTAAATCGGATTTATATTAAAGAAACAGAACGTCAGTAGTCCTTACAGGGGAATAGTAAAAAATCTCCAAATTTACATAAAAATGCCCATCCAATCGTGGCTGCACAATTCCTAAAACATCTCCAGATCGTCACGGGTTTTCGATAGACGTTATGTTGTTTGTTTAGAAAAGTTGATTATTTTGTTGTGTTCACACACCTTTATCACACAGTTTTAATCATACACAGTTTATTTACAAACTTTTGTAATGATCGTTATATTACAAGTACAAAAAGTTAAGCGTACATTTTACTACCTACAGTTAATTTACTATAATTAAAATGTCAAGGTTTGATATGAAAGCACTTGATAAAGTAAAACACTATAACAAAGTTGACCAACAACAGCATGTATCTTTAAGATTCTGTATATTATGTTAATACTACTGTATTCAAATTATTAATTTAAAGAAAAGTCTTATTTCTTAAAGGAAAATACCTGAAAAGACGAGAAAAACGTTTCCTAACAAAACCCCCTAAACAAACTCTTTTTTATTAAACAAAATTTTAAGTTTTTGCAAGAATTGTAAATAGTCAAGTAAGCATTGGCATATTCTAGAGAAATACTAATATTGGAAAACGTATACAATCTTATCTGTGCATGTGTAGTATATCTATTATATCAAACATATATATATATATATATAATACTTAACTCTACTTTTTTAAGATCTTAAACTGGATTAAACATTTTTGCTGGTTGAGTACCTCATCTATATAAAACCTGTAACTTTCCAATTAAATAAAATCTCGTAAAATTTGAAAATCGTCTAAATAAAATAAGTTAGACCTATTTCCTATTCTCTAAGTTACAATAAAACTGTTGTAATCTGGGGCAGCCAGTAAACATATAAAAACAAAGCTAGCAATAAAAACACACCTGTAAAATGGTAGAGGAAACAATGAATCTTCTATGTTTACTGCTGATATCATAGTTACCAATCACCTCAGTAAAACACATGTTCAGTTGTTACCATGGTTAAATGATTAAGCTTCTTTTGGCCCAAAGTTGACCTCAGATGGTTCTTGATCAATGCTAATTTACTGAATCCTTTGTCATCAGAAGCAGCGGTCACTGGAAGGGTGTTAAAGTTATGAGCCCACCACACAATTTAGGAAACAATGTTTGGAATTTGAGTTTATAGATTTCGTTGAGAATATATAATGAAATTTCTTTATTTTGTGTGTGTTTTTTTTGCTATAATTAAAAACGTACCATCGCTCACTGATTTGAATATCTGTTATCTGATTTTACAACATTATCCCTTAGGTTGTCAGGACAATTTCTCAACTATCTTTGTACTGCATCAGTGTCGTCAAAAGTTGTGTTTATTTTTAGGAAAGCTTCGAATGTTGCAAAAATGTTTCTGTTTTTTTTTTATATCAAAGATTCAGGTGAGATACAATCTTGCCTATCATTCCATCAAAAACGGGTTTTATTAAATCTTCCTTTTTGAGTATCTTCTGAAGGTTATCCCGTCCCAGATAATCTACAGCCATCACCAGATTCATACAATAAAACTTTATTTTTCTTTCCTCTCTTTTTGACAAAGCCTGTCGTAATTCCAATCCCATTAGCAATTTTTGTTAAGGCAGCTTAAATACTTACGCCACAGATCTCTTCTCTTTTTGTGAATTGTACTTTTAGAACTTAAAATTTGTCAATTCTATGTCGAGATTTGTTAGACATTAGTGTAGTTTCCTTAGAAACATTCATTTTACTTTCTCACGGATAATGAGTTTTTGTAATTCTGTATATTCCAATCCTACAAAAACCTGTACGTAATACATAACTGTGGTTTGAATTAATTCTGAAACGTAATAATACAGTTTTAACAAGCTGGCAATAATTTATTTACTGGACTGCAGATGTGGTATTTAAGAGTCATTTATTACAGCTTACATAATGATTGAAGCTCTTCGTTTTCTTGTAGTCCTTTTTCGTGTTTTTTCTTCCACTATTCTAATATTAGTATTCCAATGTTAACAATATTGAGCAGTTTTGAAATATTAAACATCCGTATAGTTAATATCAGTTAGTATTTAACGAAGCCGACTAATCTTGAGTATTCCGTTTTGCAACGGAATGCTAGAGATGCCGAAACTGGTGAATTTGGTTTTCTTAAAAATTCAGTTCTTTTGTTTGGATGTACCCTACTCTGATGGATCCAATTTGAAGAGTAATTCGAAAATATTACTAAAAGTTTCATGAGAAGATATGAAATTCTTTTTTGTATTGAATGTAATTTTTAATTTGTATTTAACGGTAGTTGAAGAAGCAATTACTACATTTAATGTTTGCTTGCGTTCTAATTATATTTCAACTCTCTTACTGACAGGGCAGTGATATTGTTGCGTGGGTTGTCTCTTTTGTGGTCGATTTTTAAATGCTTATCGTGGCAGTAAAATAACAAGAATTTTGGAACCTGAATAGAAAGATCAGCTATGATCTTTACGATCATCTGTGACGTACAAATCATGATGCCTATGGTTGTACTAATTTTACATCACATTTTTCTTACATAACGTTCACTAACTACGTAATGTGTTATTTTACGTTCTTGTTATGTTTTCTGGGTTCCTTTGACAGTACAATATTACTTTTATTGTGTTTATATGGCGATATTAATTAATTTTACTGTGTGGGCATACGAGTCTTATGAGACACAGTGAGTGATTAGTTGACGTCACAATATAAACAATGCAGTGTACATCACTATTGTTGTCACACCGTTAACACTGATAAATTGCTGCGTCTTATTACGTAATTGGATTGTGTGTTGGAGCGCGATGTATTAATACAGACATGATTAATTGGCGTGGATGAGTTTGGATGGGCTGTCGGTATAATTGATTACGTCACAGATATTATATATTGGTTGTTGCGGCTTACTGTTGACCTTTAAAACTGCGATCTAACGTAAATGTTGCAAGCACAAATATCCGTTTACTGTGATATCACGTTAAATATTACATTTTAATTTTACAAGAATATGAAAACTAAATTTGAAAAATTCATGTACAATAACACTTAAATTGCTCTTGAGTGTTTACACTTACCTTTTATCATCGCCACACTCTTACTCCGCCCTTCAAAGTCTCAGTTTTGATACATTTTTCTTCCATTTGTGGGCTCTTAATTTCTTCTGTTATTCTAGTATTTCTATGGCAAACCTCTCTTTGTCGCCTGTCTTTACAAATATTATCTAACAATCTGTTTGACGTTACTTGTCTTACACGTCCATAGGATATTATTTTAGTAATTACAACTTTTTACTGATGCTATAATTGTGATTGTTCCGGATTTTACCTGCAGTGGCCGTTTTATTCGTTTTTATTTGGGCCCGTTCTCTACATTTTATATTTGGTTATTCTAAAATTTTTAAACACTGTTGACCGTTTAATATATTCAGTTTAACTGAACGTAGTTCACTACAAAATATATTTATTTTGTCTATATTTAAAAACATTGATTCGAACATTATTATTAAACTTATCAATAACAGTACGGATACATGGAAGTGCTGTTAAAAATCCAGTCTAAATTAATGCTACTAACAGACACACAAATGTGTGTGTGTGTGTGTAGATGTCGCATAGAATAAGTAGTCGAGATATGTCATTGCAGTGAAGCGGATTTATTAATGATCGTATTATTTTAACAATCTACAGAGCTTTTTATCTACAGAGACATATAGTGTCTATAGTATAGACATATCTTCTTTATATACAAATAATTAATCTGTCTCTGTTGACCTTTGTAACTTAAACTGAAATTTACTTTCTGCACAATAAAAAAATTATTAATTAAATATTTTGTTGTCTTATTTCTTATAAAAGTTTTACTGCTGTGATAGCGTTTTTCTTTTAAATAATTTTCTTTTGTTTACAACGGTACATAAATAATATAAGTCCATTTCCCTTTAACGTCGACTGCAGATCTTTCAGATGAAGGAGTGTTCCTATCTGGAAGAATACGTAAGTCAATTTACTCTGGCCGGTTTTAGGGTCATTTTCGGGAGAGTAGATATTTCTCACTGGTACAGTATAATACACTTTCACACAAACCGATACTCTTACTGCTTCTGGTATGTTGAGCTTACACCGTTCCAGTAAACTTGAAGTGCTTTTATCCCTAATCGGAATATCTTTGCAGTGACTCTAGGAATTCTCTAACTCGCGATTGGCAGAACAAACGCCTAATACAGGACAGCGTTTAAACGATATCGATTCCGAAGAGAGTCTGATCTATCTGATCTGATCTGATCTGATCTGATCTGATCTATCTTAGTAATTGCCATCGACTAAATTTTCGTAATGTGATTGGATCTTTGGTAACCTGTCCTAAGTATTTTCCTACAGATAATAAATGCTCTTGTCCAAAACGTTTTCCAAACAGTTCTTGTTTAAAAAATCTGAAATAATTTATTAACAAATTTACAAGCTATAAAACGTTTTTTCTTAAAACCGTGTACATTTGTTTACTGATTTTTAAAGTAAATATTGTCATCAGGTAGGTCTTATTATTACGAGTATTCTGATATAAACTCATGTCAGAAATTCGTGTATCTCAAAAGTTATTTAAGTTAATTTGTTTTTATTATTATATTTAACCAAATATATGACAGTTATTTTTATAATAAATGTATTAAAAAGGACACTTAATTTGTACAATTTTTTTCCAATGTTTGGAACTGCGGTGAGATGAGATGAGATGATCGGAAGGTAGGCTAATTGTTTTAAAAGTAAATCTGAAGATATAATAGACTAGAAAATAAGCAAATTTTGTTTATATGACTATTTATATTACATGTGCGGGTTTCATTTACAAGTTTCAAATACATCTTTATTATGTCCAAAATACAGCACTGCGCTTTTTCTTATGGTTATTTAACATTTTCAATGTCAAAGGTTTTCATATTTCGAGTCGTTGTACCTTTTCCATGTTGCCTAGTGGTCAGGTGATGGCAAGCTATCAGTGTGATGTAGTGTTTACTGGTGTTTTATGTATTAATCCCCATGTAGGTCTGTGCTCTGAACGAACTAAGACAATGCAACCATGTTCTTTTTCACACTTCATTTTGAGAAACAATAATGCTGTTATATCACTAAATTTGTTGTTTATAAAAAGCAGACACTAGTTGCGTAAAATTACGTTAATAATACTAACATGAGAAGTCCAAGCGAGTGAAAACAAATCAAACTAAATCATGGCGAAAACCAAAAGCAGGATAAAATTAAACACAAAACACAGCGTTGAGAAATCCGCCGCAAAGTATCCGCAGTGGAGTAGTTCTTCAGAGATTCTAAAACAGAGAATGCGGTTGTTGAGTTTGGTCATAAAATTAATTGAGCAACTATCGTAATGTAGCTTGTGTGATAAACATTGAACATTGTAGAATGCAGACTTTATGCTTATGGACTGCCACAGAAACAGCGCCTGCAAGCAAACTACGTTTGTCCCGAACAGTAGGCCTATTATGTGTAAGTGGTTTGCTTGGGTAGTCATGTACAAGATGTACATAGAGGGAAGAAGAATCAGTCGCAAGAATTGTAAGAAGAAGAGATTATTGTAAAATGCTTTTGTGTTATTACAGCCTTCAAGTAAGGAATCATATATTATGTACAACCTATTATATAATTCCAATTTTGGTACGATATTTAATCTTCCGTAAGTCAAAGTAGTACAAACTGACCACGCTCAGTTTCATAAACAAATAAAATTGTTTGTTTAAATAACGATAGTCACGTCTTTATAAAGTATAGTACAAGAGTAAGATAAAACTCTAAAGCTAACTTTGAGAAGTAGTCAATTAAATTTATGTAAATATTGAAATTATTTGCGTACAGTAACACTAAATCCTGCCGCGCACGACCAGACGATATATTAAGCATATAAAGGTAACACAACCACATATGAATAGTTATTGTCAATACAATGTACACACTGCATATAATTCTGTACTCAACGTAAAGTAGTGTTACTCCAATCGAAGTGAGGCAATTGTCGACGTGATCCAGGCAGTTTAGAATACTTCGGTTGGCGTTTGCAGCTGTGATAAACACAACGCCATAGTAGCTGTGGTGGTCTTCTTGCTATCGCGTACACAGTGCTAAAAAAAGTGACGTCCCTGTCACAGAGTATGGCAATCAGAGACATTGTATTGTAAGCAAACAGAAACACGATCACAATACAACAATACGCATACTGCAGCGTACGAATTATCTTATTGTTAAACTCAATTGTAGACAAACCCAACACTGTGCAAAATACCGACACCGGTAATATCGCACTGAGTAAGCTGTGTACCATTTCTGTACCTGACGTTGTAATAGTAATAATTGTACACTACAATTTTATATATTTTTGCTGTTTGTTTGTCGAAAACTAGAACGACACTCTGGAAACACTAACTTATACTGTCTTCAAAAATAATGAACAAATCTTTTTGTGATTGGTCACGTCATTAACTTGCTAATTAAGCTTTTCAAAAATATTTATTTAGTAAAATAAATATTACCAACAACATTATTCAATTATAGACATGAATTGTTAGAGTAAGCAAATAATTAGCGAAAAAAGTCTTAGTTATTTTCATACAAGTAGTGACGTGTTCAATTATTGCGGTTGTTACTATGTGCTAAGCTGTTAATGGCGGTGGTGATGTCTGTTTGAATTTTGTCGGTAAGTAAGTTTTAGTGACTTTTGTAATGATGTCAATCAAGCTTTGGACGTTTGATGTTTGCTATAGCTGTTTTGCAAGAGAGGTAATGTCATTATTGTTCTTATTTCAACAAGTAATTAATGTTTTGTTCTAGTTTTTGGTTTGTTCTCTCTCTCTCTCTCTCTCTCTCTCTCTCTCTCTCTCTCTCTCTCTCTCTCTCTCTCTCTCTCTCTCTCTCTCTCTCTCCTCCCCACCTTCACCGCTTGGGTTATCTTAATCTTGAAAACTGGTCAGAAATATATGTGTTTATATATGTACATAGATCTGTGTGTGTGTGTGTGTGTAAACTTACAACAATATAAGGTTTTCAAATGTTATGCAAAAGGACGAGCAACTGGATACTGCGGTAACATCTTTAAACGTCACCTAAAACGTCCGATTGAACATCCCGATTATAACTTTAAAAAATATGTCTCTTATTGAATTTGCGTATCTCTTTTCAAACCGTATTATAACAAAAAACAGAATGACAGTGAGGAGTCTATAGATCAATATGACTAGCAGCCGGTACGAACAAGGAATCGGCTTTATACGCAGAAGTACCGCAGTAAAATGTTGATCAGGAGTTGGTATGTAATATTCATAAAAAACTATATTGTAAAATTTAAAAATCAAAATCTTCAATTATAATTTTTACTTCATGTTTTAGTTATGCAAAAGACTTATAATTATTATGAAGGTGAAATGCCGACTACATATAGTTTTAAAATTTTTACTGTTAATTATTCATAGTTAGTTTATCAGTAGAAATGCTTTTGTGACTAGCGGCCCAAGCTCTTCAAATACTTTAATTAACTTTACTTAATACATACTTCAATTTTCAGTTTCGTATACACTACTTAGTTTTTTTAGTAAATGTTTTTAATTTCCTAACTTTTATACATGGTGAAAAAACATTTTTTTCAGTTTTAATGCATTTTTTCTAATAAATGTTAAGTAAAAGCGTATTTCAGTTAATAAATTCAAATCTGCTCAACAATTTGTCCCCTTCTTTGTTTCTTTCATCAGTACTTTCTAATGGTCCTATATTTTCCACACCTGTTAAGGTTGCTATTTGTTATGTCACCTGCAATAACGCTTTGTGCTGTTGTAACGCAAAAATACTTAGGCCTACATGATGTTTGTATTGCTAATTTGCGGACTTGTAAAAAATGAAGAATAAAATTAATGTTATAACATTTCACAGAAAATATTAAAGAAAACCAATTTAAGAAAATTGTAGTTTCACTTATTAATAACAAATACGAAAATTAGAATAAAACCAATAATCAAAGAATCTGTTTAAAAAGTTTATTGAAAAAATCGCAGCTGTTTTAAAATAGACACCACTGTGTTTACACGGAAAGATTATTATACAAATTACAAAATATTTCTGTTTTACGTCATCTTAGGTAGACGCGTTGTAATTTTTGTGTCTTATATTGTCACACTGATACACATCTCTACTCATGTATGCACATTGCCAGCCACTGTAAACATTTTAGACGGAATTATCTTGACCGCTGGTGTTTTAGTAACATGTATTTAAAGCATATGACTTTTAATAAAAGTTCCTGCAGTTTTAGTTTATTCAAAAAATGAAATCTTTGTTGAACTACATTTATAATGTCTGCAAAGTATTCTGCATTCTAAATATTGAAAACATCCTACAGTACTATCACTCTTCAAAACATTTATAAATGGACTTGTTGTTTCAACATTGGACGTGATTCCGTCTTGTATCTTCAGCAGTGGTGAAAAACTGTACTTTTTTATTTTTAAAAAAGTAGCTCTTAAAAAAGTAGCTTAAGCATGTCTTGCAAAACGGCAGCTTTAACGCGATGCCCTTCCCCTAAATTTGTTAAACAAGCAACGACTGGTAAGATCGTAGATTATCGGGATGCAAATTTCACAAATTATGCTATTATCAATCAGCATTTTTAAGATAACAGATTTTAGTTGAATGTTGTATGACATAAAATAATGGTTCTTTTTAGCAGAAGAGTTTACTGATAAGACTTTACAGAAGACAATAGTGCAATCTCTACCTTTCACCATGACATCCAACTCATTTACGATTGTCCATGAAGCTGATTTACTTTTTTTAAACTACATATTCATGCATACCAAACGCACAAAAAGCGTTTTGCAACACTTAAACGTGTTACAGACGTTTATCTCATAACTATTCAACATTTAATGCAAGGTTTTTAAAGTTGCATTATAAAATCTTAAAAAATATCTAGTACACTCAAACGCTATTTACACAATTTGTTATCAGATTGGCCACAGTCATGTGGACTGCTAGCAGGACAGGTTCCTTGACATCACAAAACTAGTTTTGAATACAAGTGTTGGCAATTCAAACATTTCACGAACGTTTCAATCAAATCCTGAAAATCATAATAAGTTACCCCCTAATCTAACATAACTTAAACTAACTTAACTTAATAAAATATAGTAAAACGTCCTAGTAACGGATTTTATAGGGCCCAAATATTTTCCTGTTACAGATTTTGTGGATTTTCTTCTCGTTACTGGGAATAAAAAAATTACTAATCTAACATCTTTTTGTTTTAAGTATGGAAAACAGTATTACAATAAGTCTCAGGTAAATCTCTCCTCATTATGTTCACACTGGACCTGTGTCAGATTATTTGACACGAACATTAATCACTTAGACGTAACTTGACACGTTGCAGTAATTTAATAACTAGTTTGGGTTTAATCGATATTTCTGTTATTGTGTTTTTCTCTTGTTCAATTTTTCTTTTGTGGCTGTTGGCATTTGCAAATAATGCTAATAGTTTTCAAAACGTAAATTAGTTAGGTCCGCAATATTTTTAGATAAAACGCTTCTTACAGCTCACTGTTCTAACCAATCCCAAATCATCCGATTTTTTTCTAAACGCATTTTCTTTGGTAATATGTGCTTTTTACTTCTTTATAACCACATAAATATTACAATTTCTATACAATATAACTCATTTTGTTTATTAAGTAATTAAATTTATGTTTGTTGGCACTAAGAATAATAACTACAAAATTTAGTATTGTTTCATTAGTTTCATGGCATAAGTAACTGCATGTTTTACACAGAATTGTTAAACGTTTTCGTAGATTATACGTTGATGTTACCAGATGATTCCCAGTATTTCTATCTCTTGCATTGAATTCGTCTGAGATACTAACGTAAACTTATTTAGTAATGTTTACACATAAGATTAAAGATTTTAAGTTAGCCTTATATATTAGTTACCATTAGCAGCAGTCTGTCTCCATTATCAGTAGAGGACAAGCACGGATATTAATCTTTATTGTACATAGTTTACTGAGCAGCTTAAACATTACATTACTGTGTCATATCGTACAAAACAACGTTATTAAGTCGCATATAAATGACAAAA
Source organism: Magicicada septendecula (assembly GCA_034769895.1). Classification (NCBI taxonomy): domain Eukaryota; kingdom Metazoa; phylum Arthropoda; class Insecta; order Hemiptera; family Cicadidae; genus Magicicada; species Magicicada septendecula. The sequence goes on from CM068370.1 coordinate 356,832,228, forward strand.
ACGGGACGTCTACAGTAAAGTATTTATAGTCAAATGTCGCCTTTGGGTGTGTGAAAAAGAACAGCCAATTAATTGAATTGAATTAAGTCTATTTTTGTAACATACATTATACACTGACTTTTGAAGTTTATTAGTTTAGTTTGAAGTTCAGATTTTATTGTAGTACACAACTACAATTACCTATTGCCTGAGCTAGTAAAGTGCTTATCATAGAAAGAATAAACAAAAATAATGATTGCGTTAAGACATTATACAGGAAAAGTTAAAACAATGAACAAGAATTAAATAAATAAATTAAAAACGAGAAAGTAATTATAAAACTTTAGAATTCAAATAAACATTTGATAAAAAAACGAAAAATATAATACAGCTTCGGATAAAATTTATGTTTTTCCTGACATTTCTACTTTATTGTAAGCTTCTATATTAAACACTGACCATGTTGTGTATTTCAAATAGTTGAAAGTTTGAATAATCGCATTTAAAGTATTTAGTCTTGTTTGTAAGATATACAAAACTTCAAAGATATACTTCAAATCCACATAATAAAGCTCACAGATATATGAAAACTCAAGTAAAATTCCGTCAAATGTGAAAAAATGATAATATTACGCAACAGGTTGCTGTTAAAGTATTTGTTACATAACACATTACCTAATCCCTCAAGTAACGTACTTGACATAAATTAATTCCAGAGACATGTGAACATTGTCTAGAGTGTTTATAATAAGTCTGTTAACAACTCCTGCAAAGAAAAAATGTATTATGGAAGTATGTCAACGTTGTACATGCAATGAAATTGATTAACAACATAACACATTCAAATCTCTTTTCAATGATCAACAATTTTGCTGCTGTAGAAACTGTACGAAGAATTAGAGGCAGCCACCGATGGCTGAAACCTTTGCAGACAATAACATCGGACAACGGCCTGATAGTCCGGAACATGAAAATGTTAATAACATTTGATCTTTATGTTTAACTTAAATTACCATCTTACCTACTTTAATTTTTCTTTACTTACACCGTTAGTATTGGCAATATGAGTGACGGCTATGTATTGTAATTAATTTTTATGTCCACTGGTGCAGTTACGGTGTTGACATGTTACTGCTCATTACATGAACCAAGTTTACACTACAGCAAGACGACGAGGAGGCTATGGGTCTTTTATTGTAGGTGATAAGATGCGGTTCATGAATGATAAATACAACAACGAATGAACAAATGGTTTAAGCACAAGAAAACGTCACTTCCACTAAGGACAAAATCTGACTGGCACAAGTGACATAGTCAGAACAGTACCGCAGCTCTACTAACACATTATCTTATAATAGGCTTCCGACTGTCATCCTTTTGCATGAGACAGTATGATAATACTGCCTCAGCAGCTAGGAAATCACTAGACAGGCGAAGAATAGTAGTAACAGAATAATAGTAACAAATTCGGTTTCGATCTTTCCAGACGCGCCTTCTAGAGGTTGTTCATTATTCGTCCGGCATTCAGGCTAATCTTGTCATGTACTACACCACACAGGTAAAACGAAAGAGTGCGTTTTGAAAGCGGCGGAGTCAGTCTGGCGTTGCAACGCGGTGCCTTATCGGAGTTGTTATTGTGACTTGCGGGTTATTGTAAATTATCGCGAGCGACACCTGTTTTTACTCACTTGCGTTATTTATTGTAGATAATTGTTTTTGGGATATTTTTAAAATTAAATTGTCATTACTGTTAAAATAAACACTTTTTTTAATATACAGTTCATTGAGTTTCACAGTATTAATATGACGTCAGGGCTACTGTAGTAAAATGTTTGTCATAATTTGGTATAGGGCAAAACATTATCATAAATATAAAGAACGTTTAAGAAATTGTAGCAAAAAAGGAAGACAACAGAAATTAAAGAAATTAATAAGAATTTAACAGTATTTAATATGTAGGTATTATGTATTTACAAAGTCTGTAAACATTTAACAATCTTTAACATTGGAAGTGAAGACGGAGAACAGAGAATCGTTGCAAAGATGGATCGGGGAAAAAATAAATAGGATAACTAATTAAATAAAATTATACTGCAACAGACGTAACATATTTTATTACCGGAAAAAGAGAATTTACAACTGTTGCGCGAGACCACACTCTTTAATGGAACTGTTGTGTTAATTTTATCTTTTTTCAGGCATGTTACCAAATCAATGAAAAACCCGTCTTCGTTAATAAACGCAGACGTTCCATTGGGTTTGTTGATGTTGCGTATATTTATGTGTAGACGTTGCATTGAGTTATGACGTGACAGAGTAGACAGACGGAAGTACATAGACTCTAGCTTGAGTGGATGACCGTCGTACAAAGCGAGTTGCCTACTACTGAAGTACTACTACTTTAGCCCCTGGAGAACTCTAACTCTTAACAGTGTTAGTAATTATTGTTTGCGTTGGAGTTGCAAAAGAAAACCTGCAGGTTAAGGGAACTGGTTTGAACAAGTTTCGCAGAGCGGAAGGTACACTATTGTTACTACATACCTCATATTTAAGCTGTTCAATAAGATTTACAACACAAATTCGTATGTAAGATATTTACTAGATAGTACAATTATCTTTAAGCGACGTACTAGCATCAAGCTAATGCATACTAGCACGTGTTTATGAAATCGCAAAAAATAGACTATATTTCTCCTGTTTTGTTGTATCGGTAATTAAGAACTAATGTCATTTGTTCTTCACTAAAATTTATGGTGGGCGTCTACGGGTAGCCTGCTTAATTGGCTCACGTCAATAGCTTAAACAGCTCACCACTAGTGACAAAAAAGACTATAACAGTCACTGAGTGGTTCTAAAACAGAGCTAGACAGTTACGTCCTTAGCTACCGGGGAAACAAAAAAACATTATATTATACGTTTTTCGGTAATTGAGACGTAATGTCACTTGTTCTTTACCAAGATGTTCTGTGAACGTCTGTGGGGGGCCTATTTGATTGACTCAAGTCAACATCTCACCACAGGTCAATAAAAAGGTCATGACTGTTATTAAAAATATTGTACATCAGAACTAGACGGCGCATGGCCTAAAAATAACCAACACAGTTCACGACCTCAGTTACCTGGAAAACAAATGAAGGTAAAATAAATCTGTGGAAACAGAATATGAACACTAGGAAATCAAATTCATGGTTGAATTTTTAGGCAGTATGAAAGAAAGAAAGTAACCAATGCAGGCTGTTTACGTAAAGTTAGATAAGATTCGAAGTGTTGGACGCTGTAGTCCAACTCTGGCGCATATAAACGTGTAGTAATACGTGACAGATAACTTGGGTGTTTCCGACTTCATTTATTTGATTCCAGCGACTGCATGAATTAACAAAACAAACAGGACATACACTGAAATTGTGAGTTTTAATATCAGATTCGCGTATCGCTTTTGCATTAATGGCCAATTGGGTATCGCGATATTACTCTTTTCCTCTTAAAATGTCATAAATATTTCACACAACATAAAATTTTTCAATTTGTTTTCCATCGTTTCAACAACATGTGAAGTCGTCGAGTGGTGCAATAAACGTTTGGTTACATGTAATTTGCAGCTGTAACTTGTTGAAACAGGAATTGACCCCTAGTCATTATTGGAATATTACGTGTTGTACAACACCCCATTACGGACTCTTTTCAATGTTCTCATAACCATTAGAACGGTTTGGTAAGTAGCTTTTGTTTTCACAGGGTTTTAAACGTCACTCTTTTAAAAGTGTCATTTAATATAAGTAGCCCTATATACACAGGAATAAGTATCATTACATTTTTGAAGTTTTGAAACATGAATCTGGAACAACATTTTGTGGGGGGGGGGGTGACCAGCATTGAGGGATTGGCAAAGCACTATTCGATAACAAAAATATTCTAGCAAACAATAACACTGCTAAACAATACACTGAGACAACTCACAACAAGCAATTGAATACGTATATATCAAAAAGAGTATATACCTAATTGTGTTAAAACATGACGTTTGGTTAGCAAACAACAAAGCATTAAATTTTCATAATATCAATTAATTAGTAGAACACGTTTCATTTTCTCATCGATATTCTTACAGACACTAGACAGTTACGACAACGACGCATCACAACTTAGACATTTTTAATACAGAATAAGTGAATGACTTCACCACTCTACTGTTTACGCGTAGTCCAACTAAGAATTGAACAGAAACACAAAGAAAATTAAGAGAAATTTGCTAAAGTTATTTGGAATGCAGCGTAAATAATGTAAAAAAATTTAATAGCAATGGCAAAACCATCATTGAGCGTGTACACTATACTTGTGCCTTTGTCAGTACTCTGTACTTTGTTCGGTTTGTCTGCAGCTGATTTTGGCAAATTCCAACAAATCTACTGTTCTGTAATATCAGTGCTGATGTTCGTCCTCTCTACAGTGTTAATATTAATAAAATTGTGTGACATGGAATGAGTTTTGCAAGTTTTAATCTACGGCATCGCATTCACAGTAACACTGGTATTTTATCATATTAAATTTATCGCCGCAGGAAAAATTCTGAGACATGTTTTACGTTCTCTTGACAATGTAGACAATTCTCTGGAATCAATTGGATTTAAAATACCTCACGTAACGGATCATGTAATGTGTTATGTGATGATGATTTTATCGTTATCATGTCGTGTGATATTAACGCACATATTCTTGTCCGACCAGACATCTGCGTACATACAGCAGGATTATTTATCAGAATTTGACTCAACCTACAGTATTTCTGTCAATATTGTTAAGTGGATTTCAATTATATCGTTAGAATTTTATGTATACGTTAGTCTATACGTTTTTAAGAGAAGAATAATGACCTTAAACAACACCATTCTTGCCCTTAATTATCTGAGGAACATAGCATGGTCTGCTTCTAGTACAGAGGTTTGTAGGAGAATAACTGTTACAGAAAAACGTCAGTTGTGTCGCAAGCTGCATTTAATTTCTCATACTCTTTTAGACGTTTATTTGAAGACAAAAGAGTTTTTTAACAATTTTTTTCGCTTTCAATTAATTTCATTTACGTTTGTTCCTTCATTATATTTTTTATACACTATTTCCCGGCAGGATTATTCCTACTTTATACTTTACTTGATAAACAATTTGTTGGCTGAGGCAATACCTTTGTGGTTATGTGCCACATTAAAATATGAACTTTATAAGGTTCAACAGTCAATTTATAACTTGTACTATGAGAACAATTTCAATCAGATTCAAACTACGCTCAACAACTGGATACTTAGTTCTGCGCATACGGACGCTTCGTTCGACTGTGGATACTTTTCTATGGATACACCTTTGTTGTCATTTCTTTTTGACTTTATCACGTTGTTTGTATTTACTCTAATACAGTAATCATTATGTTTAATTTAAGTTTACAAACCATCATAAACGTTAAAAATGGGAGCTTAAACAGTAAGCTGAACACATAGTTACTAGTAATGACTGTTCATAATTACTTCCTAAAGTAATACTAAGAAATGAATCAAATATAATTGTTTAAACGTAAAGTATAAATTGACGTTATTAATTGAAAACAATAATATTTGGTATTACACAGACCCGACTTTCTTTTTTGGCGTATTAATTAATTCTCATGAGAAATGTAGGTGAATCATTTAGAGCGTACAAAGACGAATCTCAGGAGAACAACACAAACTAATGGATATCATTAGTTTTAAACAGGGAGGAAAGAATCAAAAACTTTGGAAATTAAAAGTAGATTGAAGGATTGTGGTTAACAGTGTTTAAAATTAGACTTATCTTATCCGAGCAACTAGTTTTTGTCAGAAAGCTTTATAATTGTGTGAGTGTAAGGTTTATGAAGTGTTAATTCCAAATGTAGATTTTAACTGCTAACAACAAATAGCCTATATGTACATACAATAACCGTCCACGCATGTATTTCAATATAGCAAAGGGATTGTAAGTGTGGAGGGAGCTGTCACAAGTCGCAATAATGTGTGTGTATAGAATTGTGTAGAACGAAATATGGAAATATTGTTTTCACTTACAGTGATGACAAATTTTTAAACCTGCATAAACGGTTGATGCCTGATTCTTACATACGTCATGAATTTTATCAATGGTCGAGTGTGTTCACCGCGACATCGTATAGCTGATTGCTCCCATGGTTTAAATTGTTATACCTGTACTAAAAATATAAAAGCGTTAAAGTATTAAACAAAACAGTTAATATATTGCAATATATTAAGTGTATTGAAAGCAATGCTGCGCAAATAGTTACGAAAAAACTAAAGACCAAGACGAAAAAACCGTTTTGAAGACCAATATTAAGGAAGATCAGTTTTAAAGAACGGCATGAAATTTTGAAGAGAACGAACATAAGGACAATCTTTAACAATGTCGTAATATAATATATTCTTAGAAATGAAGAGATAGGATATTCAATATATACAATTTGATAAATTCAGTGACATAATGTTGTCGTATGTTAAATGTAGATTTAAAATAAATATTTAAACTAACTAATCTTGTATTTTTGTGTAATTAAATGAACTCCATAATTGTGCAAATATTTTTTAAACATTCAACACACGCACACATGGTCAACTGATACTTCTGTAGCACAAGTAGTCTATATGTGCTTCTAAAATCCTAGGAGCGCTTATCGTCCGCAAATGTTTGACCGGCACCTCCCTATCTTGCAAATCAATTTTTCTTCAGAACCTTCAGAATAAATTTATGATACTTGAACACCTGGCTTGTCTGGAGGTACTTTTGCTTCCTTTCCATTAGCTCACATATTTTTTACATTTATTTCTATAAAAATATTAAGCCCTAACGCTTTAATAGTTTACAAGTTAAAGATATACACTGAATACACAAAGCTTTTGTAATATCAGTGAATATACTTTTCACTTTATAGTCCGATCGATCTTAACTCCACAACGTGTACATGATTTGTTATACCTTTTGCGGGACTGGTAATAGGTTAGTGGAATAGAAAATGCAGGAATGAAGTTAAACATATCCATGCTGATGTATAAAGTTTGAAAAAGGTAGTTTTGTTATTAAAATGAGTGGTAGTTTCTTTTTAACACGTTTGTACTGTATAATGTTATCAAATTGCGTATCATGGCCTGCTCCGATTCGTCGTAATTTTTTTTGCGTCTCACATCGCACATTGCGTTTGCGTTACTAGCATAAGTAATTATTGTTTCCTCGACCTATTCCAAAAGCTATTACTCCCGGAATCAACATTACAAAAATCGTAAATTACTAAATTCCCGAGCTCTTGGGCGCAGGGCTATTGTCTATATTTTTTAAATTCTAAACGCTTCCACTATAACTTTGAAAGCCATCTTCATTAGAATCGCGTTTAAATGAATAACACAGAACGCACTCACTACAGAGGAACGAGCATTGAGTTTTCCGTGAAAGTGAATTATCCTATATAACCGTTTTAGTCAGCTAGGCGAGCCAATCAGAAAGAAACTCTATTCTTATAGGCTAAGCAAGGTAGCATAACAAACATGTTATTAAAAGGTTAATTGTTAAATACCATTTACTTAAAACCATATTAATGTATACTTCTATAATTACTTAACAATGTTGAAAATATAAGATTGCAGTGGTCAAGATCAGGTTTTCACGTAATCTCCAGGTTGTTCCAGCACGTGTAACTATGTATTTGTCTGCCGCCTACAAAGTCATAGATATCTCTGGAACTTTTGTGGTGTATATATAAGTGTCAGTGGCCGGCTAAGCACTTAGCTACAGCTGGCGATTTATTCAGTGCAAACCATGTAATTGTTGCGTTTAGTGGAGTGATTATTGTATTAAGTAGTTCAAAATTATTATAATTGGACATTCAGTGTTGCATAAATTAAAATTGAATTATATTCTATGAAAGCTTTGTTGACTTTTAATTGTTGTTTGTGGCCCCAACTTTTCACAAGAACTTTCACTGGGTAACGTAATTTCGGCAATTGAAGCCGCTGCGTTCCCAAATAATTGACTAAAACAGGCACAGTAGATTAATTAATTCTCTCTTTAAAAGTGCCTGCCGCAGAGCAACTACAGAGAGTATCATTTGATACGCAAGACATCTACGCCTAGTTGATAAAAACTCTAGAATTATGCTACGGTAATAAACGTTAAGACCGCAGGATTCCGCGGAGAGTCTTCAAGAGTTTGACAGAGAAATTAGACGGGCCTATCCTGAAACAGCAGATAATTTTTGTATGAGGTTTGCAATGCAAACATTTACTGCTGGTGTCAGAGTTAGTAAACTAGAACGAGTGTTACGAATGGGAAGACGCCAGAATAGTGCGGACGCCCTGGTCCACGATCTATTGTTGTAACGCTCGGGTCTGGGGCTTCACAAAGTGAAAGCTCCAGTCGTGCGGACAGGAAAGCTGTGGGAGTGGCTCGTTATTAAATAAGGCATTTACTTAGAATAACAAAATTTCTTTAATTCATCAAAGTAACTATTTTCGTTCGTTCGTTATGTCTAATGAAAAGTTTTATCTTGATGAACAAAATGACAATAATTGTTCTCTATAAGTTAAAGCGACATTCTCTCGTTACAATAATTCGATTTCTTACTTGAATATTTTCACTAAGACATAATATTACATTATATAAAAAAAATAATATTCATTATGTACTACTGTATATATTGAATATTCGTATTAAAACATTATAAAAGCTTTACTGACTATATTTCTGAATTTAGTACGTTACTACTTTAAAATAAACATCTCAATCATACATATTTCTTAACAAATTTAGAACATTACTGAGCACTTCTGAATACAAATAATTCATTTGTCAAAATCGGTTAATGCTTTAATTTTTACTACAAAAGAAATTAATTTGAACAACGTTAAACAAAAATAAAGTTGTAATTACGCTTTCGATGTGGTTCCATCGTTTACAGAAGATGTACGTATAGTACACAAAGAAGCCAAAAAGTGAACGTCTTCCCAGTGCTCTTCGTCGGTTTTATACCCCTCATGACGCAAGGAGTCTCTACGAGTTAACGCCCAAAATTCAGCCAATCAGAACTGGACTTTGCACGTGTCTCGAAACTTATCAGGTCACGCAAGAGGACAATTTAACATTGATTTTTGTGAACCAAAGCGGAACTTGTTCACAAACACTGACAAGAAGACTATTCTTAGCTTCTGTGGTTGATAACTCACTACACGCACCACGATAAAATATGGTCAGCACACTTCCTCACAATTGCTCAGTTTGTTCCTTGTAAAAAAAATTAAAAATAATTCTTTCCTTAAATAAAATAAAATAAAATAACAAAATAATACATTGAGGATTCTACTCATTTACAATTATGTATATAAAGTCATAATGTGGTGTGTGCTGGGCACAACACTATAATTTGAGGCCGCCAAGGAAGCGTCTGATTGGACAAATCTTGAAGTGCACGCACTAATAGATTACGACAGCATAGATAATGAAGGATATGAACAAGAGACAGAGACACAACGATCGGCATCACAGTGTAAAAGAAGACAGCATGGAAGACCGAGGTGTTACAACTGTGGGAAATCTGGACATCTACAACAAGACTCTCAGTCCAGAGTTAAGAAGCAGGGAAGGAGCAGTAGTCGGTACAACGGGGCGTGTCCTTTTTGACTGGAAGAACAATGCTCCTTCACAATGCGCAATGTTTACTACTTTAGAAAAATAGTGGGGGTCTTGATAACTAACGGATTCTTCCAAAAACCCGACCACAATCACAGTTGAGGCGGGTGCCAAGTTTCCATTCTGCGGCCTAACCTGGTAAAAAATCTCAATCAATATGGTGCTTTTTCAGCTTTCGAGCAGCTACTGGAAGGCTTGGAAAAGTGCTGGAGAAAGCGAAATAACACCTACGCCTAGGTCGACTTGAGTTTGATTACAAAGTACTTCCTGCAGACATTGTGTACGAAAAATTCTTGATGTGGCCATTATGAACGCAAATAGTTTCTTAGTCGACTTCAAAAACAATGACTTGAAAATCGGACAAGAAGAAGTAATGCTGTCTACAACAAATACTTCATAACGTCAATGGACGTGATAAATGAAGTTATCGTAAACATCCTTTAAAACTATTAAAATGTCATCATTGTTAGAACCGAGGGAGAGACTAGGTGAAACCAATGCTGTGGGAACTACTGGTCTAAAGGATTGTTATGATGTCATTTTAGGAAGTCCGTTCTGTTTAAACGACAAGATGTCTGTCTATAAGTAGAACATTCCTTAGTCGTTGCGCCTTTGCTTACCCTCTCCGGTCTCTGCATTACCTGTTTTGTCCTTAATATGAAATTCTAATGCTGTAAAATCAGCTAAGGGTAACGGATCTACCAAGTAAAGATCATCAACTAAGAGGTTGGGAAATGAGATTTACGACGCGACGAACAGGACAAGGCTGTAACCGATGGCGTGAAGTATGCGAGAGAAGGGAGTAGTAGTTGTACATGTACAGTATATAGCATATAAATGAATAAAAATATGATTCGAACAACGCTTGAAGTGACGAAAATCATCAATTATCGGTAAATACATTGTTTGATATATTCCTAGAGGAAGCCTTCCGTATGCTTCATAAAGATCATATTGTACAAATGATGGATAGAAGACGAAAGGAAAGAATAAGGAAAAGAAGGTGGAGCAAGAAGAGGAGATAAAAGTGAATAAGGGGAGGAGGATGAATATGGAGGAAGAGGGTGGGAGGAGGAGGAACATTATAATATTGTGGCTTGCCGTCACTGACGTTAAAATGTTGCAACTAATATGTTTATAGCCAGATGTGTACGTTTTATGATCTGCAAACCGTAAGACTCTTTACGATTTATAGATAAAAATATAACCCCCATATTAAGTTGTGTTACTTGATAACTTGTTTTATATATAAATACTATGTCTAGGTGCTGGAGGATACGTTTAGGAAAGTAAAACTAAACTAAAACTAATTGTAATTTTTTCTAATAAAATTGTATTAAAACTTTGACTTGCAAAAAGTTTTATTAGCGTTCTACATCTACGATATACTGCGCTTTTGTATTATACATGTTAAAGTAATAAGCTTACAAGTACGACTGTCTAAGTGTTGAATACAAATTTATATGCTTCATTTACGTGCAAGTTTACAGAAAAAATTAAATTTTTAATACTAATATTGAAAGACAGTTATTTTAAATTACTATACTTACGGAGAAATTTAAAAATGACCTTTAAAGTGCATAAATACAAACGACGTTTATAAAGATATCAAGAATAAACAAGTAAGAACACAAGTATACATTAAAGCTAAGTTAGTTTTTTTTGTGTAATATAAACTTTACAGTTTTTCATGAAAGTATGTTTAGTACAAAACTTTGTACAGTATGCATCCATTCCAAACATGCGTAACAAGACTATTTCACTAAACGCTAGTAACACTAAACCTTTTAACGTCAATTCAAGTTTAAATTCACTGTGTTAAAGTAAAAAGTTTTAATAAGTTACAAGTCAATAACAAGAGATGACATATTTTTTTGAGGTTGTGTATGGTTTGCAATAAAGACTAGGGAGAAGTGAAGTTTGAACAAATGTACAGTCTACTTACTTTTATATTCTCTAATTTACTGTGTACCCTGTATATACTTAGTTCACCTTAAATTTTGAATTCATATCTGCAACCCTGCATCTCACAAAGCAAACTCACACGTTACACAGAGTCTTTCTAAAATATGGCGACAAACTTCTGAAATTAATTCTACTCATTAGACTGAAAATAGTTTGTTCAACACCAAAAAATACAATGATTTCCGTCTGTATCTAAGTTAAAAAACAATAATAATTACTTTTTAATAAATAAGATGCAGGGTTCAAATTTTGTGTCACAAATAAGTGTACCACTCATTATAAGTACAAAACAAATCAAAATCTTATCTTAAACGTGTTCGAAATGGCCACTGATTGAAATTATTATTTCTAACTTTTACAAGGGTTAGTATTTTATAATAAAATATTTGTTATTGTTTCCCTTCCGTTTATTGAGTAAATTCATTTCCCAAAAATAGTACCATCTTTTTGGAACAATTTCCATAATACTCTTGCAGTTTACCCATCAATAACAACTCTTCATCAGTTCCATATAAGTTGTTTTATTTTTCACTGAAACTTTTCTCACATAGTACGATGAGGTATCTTCAGTAGCTTGATTGCCCCGCGCAACTTTTGTAAAATATCCCAAATGGTCAAACGAGACGATTCCTTAGATGTATCTAGGAACGAGAATTCCAGTTTGGTAATTAAAAAAACTAATCTAAAACGAGAATACCAAAACAAAACTTTAAAAATTTGGAAACTCAAAATGTATCTTCCAAGACGGAGAATGTGGCTAATGGTTTCCCAACAATTCTAAACCGTGGATGTTAAAAGAAGACCGTAAATCTAGGTATGGGAATCCGAAATCATGGGTACACTGACATCTATACAATAATCTCTGACGCGACGACGCAACGCGACGCGACGAGAAATTATTACGCCCAACAAACAGACACAAAACGGTCAATTCATTGTTAGCTGTCAAAAATTTGATAGTAGTTTTTTAATAACTTTTGTCTAAAAGTTATCTTTTTTTTTTAATCAAAGTTAAAATAGCACTATTATTTAGAAATCTGATATTCTTGCATTGCACCCTAATCCATGTAAATAACGAAAACTTTAGCCATTTTTATAATAATAAAATTTACAGTACACTAAGCTGAGTTTAATATTATATGGATTTGAATGTTACTGTACCAAAACAATGTACATTCATATTTTTTAATTTTGTCTTACTATTCCGATAATTATGTAAATGCTAAGACAACACTACCATCTGTAGCACTGCCTGAGCAAAGAGATGAAGTCGGAGGCCTTTGATATAGTAATGTGTTCTTAAATATATGCCACATACCCGACATTTTCTCTGTTGACCAATCAGATTATCACGTTAGTAAAAATACCTTTATTGTGTTTGGTATACGTGGACTTGGTTTGGCGACAACTACTATTCATTACACGCAGTCTAGCACCTTCATTGAAGCCTAGCCGTCCCTTAATCGTTAACCGTTAATCGTTAGTCGTAGGCTTCATTGAAGCCTAGTCGTCCTAGTCGTCGACTATAATCGTTCTTTAAGTGATATGAAGATTACCCAAGTTACAAGTTACAAGTTACAGGTTACAAGTTAGCACCGTAACTATACTAGTAGATATAAAATGTAAAATCGAGTGAAAACTGTTGCGTTGATTTTTGAGTTATCGCCTTCAATTAGGGAGAAATAAATGTAGGTTTGGTGGCATTTACAATAAATATAAATATCAAATTTTTAGTGTAATTGCATCAATTACAAATTTGTTCTAATATTAATATTAGTTGATATAAGACCGTGTGTACGTTGGAAAACGTGTACATAATTGTTTGTTTGTAGGCTTTGCATCTGTTACGAAACGTATTAAAAACACTACACTCCGTAAGATCTGATAATTTTTTAAAGCACATGTGAACAATGTTTTTAGTACAATACCACCTCATCCCAGCGGTTTGATGAGACTGATATGTTCTTCTTCTTCTGCTTCTTCTCTTTCTTCTTCTTCTTCTTCTTCTCCTCTTCAAGGATTAGGTTATATAAACCTCTTGCGGCACCCATCTCATCCTCGGGCGACCCACGTCTCTTCCAATCGCTTTGTAGTTCAGTGCCGCTTTCGGCAATCTATCTTCTGTCCTGTCATATTTTGCAGATGATCCCACAGTTGTCTTCTGTAAGTTGAAAAAATTTCACTTATGTTCTTTGGTTCGAGTTCTGGTCTGATATCCTCATTCCTTATTCTATCTTGGATTGAATTCTTAAATGCAGATTTACCACTACATATCCATATACGGTAACATCCACATTTCGATTGACTGCTTGTCACTTGTCAAACGTAGTTACTGAGGAAAGAGGAAGAGCAGAAAGTTTCAAAATTATAGTGAGGCAAGCAAAAATACTTTAAAGTAAACTGAGAAGTAAAGCGGATTGTTTTCAATGATATAAAGTACGAACACATATTGAACAAACCTAATATGGACTTCTTATTTAGCCACTTCAATTATTTATGTCTAAGAGTATGATGGGATACAAAAATATTAGAAGGTAGAAATAATGTTATAATCTAAGTAGGCAGTTAAAACAGCTCACAGATGACCAACGTCAGGAAGCTGACTAGCAAAGACAGTGAAATTAATACTCCATGCCCACAATAGAGAGAATTAATGCTCCATGCCCACAATAGAGAGAATTAATGCTCCATGCCCACAATAGAGGGAATTAATGCTCCATGCCCACAATAGAGAGAATTAATGCTCCATGCCCACAATAGAGAGAATTAATGCTCCATGCCCACAATAGAGAGAATTAATGCTCCATGCCCACAATAGAGAGAATTAATGCTCCATGCCCACAATAGAGAGAATTTAATTTACTTCGTGAAATTCGTTGCATTTGGTACCTGGGACGGCGACTGGTTTGAACTTGTACTAGTTTATCTGTTTAACGACAATTAGTTATAATACGCTTGGTGTCGGGAAAACGGAAACTAGGTAGATCACAAATACGATCTATGATGTAGCCGTATCATAGGCATGATGTGACTTGCGTTATATCATAGCTAACACTAGTAATGAGGTAATGTTGAACGCTGCCGGAAACTGAGAAATCCAAATCGAAGTATCCACACTCCACAGCCAAATGTCGTGCCTTTGTTTAAGGATTTACATATAAAATATTTCACCGCTTTATCAGAAGAGTGGAGGGCAAAATAACTGTTAAATATTAAATTGTAAATGATACGAAAGTCTGACGATATACTCATGGTTAAGCACAATGGTAAAACCTGGTTTCCTATTGAGTGCGTTATAAACAGAATGAAGGGTATTGGACTGGCGTCAGTAATGGAGGTGACAAAGTATAAAGAAGAAAAGAATACAAGTAACAGTGTAGCTAAACAAAAGAAAGGGTTATACAAATTTTTAAATTGAAGTATATATCGTAAAGGCAAGAATAAATTGATAATAACTTTTGTGAGAAATGTCGGTCGCCAGTAACATAAACTCTTAGGAACAAGGCAGGGCCACAACGAGACCACGTTCCATCAGTTAGATTAGAGGATTTGATGACGGCAGTACGAAGTTGAATTAGTCTTTGTTTAATAACATAGAGATTCACCATAATGTAATACTGCAAAGACATCATTGAATAAAACAGTGCATATTTCACTGCAGTATCGAAATCGGTGGCAAATTCCTGGGTCATGTCGTTTTTAAATGTGTTGTCTTTGCATAATACATAAAGGAACAAGAATGTAGAATGCCGTGTATTATTACTAGTATTAAATACACTGAACATATAATATAGTCGCGTGTATGATGTTTTGGAAAGCCAATCGAATCAAAGCATTTGTCGAGACAGTCGAGGCTGTTAAAAAAGTTTCTAATAACGTTTTTGGCCACAACAAACTTGATGCGGTAATACGTTAGAGCAGCAACAGATAACAAGTCTGAAAGCAGAAACATGAGACTTACGTAAGTCACTTGCATTTTACACAATTTATTGATAAGTAAAACTACAGTAACCGCAACCTGGAACAAAGATGTTATCAGAGAATACGCGTTTTGCTCTTTGCTAATTATTTCGTAGCCGAACTCGATTGCAGAGAAACCAAACAAGTTACAGTACAGTGATGACGGCCAAACGATGCTGTGCACGTTGATAACCATAGTGTTAGAGCTAACGATTTCGAAACAACTGGCTGATGGAGTATAAAATACGTATATATGAAATCTTAAACGACAGCTTTCAACTCTTTCTTTACTACGTCATATTAACTGTATCGTATTTATGAGTATTGATTGACAAACAAAGCAAAAGCCAAACAAACATACGACTCGGAGACTTTAAAAAAAAATACCTAGCTGGGGTATTCTGCCTAGTCACAACATTTCGTTGCTAAGTTACTTTTAACTTGCGCGTGGCCCTATTTTACTGCTCTAGTTTATTGTACTACAAAATAATTTACATTCAATTCAACGTATCAATATGTATATTGACACAACTCTTAAATAATCATTAGAATTCACTAAATATAATCGATGTCTTTAGTGTACAATAATCGTAATTGTATGAAGAAATAGATAACAATATGTAGTATAAAATAAAAGGCAATAATAAAATAAATATTATATTATATTATTACGCCAGAACTTTTCTGCATAACTTTCTTATCTTTCTTATGTACATTTTGTTGAATTTCTTTTGCTCAATATATTCAGAGTGAATAAAAAAGGTTTTTTACAATGTAAAAACTTGAAAATGCCTCTGAAGATGCCAAAAAAGAAACAGTGAAGGAAATATAGATCTTTTTCAACACCTTCACATCACGACATAGAACATGGTGCTTTCCATCTTCAAAGGTCTTCCAGCCACCTCTTCCTGAGCCTGTCTACAGGCCTATATTCTATAGGTTTATATTGTCTAAGCGTTCTTCCCACCATCGCAAAATATACACAATAAAGTAAAACATAATAAATTCTTGTGTAGAATAATAATATAATAAACGTTAAATATATAAAACAACACTATTATAAATAGGCTAATTATTATTAGAAATTGATACACAGAGTAAAAATTAAACCAAGGATTACATTTTAATATTTTGTATAATTTTAGGTAATATTTCTACCTAAAGGTATAGGTATATTAATTATAGGTAACTCATATATTACCTATAATTGCCTATTGGAGTACTATTTCACACACGCGCGCCCGCGCGCGCGTTTTGCAATAAAGTTCCAATAAGTGATACTGCAGCATAAATAAAAAAAATTGTACATCGTACTGCACTTCTTGTAATATACATATTGCATTATATACTGATAAGGCATGATATAATGATATCATGTTTTGCGAACAAAGTAAGTGCTCTGAAAAAACTGTATTATTGATAAGTATGAGGAAACTGTAAAGATAACAAACTGCAGTGTATGTTGATTACAATAAACAATCATGCAATATTGACACAACACTGAATGTCGGGAATTTTCTGACTCGAGATAACATAATGAGGCCCCGACGATAATCAGTAAATAGGACAACTGTTCGTTGTGTACAGGCAGCAGTTGTTGGTATGTCGTCGGGAGCGCTGGTCTTGAGACCGGTGGCGCCTACCCCTTCACCGTAACATCAGCCATAGACAGTCGGTATGTTCCTCTTATTGAACTATATTATAATTTGTTTGACTGTGTGTAAATACAGCCATAAAAGTACACTAATATTCTAGTTTCATATGGAGCAGTAAAAGCATATGGTTGTATCGCTTTAATGAATTCACAAGACAGTTCAAATTAACTTTTGACTAAGCAAGCAATTGATACAAACTTTGGTTAAGACGTTATGTTACCCAAATGCCCAGACTTGGTATAATTACCAGTATAATTCTTCCGACAAACTCACAGGCTTTGTTTTCAATGCCTCATTTATAACATTTTAAAGTTGCAGATTGTAATCCGCAGTTACTGCAGACATGACATTTTTAGAAAATACATAATCATATGCGCGCGTATGTGTGTATGTGTGTGTGGGATGGTGTGCGCGCGAGTGTTTTTTCTTGGTTTATAATTTTATTATTGTTGTTTTACTATTTCCATTATTTTCATTACTTTTGTATTATTAATAGACTAGTACACTTGTTTCGCGGTATGACGTCCACCCGTTTTCTGAAGACATTTATTATTATTATTATTATTATTATTAGTAGTAGTAGTAGTAGTAGTAAGCCTATATATAAAATTATTTCAGTATATGATTAATGAAACATAATCATTTACGATGGATCGGTTGGTTATTCTGTGCCAGTTTTGTTCCTTACTTGTTTTACGACATTGAATTAAATTTTTTCACAACCTTTATTAAATGTTTGTTAAATCAATAAAATAAAGAGTCCATATTATCTTACACGTTGAAACTGTAAATCTGGAAGCAAGAACACCTTCAGCTTTCTCTGAAGACGTCAGGTGATTAGACGTTCATACGAAATGTTCACACACACACACACACACACACACACACACACACACACACACACACACACACACACACACACACACACACACACACACACACACACACACACACATTCAATAAGTTTAAAAATTTTACGATTCTTCCAATTAGCTTCCTTTAATGTAATGAAGGTAATTCTTCAATTATGATTAGCAGGAGGAGAAGCTACGGTAATAGATAATAACTAATTTCAGAAGAATCGAATATAAGTTATTGTAAACAATATTCGGAATATGAAATAAAATTAGAAACACGCAATAAGCCGGTTAATAGCCTTTGACGTAGCATTTTTATTTCTTACAATTTGCTGTTCGCTATCTGTCGAAGTTTTATCTCGCCAATGGCTAATCCTCATGTCTGTGTTTAAAAACACGTTCATGTTCTTCTTTTAAATTTGCTTTGTTGTAAAATTTGTTATTGGGTAGTTTGGGTAAAACTTGTTTATTCTACCCTCGTGTCCGAGCCATGATTACATCTATCGTTATCAAAAACTGTGATTTCTGCTTTTTTATGACGTGTTGGTTTCTCTGTCGTTCTAATCCAAATAGTATACCTGTCTTACACAGGATATTTATGTCCTGTTATCATTGTCTGTCACTGTGCACATATTAGTTGCATGCGACGAATATTTATGATACGCCAAACACCAGTCACCAGTATTTATTCACCAGTACTAATAAATGTTTTTTTCTTCCCTTCAGTAATACTACATTGAAGTTCTATACTTCTGTAATGTACACACACATACACACCCAGGTTCGCGTAATAATAAATTAGTATTTATTAATTGGTAAATAAACAAAAAGAACAAAGGTAAATTCAATTGTACATGTATACACATATTTAAAATATTCATTTTAAACATTGAAAAATTTATTTTTAAAGGTAATACATTTTTAAAATTTAAGTAATAAGATCGTATTTTGTTTAATCCTAAGATATAATAAAATTTGGCAAATGGCTAAAATTCAATATGTAATACAAGCAAACAACATAAAATATAGCTGTATTATTAGGCCTACTGAATTTTAATGAATTTACTTCATTTGGGACTTAGAACTTTTCTAGAACCCAGTAATGATATTGAATTTAACTGAATTAATTAAGGTATTTTAATGGTAAAACATCAATCAGGTCAGATTTTTCTGATCTAATAATAGGACGACTTAATAATGCAACATTTCATGTATTTGTGTCTGCCTGTATACCGATCTCGAGTGCGATGCAACTGATTTGAGGGCGTAAAATACCAAGAGACTGGTTAAAATGTACCATAAATTCAGAAACTGATATTAAATTGATTCTGACTATTTAACGAACAACAGTCAGTTGTAAAATGCGTATTTTTATATGCAAGAGTTTCATATTTTCAAAATACAAACATAATGAAAAGTTGTCATCACCACAAATGATTAAGGCTGTTTTACTATGTTACACAAGGCTTCAGGTTACACAATGGGGAGCACCATTAGCAACCGGAAGAATGCATTGTCCGGCCACGAGACGAGAATTCTATCACGGACCGTCGTGTTGCACAACCCCTACCCTAAACTCCAATTTTTCTGTATTAAAATTATACTTGTTTACTTGAAAACCAAACACATCTTACAAATAAGGTCGTTATGAACGATTCATCGTTTCAGTAGATGTCGTAAACAGTTCTGCTCTTACCACTGTTGGATTTTCATTTCATACGTATGATTGTAATGTACAAACGCGCATACACACGCACACGCACACACACTCATACACGCGCGCGCGGTCACACACACGCACACACACGATATTAGGGAATACTTTACAGCTAGTTGCGTCATATCTAGAAACCCATAAGTAGCGTTTCGCACATCTCTTCCGTCATATCTTTTCTTTCCACTGCCACAATCGCTCTACCCAAACATTTAGTCTCTAGATGCTCTTGTCAGTTTCAAGTAGTGATCAATTAAAAGAATATTGATTGTAAGACGCCGTTAGAAAATCAACTCGCTCATCTGTACATTGTCTGTTAATGTGATTTCTGTTTCCCATCTTTGTTTTATATCCGTAGGATTTAGGTGGCTCAATAATGTATGGTTTCAGCATCCCCTTCAGTAACCCAGTCTTGTTGTCCCCAATGCTTGCCACAGTCGACGATAAGATACCAATATTTCAACTCCATATACAACATTATTTTCTGGTGTATCTCTACGAACAAAGCCACCTCATCAAGAGTTTTCGTTTTGACATCATATTCCGTCCAAGAGTATTTATGTTAATGCGACTCCTACATACGTAATTTTATTTATTTTGATTACCTTTCTATTTATATTAAACTCTGATCCCTGTTCGATCACCCGCATTTACGTTTGTCGTTTTCTGCATGTTCATTACTAATCACCGTTTACTACATAAGTCTACTCCTATTTAAACATTTTCGTGATGTGACTTGTAGACGTTCCGCCAGTCTTGTACAAGCACGACTTTATCATCGGGAAATAAGGGCGTGGATTTTTTCAATAGATATCCCCATACATGGTGTTTTCTAATCCAAGTGTATTAGCGCCGGACTTGATATAAATTTTTAAAAACTTACAGGGAAACCAGACATTTCCGTTATTCCATACCAGCCGTTTCCACGGTTTTTTAAACAATGCTTTGTGAAGTCAGGTCTTTAATTCTGTAAAACAATACAGTGAAATCCACTACCTAACTATTCGCTCAATACCTAAGTGTACCGTTCGACCTTTGCATTTATGACTCTCCCAACTCTCCAAATCAGTCTTCCTATCAATGCAATTACACTTACACTAATATAGCTCTCATAACGTTGATTATTTCTTTTATTATAAATCTAAATTATGATAGCTTGTATACGAGTATAGATCTTCACGACTGTAAACAACTAGTGTCCGTATTGTCAAGTAAACCGAACCTTATTTCCAAAAATTAATTATTCAATTTTAATCTAGTTATACTTTCTGCCGAAGTCTTCAATAATATTACATGCAACACTGACATAGGAAAGCTACAGTAAAAATATCACAGTTTTTAATAAAGAAGTTATATCTAAGGCCAGTGGCGGCTGGTGGTTCCATATTTTGGTGGTTGCAGTTGTCGGTTGAGTGCGAGGGGGGGTAACAGAACACATTAAACAAAAGGCAGACCTATTATGTATTTATGTGCATCATACATATTTATGTGTCATATGGGGAAAAATAGAAAATTACTCTTTTCCGATTGTTTGAGCAATTAATTTGTGGGAAATTCCAAGTAAGTTTTGATGAGACGGTTTATCTAACAAGTATGATGCAAGCGACTGAGCATTCTGTTTAGGAGGAGCAATGAAACCCAAGAATCTTCAACCGGTATACCTTTTATTATATAACGATACACTATGACCTACTGTACACACTTATACACTTTCTTGTATTGGGCCTATAATGCGTCTGAGGATTTTCCTTTCAAAGGTGTCTACTATGTACATAGGGATTGGAAAGCCTTTCATAGGGATACATGTACACTATTTATCACTTCAATTTTAAGAATATTTAGTTTGTAATTTTAATAAAAAAAAGGATAAAGTTTGTCATTCTTTTAATTTTATATTTTAATCTTGGAAGCGTCTACTACCCATAAGGCTACCCTGTCATTTACGTTTAGTTTAAGTTTTGTTAGTATGTTACTTTTTTCTCTTCGCCTTTTATATTTCCCGTAAACCTTTCCCCTCCGTCAATTTCTCGCTGTCTAATCGTCTTAGTTGCCTATCTTATAGTTACGATTCTTACTTTTTTTTTCATTTCAAATGTTTTATCACACCGTAATTGTTCATGCGCACATATGCATACAGGAGTTGCACGTTCAACTAACCTCACGGTATACAAATTTAATATCGTTTACTCCATTCTAAAATTAATGAGCAGTATAGCTTTAAAAACATTGACGTTTCGTCTGCTAATTTTGTCAAAAGCCTTATTTTTGCAATAATCATCATCTTGTCCTTCAAACTAAAAAAAAGAGATCATCATGATTACATAAATACGTTTAAAATGAACATCAGATTTTTAATAATGTATGTTGACATCTGAGTTAAAAACAGATATAAATTATTATATGTTTAATAAAATTTTAGTCTGTTTTTATGTAATATATGAGTGATATTTTGTTACTAGGCAAGATATCAGCCACAGCCGGGCCGTATTTCAGTCGCCAAAAGAATAAATATAAGAACCAACCGAAACTATATGCAGCATTCAACAAGACCCAAAACATCCTGAAAGATAAGCGTCAGATAGTAACAGGCCACAGAAGAAATGCGAGGTTACTAACTACAGGCATTAACATCGGATACTGTTAAGGTTTAAATCATATGTACTCTGAAGAACACAGATGGAACTTCAAAAACAGTTTTAGATTAACAACTAAAAATGCCAATCTAAATACCATTCAAAGAACCAAGTTTGCTGCCTGAATATCTACGGTCAACAGATGTTACAACGTGGAGAAATCATTCAACACACGTCTTCTTGTGATATCTAATGTAGGCAGTCAGCATCTACAGGTAAGATGCAATCCAGTTATTTTCTAGATAAAACTGAGGTGAATCAGTAGAGAATCATTCCATACTAGCGGCGCCGACAAATTTTTTCACGGCACAGACTATTAATATTATGCCGAATACAGAATATGCAACAAAATACATTACAAGCCAATGTACAGATTTCGTTAGCTAGACTGTTTCTTTTACCATGGTATTACATAGGCCTACTTTTATATACATTCTGTTCAAATTGTTGATTCATAATTATTGAAACTGAAAGTTTTTGTCTAATAAAAGGTATATGGAACACAACAGAACATTTCTAATATTTATTCAGTAAATCTATAAGAAATAGAGTAATATAATAATATTTTTGAGTCTACTTGTTTCGTGAACCACGTTCATAGATTTAAAAGATAATTTAGCTGACTACCATGTCCATTCTGAATTTCTAAAATAATGGGTATGAAAAATGTGTTTAAGCATAAAATTCAGTTAATTAGTAAATGCTTTTTTCTCAGAACAACTGAAAATATAACTGATGTTAAAAATAAAACCAAAACGAATTTTTCTTGTGGTATAGCACCTGTGCTTAAAAAATAGGGGAAAGAGAAATTTGATGGAACTTTTTAGCGAAATGCAAATTTAAAAAAAATTTAAATTTTGTAATAGCAAATCTAAAGATGTCATCGCCAATTTGTTGTAATACTAAGTATTATATCCGGGAAAAAATATCGACCGTAAATGGCTGACCGTTCTCCAGTAAATTAAAAAAATTAATATGTTTTGCGAGATAGGCTGTATAGAAGCCACGTTTGTAGACGACGCAGTAAGTTACCAATTGTGCGTTTGACGTTAATATGTGACGTAATGTATGATGAATGAATGGTAAACTGATAAACTAAGAGAATCTTATAAAACAAAAAGGAGTACAGCAAAATCGCGTAAAAATATGTGAGAAGAACGCGATCTTCGGCTGTGTATAACTTTAACCCTCAGTTTACCGCTGTACCGTCAAGTACAGCATTGAGTATATTTGGTCGGAGTACTCGATACTTTGTTTTGAATAGAAAATTATTTCTTCTTCACCTCTGTTTACCTAGTCCTAGAAACTGATTTGTTCCAATCCATTTGTTACTGTATGTGTAGCATTAACAAAGATGCAATTATATTACTATATATATGTAGTATATTTAAACAAATATACAACTGCAAGTAGGTTTATTGTAACCTGACGTACGTTTCACAGAAATTACTCTGTTTTCGGAGGTTTTTTGACTCGTTACTTGTAAAGTGTTCAATTCAAAAAACCTCTGAAGATACAGAATAGTCTCTGAGAAATGTGCGTCAGGTGAAAATAAACCTACTTTCAGTTGTATTTATTTAAAGGTTTTACATGGGAGACCTAGAAGAAACTCAACGAGTTGCTTAAAAAGAAATAATGTACTACACACACACACACGCGCGCGCACGCGCGCACACACACACATACACACACACTTGTCCATCACTAATGTGAATAGTTTATAGAAGCGTCATTACTGACCTTGTTAGTATCGCCAAACAGACTGCTGTATTGCCCTGATAGTGGATAGACGGTGTCGGATTGACTCAATCGGAACGACACAGTACTGAAAATGGTCGCCAGCTCCTGAACACTGGGATAGCTTAATGAGTTTTCAGTTCCCTTTACTAATACCGTTTCTGTCATATCGTTAATCAACGCCTGGTACACGAAACAGGTAGACTCCATATATAACATATAACATATTACTCCACTACTTAGATATTTCTACATTTGATGATAAATTTTGTTATGCTGTGTTGTGTTACCTATCCTTTTCATTAGACAAAAACTTTTAATTTCAATAACTATAAGGTCAACAATCATAATATACTGTCTATAAATGTATATAATGTCTACTTTTCCTTTCTCCCTACTCATCAGCAATTTTTTGTGTATTATTATTCAAACACAAAAAGACAACAAAGGCATTCAGCTCAAATCAGTGTGCTACTACGAAAAATTTAAAAAATTCGCTGACGTTTTTTAGCAAAAACAAAAAATAAAACAAAATGCAGACACCCGTACTGTTTGCAACTCCCAAATCATAACTATTTGAAAATAGTCATCATCATCATCGTCTTCACTTTCAGGGTTTAGGTCATAGGCCTGTTGCGCCCTCCGGCCGTGATAGAACTCACGCCTCACCCCAGCCAGAGAGATATTAGCCAACCTTTAACCCACGACCGTAGGCAAGCCGAGCGGGGGGGGGGAAAGAGTGTTGTTTATGTGTGTAGTATATTGTGTGCCCTTTTTACTTATCTGGCCCAGGTATGCCAGAGAAGACGTACGTATTATTTGTCCGCGTACGTGCGGGTAGACGAGCAAATCGAGCCGTTAGAAAATTGTCTAAGAATTTATCATCGACCGACATTCGGTAATGGTAAACGTTTAAAACGTACTCACAGAGAAATTAAAGATAAGTCTGATATGCATGAATTGGTAAGCGTAAAAATAATTAACTTCCTAGAAAATAGTCTAAGAAGTTAATTATTTTTACGCCTACCAATTAATGCATATTAGACTTATCTTTAATTTCTCTGTGAGTACGTTTTAAACGTTTACCATTACCGTATGTCGGTCGGCAGATACACTTGTAGGTCCCGGCCTTTCACTCACTCACCAACTCACTCCATCTCTAGTCATTACTTTCATATTTCGCGTTTTTCACCGGGTTCTTTCTTAGCCGACTTCGTCTTCCTCTACCAAATGGCGAGGAAGTTGCTTTGGTAGTCTTTCTTCCAGTAGCATCAGAGGACATATCACTTTCTTCCGATTTATTATCATTTGCAAATGATAATGTAAATCATATTTTACAATATCATATTGTAAATCATATTTTATAAATGATATTTACAACATATTTAATGTTAATAGTTTATCGTAGTCTCGTGGCAGTAACCGGTCTCTTATAAACTCCCTCTGTACACGCCTGTACACCTATTCCTCATAATTCCATCTCTAAAGATTTCAGTTTTCTTCTAATCTTGCTATAGGCTTACATTACGTTTATATATTACGACACTTGATACTATTTTTCTGTCTCTCATTCGTTTATTTGAGTTTTATAGGGCCTAATCCTACAATGTTCCACTAACCATAAATACAGATTTCATTCCTTTACATTTGTCCTTTTTCTTATGGCTTATCTGATGTTTCTTCTTATGTAAACTACGTACCCTTACCCTAGTGTTTATGTAGCTCCCGCGATTTAAACAGCTGACTATCTTTCAATACTACATCTTGTTGTGCTTCCCCGTCTTTTACATTGTTCTAATAACTTCTATACATTAATAACGTTTACAGAAATACTAGTTTTCTTTCCGTTCAGTAATTTTGGTTAAAAATGGGTCTCTGAATTATTCCGGATGAAGTAGTAAGGGAAGAGGTCCATACGTAGTTGGTTGCTCAGCTAAAAGCACTTTGCTATGTAATAAGAGCTTTAAGAATGTTATTTTTAAATATTCTTAAATAAATGTTTTGATAATTGTTTTAAATTATTAATTTGCTTTAGTAATAT
Organism: Magicicada septendecula; assembly: GCA_034769895.1. Taxonomy (NCBI): domain Eukaryota; kingdom Metazoa; phylum Arthropoda; class Insecta; order Hemiptera; family Cicadidae; genus Magicicada; species Magicicada septendecula. Next base: position 356,858,456 of record CM068370.1, read on the forward strand.
TAAAAATTTTTACAGGGAAATGACGCCAAAGTCTGAACATAAAGTGCCGATTCAGGATAGAGTGAACACCAGCTACAACGAATCCAGTGGCCAGAGGATCATGCTGACAAACTCTAGATGTACGTTGTGTATCCCCAGTCTAAAAGCAGCCAGTGTCTCCGCTATTCGTAAGATATCGTTTATCTGAGGATCAATTATCCGGATCAATTGGGGATTTGGATAAACCAATCCGAATTTTTTCTAATTAAGAAATGTACGTTATTAAAACTTAATAGTTTTATAAATGCAACTATACAGCTTTGTTAAAGTTTTTATTTATTGTCAATTTTTGAAAAATTTCCGTTTATTTAAAGCTTGAAATCTTTGGTTAATTGAACCGTTATTATCTGTTATTGGCTTACATATATGTCTGCTATGAACACAGCGACATTTGAGTAAGTCTTGGTAATATGAATACTTATCTTTGTATATACAATCGGTTGACAAAATACATTCTGATTTAATAATTTTTTTTGCAATTATTGTTAAATTATAATACAAATAAAGTTACGCTTAATTGTTATAATGATTATTCAGTGTCACATGTAATTATTTGTGCTAAAAAATCTATATAAATGTTTACTAAATATTTATATGTAAGTAGCTAGTTAATTTTGATTTCTACGTGGATTTTTCAGTTTAATAAAAAAGAAGGTTATCCGAAAAACTTTCATAACCAATTCAGTTCAACGGATTGTAAAGGTTTGGACAATAGATCAAATAGACAAAAAAAATAACACACGCTGAAAAACTAGGAATGGATTATAACTTTCGTCAACTGTATAGTAACTTTGCCAATAAAAACACAGGAAAATCGTCACACAAAATAAATTATGTTCTGGTGTAAAAAAATCACTAAAAAGAATAAGTAGCTGATAAAAATTGTTCTGTTTATGATACAAAAGTACCAATTTAGTTTATACTTCGAAACACTGAATAACAAGGAATATATAAAACAACTATCATTTAGTTGTCCTTAAAAAGGAAAGAAGCCATGGCAATATAATTTTTAAGCATACATTTAAAGGATGGGATAACAAAACTAAAAGAAGATATAATATCCCTTAGTACGCAAAAAAACGGTGGAATAGCCTGAGAAATATGTACAGTTAAGAAACTACTTTCTGACTAAAATGTAGACAATAGTTTGTAAAATTATTGTAATTTATACTCCAATAATAAAGCAACTGTTTTTACAAAAAATGTATAATAAACCTGTATTTGGAAATAGGTTTTAAAATTTATTTTGTGATTTTGTTAGACGAATATCTGCTATATTTGATTTTAAATTAAACGTAGGCTATAACGAAACTTTACTGGAAAGTAAAACAAAGTAAATATAGACAAAGTTACTTTAAAAGAAACGTCACATTTTTGCAATCGTCAGAATGTTATAGTTGTTATAAATTTAATTTTGGAAAGGCAAAACGAGAAAATACTAAATGCTCTACAATATTCATAAGACTGTATTAAGCATGCAGTAGTTACGTAAATCTGTTGTATAAGATGATGTTTAAACAATTAAAAGTTAATTTTTTGTGCTTATCGTATATAACTGAAAGATAATGTACTCAAAAGCAATAACCAAAAGAAACATTTTTAAACATTGAATTTTAAGCATTTATTTAGACAATGAACATTTTACATTAGCAGAAGACAATACCTTAAGAAATATACTTTTCTTATAGATAAGTGAAATAGATAAAGTGGAAGAATATATGATGTCAGTGCTGCTTCTAAGAGTTAAATTTTCCAAATGAAATACAGGGTTCAGGGATCCTGTAAATACGAAAATACAAGAAAAGTGTAGAGAAATATCTTGGCTGTGGAATTATTTTCTAGCAGACAATTATGCCCAACTGTTCTCAAGTACACTAAATGTTTTAAAATAAATATCATGCAATTACTTTTAATGACATTATTAAACATAATATACAACCACTGTATAAAATAGCAGAACTGGATGTACACAACGCTTTTTACAATATTAAAAATAAAGTAGGAGTCTAGACAAAGGAAGAAATAAATGTGTTACAGAAAAGTATAAATTTCTATATATTTGCTAGGGTATGTATTTGGTTTGTAGCAATAAAAACCAGTAGATTTGTTTAATTGAAGGAAAGAAAAATTGTAAAGAATAGACAGATTAATATACGCGACACCAGAAAATATCAGTAATATCTGCAGTGACCTCTGTCAGTTGTCTAGGAGACGCAGGGAAAACTAAACTGCCATGACAATACATTTCGAAAAGGAGAAAAACGTATTATGATAATGCTGTCATATGAATAATACTGAATGCGACATAGCTATGATCAAGCCACGTACAAGGCTAGAGAGTTAGTCAAAAATTAGTACAAAAGGTGAAAGTGAAATAGAAAATGAAATAGAGTCTACCATGACGATATTTATACGTTTTTCTGCAAAAGGAAAACTCTTTCTTTATAATTATGAAAAATTGATTATTTTGATAAAAGTTTGTTACTATGTTCTTTGTCACTAGACGTTAATAACCCGTATGTTTTAATGACTTCTCGTCATCTAGAGTGAGGAAGAGGAATAGATGTTACGAAGCAAAATCAATTACGTTTGTATTGTAGCATGACAGATAAGCCCATAAAAATGAATGGTAAAATGATCATAAAAATAAAACAATAACATTGTTAAATCCGAGAAAGCAAAATAATATAAAGAATTAATTAAGAACCACCGTGGAATACAATCATTGATTAAAATAAAAGTTCATGTAAATTAAATGTTACAAGGAGTGATGAATCATCAAAACAGAGTTAAAAACTAAATATGAGAAAAAAAGGTAATACCCAGGTAGGATAGGAGTAGGTAAGGAAGAAACCCAGAAAATGACTAAACCCACAACAAGAAAAGAAAGTATGTTGTAAGAAACAAGAAGAGTATGTGAGGAAGAAACACAAAACCTGATGACATCCACAAGAAGATGAAGGAAATAATTTTTGTAAGAAACAAGAAGAACAGAAGGGATCAATGAAGAAACAAGAACAAGACAGCATCCACAAGAAGAAGGAGTGCTCTTATAAAAAAACCCAAACCCCAAAATAAATATAATGATAAAAATAAAAGTATAACAAGATATCAAAAGTAAAAACCACATGTAAAATAGATGTAAGCCAAAAAGTGTATAGAGTAAGAATTGAAAGTGAACCAATGTGAGATAATAATATAATACCAAAAAACAAACCTTCATTATATTCTATAAATAGATTTCTTGATTTTAACAAAACTATATAACTATTTAGAATTAAAATCAAGGAATAAAAAGAGAATCAGTGCAAGTTTTAGTGTTATAAAAAATAAAAATTATATTTCAATATCGATGTTCACAAACTGAGTAGATGATGAAATATTACAACTTTAAAGTGATTTAATTTGTGTTCATGAATAATGTAAATAAAGTATTATCATGACCGATAATACATGTGTTTTTTTTAGATAACTGCCACTCTTTTATATAACATTCATTAGAATGACAAAAATAAAACAAGAGCAGGCCATAATAAAAGTGAATTGACAAAATATCATTACCCCAATAACAAAAAGAAACAGATAAAAACTGATATTTGAACCTAGTTTAAGAAATAGAATAAGATTATAATAATTATGTTTTGTTTATACAGAATAAGGTATTAGAAATAAGCAAGTTTAAAAATGTCAGAACAACATCATTTATTTATAATATATGTATTATTATGAATTATTGAGTATAAAATATCTGATTTGGAAAGACAAATATTAATTTGAATTAGGTGTTATGTATTAACAGTATGAACCATATACTAATTGTTAACTTGTTAAAATAAGAAAATGTTAATGTATGTCACAATAGCAATGAAAGGCAGAGAGGGTATAAATCAATATGTATTATTTAAAAAAAAAACTTTGTATGTAAAAACTGTTAGAAATGTAGGCCAAATGTTAAAAACTAAACAGCATCAAATTTGATGAAATAAGTACAGAAAAACAATTAAACTAAAGGAATTTATATAAGATAAATAAGTAATAAAGTCATGTAATTAGAAATATAAGTAAGGAAGATTTTGTAAAATTATAGCCAGAATTATTGTTAAAAATGGAAATGAAAAAACTCAAAATTCAGAGAGGGGAGTCATATATTACTGTATAATATTTTAAAACATAACCAATTAACCTAATTGCAAGAAATTAAGGGAAGATAAACCTTTTATTACAATCTGAGATATAATATAATCATTAATATAACTTGTAATATGGCATCATTTGGGAAGACAAGGACAGGAAGTGATTTTAAAACTTACCATTACAAAATGAAGTAAAAAATACCATTTTAGATCAAAAACTTAATAAAACTGCATTATTTGGTATCAAATTACGCAGAATGAACTGAAGAAGAAGATTAAGTAGTTACTAGTTAATAAATTTGAAGAATAACAAAAATATAATCAGTTATATAATGTAACTTTCTCACATGCACAGGATGCAAATAAATTTGGAACAATGTATTGAATAATATTGGTTTGGCTAAGACTTTAGCCGAAGGCGAAGGAAGTAAGTTAGTTAATTATTAAACGTTGAATAGCACACTCGATGCGTGTACTTTGTAAACCTTAACCTAATTTCTACTACCGTAATGGCGAATGTTTTATAAGTCTAAAATGCAAAAACGAGAGTTTCGGTAAAATACATTTTTAAACGGAGACCAAGTGAAATAAATACCTACAGACATTCAATTAATACTAGACAGAACGGAACACCAGTGAAAATAACATTTAAACAATTAAAAGAGTATTAGACTTCATCACACAAAAGTGCAAATATCAGCCTAACAGACAAAAGTGAAATTGACTTATTACTATACTATTTTTCAAAGTACAACACTAACACTGAACCAGAGACACTCCACGAACACAAGAAGGAAGAGTTGCATTCACAAGGACGAAAATTCAGAGGGAAAGCCTATTTTATTGAACTTTGAAACAGCGAGGTGACTTCGTCTTACGTCTGGACTACTAGCGGCAGCCATCATTGATTACCCACAATACAACTCAACACTGCCTTTACAATGGAATGGTTTGAAATCTGCTCACTTACCATTATATTTTAACTATCATATATGTATTTTAATATTTAAGGTGATATATTTGTAATGTTATACTTTATAAACTTTGCCCTTATTTCTCTGACTTTACCTAAAATAACTGCTAAAAGAATCCTTATATAAATAATTGTACGAATTAACGATACCCTGAGAATCGATTTATATATCGATAAAGAGTCGAAATAATAAATAATTGTTAATAAAATTTCTTATATATTTCATAATTGAACAGTTTTTCATTCCTAAAAGATAATTAACTTAATAAGTAATTTTAATAGAGTTAACTACCAGAATTTCACCACCTTGAAGGAAGATAACCTCCAAATAAGAAAAATACACAAATCGATTGTCATTGGAGACAATTCTATCAAGTGGCGAGAGAATTTAAAAATACAGAAGAGTCATTAAAACAATTATCAAACGATTAGCAACACCACAGAACATAATTAATTAATTGATTTTAATTAATTATATAATAAAAAAAATTATAAACAACAAAAATTTTTTTACACAAACATAAATTTTTAAATATAAACAAATTTATAATTGTTGAGTTGTAACCGTATCGTTATAAATTGGCGCACAACTGAGGGGCTTTAATTAGCGATTGACAGGCCACTACAATTTGCCCAATCCCTAATTGGAGCTTGGCAGCAGCTATAAGGTTAGAGAAAAGGGAAAATGCAACGACGAGCAACCTCAAAGAAACGGGCGGCGGAGGTCGAAAAGGAAATTGAAATCAGTATGGAAGACAAAGAGGCGACGCCGGTGGAAGACATGGAAAGGTTATTAACCCCAATGGAACCGAAACAACCCGCACAACCAGCGATACAACCTGACATAACAACACAAACAGGGGATGTCAATCTACAGGAGGAACAACCTGAGAAACCCAAAACTACAGAAGGTCCAATTCTAGATAAGATGATGGAAATGTTCCTACAAATGAGCAAGCAAATGGAAGAAACTAGTAAGAAGATGGAGAAGAAGTTGGACTCCACACAGGAAGAATTAAAGGAAACCAATAGGAAAACGGATTCCACAAAAGAAGATTTGAAGGAGGAATTCATAATAACCAAAGAAGAGTTGGGTAATAAAATTGAAAACACCAATAAGAGAATAGACGAAACCAGCAAGTAATTGAAAGAAGACAACCAGTCTTTTAAGGAAGAATTGATTAACAAAATTGAGAATACCAATAAGAGAATTGAAGAAAACAGTAAGAAGATGGAAGAGAAGATGGGAGAAAACAGTAAGAAGATGGAAGAGAAGATGGGAGAAAACAGTAAGAAGATGGAAGAGAAGATGGAAGAAAATAGGAAGAAGATGGAGAGTGACAAATGACAGTTGAAGGACGAGTTGAAGGAAGATAACAAGAAGATGGAAGAGAAAATGGGGGAGAAGTTGGAAGAACTGAGGGAGGATAAACAACTACTAAGAGAAGAATTAAGGGAGGTCAACCAGGAGAATCTGGACAAGTTAGACGAAAGGATGGAGTTGTTAAGAGAAGAAATAAACAAGGAGCTCAACAATAATAAGAAATCTCTAAATAAAAAATTGGATGAAGAGACCATTTCAATAAACCAACAAATCAGGGAAATTGACGGAAAATGTAACCAAACCGAAAGGGAAGTACAGGAGTTCAAGGAAGTGATAAACATTAAGTTTACTAATATTGAAGAGCACAGTCGCAGGAAAGCGGAAGAACAACGGAAGGAAACTCAGGAAGAATTCGCGAGAGTACGGAGCCAAGTCGCGGAAAGGTGTGACGGGATGGAAGAGGCTATGACCAATATCACGGGTCAGGTACGGCAGAGCCAAGAAGAAATGGAAGCCTTGAGAAATCGACCCACTAATTTTACCGGGATACCCATCAATGAAAACGGGAATGGCTGAACTTCCGGCAATACAAGAGGAAACCCATGGAGTTCCTGGCCAGAATAGAAGAATATTTTGCCAATCATAGAGCGAGTCGATGGAATAATAACCGGGAGATACTGGACGATCATTCAGGGAGATGACAGATAACTGGTGGATGGCGAACCGTAGCGAGATTGCGGACTACCAACAGTTCCTGTTTAAGTCCGCAATTCCTGCGTATCGTTACAGTATATATTTATTAATCTTATGAAAAACACTTGAAAAACCTGCTGATATTTTTTTCAAAATTAAGAGACAGAAAATGTTATAGAAAACTACAAAGGTTTTCTTTAGCTATACATCAAACTATAACACATATTTTAGACATAAGACCAATCAGAGGATTCAGTGCTAATTGTTAGTTAGAGAAATATAACGACTAAACCAGAGATTTTTTGATTATGGAAATTTTCAAAGAATTTATCATGTCTACGAAAAATAACTCTTACAACATAGTCAGTTACTCTTGATTACACAAAAGTCAATGAACAACAGCGACAGGCACTTGCAAGGTCCTCGACGTCACTTCATATCTTGCATTTGGAATAGTAATAAGATAAATATTTCTAATTTTAAGCAAAATCCGATGAGGGAAAATTGAGATCAGATATATGCTTGGTGGTACGTTATTCTATGGTAAACGATGAGCAAAAACAGATCTTACTAAGTTTCCATAGGTTAGTGCAGCAAGATACAAGAATAAAAGTACATAGAAAGTAAAGTAGAATAGACTGTTACAGCGGTGATTGCAATGCTCGTAGTACTTTTCATTTACGGTGCTCGTAATGCTGCTGATTTAGAAGAACAAGAGATCATTATGGAAGTGATCATTCTAATAAGTTTGTTATTAAAGTAAAACTGGTTAACACTTTTTGGAGCTTTGATAATGCTCAGATAAAAAAGACACACTAGAACAGGATTTATTTATTCAAGGGTACCGTCGTCATCGTAATAATGTTAAAGTTACTAAAGCACTTTGAAAGGGAGGACACTTATGGAAAAACAGACTATCCTCAGAAAGAAAGAAAAGGCTTTGCTGGAAGGTATTCTAAAGTATGAGAAAAGTAAATACGATTATCAACACTTTCCAGTAGTTGAAATTCTTTGCACAACTGTGTAATCCTTATGGAATATTTAGTAATCCAAATAAATAAAAGTAATTTCTGAATCATATTTTAGCAATTCAAGTGTAACATTATTGTAGAGATCAAACTACATCTGCTGCAACACTGATAAATCTTGAAAATATTTATACGTTTGTGATTTAAATTCGCTTTGTCGCTTGTACATTTACATTCACTTTTCAAAACATGTAGAAAAGTGATTCGAAGAGCAACATCTTTATGATCGATTCGTTTGCTATGATATTGACTATTTGAGACAACACGAGGACAACAAGTTAAGTGTACTCATCGGTGTAACTGATCTCTTTTTCATCAATCAGTTCCAGACACCATCACCGTTTGCTACAGCGAAGTCCGGTTAGTATTTACTGTTGGATTTAGAAAATGTTTAATGGTTAATATAATTTAGCTGCAACTATATTTGAGGTTATCCTGGAAAATAAAGATACGCTGGGCAGAAAAAGTGGGATCAATTCGGATAGATGGCGGCTGGATAATCAAAATGACGCGGGTATCATTTATTTTGTCTATGACAAGAGCAGGATAATTTTGCTTTATGTTACAGTTCTAATTTTTGTAAAATTCGGACTGCAAATCTCTTAAGATAACCGAAAATTATACGCTAATTAATGCTATAGCTAAAGGGTATAAAAGCAGTTAGTTTATAAACCTGGTTCAATAATCTTGGAACAGATGCAGTTAGTCTAAAAAAGTACAATGTAAACAGCTGCGAAGGTAGAGATGACTTACGTAAACGGAAAATTTGTCATCTACACAATTATTAGGTAAGTTTATTGTATCACAATAGTGAAGCAAATTGCCATCAGCAGAAAATATACTTTCTCTGTATGTATGTAATTTGATGATGGTTAAAGCAGCAGTTAATATCATTTTACATATCTCTTTATCTTGTTTTTGAGTTAACATTGTTTGTATCTGATTGATGTATTGTACAGTTAATTAATAATTTGTGTTTTTAATTCACATTTTTATAATTACTATAGTTTGATAGTAACACTTGTCAACACAAGTATACTCTTTTATAGTTGCAAACGGAGTATACCGTTTGATATGGTGCATACTGTATCGTTCCTACCATCAGTTAGGATACGTTTTCAGCTGTTTGTAGCCGGTAACGATTTGAACATGTAGGTTATTAAAACTATTATATTTCAGATATCTGTTTGAATAACTAAACAATAAATTTACATTTTTCCTGATAGCCATTTTAAACGCACTCTTGTACTTGTAGAAAATTTAGTATATAATCATTTGCAGATAAATATGTACAAGACACTTAAACTTACTACTTAGAAGTGAACAGACATTTCAAGAGACAAACCGCACCAACATTATTGACTTCACGCACTAGTTTAATATACTTCTCAGCTTTCATGTTTTACCTCAACATTTGAAATAACGCTTAAATTTATATCTGAGTATCAACCAAAAATATTTTGTAAGTTTTAATTCTTTACAACGTATTTGTGATTGATTCAATTATCCTTTTTGAGTCGGTTTTGCTAAACCCATCAACTTACATTTCAAGTAAAGAAAACCTTGGCCATCACGACAGTTTTTAAAGTATGATAGTTGCGTAAAGGAAACAGCTACAAAATGTTCACAGCCTGTAAGACACTAAGTCCGTCTAAAATCCCCTTTGTTTCTGAGAATCGGCGAATCCCCCATGGAGTTGGCAGCATTGTAGCAATTTCAATATGATCACCATAGTAATGGTTTCCATGAAACGATAAAGTCTGTTGTAGCAGCTACTTTCGATCGTAAGGATCACCTAAGAATCCAAACGTTTATGGTACAATATAAAACAAACCGGTCACTACAATAATTGGTCACTTTAAATATTATAGACCGGTATATTAACTCCTTTTTATGATGGGAACGCCTAAATTATGGTAACCATAACGCCTAACTGCCAATAGTAATCAGCTATATAATATTTTTCTGCTGTATCCCTTTGGAAGAGAATTAAAACTCCATATAATATTCATATGATTAATGATTTACCTAAACATTATCAGCTGATTTATGACTACCACAAATGAAAAGTACTCCGAACAAAGCAAACACTGCTACAACAGTGTATTCTACCTCGATTTCTGATTATACTCTTATTCTCGTTTCTTGCTACACCAAGTAAGCACACTTAGTAAGCTCTGTTTTTGCTCACCGTTTACCATGGAATAACGTACTAGCAAGCGAACAGCTGATCTCAACTTTCCTCAGCGGATTCCTCTAAACTTTGGAATAATCGTTTCACCACTTTCTCAGGAACATAATATACAATTACGGAGAGAATACTTGATACTGTTTATCATTTTTGTGCACAGAATTTTACTTTTGTCATCATTAATTTTCCAAGTGTTAAGACTTGTTTTTTATTCATAATTAGCGATACTTTACTATTTTATGAACCAAATTATTCCTTGTTTGCCTTACACTTTGCTAAATAATCATTAATATTACTCTTCTGTTAGGCTTCTGTCTGTAATATATACTATGGTTTGTTTTGTAGCTAAAAAGCCTTTATTGCGGTTTTACAGAATATATTATCTCCCGATCTTGTAACTTACTGTCTTCAAGTATTCCTAGCCTATTATTGAGAGGATTCATTTACCGTCCTTCAATTATAGTTAGTTCAGGTCCATAACTTCTATTCCTTTTTCCCACTCTTGGTTATGAGAATTTTTTAAAATATAAAGTTTTTTAATATCTTGTGCAAACAATGTAATGTTAGAAATTTAAAGAAATTACCATTTTTGTTTATTGTCAAAAAAGTGAAGTCTTTAAAAAAATCGTGTACACTTCTACGAGAGATTGCGTTTGATTTTGATTTCCACTAGCATAAATTGTCCATATTCATCATTTATTTTTACCTCACCTCTGATACGATTATAATTACTTTAATCCTTGTTTTTATCTATGTAACAATGTTATGATAAATTAACTTTGGTCTGCAATGTATCGTCTTACAAGTCTGTTCCTCCCTTAGTTACTACGCAGATAATAATGTTAATCTGTAAAGATACTTTTATTTTACAGGTTCTGCGTTGAATTTTAATGTAATCCCTCTATACATTTTACCCAGTGAACTATATAAATGGCGTTTTTAAATCAAACTAAATCTAAAGTCTGTTGATTCTTGGAAGTTGTATTTAATTCTATAATTTATTCATTCCTAACTTTCTACAATGCTTATTTTTTTTTAAATTAGCAAAAACATTGCATACATCCTATTCTGCTACTTTATATACTGTTTGTATATTATGTTTAATAATTTCATCCTCCTCAGGAGACATCGCCTTACCGAAGCACTGTCGTGCGTGTGAGGAGGTTTGTGTGCTCCCATGAATTTTCAGGCTAAACCGGCGATAGCGTAGCTATTGGTAGGGTTCCCCATGACGGATAGGCTTGAAACGATGGGCCAGACAAAGTATGTCTATTAAGTACTAATCTTGTTTGACATATTATCTCTCTTAGGTCTTACCTAGCATTTAAACCGACTGCTCCTACGCTTATAAATGATTTGATCTCAAGCCTAAGAAAGGATTTGAATTAGAAGGTCACTTTGATTAAAGTCGACCTTTTTCTCCAAAATGGGGTGGGTTGTTTGCAAACGCAAGAAAACCCTACCACACTCGAGTACTTCAAAACAAAGCCTATCTTGAAACAGGACTAATAACAGGTATCATTCCTGTTGCACAGGAAAAACGTAAGAATTCCTAGGAAATGATGGCAGTGGTGGAAGTCAGGGTAGCTGGAAAGGGTCAAGTTTTGCAGGGATAAAGATGTAAATATCATCAATTTTTAATATTTATCAATTTGATTCACAGAAAGCATTATCTTCCTGATAATGCGATATAGAAGCAAGAAGTAATATGTTTACCACCAATATGATGAGTTAATAAATAATGTGATTTGTTTATTTTAACTTATATATATAAGCTTATAAAATGTGTGTGTTTTGTAACGAAACTGTTACAATTATTATAAATTGTGCTTATATTTAAAAATAATGTTTGTGTAAGAAAAAACAATTTTTTGTTGTTTATGATTTTTTTTAATATAATTAATTAAAATAAATTAATTAAATATGTTCTGTGGTGTTCTGAATCGTTTGTTAATTGTGTTAAATGTTTTAATGACTTTTCGGTATTTTTAAATTCTCTCGCCACTTGATAGAATTGTCTCCAAGAACAATCGATTTGTTTACTTTTCTTATTTGGAGGTTATCTTCCTTTTTCGTGGTGAGATTCTGGTAGTTATTTCTATTAAATTTAATTATTATGTTAAGTATATTTTAGGAATGAAAAAACTGTGCAATTATGAAATATATAAGAAATTTTATTAACAATTAATTAGCTTTCGACTCTTTATGGATTTGTCAATCGATTCTCATGGTGTTGTTTAATCGTACAATTATTTATATTAGGATTCTTTTAGCAGTTGATGGCGGCTTTTCGTGTATAGTTGGAAGACGGTCTCACCTCGCTGATTCAAAGTTCAAATAAAGATGCTTTCCCTCTGAATTTTCGTCCTTGTGGCTGCAATTCTTTCTTCTTGTGTTGGTGGAGTGTCTCTGGTTCAGTTTTAGTGTTGTATTTGTAAAAATAGTGTAGTATTAAGTCAAATTCACTTTTGTCGGTTAGGCGGATATTCGCACTTTTGTGGTTAAGTATTTTTACTGTTTTAATGGTTTTAAATGTTATAATCACTGGTTTTCTGTTCTGTGTAGTGTCAGTTGAATGTCTGTAGGTGTTTATTTCACTCGGTCTCCGTTTAAAAATATGTTTTTATTGAAACTCTCGTTTGTCAATTTAGGCTTCGAAAACGTTCGCCATTATGGTAGTAGCAACTAGGTTAAGGTTTGCAAATTACTCAAATCAAGTGTATCATTCAACGTTCAATAATCAACTAATTTACTTCCTCCGTCTTTGGCCAAAGTCTTAGCCAAACCAATATTATTCAATACATTGTTCCAACTTTATTTGCATCCTGTGCATGTGATAATGTTACATTATATAACTGATTATATTTTTGTTATTCTTCAAATTTATTAACTAGTAACTACTTAATCTTCTTCTTCAGTTCATTCTGCGTAATTTGATACCAAATAATGTAGTTTTATTAAGTTTTTGATCTAAAATGCTATTTCTTACTTCATTTTGTAAAGATAATTTTATAAAACTCACTTCCTGTCCTTGTCTTTCAAATGAAGCCATATTATAAGTTATATTGATGATTATATTAAATTTCAGATTGTAATAAAAGATTTATCTTCCCTTAATTTCTTGCAATTAGATTAATCGGTTATGTTTTAAAATATAATACAGTAATATATGACTCCCCTCTCTGAATTTTGAGTTTTTACATTTCCATTTTTAACAATAATTCTGGTTATAATTTTACAAAATCTTCCTTCCTTATCTTTCTAATTACATGACATTATTACTGATTTACCTTGTGTAAATTCCTTCAGTTAAATTGTATTTCTATACTTATTTAATCAAATTTGATGCTGTTTAGTTTTTAACATTTGGCCTAGATTTCTAACAGTTTTTACATACAAAGTTTTTTAAATAATACATATTGATTTATACCCTCTCTGACTTTCATTGCGATTGTGACATAAATTAACATTTTCTTATTGTAAACAAAAATAACAATTAGTATGTGGTTCATACTACTAATACATAACATATAAATCAAATTAACATTTGTCTTTGCAAATCAGACATTTTATACTTATTGATTAATAAAAATACATCAGAAATATTATAAATAATGATAGTTAGGTTCTGACATGTTTAAACTTAATTATTTCTAACAACTTATTCTATATAAAAAAACATAATTATTATAATCTTATTCTATATTTCTTATACTAGGTTTGGATATCAGTTTTCATCTGTTTTTTGGTGTTTTGGGGTAATGATACCTTGTCACTTCACTTTTATATTGGCCTGCTCTGTTTCATTTTATTCATTCTAATGAATGTTCTTTTTAAAAAAGAGTGGCAGTTATCTATAAAAACACATGTATCATTGGTCATGATAATACTCTATTTACATTATTCATGCACACAAAATAAATCACTTTAAAGTTGTAGTATTTCATCATCTACTCAGTTTGTGAACATCAATATTGAAACATAAGGTTTATTTTCTATAACACTAAAACTTGCACTGATTCTCTTTTTTATTCCTTGATTTTAATTCTAAATAGGTATATAGTTTTACTAGAATCAAGAAATCTATTTATAGAGTATAATGAAGATTTGTTTTTTGGTTTTATATTATTATCTCACATTGGTTCACTTTCAATTCTTACTCTATACACTTTTTGGTTTACATCTATTGTACATGTGGTTTTTACCTTTGATATATTGTTATACTTTTATTTATTATTATTATGTTTATTTTGGGGTTTGGGTTTTTTTATAAGAGCACTCCTTCTTCTTGTGGATGCTGTCTTGTTCTTGTTTCTTCATTGGTCTCTTCTGTTCTTCTTGTTTCTTATAACATTTTTTCCTTCATCTTCTTGTGGATGTCATCAGATTTTATGTTTCTTCCTCACCTACTCTTCTTGTTTCTTACAACATATTTTCTTTTCTTGTTGTGGGTTTAGTCATTTTCTGGGTTTCTTCCTTACCTACTCCTATCCTACCTGGGTATTACCTTTTTTTCTCATATTTAGTTTCTAACTCTGTTTTGATGATTCATCACTCCTTGTAACATTTAATTTACATGAACTTTTATTTTAATCAATGATTGTATTCCACGGTGGTTCTTAATTAATTCTTTATATTATTTTGCTTTCTCGGATTTAACAATGTTATTATTTTATTTCCATGATCATTTTTACCATTCATTTTTATGGGCTTATCTGTCATGCTACAGTGTGTGTGTGTGTGTGTGTGTGTGCGTGCGCGCGCGCATACGTGGGTGCGTGTTTCATGAAAGTCCCACATACATACTTTTAACGATTATCAAAACCTTCAATTGGTATTCCGCCAGCTTCCTATAAACATTTGGTTACGCGTTTTGAGTGTTAAACCATATTTATGTTATAGTGTAACAGTTACTCATTCTAATGTCGCTTTTGTGTAGACTAGCTTTATTATTTATTAGCCGTTACACTTTCTATCTTCTGTGGCTTTCCCAAATCCCAGTACTCCCTGAAACATTAATAACAATACCACCAATCTTATACAACTTAAGGTTTTTAATAAATAATGCGGTAAATGTGTAATTTTTTGTATTTAAATAATATTTTATATTAGATATAATTGTAAAATATAATATAATTATTACATTTAATTAAATAATTAAGTTTACATGTATTTATGTTTTTACTAACATATATATTGCGATTAACTAGTATGTAATTATTTCAATAATAAAATAAATATTTGCATGTTGTAAAATTATTTTCGTTGTTTTTAATATAATAATTCTGCCTGCACATATTGTCCATCCAGTTACTTTATGTAACTAATACCTGGCACATTTCCAATGTATATATAAATGATGTTTCCTTAAATGTTTTGCGTACAATAATTTACGACACTCACCATCTCATCCCAGTTCTCACAACTGTAAAAATGATTTTATTAATAATTGTTAGGTAATTTAAATCTAAAATTAACAATTCAAAAAACGAATAAAACCAAATAACTTATTCGTCAAGTAGCTACAAACAATGAATGCATAATTTAAAACAGCTAGTCAGTATCACACAACAATACTAGGCAATAAAAAATTTACAAATTTTATCAAATACTGTTGTTCCGAAGATGAATGGCAACTAACAGTCGTTGCGAATCGAAATAAACAATGAAAAGTCGATAAATACTTAAAAAAGTGACTATTCTGTCATCTTGACACTTGCTGACCAGCAAATAAAGGACACCACAAAACCATTCAGAAACAAAAAGGATAGGGTATCATATTAAACAAATAATAACCGACATATATTATATGGTACATGAGACAATTGAAAAAAATTGTATCAGACAAAAGAATAATTTGAAATTAAAATTTACACAGAAAACTAAATTATTACCCAATAAATACGAGATGTTAATACACGCACGCGCATACACGCACACACCACACAAGCAAACACAGATACATGTATATCACAAAACACATTCATAACGTATTTCAATAAACAGGAGGAAATATTGCGAAATAAAATATGTATTTGAAAAGATTAAAATCTCGGTTTATTTAAAAGAAAATTAGAAAATATATGTTCTCATAAGTTATGCATGTTAATCATAATAGACAGTAACTTGTCATAATTAATAACTTACGCTTATAATTATAAACATCGTATTGATATAAATAAAATTTATTTTATTTTGTGATCTTCAAAAATATCCAATAGTAAAGTCCTTATGGGGCATTCAGGTGGTCGAATGAAATGAAAGCGATCTACACTAAAGTAGACAAACGGGGTTAAGGATAATGTGAGGAAACTTGATGGGAAACGTTACCAAAGACGACCTTGTGCCGGGGTTTGAATATTCCCAGGGTGATTTTAAACGTGGAAGGCCGCCAAAGCGCGTAGCGGTTGGGTAGCACAGCTAAATTGATTAGTAAGGCCGTGTCTGCGCCACGGTGACGCAATCTAGTAAGCCAGTCAACCTTGTCAGCTGATTGCGGGACGCAGCTGTTAGAAAACAGCCTGCAATAGGTTATGTTCAGCAATCCGCAACAGGTTGAGTTTATGTACCATTGTGGGTTCGCAGAATGCGAGGTTCTTTCTCATTTCGTCTCCAACCTTCCAAAAGGGTGTTGCTGGTCTGACGGCCCAGGGGAAGTACCTAGTTGATATATACCTAGTTGACGTCTTAATATGACTTCGTAGTTAATGTAAATCAAACTAGAATTCAATGGTTTGAAGGCTGTATCTAAAATAGCACTAATAAAAATTGTTACTGGTTACACGAGTATTTTATTGTAAGTCCTGTCACTCTGGGCTAAAGCACACTTTTCACTTCCGCTAGGCCAAATGGTCTAGTTTTTATCGAAGAACTCAAATACAAATTTTTAATTGATCAGTATTAGTGCTTTGCGTGCTAGTGAAAGATTTTCCACCTAGGGGCAGCAATAACGATCGCGTTATTGCTAATCAGACGCGAGAACACTTCAAGAGTCGGGAGTGTTTAAGCCCATTAAACCAGATCTATTTAATCACCAAAATTACAAAAACCATTGAGATAATTTTATAAACAAAGCAGTTTGATAACCGCAACGCGTGTGTGTGTGTGAAAGGTAGAAGTGAACGACGATGAGGTCAACGGGCAACGAATCGTCTACAGCAGCTGATCGCCGGATATTGACGGTGGTTGTGGAATTCAACATACGTATAAGTAACAATCTATTGTAAAAATAAGAACCTAATAAACTCTTTAGTGAACCAGCATGACTTCAGCAAAATTGGTTTTTGACGGGAATCGTCTTCTTGTGGACTTGATGTTCGTATCACCTGAGACTCAGCTCTAAGAACCGCAGAACTATTCCTCGACATTAGAAGAGCAACTGCAAAAAATGAATGGCTTGATAAGAGGACGGCTGAAGATAGCCAGTGATCAAATGAAAACTCGGTATGACATTCGCAACAACAGTGTGGGTTTCGAAGAAGGTGATCAGATTTGCTTGTACAGCCGAAAACACCATCATGGTCACTCACCTAAACTGAAAACTAACTGGGAAGGGCCTTACACTGTGATAAAAGCATCAACAAACCATTTTGTGTGTGGGATTTAACTGGAAGGACAGTTAAAATTCAAGGTTGTCTACCTAGATCGCCTGGCCAAGTGTTACTGCAGAACGGTTTGCCAGTTAGGGACGAACAGGTTTAAGAAGAAAGCAGTGTTACTACAATAACGGAACGCTCTCGAATAGTCGAGATTGTCCTTGTACTCGATTATCGGCTAGCCGAGCAGGTCCAGCGTCTCTGTAAGCGTCGTGAAGTCCTTAAGGCAATGAAGCATTATAAGTGCACTGTAAGTGTAATGATTATAAGATACCAACTAGTCTGTATAAATGAAATATATAAGGCAGACATCAACTCTAAGGTACATGTACTCGAAACAGGAGATATAGTAAGATTTATTTAGTCCAAATGGATTGGCTTTTAAGTGCATGTAGAGATAATTGGTCGAGACAAGAACCTAAACAGAATCCTTTATTGTAATGTGAGAGGATTGAAGTGAGTAGAAACACAAAGTCTGCAAGTACTGTAGGACAATGGCTGACAGAGATGAAAGCTAGTTTGGAAAAATGAGATTCAGGAAAAACTGTGTGGCAGGAAAAGAATTGTGTGGAGGTGATCAGTGGAAGAAGTCAATCTCGAAATAGGGTTAAAGCGCTTCGGAATTAATTATTTTTAATTTTTTTTGCGGTTCTACATATTGACGTTTTTTTGTATGCATGAGGTTAGAACAAATATATTAAATAAAAGCTATTTAAACATATTTTTTAGTGTCAGGTGTTCAAGTTAATTCCACAACATTAAAGGGTACCCTGTACTTAAAATCAATATATCTCGGTGAATATGACAGTCAGTGACATTATACACGGTTCGCTTGGATAAATATGTTTAAATATCATGCATTTGATGAATAGGAGTTCGTTCTGTCGTATCACACTAATAATGTCAGTTGACAGGATTTTAGGACGAAGATAGTAACTGTTCCGGAAGAATAGACGACAAGAGGAGAAAGACAAATAACTCTGCTCTAGAGAAAGCCAGTGTTGCTGAATAAGATCAAATGCGGATATTCTGCCACAGTATTAACGAGAGAGACGACAGACCGTTTTCAAAGGACTTGTTGTTGGCAAGAAAGTTTGAAATGGAACCTGTATAATGGATCAGACCAAGTAATTATTAGTATTTTGTAAACATTTTTTTTAATTATTACTAACTACCGAGATTTATAAGTCATAATCAAAATTAAAAATTTACATTATTATTGGAATTATTTAAATTAAATATAAATTTTTGCTCCTGTTTCCGAGGTTTGGTACAACGGATGTGTCATCTCTCTCTTTATTCTAATACTTACTTGAACATCGGTTTGTACAAAAAAGAGAACCTACAATATTTAGTTTCAATTAGAAATTTAATAAGAGTCTTATACAATTAGATGAACATGTTGAGAAGCTGCTAGAAATTAAGATACCGTTCACAGCAAGGAAGTATAAAGAGGAAGAAAGAGGCAGCTTAGGAACAGACTGAAAGATGGAAATTGTAGCAGGTTTGGGGCTGAATTTACGAAGCGTAAATGATATACAAACAGCATACACATATACAAAAATATGCAAAAAAATGTATACGAATACGTGTGCATAACGTTTTCTGACGAATACAGAAACATAACTTTAATAATGTAAAGGAGGTAGCCTGTAGTCTAAGTAAAGGAGGAAACCTGTAGTCTAAGTAAAGGAGGTAGCCTGTGGTCTAAGTAAAGGAGGGAACCTGTAGTCTAAGTAAAGGAGGCACAAATTATTGTGCTCTTCTCCAGCAACCACACAGTTAATCTTTTTCAAAATTCGGAAATTTATTTTTTGGTCGTTTTCGATTTAATTATGTTTTTTTTTTGTAATTACAGAAATCGGCTATTTAAAATGCACGCAAATAAAACGCACAACAAATTTCTGTTGGAATCCGCGCTATGCCAAAAACGTATACTCTCGCAGATTCTTTTTTGATCTACATTGGTTTGTTCCGCACCTGTATATTAGATTTATATTAAACCCTTTGCTGAGATACATTTTACCACCACACTTCAAACATTCATTTCTGTTGCGTGTAATGTTCCATTCTGAGGCACATTTCCTTATTCTGTTGTCCCTCACGTAATTTATAAAAGACTTAACACTTTTAAAATACAAATAAGCTCCTCGCGATTCTTATAATATCCCACGTGTTGCATCATTTATGAGCAAAAATAGTAATGCTGATTGTAGGAGTGGAGGAGAAGTGGAAACGCCTTTTACTGCACCAACTTGGCCCGTCTTCAATTTATGTAAACATAGACACCCAGGATAATAGTTACACTTTCTCAGTGGTCGCGAAAGTAACCTTCTCTCCATAAAATGTACAAGTACGTAAGGGGATGGCCCATCCAGTACCGAAACCCTTCTATCTTATGTCTATAGTTATGTATAATCCATATGTTAAGACACACAGGTGACTCAGAGATAGGTCTACGTTAAGTGATTAACATTCGCCGAACTCTGTATGCTGCAGTGACATGAACATCCGTACACACAACATCAAGAGCCACTGGTCAAAAATGAAAAAAGACATGAGACGACGGGTAGGAAGGATGCCGGTGAGTTCCTTTGAAAGGTGTTGCAGTCTGTGTAACATGTTACATGAACAAAATGTAATTTCTCTTATCACAAAATGAAATAATTATTTTAGTGCTAAATTAGGCCATAAATGAATAATAATCATCATTCATCATTTATTATTATTATTATATAACGGTAATATTATCATTAATATTTTACATATTATTGCGCTGTTATCATTGTATAATAATAAAATTAATGTTTTTGAATCAAATAAAGTTACATGCAACAGACTAAAATGCCACTCAATCCGCTGGATGGGGCCGCCTCAGAAACTCTGCTGTAAAACCCTCTTAACAATAGATGCACCTTTTTAGTGGCCATTAAAATAACTTTTCTTGAAGGGAAAGGTACAAACAACTAAGTGGACGCTGACGGCCCCGTCCAGTACCGACAACCCCTCTATACGCCTCTATACAGATATATACTGTAGTATGATAGGCTTGCCTCTACACAAGCAAATTTGTATAAAAAGTTAAAACCTATTGTGGATGCTTTAGGCATACTTTGGATTAAGTAGCGATAAACGTAATTTCTCGCTTGTACTTTATAATGTATCTATCTAATACCATTCTATTGAACGAACACATAGGTTATCATCATAAAACACACCACCCATCATACTACGTTAAACCTAAAGAGTAACAAGATGGAACTCACTTTTAAATACTGCTTACGCAGCCACAAGTTCAGCAAAGCAACACTAACTTAGTAACTTTGCCAATATTTTATTCTGTAACTGAATATCCTAGCTTGTGGATGGGGAGATAATTTCGTTTTTTATATGTGAGGACAAACTTCATAACCTAAATAATTTTTCAATATGTATTATTTTTTAAGTACGTGATAATATAAAAATTTATATTTGACACTAAAGATAAATAGAGAGGTAAATACTTCTTAAGCAGTTCTACGATTTAGGTCTGTTGCATATTCATTCATTGCATTTAAACTCTGTCTTCCAATCTCTTCATGGATTTTCCATAATGTTTACTTACCACTGATTTATATATGAGTCTTGCGAGTTCAATTATCACTGTTATTTCCATTCTTAGTTTTCTACCGTCGCAGTCTGACAATTAGAGGTGGGCTAAACTTTATTTTAAAATACTAGGTATGAAAATACCGTTCCAAAAAAATAACAGGTACAAATACCTGTTATTATATACTATATGTACATAACCTATATTATCCTTTGTAAGTAAATTGTTTTGAGTTTCCTGCAGGTCTCCTATAAACACTGCAAGTAGGTTTATTTTCACCTAGATAAACCTAATAATATATTAATAAACCTACTTGCAGTGTATTTATTTGAAGATATTATATAACCTATACTCTGTAATTTGTTATAAGAAATAAATTGAAACTAATAACAGTGTTACTTTACACTGTGACTTTATTAAACTATTACTATTTAAAAGAAAATAAGAAACAAGAGAATTTATAGGCCTATCTCCCTTTGGGAATACCAATTTAAGTTTTCACTAGGAGTAAAACAACATTGGTTAGACTTTAGACAAATCAGTTGCGAAACTCGGGGCAATGAAATAATTTAGAGTACACGTAATACCACAACAAATAATGTGATAAAAACATCAGAAACATATAATAAAAATATAACAGTAAGCCGCAAGAGTGAATGAGAATAAACAAAATTTTACAAATAAAAATAATAAAATAAATATAAATAAATAAATAAATAAAAACTTATAAATAATAAGCAACAACAAAAGTAAATTAAATGCATTACGTACGCTACCTGGATAATCTTCAGATTCATTCCCTAATGTACACCGAATATACAAGTTATGAAATGTCACACCTACATTACAATCTGCTTCACTTAACACATTATAAATAAAATTAAACACTTGGATTTCGTTGTCCATGACGTGTCCGTTACTTGACTAAATACCACTATTATATTAACGACTCGGAACACAAAGTTTTTTATAAGTAAAAACATAAAGTTTTACCTTACAGCCTGAACCGGTTTTAGTTACAAGTTGGTGACTAGTATAATATACAATTTATTAGCATATAATCTGTATTATATACCTGCATATCACACGAGAATAAATGTAACATCAGGATGAATTTTTTCCTTTATTAAAAACAGCTTCGTCTCCTTGCGCAGAATGAAGCATTCAGGACGAAAAAGTGGCTGCATACTAGTTCCTACTCGAAATGCCCTTGATACTACCTGTTACTAAAATACTAGGTGTTCCTAAAATACTACTGTTCCTCTGATACGCTTAGTATTTTGTGTATCGGTGATACCCGTAGTATTTGAAATACTGGTCGTTCCTTGCGTACCAGCGATATTTTTGTACGCCTAGTATTTGGCCTTGGCGTATTCGTTTACGTGATACTTGCGTACTTTGTGTGTGTATGTGTGTGTGTCTGTGTGTGTCTGTGTAGGAGCGTAGGGGGCGTGCCTCGACTCGGAACAGCGAGGGCGGCGTGTCTCGACTCGGAACAGCGTCGCCGCGAATAAGAGGTATTTCAACTTTTCAGTCACTGTTACATCCGTTCCACAAAAATATCGTTCCAAAATACCTGTTACAGGTATATCGGCCCACCTCTGACAATGCTTACAATTTATTCACGGCACATAATATATTATGTAACATGTATTACACGACACACACACACCACATAGGTGTTGAGAAAATAATCAATAACAATAAATTATAATAATTACATAATCACTTGTTGCTACAGTTCAATCACTGAAATGTAAGTTAATAATATTTAATGTTATCTTACTTATTGGAACATTTTCCAGGCATCAAATAGTTTTCCCAATCTCAGCCATCTTGATATGACGAGCCATGGCAGACTATCGTATGGATGTGATGTGAGAATGGGCAGACTATTTGATGCCCGAACCATGTTTTAAGTAAAAAGGAACTAAATCTTAAACGTAAAATAGTATTGAATATTAAATAATAATAATAATAATAAAAGTGATAAAAACATTTTTTATTTGCACAAGGAGAAAATGCATTATGCAACATCATGGGAACTCTCACCATCATGGTACTCTCACAAACAAAGAATCTCCTCTTATCTCTAAGGAGAAAATCCCCCCCCCCCCCATAGCGCGTCGTTTCTTGCCTACTAAGCTTCTACGTCTTGTTGTTCTACTTTGTGAGGCGATTACAAACTTTCTCCAGCCATCAGATTTAATTAACATTACTCGAGGAATGACAAACACTCCTGGGTCCGAAACATTCTACAGGAGCTGGAGATCCTAACTAATCACTTCATTTGTACCATAGCCATCTGGTTATGTTACTTGTGTGTCTTCACCGTCTTCCTGGAGAAGCGATTGCCCCGCTGAGCCACCTGAAAGGCCCTGAAGATTTCTTGCACGGCGCAAATTGTGAAGCTCTCCTGAACCCTGTACTCTTCCTCTCTAATAAAGCTATCGATTTTCAAATCATAGCTGTTATGGCCAATTAACGCTTTGTTCTTGGCAAATTTATATGAATAGGGAAGGTTGCCATCATTAGACAACATAACTGTTTTTAATTTTTTTCATCACATTTTCAACTTAAATTTACCATTAAATATACAGATAGTCTCGCTATTACTTTCTGATTAACCGTGAGTATTTACTTTGTTTTTAGATTTTTTAAATATGGTAGTAGGAACAAAAAACAAAATTTTAACAAACGGTCCATTGATGGCAACTGGTTGCTATGAATGGACCATCGAGTTTCCATCGATGGACCGATTACGAAAGGAAAGAAAAACTCTCTCTACATAGGGCGTATTACGTTTTATTATACGCATCTACTAGTCATGGTAAAACAAAACTAAAACATATAAAGTATGAAAAATTATCTCAAGAAGCCTGAGACTTAATTCGGGTTGTCGCCGCATAAAATTGTAGTAGCCTACCATTTTTTCCCAGCCGATCTCTTCTCTTTGCTGAATCTGTGTTCGATGTTATTTTGTTCAGCGACTTGAAACGCGAGTTCTTGTAAGTCTTTGGCTGTAATTCCAAAAAAAAATCTCCTCTAATTTTAAAATGTGGTCTACTAATTCCTTCTCTACCTCAAGAGGCAGATCTCCTAAACTACCAAAATTTTCTTTCCCTCCACAGCAAAATTGTTTTTGCCTTCTAAATGTCTCTTTAAAATTGCTTTGGGCACTCAATACTCTCGGCAGACTTCATTCAAACTCATGTCTCCGTTACGAAAGGCTGCGATAGCACGTTCCATTGTCTCGGTACTCCATTGTCCATATTTCACTCCTTTTGGCAGTTTTCTGAAAAATGAAAATTAGTATGTTAATTTATAGACAAGCTACTACAATATTTTGTGTATCTAGGCTTTTTTGCAATGACTACTATTTAAAATTAATAAATTTCACTCCAGCTTTTAAATGCAATTAAATGTCTATCTACTCTTCAACCTGAGTGGCATACAACGACCATGTTAACAGTAGGAACCTAACGCCCTTGTGACTAAAAGTGTAAGGCTATAATTTTATTAGTGTCATCATAGTACAGGGAGAATCAATATGTTTGTAATGTTTGTATTGAAATGTTTTTATTTTCAATTTGCTACCAATTGTTGCTATAAACTTATTTTCAAATGACTACAATAGTCGGGCTAGAATATAATGATGTAAATTTTTCAAGGTAGTCTACAGAGTTTAAATGTGTATATGTAGTTGTAGGTTATACTTTAGGCTAATAGTTAGGTCATTTGTAAAAAACAAATAGCACTTACATTGAACACAGTGTATATTTGAGTATTAAACATGTTTTTCTAGACACTAACGCAGCTACCAACTCTCACACAATAATACGCTATTTCCTCGCATCTCCTACATTCTTAGCGTTATAAAATTTAATATTTGCAATTTAACAGGTTGTTAGTTTACTGTAAACCGTAGATTATAGGTTAATAAAATTTACTAACAGGCCTGTCACAAAATATCAGTAAATGGAAAAGTACCAAGCAAACAAGGTTTCTGGGTCCCATGTAAGACGTAAAACTTAAAATGATAAAATTTAGTCTTACTTTTAGTCAAAATATAAAAGAAAAGATACTTAACGTAAAGAGTGTCAAGGAAAATAATAATAATTCAAAAATTTGTTCACGTTTCCATGAATGGACCACCTGATAAACTGGTCCATTCGTGGAAACGCCAAGTGGTCCAATGATGGCAACTCGCCATATTGGATTCCTTAGATAAACACAGCCGAAATTTTTATTTATTTTTTTTTAATTTATTGGAGATCTGTAAGCTGTTCGACTGAGCGAACATTTAACAAATTGGCTGACAACACACACAGGATTATGAAGAGCTGACCATTGACAGCTCTTCTTGTTTTGATAATAGATTAAAGAGGTAACAAAATACAAAACTAAATGATAAAAACATGTAAACAAATGAACAAAAGTCACTATCACTTCCTGCTGGCATGATAGAATAAGTTCAAACATTAAACACTGGGCCCATAAGGCACATATACAGGTTGACATTAACACGTATGAATGACACGAATACAAAAACATACAGAACAGTTATCACAGACAGTACAATACAGAAAATACAGAGAATACATTATGAGTTAAACCTGAATGGTAAGTCTAATAGTTTGTGTCTTTTTAGTCTATAAATATCTTCACTGTTGTCTAACAAGTTAATTGCCAGGTGGTTGGGATGCTGTTCTAGTTTGGAGATGTGAGTCCTGCAGAGGCGCATGATTTCTTCTTTCACGGTTGAAACTTTGAGGTCGCGGTGTATAGAGTTATTTGAGACAAACCAAGGAGCGTCGACTATTGATCTAAGTGTTTTGGACTGAAAGCGCTGGATAATCTCAATATTACTTGTACTTGCAGTACCCCAAAGTTGAATACCATAAGTCCATACCGGTTTAAGCACGACTTTATAGATCAAGAGTTTGTAGACGAGACTTAACCGTGATTGTCTGCCTATAAGCCAATAGATATTTCTGACCTTGTGATTAAGTTGAAGCTTCTTAGATGTTATATGTTTTTTCCATGTTAGTCTCCTGTCCAGATGCATCCCAAGGTACTTAGCACTTTCAGCTTGCGGTACTGGTTGACCGTTAATTGTGACTGGAGGGCAGTTTGCCTTACGTGTGGTGAAGGTAACGTGGACTGACTTCGATGAATTGATTTTTATGGGCCAATTATCAAGCCATAACTGAACGCTGTTTAATGATTCTTGTAGTATAAGAGATGCTATTGAGGGGTCGGAGTGTGTCGCTAGGATCGCTGTGTCACCGGCGTAGGTAGCAACAGTGGTTTCACTTGCTGACGGTAAGTCCGAGGTGAACAGGAGGTAGAGTAGAGGACCCAGGACACTACCCTGCGGAACACCCGACCCCACTGGTAATAGAGGAGAAGTAGCATCGGAGTACTTGACTTGAAACACTCTGCCCACTGAGTAGGAATGTAAGATACGGTAACAATTATGTGGCAGATTTTTCTTTATTTTATATAAGAGTCCAAGATGCCAGACTTTGTCAAATGCCTGGGAAACGTCGAGAAACACACCTGAGCAGAACATCTTCGATTCCAGCGATTTATTGATAACATTTGTTAGTCTGTGTATTTGATCTACCGTAGAGTGCTTTTCTCGAAAACCAAATTGGTGATCCGGAATTAGGTTGTTTTCTACAATTGTTGGCATAAGTCGTTTTACAAACAGCTTTTCAAAGATCTTACCAAGTATCGGTAGAAGGCTTATGGGTCGATAAGAAGAGGGCTCTTGAGGGTTTTTACCAAGTTTTAAGACCATGATAACTTGAGCCGATTTCCAGAGAAGAGGAAAGTATTCGAGTCTGAGTATGGCATTGAAAATGTATGTTATTAGTACAACGCCCTTGTGAGGCAGCTCCTTTAGAACTTTCCCCGATAGCAAATCAATGCCGGGAGCCTTTTTACTTTTCAAATTATACAGGATTATTTCCTTGATTTCCTTAACTTTAAAAGGCTTAATAGGTAGAGTCATTTGGAGCGGGGAGTGTAAGTATCTTTGTACCTCTTCATCGAAAGAGACGTTCTTGCTGGCTTCAGGTTGAAAAACGTTGACCAAATGTTCGGCAAAAACCTGGGATTTCTCTGTAATTGCTGCGCGCCCAGCTACCATCTGGTTTATGTATTGGTGGTATTTGTAATAGTGGCCTTTTTAATCGTTTAGTAGCCTTCCACAGAGAATAATCAGTACTTTCATTTGGTGACAGATTTTCTAGATAATCCTGAATCCCTTCATTCTTTAGATTTTCCAACAATCGTTTAAGTTGTCTGGCCGCGGAATTCCACTTTCTTTTATCATCCGGATGATGAGTATGCTGCCAAATTCGTCGCAATTTACGCTTCTCAGCTAATTCCTTCCGGACAACCAGAGGAAGGTTCAAGTGCTTATTCTTCGCTGTATTGCAAGGTGTAGCTTCCCAGGCTGATTTTTGAAAAGTACTGGTGAGAGAATTTACAGCCGCATCCAATTCAGCAGGCGTGTGGAGTGGAAGTTCTAGCGAGATATTATAATTTACAAGCTCTCTAAAGTAATCCCAGTCAGTAAGACGATTTGTGAGTGTTGGTAGACTTTCAGACTCAATTATAGTATTGCTAATAGTGGCAATAATTGGAGTGTGGTCAGAGGACAAATCAAGGCAAGATTCAACTTTGTAGTATTTATGAGACAAGCCTCGTATTAAGAAGAAATCAATTAGGTCAGGTATTTTATTTGTCTCAGAAGGCCAATAGGTTAGTTGACCAGTGGACAGAAAGGACAGGGATTCTTGTCTAATGACGTTATATAAAATTCTACCTCTTGGATTAGCTAATCTCGAACCCCATTGCGGGTGTTTTGCGTTAAAGTCACCTCCCACCAAAAAACGTGCACCAAGAGTTCCAAGAAAAGAGCTGAAGTCAGTTTAATTGATTCTGTGTTTTGGGGGACAGTAGACTGCAGAAACAATTAGAGGGCCTCTTTGATCTTCAATTAAAACGTTGGTCGCCTGTAGGTGAGCAGTTTTGACGTTAGAGAAGAGATAATGTTTTATATTGTTTCGGATTAACAGAGCGGTTCCGCCACGAGCTGTCCCGTCCGGATGTTGGGTATCATAAATGACGAAATGACGATTCAAATTGGAACAACCAATGTAAAATTTAGAACTTTAAAAACTGCTTTTAATGTCAACAAATTGTGAAATTGTTCAGTAATATATAGTTCGTGATAACTGATACTAAAAAAGACTAATATTTATAGCACAGAGTACAGAAATCTTACCTGAATGTTTACCTCGCAGCGACGCAACTCCAACTCGTTTACAGCAGTACACACAGCTGGCGTGAAGGAAAGAAAGATTCTACAACTACTACCGCGCATGCGCATGCTTCGGTAGAGGAAATACGTTGGAGGTCCATCCATGGAACCGGTCCATTGATGGCAACCCTCTCCTATTTCTATTCTTAACATAACATTTGTACTTATATAATTACTTTTTACTTACTCCGTTGGTTGAAGGTATCTATTTGTCCATAATACAATTTTATACCTAATATCCTAGTGGACTGTTTACAGTGTGATGGCATGTCACAGAATTTTAGCACAAAAAAGAAGTTTATTGTACTAAAACTAACGTGTAATGAAATCGATCAATTACGATAAGTGATTAATTGGTAGTATAGACAATAAAAAACTGTTTGTCAAACTAGGAAAAGCAGATAGAACAAAACAGTCAAATATAGGTGTGTACGTTAGGATTTATAGGCGAAAACTAAAGAGCACACGGCTGGAAACAAGAGGAAGGAAGCAATTCACCGGAAACATATATTTTGCGGATTCTATTGTGGTGCCATCTGTAACAGAAGCAAATATGCCGCCATCTGTTAGTGCATTATTAGGATTATGTTTAATTGTTACACATTTAATTAAACATACATAAATTTATAACTAATCGTTGCAGAGTTTGTTAAAAAGTGTAGACGAAATCATTGAACTACGGTTTACTTAACCTAAAAGTTTCAAAATATGTAATATTTATGATAACTCAGGGCATTGTTGAAACTGCTAGTTATCTGTCAGATTTGATAAAGCCGAGTTGATAAAACTAAGAAACGTATTTAGTATACCTAAAGTTTTCTGTATGCACACAAAGGAGAATGAGAAACACGCACTAACAAGAAAAGTGAAAAGACACGTACTTCCTTATTAAAGACCCATTTAAAGTTTTCTTCCTAAAATGGTCCACGCAAATGAAGTCTAAACAACAGGTTTATAAAAATCAAAACTTTGTTACTCACAAGGCCGTAAGGAGAAACATTTATTCTGTGTAACAAACTACAAAGGAAATTTACACGAAACTTTCAGAATGAACTTTATATGACAGGGAAACTAGTGTTTTGGCAAAAAGTTTGCTTTGCCGGGACAATTTCATGTTCTTGTTAAAATGCTAAGAAAATTTTATTCAAAAACCTTTTGGTATAGAAAACACGGTTTTGTTATGTAGATTAGCAAACTTTTGTTGAAACTTTCTGGCTTGTTACTTTCTTGAAACTGCTGTCACCTTAAATGCAAATTCTATGAAACAAAAATTTCCCCAATCAATCTTTTTTTAATTTTTATTTACATACTATACGCACAGTCCTGTGCAGATACATGCGAGCACATAGACCTACAGTAACAAAATTTACGTAAATGCAGTAAATTATGTATCATATTTTTATATTGTAATAAAGGACCGCCTTCCTAGATTAATATATATGTATATATAAAACATCTATTCTACGTGACTGTTTGTCATCTCGTCTATAGAGATATTCTGTCCACCTTCATTTTTCTATTTGTAATTTTGGTAATGGTAGGCCTATTAGTTTTTCGTGTTGTAGTCCCTATATACATTGTTCAACGCAGTGTCCAGTTTCTCTGTCATTATCGTGTTTGCTATATTAACCTAAGTCTTTGTAAAAGCTAGAAGGCACGTTATTATAAATTGATTTTCTATGTAAAATAAGGATTCAGAAGATATCTTAGATTATTAGATTAGATTTTCTACATGTGGTTGCGGTGACCCTATGATAGTACAAAACTATCTGCTAGTAAAACGACACCGAATGCCATTAAAAACTAAGTAGGCCACATCTGTACAGTAGCGCGATAATTTTACTTTATAGGTTGGCTAATCTGCGCTTTAATTTTTACGGTAATCTGATCATTCATGTCGGTACTCTGCACAGTACGTCTCAGACGCTAGTAAGCGGCGGTCGGCACGCGCCCGCAGCCTCACTGTCATATTTTTTCTTGTCGCAACAATCAATGTAGGCCTTAGGCCAACACTTCACTTATGGCCCATTAGGACCGTTTATTGATTTAATTTAAATTTGATACGAATTGTATACACATTATGCTTATTAGCCGACCTATCACTCAAAACAACTTCTAACTGCTTAACAATTTCTAATGTACTGGTGAACATTAAATAAATGAATTAAGTACAGTCCACTCGCTTCATCATTTCTGCATCCTGGCGAATCAACTATAAGTAGAACATTTCACACTCAACATTCTTCAACAAAACATTTTCCGATCCACTCGGACCGGACATTTAACAGTTTTTGGTCCTCACGGTACGGATCACTCTTCTTACTTAACATTTTTTGGTCCTCCGGGCCGGATCATTAACATTTTTTGGTCGCTCCGGACCTAGATTTCCGATGTATTATTCATAATTATTATTTTTCTACCACTATTTCTGGCCATCACGGGCGAATCAGCATATCCGCTGATACGACCGTGGCGTGATTCCATCGGCATTTCGCTCGTCGCCTTTGAGCCTCCTGACAACATCATCGCAAGAGCCTGCTAGCTTCAGTGCTTCAAACAAGGCTGTCATCTCTCCGAGCTGTGTTTGCCATCTTCTCCACGGCGTCGACGATTCAGGACATCGCCTACAACGTATCACCTCAATAACATCATATCAAGGTGCGTACAATGGCTGAAGAAGGCCTCAAAGTGTTAACCAGAAAGAGAGGCGGCTTAAAGTCCGCAATAGTGCGCATACAATCAGCTGTAAATAACTTTGATATAAATTCCAATACAAAACATTTTTAAACAGTAAGGCTTGAAAGTCTGAAAAGCTTGGCATCGAAGTACGACGAGGTACAATCTGAAATCGAACTTATTTGTAAAGACATAAGCGCGGCTCAAGAAGACCGAGTTGAGGTCGAAGAAATGCTATACTCGACTGAAGCAAATATTTTGCAATTGATTGATACATTTAATTTTCAGACTGTACCTCCCGTATTATCGACCCACATGCAATTAAAACCAATTAGTTTGCCCTGCTTCACAGGCAATATATTGGAATGGCAGCATTTTCATTCAATTTTTACGGACTTGGTGCATACAAGATCCGATTTAACGCCAGTGCAGAAGTTACATTAATTACATTCTTCTTTAAAAAATGAACCTTTAGATTTTATTAAGTCACTACCTATTTGTAAGGAAAATTACTCAATAGCGTTGAGTTTGCTGTCCGCAAGGTATGACAACAAGTTCATACTAGCAAAATACTATGTTCAAAATTTACTTCAAGTCAAGTCGACAATTAAGGACTTTGTCCAAAGTTTGGCAGAATTCACAAACACAATAACGTCTTCCGTTAATTCACTGGAGGCAATGCAACTGTCAGTGAATTCATTTGAATTTATTATTATACAATTATTATCAACTAAACTCGATCCTACTACTTTTAAACTATGGAAGGAGTCAATAGACCCTGATAATTTTCCTAACTTTCAAGATTTCACTCATTTTTTAAACTCACGTAGACAGCTGTTAGAAAATACACTGCCTATCAAAGCCGGACAGCAACTCTACAAGCCGAGTTTAAGACTCAACAATAAATATGATAAATATAAATCAAGAAACGCTGCTGGCAGTACTACATTTAAGAGTTATCACTCAGTGTCAAGCAATTATTCATGTTTGTGTTGTAAATCTAATCACCCGCTTTACATATGTGATAAATTTCGTGCATTAAGCACGGCTGAGCGGGGACAATTTGTATCAAGTCACAAATGTTGTACCAATTGTCTTAGATCAGATCATTTTGTATCTAATTGTAAGAATAAGCAGGTATGTAAGATCTGTTCAAAACGACACCACACATTGTTGCACGCGAACAATGTGCCGAACTCAATCTCTCCCAGTAGTAATCTCACTTAAATTACAATCCACGAACAATGTTCTTTTATCAACAGCAATTGCATTTGTCATTGACCAGGCTGGCAACAGACAAAGAGCAAGAGTTCTTTTAGACGCCGGGTCACAAATATATTTTTGCACCAAATCATTTGCAAGGAAATTACGGCTTAATTTGACTACCTCCAACATACCAATTACGGGTATAAATAATACAGCGTGTTACGCCACTAATCTCGCGTCTATACGCATTATTTCTCGTTATCAGAGATTTAGCTTCGAGGCAAAATGTGCTATCTTATCTGCATTAACCCACAATCTGCCGGCACAATCGTTTGACATAAATCAATTCCACATCCAGGACAACATTTTTCTGGCTGACCCAAATTTCAATATATCGTCGGAAATCGACATACTCTTAGGGGTGCAATTTTACCTGGATTTAATTTTAGCTAATAAATACGTACGCGGCCCTCATTTTCCCATCATTCAGGAAACAAGGCTAGGCTACATTTTGGCTGGCAATCTGCCCAAACACTGCCGCAACAAGGGTCCTACTGTTTCGTTCCTAGCTAGGAACAACGACAGTCAAATTCTGCAGTCTCTCGAAAGGTTTTGGGAAGCAGAAACTATCCCTGACAACACACCTGATAACGAGTCAGCCTGTGAAGAGCATTTCGTGCGCTCTACTCATCGCAACCATGAGGGTAGGTTCGTGGTTTCACTGCCATTTAAGCCCAATCATATCCAGCTGGGGGAATCTTACACCAATGCTGAAGCAAGATTTTTGAATTTAGAGCGTCGATTCAGGCGTGATGCTAAGCTCGCGCGCGATTACGCAGACTTTATTAACGAATATAAGGATCTTGGACACATGACGCTTATCGATAATTGCGCTATCGATTCAGGAGTGTCAAATACTTACTATCTGCCTCACCATGCCGTATTTAAACAGTCTAGCTTGACCACAAAACTGCGCGTCGTTTTTGATGGTTCGTCCAAAATTACCAATGGCCTTTCTCTCAATGCCGACATTTGGTAAGCTCAATGCCGTCTTTGGTAGGCCCGAATGTTCAACAAGACCTTTTTTCTATTCTTTTACGTTTCCGCATGCATAAATATGTTCTCATCGCCGACATCGAGAAGATGTATCGACAAATTCGCGTAGCTGAAGGGGATTGTCACTATCAACGTATTCTGTGGCGTGATTCTCCTCTCGAACCATTTAAACACTTTGCATTGCGAACGGTAACCTACGGCACGGCTAGTGCTTCGTTTTTGGCCACTCGCTGTCTTATTCAAATTGGTAGGGACCATCAAGCTTCATTTCCTGATGCGGCGTTAGCTATAACGAATGATTTCTATGTCGACGATCTGCTTACCGGTTCTGACACCATCTCTGATCTGACCAAGTTGAAATCTGATTTAGGTGCGTTATTGAGTCAATACGGTCTCACGTTGCATAAATGGGCATCTAATGAACCCAGAGTGGTCGCAAATCATGACAATTTATCACGCCCCTTAAACAAACAGGACAATGTGCGTACCCTGGGCATTCTCTGGAATAACACTGCCGATTCATTTCTGTTTGACATTAAATCATTCCCCGTTGAATCAAACATCTCCAAGAGGAGAATTCTTTCGATTATTGCAGGCATATACGATCCTCTTGGACTGATCGGTCCCGTTGTCTTTTTGTACAAACAGTTTATGCAGCAACTCTGGCTTTGCAAGCTTGGTTGGGATGAACCGATCTCCGGCCAATCACGTTTGGATTGGCATTCTTTGTGCGACAAATTGGGTCTGATTACCAAAATTGTGGTCCCACGTTCTATTCGTTGTAAGCTTGAGGCACGTACAGTTGAATTACATGGCTTTTCGGATGCCTCTGAAAGGGGGTTTGGGTGTTGTATTTATATCAGAGTCATTTATCAAGATTCATCGGCCTCTTGTCATCTGCTGTGTTCTAAATCTCGCGTAGTTCCCTTACGACACGTATCATTACCTCGCATCGAATTCTGCGCTTGCTTGTTGTTATCGCGACTCGTATTTAAGGTCGTTCCTGTGCTTTATTCGTTCATTAATAGTGTTCATTTGTATTCTGACTCTATGGTGTCTCTTTACTGGATTCATGCCCAGTCAACGAGGTGGAAAACATACGTCGCTAATCGTGTTGCTGAAATTCAGCGTCTTACGGAAACCTATACTTGGCAGCACATCAATTCTAGACACAATCCTGCTGATATTATCTCCAGGGGATGTCTCCCTGACGTTTTGCGCGATTGTTCGCTTTGGTGGCATGGTCCCACTTGTTTGTCTCAATCTTCAGAGTCCAATCCTTTTCCACCCTTTTTACCTTCTAATCCGTCGTCTTCTGAAGTCACTGCGGAAGAGAAACAAACCCATAAACTTTCTCTAATGTCTACCCTGGCTATCGACCTTTCTAAGGACGTTTCCTCGTTGCATCGTCTAACGCGCGTATACGCTTACTTTTTTCGGTTCATCAAAAATATTAGACTCTCCAGTGCTGAGAAATTTACGGGCGATCTTACCCCTGTCGAAATTCATCATGCTCTCAATTTATTTATAAAACAATCTCAGTCGATCCACTTCGCAGCCGAAATTAATTGTCTTCGTAACGGATCTTCTGTTTCCATTAGGAGTAAGTTGGCTTCTCTCGACCCGTTTCTTGATGATTCTGGAGTGATACGCGTAGGCGGCCGATTACAGCAGTCGCAATTACCTTACGACGCCAAACATCCTATTTTCTTACATCCATCGACGCATATTACTCGCCTCATCATTGAACGCGAACACATTCGTCTACTTCACGCTGGTGCTCAACTCGTGCATCACTCACTTCGTCAACGTTTGTGGATTGTTAATGCCAGGATAGTCATTCGCTCCATCATTCGTAAATGTGTCAAGTGTCTCAGGTTCAGTGCCAAACAGCAGGTTCAGAGGCTTGGTATTTTACCATCTCCTAGAGTCACTCCATCAAGGCCGTTTCTATTCTGCACGGTTGATTATGGTGGTCCCTTCATGATTCGTCATGGCGGGCAGAAATCCATAACTCTCTCTAAGGCATACGTGTCTTTGTTTATTTGCTTAGCAACCAGGGCCATTCACTTGGAATTGGTTTCCGACCTTAGAGCCTTAGTGCGTTTATAGCTGCCTTACGTCGTTTTTTGGCCCGCAGGGGCATACCTAGTTAGTTATACTCTGATAATGGCACAAACTTTAGGAAGGCCCGCAATATTTTACATGATCTCGCCCATTTATTCCGCCCTAGTCACCTCATTTCGGTGGCCTTTGGGAGAGCGGCATAAAGAGTTTGAAGTTTCATCTGCGCCGCGTGGTAGGCAAGTCTATACTCACCTTCGAGGAGTTTACGACAGTTTTGTCTCAGATAGAGGCATGTCTGAACTCTCGACCTTTATTTGCCATCTCTTCGGATGTAAATGATCCGGGGCCACTTACACCTGGCCATTTTTTGATTTGCGCACCATTAACGGCGATTACGGAACCAGACTTATCTCATATTCCTATCTCTCCTCTTGGGCGTTGGCAACTTCTACAGAAGTTTGTCCAAGGGATTTGGAAGGCGTGGTCTCGCGACTATTTACACCAGTTACAACAGCGTCACAAATGGAAATTCGCTAAGGATAATGTTTTTATTGGGGACCTAGTTTTACTTATTGAGGATAATCTACCTCCATTAGCCTGGAAATTTGGTGTAATTGCCGCCACATTTCCCGGCCCAGATAACTTAATTCGAGTCGTAGACATTCGCACACCTACTGGTGTTTTGAGGAGACCAGTACATAAGTTATGTCTGTTGCCAGCGCGGGACGAGATTTGACAAGATTATTATGATCATTTAGCACAATGCTATTTTACTCAGCCATTGGCTTATTACTTTATTATGACCATTTGGTCAACTTAATTGTGATGTATTATCACAACATCTTCATAACAATTTGCGCCATTGCGTGTTTCTATAATCATCATAGTTTTTTGGTGGTATATTACTATTTTGTATTTGTATGTTAATATTTTGTGTGTAATACTATGTCCTACACATTCACATTTTGATGTATTGGGTATGTGTCATGTTTTCGGTGGTATTATTTTATAAAAATTTGTTACATAATATTCGCATGTTTTGCAGTTACGCAACCATGCATGCATTTTTTACACAGTTGTTAATATGTGTGATTGATTGTTCTATGAATGTCTTTTTCAATTGTTCAACTCATGTATTACATTTGTAATCACAGTGTCGTATTTGTTACTTATGCCATTGCGATTATTCATATTGTGATTAACTAAATTGTTGTTTATTATATTTATTATATAACTTGCGTTTATGTAAAACATATCGTTTTTTGCGTCTACTGTATGTAATCATGCCACGCCTAGGTTTATTTTATATTGTATTGTTATATTGTATTTGTATTTTGTGATTATGCATTGCACAATTATTATTTCTGCTTATATTATGACATACATGTAATCATATATGTGCTTGCATTCAGTCAGCTATCTATAGCTTGTTCTCACACAACAACATATTGTAAGTTCCTGAAACTTCAGGAATAGCATGACTTGGTCAATACATGACGCCATGCTAAATTTACGTTTAAACATGTAATTTGTGGCAATTTTGTTCATGTAAGCAATACTCCGTACAGGTCTACTGGCCTCAATTATTTCACGGTAACCATCTATAACTTGCATAGGGTTACAAGCTATCGGGCCATCATGTGATGAGCTTCCGATCATACATTATTAAACATTGTCTAATTATGTATTTTTCATGTTTCATAACGTTCGATATTGTACACATACAATATATGACGGCAATACTTTGCCAACGCATACATTTTTATTCATGCATGAAATTAGTTGCTCGCCAACCTTGGCTTACCAAACGCTTATCTTTAAAGTTTATCTTTATTCATGCTTATCGCTAAACCATTAACGTACAGCGGTTATCTAATATTACAACTCAAGGTTCAATTCAGCCTTGAAATTAACTTTCATTTTTAAGAACACTGTATGTTATAAACTAAGTTACCAATATGTATAATAATTTACTAAAATGTAGTAAAAAAATCTATTAAGTTTTGACGGGCATCCTTATGTACAGTAGCGCGATAATTTTACTTTATAGGTTGGCTAATCTGCGCTTTAATTTTTACGGTAATCTGATCATTCATGTCGGTACTCTGCACAGTACGTCTCAGACGCTAGTAAGCGGCGGTCGGCACGCGCCCGCAGCCTCACTGTCATATTTTTTCTTGTCGCGACAATCAATGTAGGCCTTAGGCCACCACTTCACTTATGGCCCATTAGGCCCGTTTATTGATTTAATTTAAATTTGATACGAATTGTATCCACATTATGCTTATTAGCCAATCTATCACTCAAAACAACTTCTAACTGCTTAACAATTTCTAATGTACTTGTGAACATTAAATAAATGAATTAACTACAGTCCACTCGCTTCATCATTTCTGCATCCTGGCGAATCAACTATAAGTAGAACATTTCACACTCAACATTCTTCAACAAAACATTTTCCGGTCCACTCGGACCGGACACTTAACAGTTTTTGGTCCTCACGGTACGGATCACTCTTCTTACTTAACAACATCTGTAGCAAAGTAATGTAATACAGAAGAAATTGGAGACTGGATCACGTGAGAAAGGAGACAATGAAACTAGCATATTAACAGAGTGACACAGGAGAACGTGGGAAGTATAACGGGCACGGAGAGCAGGCAGGAGACAGCCAGTAAGTAGTAGGGAAAGATGAAGGCAGAGTTTAATAAAGAGGTAGACCAATGATCAGCTATTTAACAAAATAATAGTAGTAGAAGAAGAAGAGGAGACATGATATTTTATACCAAATGTTGATTTATAACACATTGCTTCTACGTTGTCCTGCTGTGTGATCATATTGCAGATTTGGAACGATTAGTGTTATTGAATTTGCTACATCAAAGGTGTTATTGTCAGCTTGTAGTAGCTAGTAGCTACTGCAAGAAGTATATACTGTCTGGCCACGATTCGATGATCGAGCATTGTGTAAGGTGGGAGAAGCACTACGGTAGGCTAAGTGGGGGTAAATCAAACGGCTAGTACATATATTTCACCCTACCTTGCTTACAAGCGGCCGGGTGGTGGGGGAGACCAGCTTCAATCATCGAGACAGTATTGCCACGACAATTACGGAACGCTTTCGAAGAGTCCAGAGCGTCCTTCCACCCGTTTCTCGGCTAGCCGAACTGGTGTAGCGTCTCAGTCAAGCCCACAGAAGTAGATTCCAGACTGTTGTGGAAAGCACTTGTAAATACGCAAATCATACTCACGCCGCCAAAAGGATAGAAGGCTATTTTGGAACCTCTGCGCGACCTATATAAGCAAAAGACGATGGCTTTGTCAGCCAGTTACAGTGGGCGATTTCTTTAGTGCAGTTCGAGTGATTGTTGAGGATTAGTGGAAAGTGATCATTGTGTTATAAATAGTGCCGAACTTTATTTCTTGTCATTATTATTGCGTGTGGACAAATTTAACTCCAATTATTGTATGAAAGTACCTTGCTGATTTCAAATTGTTATTTGTAACTCGTTAATGTTGGTAATTAGAGATCTCATTGGTGTTTGTATTTTTTTCACTGTACCTTACGACGATCATTGAGACCGTCGTAACAATATACTGTTTAACAACATTTAGTTTCAACAAAATAATTTTTATTGTTTGTAATATTGTTTATCTTTTAATGTCTTTATGTGATTAATTTCAATTAATTGACAGTACAGTATATATCCACTATGGTGATGCTGATGGCGAATCAATTTCTGACCTTCAT
This sequence comes from Magicicada septendecula, assembly GCA_034769895.1. Taxonomy (NCBI): domain Eukaryota; kingdom Metazoa; phylum Arthropoda; class Insecta; order Hemiptera; family Cicadidae; genus Magicicada; species Magicicada septendecula. Next base: position 356,898,113 of record CM068370.1, read on the forward strand.
ATTCGTATTGTTACGACGGTCTACTTGATCGTCGTAGGTACAGTGGAAACAAAATACAAGACACCAATTATGTCACTAATTACCAGCATTAATTTTCACAGTTAAAGAGTTCGTAATTAACAACACAGTCTCTTACAACAAATCAAAAAATTGTTCACACGCAAATAAATTTCAACTAATATTAAACCACAATTGTATTACAATATACCGCCCGATTATAAATCACAGCACTTCACTTTTATCCACTTGAACGCACACAGTAATATCGTTTGTATACTGAAAACTAAGGCCACTGCCGCCTTGTATTTATATATCCGCGCACAGACCAGAAGATTCCAAACTGCGTCTTAGCGCAAGTGTGTACGACGTAATTACTTCCGGCCTTGACACAGTCCGCGCGGCCGCGTGAATTCTGTCACTGTCTAGCAAATGAGTCGAGAAGCACGTTGGTCAAACTTTGTACCCATGTGTACTTTGTAAACTAAATACTATGTTGCGAAGCGTGTAGATGACGTCATGTTTGTTCTTGTTATCGCCAGCCGAGATTCAGACCGGCTGACTACAGGCAAAATTACGTTAGTTCCACTAAAGACTCCGAGCTGATCACTCGTTCTCACTCGCCACAGCAGCTACTTACAGTTCTTTTTTCAGTATTTAATTCTATTAGCATGGACACCATGCGACTATTTATTTAGGCCATCTAGGCTTACGGGTTGTAATGCAAGCACCCGTTTTATTTCTATTCTATTCTCCGGCACTCCTGCCGTGTTAAAATCTGCACGCTTCAGCAATCAATTATGTCAATCTAAATTTTAATAAGAAATCAAATATGTCGCTTTGACTCAATAAACCATCATTTTCTTAAACATTATACAGTCCACTCAATTATTTCATCACAAACCAGCAAACTCCAATAGCGTTCCTAAGAACAAATCAAGAACAACTCAAGAGCTTCTAAGACGCAACATATTTGGTCCTCCGGGCCGGATATTATTTTGGCCTTACGGGCAACATTTTTGGTCCAACGCGACCGCATTTCTTGTTCCACAAGCGACCGCATTTTTGTCCACAGCGACAGCATTTTTGGTCCACAAGCCACCGCAATTTTGCCCGCAGCGACAACATTTGGTCCTCCTGGATCCGGATTTTCGTCCAAAATTTTTGGACCCCACGGGACAACATTAATATTTCATTTAATAGGCCCAAACGGCGTTCGGTTCAAGCCCCAACAGCCCCAACACTTTCAACTTGGATTGCTGACAGTTGCGTGCCTCTATTATTTTCAAAGATTACGTCACAATTAACACTACAAGATTCTACAGAGCAGTAAACCAGAAACGACGGGACACGGCAGGACAGCATTACTTATTCTACATTGAAAAAGTTCCACAGCTTTAAAATTATGGAGAGCTGCAACATCAGGCATCATCTGACCAGTAGAGACAAAGTTGCAACAACTCCTAACAGGATCGAGCAGCGGGATCGAAGCCAGCTTCAGCACGCCTGGATCAACGTCCATGTGATTATGAACTTTATTTTTTATAATCCTTTCATATAATTATGACAATCTGATTAACTTTTTTGGTACACAGTTAATAACATTTAATACAACATTATTAATAAGCTTTACAGAAACAGATATCATTGTTAAGTGGCCATAAACTTATTATCATATCGAATGATTTATATTGTCGATAACATTCAAAACTAGTTTTAAGCAAATTAAGTGCCTATTATAGTCAGTTATATATTAAGGTACATAGATCATTGGCTCCCGCATTATATCAAATTGTAGTAAATTATTCTAAATTGCAACAACTGTTCACCTTCCCTATATCTAGTTTTTGGTTTCAATTTGCATTTTAAAATTCTGGTCATGGCTGATGTGAAGGCCTTGATAAAGAAACGCGGCACAATTAGGGCCTCCATATCTCGCGTGAATACTTTCGCGGATAACTTTGATCCAGACATAAGTGATCATCATGCGTTAAAAATATAGCTCCGCCATTTAATGTAATTGTCCGCTAAATATGACGATATTCAGACTCAAATCGAGGCTGACGATTCAGATTTCGCTCCAGTCAGTGACAGAGTTCAAACTGAGGATGATCTCTGCAATATCGAATGCAAATTACACCATCTATTGAAACAAGTAGAGGAGGTGAACCAAAAACCGTTAATTCAAACCGAAATTACGCCAATTAAACCCCCCCCGATACAATTAGAACCGATTAAATTGCCTTCCTTTTCAGGAAACATTATTGATTGGCGACACTATTACAGTATATTTGTCGAGTTAATTATTACTCTTCATTGAGTGGCGAGGCATTAAATTTAATTAAATCTATTCCAATAACTCATGAAAACTATGCAGTAGCCATTGATGTATTAAAAAACAGATACGACAGTAAATTAATTGTGTCAGCCCATCACATTGGGAATGTCTTGGGCGTCAAGTCCGTACAACCAGATTCCAGGGTGAGCATTTCTACGTTCATTGACGAGATTACGGCAAATACAAATTCCTTAAATTCATTAAATTTACCCGTAAATACATTTAAAATGATTTTAGTTCAACACTTAACGCAGAAACTCGATACTCATACTTGTCGGCTCTGGAAAGAAGGCTTGTCGGACGAACGACTTCCCAATTTTAGTAATTTTATAAAATTTTTAAATAACCGTAGGCAAGTATTGCAAAACTTAGATAGCGTGCTCAGTTCCGTAAACAAGGTAAACGTTAGCGATAAGAGTCCATATCGCAAAGCAATTAAACCGATTAATGTCAATAGGACTACATTCCATGCTCGTATCGGCAATAACATATGTCAGCTGTGCAAAGCGAAACACCGTCTTATTGAGTGTCCGCAATTTGTAGCGATCACCCCTCTCGAGAGAAAAAATATCCTAATTAAAAATAAACTTTTCCTAAACTGCATACGCACAGGCCACGACTTTGCACACTGTCCCTCCAAATTCTCTTGCAGAACGTGCGCTAAACGCCATCAGACAATGATCCATATACATAGCAATAACGCTTCGTCAAGTAACAATCAGTGTTCGTTAAAATTACAAACAAACATCGATATTATTGTCCACCGCAGTCTGCATGACAGCTGACCAGGTAAGATGCACCCAGTTAGGATTTTGTTGGACTCAGGATCGCAAGCTAATTTCTGCACCATGAGTTCGCTCGCCGCATGGGTTTAAAACTGATTAAATCTCAATTACCCATCACGGGTATAAACAATTCCTTATCTCAAGCTGATTTCAGTACCAGAGTAAAATTGCATTCACGTTATAAAAATTTTAATTTGAACATACATTGCTCTGTGCTTCCCAGTATAAATAATAATAATCTCCCTGCTGAATGATTTGACCTCTCCTCTCTAACCTTACCAAAGGGCATATTTTTAGCTGACCCGCAGCTGACCTTTTCGTCGCAAGTCGATATATTGCTCGGTGCTCAATATTACTTGCAATTAATTGAACCTGTCAAATTTATTCGTAGCCCACATTTCCCCATAATACAGGAGACTAAGTTGGGATTCATTCTTGCAGGTAACTTGCTATTTAATGTCGATATGACAAAACCGGTTTCATCATTCATGGTATGTGAAGATGATAACGCCATTTCCTCGCAACTAAAGGACTTTTGGAAGTTAGAGGAACTTGCTATTCGTACTCCTTCCGTTGAGGATTCGGATTGTGAGAATCATTTTGTATCGAATACTGTCCGTAATAAGGATGGCAGATTTGTGGTATCCTTACTACGCAGGTTACATAATTGTCATTTAGGCGATTCTCTCTCCGGCGCTATCCGCAGGTTCCAATCACTGGAGCCCAAGTTCAAGCAGAACCCTGCTCTTCACAAGGATTATAGCGCATTCATGCATGAATATTTAAACCTTGGTCACATGTCTTTACTTGATGCGTACGATTTATCGGTAGACCAGTCAGATACATTTTACTTGCCGCACCATTCAGTTTTTAAAGGCTCTAGCATAACTACTAAATTGCGAGTTGTTTTCGACGGCTCCGCCAAAATAACAAACAACATGTCCTTGAACGACACACTGTTGGTTGGTCCCACGGTCCAGCAGGATCTGTTCTCTATTATGGCTCGATTTCGTACTCACCGATATGTCCTCATTTCGGACATCGAGAAGATGTATCGGCAGATTTTAGAATCCCAAAGGATTCCAATTTGCAGCGCATTGTCTGGTGCGATGCCCCCCATAGGGAACTCCAACATTACGCCTTGAGGACAGTCACCTATGGGCCTGCAAGTGCGTCATTCCTTGCTACAAGATGTCTAGCTCAAATAGCCAAGGAAAATAAAACTCAATACCCTATAGCTTGTTCAGCTATCGCGAATGATTTTTATGTAGACGATCTTATCACCGGTTCAGACAACCCGCACATCCTATCCAAACTGAAATACGACGTCACAGAGTTACTGCCCCCTCCTTAAGCCTGTTCGTGCCGAACTGGCAAACCGTCTCTGAAGACGGTACTTAACCAGGCGATCTGGGTGGATGACCTTGAATTTTCGCTGTCCTTCCTGTTGAATCCGATAAACAACATCGTTGATTCTTTTTTTCACAGTCTAAGGTCCTTCCCAGTTAGACTGAAGCTTAGGTAAGCGACCACGACGGCGCTTTGGGCTGAACAACTAGACCTGATCTCCTTCTTGGAAACCCACACTATTGCTGCGAATGCCATACCCAGTTTTCATTTTATCACTGGCAATCTTCAGCCGTCCTCTTACAATGCTATTCATTTCTCGCAGTTGGGTTTCTAATTGCGAGGAATAGTTCTGCTGTTATTGGGACTGAAGTCTCAGGTGATCCGAACATTAAGTCCCCAGGAAGACGAATCTCCCGCCCACCAATTTTGTTGGAGTCAGGCCGGTTGTGTCGTGTACTGATGATCTATACGCTATGAGGAATAGTGGTATACGTTGGTCCCAGTCTGTTTGGTTCTCGTCAACAACCTTCCAAAGATGCTGCTCAAGTGTCCTATTGAATCTCTCAACCATCCCGTACGACTGAGAATACAGAGGCGTTATCCTGGTATTTCGAATTCCGAGTAGACGGCATAATTCTTTAAACACTCCTGATTCGAAATTTCTCCCTTGATCCGTATGCATTTCCATAGGGGCTCCATAACGGCAACAGAAGTTGTGAACTAACTCCTTTGCCACAGAGGTAACCTCCTCATTTGGAATTGCGTAGGCTTCCACCCACTTAGTAAAGTAGTCACCTACAAACATGATGTACCGGTTTCCATCATCAGTAACTGGGAATGGTCCGGCAATGTCTGTGGCACTTCTCTCGAAAGCCAGTCCAAAGTTATACTGTCTCATTTTCCCCTGCTTCTGGTTTGTAGGCTTTTGCTTGCAGCACATATTTCACACGTCCGAACCCATTCCTCTACGTCGTGCCGAAGATGAAGTCAATAGAATCGCTTCCGTATTTTGTCAAGGGTTTTGTTAACGCCAAGATGGCCTCCAGATGTTCCATCATGCCCCTCCTTCAAAACAGACTGCACTTTACTTCGGGGAACTATCAACTACATGACCACGTCTCGTCCATCTGCAATTTCCCAAGCCATTTTCAGCAATCCGTTTTCTAAGGTAAGACATCGCCATTGTGCCCAGTAGCCCTTCAGCACTTCGGAACCATGGCAGATATCTTGCCAATCCGGGCGGCGACCTTCCTCTTTTGCTGACAAGATCGGTCCAATGTCTTCATCAGCCATCTGTCGACAATCTTGTGTTTTCCAGCCGTCTGCAGGAAATTTACAGTGATGGCTTGAACATGTTCGCTTGAGTTTTGTTCTTCCTTCCTGTGGCAATGTCGGCCGTCTTCCGGGCATGGTCATCGTGATAAGCCTTCTGGATTACCATGGAGGCGCCCTCGTCGATGTTGTACCTTGAAGTTGTACTCTTGCAGACGTTCGAGCCACCTTGCCAACTGGGCTTCCGGATTTTATATTTGAAGTGTCATGCAAGCGCGGCGTGGTCGGTACGTAGTTAAAACTCTCTCCCATAGAGGTATTTATGGAAGTGCTCAAAAGCTCTGACAATTGCAAACAACTCTCTCCTTGTAACATAGTAATTTCTCTCCGGTTTAGAAGCGACTTTCTGTAATACGCTATTACTCGTTCTTCACCGTTTTGCACTTGAGACAAAATTGGTCCTGGATCAGTATTGCTTGCGTCTCTGTCCACAATGTACTTCCCTTTGGAATCTGAGAAAGCGAGAATTGGCTGCGAACGTAATTCAATTTTCAAAGTCCTAAATGTTTGATCACACTCTCTCGACCAATGGAAGTTTCGTTTATTTTCCGTTAGCTCATGTGCTGCTTTAACAATAGTAGCGAAGCCTTTCACAAAACGTCGGTAATATGAGCTTAACCCCAGGAAACTCCGAACTTCGTGTTTACTCTTCGGCATTGGCCAGTCTCTTACGGCGTCTACTTTATTAGGATCCATGCTAACACCCGCTGCCGAAACCAGATGGCCCAGATCTGTACTTCCTTCTGGAATAGAGAACATTTCTTCGGGCTCAGCTTCAGTTGGGCACCGTGAATTCTAGTTAGAAGCTTCTTAAGGTTTTCCAAATGGTCTTTGAATGTCTCCCCGATGACTATGACATCATATAAATAAACAAGGCAAGTTTTCCATGTCAGGCCTCGGAGTACCAGATCCATCAATCTTTCAAATGTTGCCGGTATATTACAGAGTCCAAATGGCATGACGTTAAATTGGAATAAGCCACTTGGGGTCGAGAAATCGGTCTTTTCCTTTCTTCTTAATGAAGACCCACTTGCCAATATCCACAACATCAAGTGGACTTGTAACGTCTTGTTTTTCTTTGTAACATCATTTAACCTCCAGTAGTCTACGCAGAAACGCAATCCACCACCCTTCTTCGCTACCAGTACTACAGGACAAGACCAAGCATTTGACAAAGGCTCGATTACTCCTCTGTCAACATGTCCTGTACTAACCGAGACATTTCCTCTTGCTTAGATAATGGAGGCCTTCGAGGAGGTTGGCGTATGGGTGTTGTGTCCCCGGTATTGATGCGATATTGTACAAGAGAGGTTCTTCCCAGTGACTGTCCCCGAACTGAAAAAGAATCTTTGAATTCATGTAAAAACCGTCTGAGTTCTTTTACCTCACCCATTGAGAGGTCGTTAGAAGATCTATTCAATAATTCCTGCAGTTCCTATGGTGATTTTGAAGCATCCGAAGCACAACTGGATCTTCCTTGCGTCATTCCGGCTGCCCAGGGCACAGGAGTCAATTTGCCTAGGAGCGTATTGCTTTGTAAAGTGACAGCTTGATAAAAAACTATTCGACACTCTAATAGGTACATTTCCGGTTTCGTCAGGATTTAATAAAATATCTGGCAATTAGTCTGCCGGTGTGCTGACTTCCTGGGATTCGAATATTGAGCACTAATCGCCCCTAGTATCTACCTCGGTTCTAACCATGATGATCTTTTAGGAGTTTGGCGGAACAATTACGGTTACTTGGGTTACGACGTCCATCTATTTGTCTGCTGTCGTCATTGTTGATAGCGTTACCTCTTCGCCTCCGATTCTCAAGACATTGTTTTTGAAGTCGACTATAAATCCGTATGCGTTCATAACATCCACACCAAGAATTGCTTCATCCACAATGTCTGCAACAAGTACTTGATGATTAAACTCAAGTCGACAGAGGCGTAGGTGTATTTCCACTATTCCAAACACTTTTACACGCCGACGAGTAGCTGTTCGCAAGCTGCAAGAGCAGTAGATTGGCTTGAGATCTTTCACTACGTCGGGCCGTACAATAAAAACTGTTGCGCCTGTGTCAACTGTAATCGAGGTTGGCCTTTCTTGAACGAATCCGGTAACCACCAAGCTCCCGCTATTTTTCTGAAGTGTAGAAACTGCGTATTCTCTAGGGGCTTCGTTCGTCCAGTTAGTCAGCACACCCACCGTTGTACCGACTATTGCTCGTTTCCCTGCTGCTGAATTATAATCCGACAATCTCTTTGTAGGTTTCCAGGTTTCCTACATCTATAACACTTCGGTCTTCCATCCTTTCTTATTTTATTCTGTGGCGCCGACCGTCGAGTCTCTGTTCCTTGTTCTTCTCCCTCATCGTCTGTGACGTCGCGATCTTCTAGTGCGCGCAACCAGACGCTGGTTTGGCGGCCTCAAATTGCAAAGCATGTACCAAGGCGTCCGCACTATTCTGGTGTCTTGCCATTCGTAACACTTGCTGTAGTTCGTATTGTCGGACACCGGCAGTAAATGTCTGCATCGCAAAACTCATTCGAAAATCTTCTGGCGCTTCCGGATAGGCAAGTCTAATTATCTGTCGACACTTGCTTCAAACTATTGAAGGCTCTCCTCGAAATGCTCTCGCCTTCCTCTCAACTAGGTGCAGTACACATCTCGCAAATTTTTATCAACATACCGTAATTCCAGGAACTTTTATCAATTCGGCATAGGTGTTTTGGCTGTCAGGTGGCACTTTCTGTAGTAATTCTGCCGCAGGTCCTTTAATTGCAAGAACGAGTGAAACAGCCTTGTCTTTCTCTGTCCAATTATTTGCGCATGCAGCAGCTTCGAGTTGGAGTAAATACGTCGCCCAGTGCGTGCTTCCATCAAAGGTTGGGGCCTTGACATGAACTGTCCCAACCGCAGGCGAGGTGACATTCTCTATTGACTTATTTTCTGTGTCTTTCTCTGTCTTTATCATTGGTACAGTCTGTTCACAAAGTAGTTTTGGTTGTACCTTCAGGCACTGCACAACTTCACTTTTAATTTGTTCTCTTATGTTTGCCATTGAGTTTTCTACTCCAGGTAGTTTATTTGACACAGATTCTTCTATGACAGTTATTAGTGTAGACATCGATTCTTCTATGACAGATATATTTGTAGACATCGATTCTTCTACAATCGAGATAGATTTTTCTACTTCAGCTATTTTTAATGTCATTGATTCTTGTACCTCCGATATTTTAGTAACTTGCTTATCAACCTCACCTCGTAGGAGTCCCAATTCTGCGGTACTGTGTTCTTGCAACTGTTTTTGCTCCAGTATGAATGCTTTGATGTCTTCTGTTTCTTGCTTACGTTTTTCATCCTGTCGTTTTTCTGCTTCTACTCTTTGTTATCTTCGTTCTTCTTTTGTCTCTTCCCGTGTCTGCTGCAGCAGCGTTTGGAAAGCTTCCATCATCTGACTGGCATCCATTGTTTACCGATTAATTACGAATTACCTCGTCTTGTACAAAGTGTTCACTGTTTCCACTGTTCACCGTTCTATCCCACTTCTGACACCACTGTTACGACGGTCTACTTGATCGTCATAGGTACAGTGGAAACAAAATACAAGACACCAATTATGTCACTAATTAGCAGCTTTAATTTTCACAGTTAAACAGTTCGTAATTAACAACACAGTCTCTTACAACCAAATCAAATAAAAATTGTTCACACGCAAATAAACGTCAACTAATATTAAAACACAATTTTATTACAATATATGGCCCGATTATAAATCACAACACTTCAGTATTATCCTCTTGAACGCACACAGTAATATCGCTTGTATACTGAAAACTAAGGCCGCTGCCGCCTTGTATTTATACATTCGCGCTCTGACCAGAAGTATCCAAACTGCGTCTTAGCGCCAGTGTGTACGACGTAATTAATTGCGGCCTTAACACAGTCCGCGCGGCCGCATGAATTCTGGCACCGTCTAGCAAATGCGTCGAAAAGCACGTTCACCACCATATTACATTCTGGATCCATCTGGAACGTTCGATAAACACGTAGATTGTTCTGTGATATCGTAACAGTATCTTATACGTGAATGTTTGAATTGCCGCGATCTCGAAATGGCATCAGTAAAGCAATATACCGTCAAATACTTTCCGTCAATATTTTCCTCCCCAGTTGGATCTGATTTATCAAAAATTAGTTTTCCTTAGTGTTTAAGCATTTATGGATCGAGTAGTTTTGGTGAATGCATGGGTAATAATATTAGACAAAATTGACCCTGTAACCGTTCTCATCGTTAAGACAACTGCACGTTTCGATTCAGCTGCGTAAGCCACCTTTAATGGATGTAGATGCCGTCTCTACTAGGCGACTTTCCTTTGTTGTCTCGTAATTGGAAGAACGGAGTAGTCGCCGAAGGACGGATCAACATGACAAGTGACTGAAGGGGACTTCTGCAGCTGACTCCGAAACATCGTTTTTTAACTATATTGCGCTGATCAAAACTCCGGCAAATTTAACATGTGATATTATGTTTATAATGCAACTAGCTGTTACCCGCGGCTTCGTACGCAAATATTTGTCTTTTAATAAGTATTTTAATATAATTTGTATTGTCTGTATCTATATGGCGTTCTGTCAGCTCGTATAAAAGTTTTGTACTCATTAGGCAAATTATCTCCAAAGCTGTTTTCAACACTTGTACTGATTAATTTGTACTAAATTATTATGTTGGTGCAACAGCCTTTGGAGATTTAAAAGTACCCATTTATAAAGCCTTCGGAGATATTTATAAAGTACATGTATAATCAAAAACGCTAAATTCTTTAATTTAAGCGTTACTGTGTTGGAAGCATTGTATAACACTTAAAACGTTATACTTTCATCAACCATGGCTTTTATTTATTTCAGCAGTAAACTAAAAACCAAAACCGTTGTCACCCAACCTCACAAATGAAAATAACACGTATTTTCGCTTTGCATTATGTAATAAGACAATTTACAATTAGTACATTTCTTCTTTTCCACATCGTAATGTATAGATACAATCGCATATTATATGAAACATCGAAAATATACTGCAGGAATGGATAAATGTACAGTTCCGATGTCGCTAAATAGCTTTTGTTTATTTACTTGTTACTATGGTAATTAATTCTGGTCTCCATGGTGTTGTTGACATCTTTAGTAGTAGTATTTAATATATTTCATTACTTATTCATTGCATCATCAGAAATACATATAAACATAAATTTTATAATTTTCTAAGGCAATTACAAAATATATAGAGGTATCTGTATACAAAATTAGAAAACACATCGATACAATCACATAGTAAAAACAAACTGCAGGAATGGATAAAGATACAGTTCTGATGCCGCTAAATATCATTTGTTTATTTACTTGTTACTATGGTAATTAATTCTGGTCTTCATGGTGTTGTTGACATCTTTATACGCGTCAACGAAAAGGCATAATTAAAAGGCCTAAATTGTGCAAACGGGGAAATTTAAAATTCCAAGTTAGACAGTATTTTTCGCCTTGTGTCAAAGGTTACCTGTGCAAAATTTGGTGGCAATCGGTGTAACGGTGTGGATTTGTATTCAGTACCCATAAATCCTGAGACTTTGAGTTTTGAATATATAGATAGCAAAATCAGTGTAGCATTATTGAATATTCTGAGAAGGAACTGTAAGGCTCTCAAAGTTGGACAGTGTTACTAACCTGGAGAGTTGATGAAAAGTTAGGTATCAGGAGAATATTCTAAGTTCATGAAAGTAAAAATGATGACTTGTATAGTCGTATGAAGAGTAGATAGTATCAGATGGAGGGCGTGAGTTACGGTCTCGAGCTCTGCGGCAAGGAAAACAATAAGAAGTCCGGGGAGCTCCTAAACACAAGAAGTAGATGATACAATTGAAATACGAAACCTTCAGGAGGCAGTATTTTAAGCAATGTTGGTAGAAAAAATTTTGATAGATTAAGTATCTAAGGCGATGGATATAGATACAACACCTTGAAAAAATACTATCAAAAAACGGGTGATTTTGAAGAGAGAGGGGAGCGTTAACTAACAAACTACTCGTGTCTCTTACAACCCTCCCCGAAAACCCCCACACAAAAGTATATTTATATATAAAAATTTTCATCGATATCATCATCATCATCATCATATCCAACTTTGGCTTAGACAATCGTGACAGATCGAATTTCAGCAAACTTGAATAATAATTTATCTAACACCCTCTGTGTAGCGCCAAATTTTCTACTTTCTTGTCTGTTGCGCAAGTATAATTCGGGAATTCGAACTTCCAACATACTTAAAATACTTATACCACTTTGTTCCGTATCACTTCAGTTTTTTTAAAATGCTCCTAAGTATAATAAGGCTAATTCCTCTGTGGATTTCAAAGGTTATGTAGACACTTTGAGAGAAAATATCATCGAATACAGACTAGTCACAAGGCAGCCCCACCATGGGTTATATGTTTCATGGAATAATAATCAATCCACTTGAAATTGTATTCATTACATCAATTCAATCATAAAACCTGTTATTCATTTTTTGTGTTCAGTTGTTATTTTTAGAGCTGTTAGAGCACCTTTTCACTTTTAGTGGATATCCAACGTTCAATGAATATAAACTCAACTGCGCTTTCAATAAATAGCCCTTCTTCTACGTCAACTGAAACCTAAGCTTTTGGAAATAAGTTCCAACAACTCTACTCCTCTTTTGTATCAGGTTTTGCGTGTGAAAACGTACTTCCACCCTGCTGATAACAGGTCTTGGACAGACTACTACATTGCCGTGTTCTCATTTCTGTTGGTACATTACATTGGTAATAAACACTGGATGATTCAGCTATTATGTTTCTGCATAATGAGGCAGAGTAAGGGCGGATCACTTTTCTAACCACTGGTTTTTCATAGGAAGCCAACTGTCAACACACACACACACACACACACACACACACACACACACACACACACACACACACACACACACACACACACACACACACACACACACACACACACGCAGTATTATCCGCACAACTGTTTCGTTACACAATAGGTTTCGTGTCTTCCGCACACTGACAGACAAGGTACTGCAATCATGCTAAGTACCAGTCTCATTCACACACCTATTTAAACAAAACACTGAGCACTCCAAAGGCCTGCAATTACAGTACAACAGCACATTAAATGATACTAGACAATTTAGAGGCATTATTATGACTGCATTCTCTGTAATACTGCTACACAGATAGACAGATATCAATTCAATGTTACTTTTAATTCGTTAAAATATGTCAAACTCATGAATAAACTCGTTCAACCAAGATTTATTTTGAAGGTTATGTTATTATTGTTATTAATTTTGTTATTTTGTATTTACCATAATTTTCTTTATTGATATTCCATAGCCTAGGTTCTAATGAAGGCGCCTTTTCACACTAATTAGTGGTTGGAAAAACGGTTAAACGAAAAGAAGAGAGCAGGGACGATTAGAGTCTAAAGGAGCTAAATGATTGGACTGGCTAACAACTTGGAGCAGTCAATTATGTATGACACATTTGTTTACTTCGGTACACTGGTCTACTTCGGAATTATCTTTATAAGATAAGGGAAAGTAAGCAGGTCGGACTACGTACTGAAACAATCTCCAGAGATACAGGACTGATAGTATCGGCGGACAAACGCTACATGGCAAAGCCATAGGAATCACGACACTAATTTGTAGAGTAAAAGTTAGACGTCAATAGAACAAAGGACAAAACAGTCATTCTGAAGCACTGAATCCGATAGATCAGAACAGTAAGAAACAGATAGATCCTCTGCTCTCTGGGTATTATTGCATGAGAGCGCCAAGGAGGCAAATAATAAATGGTGTCACACTACAGTATTGAGTAAACTGCATTCCTAGGTAATCTTTTGCCGTGGATAGGAGAGTTCCATAGTTTTAGTGAGTGAACGGCCCACACACCGCGGAATTGCGGGCCTCCTGACTGTGGATAGCACGTTTTCCATTGTTCTCCCAGTTAAATGAACTGTGATGTGTAATCCAAATTATATTAACAAATAATAAGAAAAATAAATTACAAGAACAATGGAAAGAAATTACAAAAAAAAAAATAATAACAAAACCAAATGGAACAAGAGGTAACGTTACGTTACTTGCTTACCCAGTGAAAATCTGTGATATTATTAAAATGAATTTGATGTAACACAATGCGAAATAAACAAAAACTCTAACAAAATTCTTTAAATTCCTGGGTATATCGAGACAGCTTTAATTGTGAAGTGAAGTTTCAGGCTATGTGTTTTACTGGTATTATTTTAGGAGTTTCAATTCTTTATTTTAACTCCAAGTACGTAAACTTCAAAGTTTATCTGTTGTTTTCTTTATTGCCACTAATAGCAGTCCCAGATTTGGTTTTCATCATTGGTTAAATAGGCTGCACTGTTGCCAGGTTTCGTGTGTGGCGATAGCGCATTCTGCGCATTGAAGGCGATTGCAGTGTGCTATCCGTCACCCGAACAATGATGTCGATTTATAGCTGCATAGAGTAAAACTTTTCAATGAAAGCGTACAAATTATTGTACATTCTTGTTATTATTAACATTTTTATTTTGTTGTGAATACTTGAGTGTTAACAGTTACGTGAATAGTATCACTTAGTTTTATGAAAATTAAATACAATTAATTACCAAAAATATCTTTATCTATAATTGGAAGTGTGTTTCTATTATTATAGTGTGAGTAAGTGGTGGAGACAATTAATATAAAATATCATTTAACTGACGAGGAGAGCAAAATGTAACTTTTGTACAAACGAGACAGTAATTATATAAAATAGTAATCGTGAATTATAAACCTGCAGAGCATTGTATTCTTAAAGAACTTAACGTAAGTAATAATAAAAAATTAATTTTATCAAACCATTGTTTATTAGGAAAAGTGGTAAGCATTTTATTGTAAATACAACGTCATCTTGTTTGTTTAAACCCGATAAAAATTAACCGAGTCATGTTTAACAATAAATTCTCGTTACTTGAGTTATGTGCCGGATTTCTCCGGTATAGGAAATTCTAATTTGAAGTTATTATTTCATTTCAAGTTAACTCAGTGACCGTTTTTTATATCAAAGTAAAGGATCAATTTCCAATAATTAAATTTAACAACTTTTAAAAAATGCAACTGCAGGTACTTACACATTATAATTTGAATCACAACTAAAATTATTAGCAATTTTACCTAAGGAAATCTTGTGACGTTCAATTGGTATCCTGTGAAAGCCATTTGCTTTTTGTGTGTGTCTTTTACAGACTAAGTTAAAACTTGATTCATTAACCATTGAGGGGTTGCCTGTAACGTTTCACAACACAACCGAACCTCTGCTTGTTTTAACGAATCAATTGTTACAAACGAATTGCGACAATTACAGTTGATTTCCATTTACAGGGAGCTGAGAGCTGAGGGTGGCAGCATATATATCACTAGTTTCAATTTGTTCTATGTAAAGTACACTGCCATTGAAGTGAATCCAGTTGGCCTCACGCTTTAGCACAGGAATACTCACCCCCGCCTCCCGAAACACACACACACACACACACACACACACACACATACACACACACACAAGGTTTGAGCTGATTAATACTAACGCCAACCAACAAGAAATACATTACGTTCTTCCCGCAGGAGAATATAAGGTACAAACTACTGTTAATTGTTAATATAATTGTACAAGGATTGTTCATTTTCTACTGTTGGTATTAGTATATCTTACTAAATACAGTAAAACTTCTTTTATACGTTTCTCACTTGTACGTTTTTCACACTTACTCGTTTTTTCTCTAAGGTCCCGGCAAAATTCCTATGTTTTCCGTGTAATTTAATTTCGTTTATACGTTTTTCGTTTATTCGTTTTTTATACTTATACGATCACCTTTTCAAGTCCCTGGAGATACGAAACTTCATTTATACGTTTTAATATTTTTTCCTTATTTACGTTGCGTATATCACAAAATGCATATCATGTGAATGTCCTAATGCAAATATTTTGTACAGACTGTACATTTGTAGGGAATCGTCAATTATTGCCAGTCGGCTGAGTTTGCAGTTGACGAGTACCCTTTGAGCAAGCTTTGATTCCTAGAAACCTACGGTATTTGTTCAATACCCTTTAAGCTCCATCGCTTCGTCGACATCAGTTCGTTGCTGTTTCTATTATAGGTAACATCGTAAGCGGAAAATGAGTGGAAGGAAGAGGAAGTGCGTTACGATCGCTGAGAAATTAAACATTTCGAAAGTAGTGAAGAAAAGCGGGAATAAGAAGCGAGTAGATATCGTCAAGGAGTTAGGGACTGCTCCGTCAACGTTAAATTCAATCGTGGCTAAAGCAACCGAAATTGAAGAAAGTGCTCGTGTGTTTGGTGTTTCAAGTAATATATTCAAGGTGGAAAATACGAACTCTTGTAAGACTGTCTGTTACAGTGGTTCCAGCAGCACAGGGCGGAAGGAATTCCTATCAGCGGGCCAGTCCTTTGCGAAAAAGTAAATGGACTGGCAGCCAGGTTCGGTGTTGAAGATTTTCTTGCGTCGACCGGGTGGCTACAAAAATTTAAGGTACGGCATGGCATCGGCAGCAAAAGCGTGTGCGGTGAGAGTAACAGTGTAGACGTTAATACAGTGCGTGAGTGGAAAGAAACCCGTTTGAGGGAACTAACATCTCAGTTTGATCCCAAAGACCTGTTCCATGCCGATGAAACAGGCCTTTTTTTTAAATTTACTTCCTGACCGCACAATGGCATTCAAAGGGGACAGCTGTCAGGGTGGTAAGCGGAGTAAACAACGTGTAACAGTGCTGTTGTGCGCAAACAGTGTCGGAAGTGAAAAACTGGTTCCCTTAACTGTCGGGAAATTTGCAAGGCCGCGGTGTTTTAAAAATGTTGCATCGCTCCCTACTAAATACGCTAGTAACAATAAGTCGTGGATCACTACAAAAGTGTTTGAAGACTCGCTGCGAGGCGTTGATGCAAAAATGAGCGCAAAAGGTTGAAAAATTCTTCTGATTGTGGACAGATGCACAGCACACCCTCCTGATACATCGTATCTAAAGAACGTGAGAGTGGAATTTTTCCCCGCAAATTGCACAAGCGAACTGCAAACGCTTGACCTGGGAATAATCCGCAATTTTAAACTGAATTATCGCAAGATGCTGGTATAGCGTGCCATCCACTGTGTAGACGCTGGAAAGAAGGATGAAATGAAAATTCACATTTTCCAGGTATAATGGCTTAGTGATTTTTATAACTTGTAACTAGTGTAACATGACATAAGATAGTGAAAATACACCGATGATTAATAATAAAACAAAAAAGCTGAAGATAAGAAGAAAGGTCAAAAGACTTATAACTCAAAGATTAATGACCAAATTACGAAATGACAAATGACTAAGAAACTGACGATGACTTGACCCAATAGATTGGAAAACAACAAGAAAAATAAAGTGTAACAAGAAGGAAGGAACAAGAAACCAAATGTATTCAAGAATATAATAACGAACATTGTAATCCCCAAATTATGACTAAAATATGTATGTAAACCAATGCACTAAAATAGTTAGGACATAAATAAGATGTAAACATGTTAACAATAACAAGTAAGATAGTGATATTATGTATATTATATGAAAGAAGAAGAAAAATGTACCTATAAATATAAGGTAGGAAATTAAAAATAAACATACCCAAATTAATAGTGATAAACATAGTCAAAGCAAATAAAAGGTACTTTGGGCCAAGTAAAGGCAATAATTAATAACCAAAAGTGATCAATGTGAATTGAAAATAAATTAATTATTCATAACCAATAATCACACAGTGATATTAAAATAATTAGACAAACAATGTGAGTAATATTAAGTGAGTGAGATGAAAAGTGTATAAATATAAGTAAGTGGTGAAATGCTATGTATAGCATATTATAAAAAGTGAAAGTGATAATAAATAAAGAAACCTTCTATGAAGGGGAAAGTGCAGTGGGTGTACAGAATAAAGTATTTTAAAAGCAGACTATAATAAAATACCTAAACAACCTTTGATAAACTTTGTGTTAGCAAGTAAGACTACACTGATTGTGCTATTATTAATTTAAGTGATAGTAAGTAAGAATTATAAAAATAAGGTAAAAATTAAGTTATTAGAATGAATAGTAAAATAAGAGAGACAGACACTGTATTTTAGTGAAGGAATTAGTAAGTGAAGTATATTGTGTAAAGTACAGTTTAAAAGTAGTGTTATAAGAGTTTGGTTATTGTTCAAAAAACCATAGAATGTAGTAAATTATAAGATAAGCAAGATAGTAGTAAAAAACATAAAAATAGTTAGAAGTTTGATTTCAGGCTTGAACCTGGCAAGGAATATTTTATGATAAGGGATGTGGTTAGAATCACCAATGTTTTATTATCTGTTTCTATAAAAAATTGTTTAACGTACCAATATATAAAGTTAATGAGTTACAAAGAATGTTAGATAGTAGTATGGGAAAGTCTAGGCTCTAGGCCTAACATTTAGTGAAGGAACTTTGTAAATTTAAAAGGAAAACAATGACCCAATATCAATCAGAGTATATCAAATGTTTAAGTAGTTAAGTAAGTATACCTAGTACAAAAATGTATAAATAATATCCAGTTTTAAATAACAACATACGAAATACAAATAAGGAAATAAGGAAAATGTTATTAACTATTCAAAAGTAATCATGAGGGATATCACAATAATCCTTAACAAAAAAGGAGAACAATGGTGTTCATGTAATTGATGTAACTACTAATATAAGAAAGAAATCTTAATTTGAAGATATTTTATAGATTTAAACCAAAATAAAACGTTAGAAGACAACAATGTCATAAGATACTGACCAATGAGAATTAGCATAATTTAATAGGTAACCATAGCAACTGAGATTTATTACAAAAAAACCGTTGGAATTCTAATTAATTCATTATTGACTGACGCGGAGGGCGGATGTATGAAGCTCTCGATCCGAAATTAACTATAAAACATAAATTTTTAATAAATCAAGAAGGAAGAAATATTGTAGAAGCATTCCACACTACATCTGAAGAAAGGAACCATTATTAAAAGATTTAAACCATATAAATCACAGAAAAAATAAGAATACTTCGAAGGAACGTAACGGACGAACTATCCTGAAGGAAGAAGGGGATCGACCTAACTCAACCTGAGGACTTCGAACGCTTACAGAGACTGGTGGAAGCCGAACTTTAATTGAAGCCATTGAGCGAGAATTGCGAACCATCCAAGGAAGAGAAGACGACTAGAGGATTCCGGAAGAAGAAGACAAACATCGGAGAAGCCACGTCAAGAACTCGATGGTATAAACTAACAATTTCAATTAAAAATAGATCCCAATTATCCATAATAACGAGATGGAAATTTTCACTTCACTGATCACAATTTTGACTCAATAACTGAATTTAATTAATATATCACTATTAATAAACATGATTAAGCAATAAACTTTGAGATCGAATTGTAATAAATTTTAAAAAACATAACATGCTGACAAAAATTTAACCAAACACTATTCTAATTCTCATGGCCAATAACTTACTTTGTATGTATTAGTGTATTAACCATTGTGTATCTAGTTTAAGAAGTGTTATAATTTTGTGCATTTTTAGCCGATAATCCAACTTCTGTAGTCAAAAGGACTTAATACACCCTGAGAGACAAAATAATACTTGTAAACAAAACATTATTCGCCATGCTGGCGTCTTTACGTTACGAACTACTGAGCGATGCCAACTGAGCAATTTGTAAAAGCCGGTATCAACATAAATATATGTACTATTCATTAAATGTAATTGAAAGGATAATATAAAGAAGGGTTTAATAAATTTCAATGTTCTTCAACGCTGTATGTTTGATTCATATAAAATAACGTAATATAAAGCAATACTAAACTGACAACGCCAACATACCACAGTTAGCGAAGTCGACACTGCAAGACAGCGTGAGCCAATCAGGTGACGAGGCGGTAAGATTCGAATTGAACAACGAGAGATACGGTTAGCCCGTTAGTATTAAGAAAAAGTATAACCCGGCTCGCTACACACTATTAAATAATTCAACATCAATGCTAAAAAAAAGTACACCAGATAAACGTCAGATTACAAAGTGACGATCCCAACAGTGGGGCTTTTCGTTTCTGTTGGATGGACGATACTACGGGTAACATTTACATTTTAAAAACACCCGTAAAAACGTTCAGATTACAAAGTGGCGCACCAACTAGTAGGGCTAGAATAATTAAAAAATTATACCATTAAATCCTACAGATTCTAGCGGCGGCTGCAGAAAATGGAACCGGGAAAATACGGCACAAGGCACCAGGCTAAGCTGCGCGAGAAGGAGGCGGAAAAGGAAGCAGACAAGTTACAAAAAGAGATCGAGAAAGACGTCAGAATGGAAAAAAGGGAAATAACTTCGGTGGAAGACGTAGAAGAATTATTAACTCCTGTGGAAACAGATAAACCCACACAGCAGGAGGAAACCAGAGGAGGCATGGACTTACTACAACTATGGGAATTAATTAATAACAATTTCAAGAAACAGGATGAGAAAATGGACAAAACTAATGAGAAGATGAATAAAAAATTGGACAGCACTAAGGAAGAAATGGAGGAGGACAATAAAAAATTATTAAAACAAAATAACGAGGAGTTGAAAAAGGAGGTGAATGAAAAATTCGACCGGAATGAGGAGAGTAATAAAAAGAATATGGAAACATTAAGACAGGAGATGAAGGAGGAGAATAAATTGATCAGTGAAAGGATAGAGAGAAGTAATGAGAAAACCAGCGAAACTTTGAGACAAATGAAAAAAGATATAGAAACACTGAACCACAAAATCGATAGTAACAATGAAACTATACAACGACAATTAATAGAGTATCGTAAAGGAGCAAAGCAGACAAAAACGGAAATGAATCAGAGATGGGAAGAAACAAATTACAAAACCGATCAGATCAAGGAAACATTAGATAATGGTTTCAAGAAGGTGAATGAAACACTAGACTGAGTTTCTGAAGGTATTGAAGAAACAGTGAAGGAGAACAAGGAACCAGTAGACCAGAAGGCAGAAGATAGTAAGAAGGAAACAGAAATTACCAAAGACAAAAGAATACTATTAACTGCAAATAAAAATAACAGCAACAAAGAGAATAATAAACACTTGGAAATGAAGACTAAGAAGAGGCATCCAAGGAGACTCATCAATACAAGAGAAGAATTGGAGATGATGAAGAATGGATTGATAAACATGTTTAATATACCAATTACCAACCATGAAGAAATCATAAATGTCCAAGATTATAGGAGAAGGTCAAACCAAATTGTAGAAATAACTTGCTATAAAACTACAGGCAACAACTTTAAAGAATCAATTAATAAATGGAATATACCACCATTAGAAAGGTACGCTAAATTATCAATGAAACAACAAATAATAAATGTACCATTGAAATATCTGTTATACAAAAGAAATAGTAAAGTGGTTGATGTAATAATGAATACTAATAGACATATAGTATTAGAAGAATTGATGTACGAGGAAACAGAGACTTATATCACCAGAACAGAATTAATGATGAACACCAAAGTAGTCCGAACAACAAGTGCAGATCAACCTATGGACCATGGGTAAACCAAAGGCGAACATTGCTGCAAAACGGGACTGATGTGAGAGATAACCGACACAGCATTGATGAAGGAAGAAAGAAGGGAATTAGATTAAACCAATGAGTAAGAAAAAACAAACGAAGCACCTTATACAATCATGTACGGAAGACCACCACCTCGAGCAATAGAAGAACTTGTTAATTTCCCCACCAATCCTGAATACCAGTTTGATAATGCAAGATTCTACAGCAAGATAGCGGAACAAGTAGAAAAGAAGAAGGAAAAATACCACAAAATCCAACCTAAAGCAAGACGATATCAAGAAGGAGAAAAAGTGTTAATACGGAACAGAGAGTTACCAAGTTCCAGAGAGGGAATCACAAAGAAATTATTATTACTGTACAACGGCCCCTATATCATTGTCAAAGATAACCACAATAACACCTATGTCGTAAGTGAGATAACGACCAAGAGAATCAAAGGGTCTTACAACCAGTCTTCTTTGAAAAAATATTATGAGGCGGTGTCAGAAAATTAAAAGAATTTGGAGAGTAAACATTATCCAAATTCAAAAATCAAAGTAAGTACAACTTACAAATAAATATTTGATTGAAATTAATAAATGAATGGAAAAAGAATTTAGAAGAAAGATTATCTAAATTCAAAACAAAAGTAAGTACAACTTACAACCAAGTGTGAAACAATGTAATTTTGAATTAAAAAAAATATATATATATATAATAAGAAAACCATAAACAACTGACATAAAATAATAAAATATAAAACAAATTATGATGACGCTACGTAACATCATTAAATAACCCTATTACAAAAGGGAATAACAAAGAATTAACGTTTCACAAAAAAAAAAAAAAAAAAAAAAAAAAAAAAGACAAGACAATCAAATACAAATTGACAATGACATATTAAATGGACAATCAATGATGAAAAGTATAAGTAAACCAGAAACCAGCTACAATGTTAATATTGATTGTAAATGAGACAGAAAGTGATAACCAATAAAATAACTATCATATGAAATAAATTGATGGAACAAAGCAAAAATAACTATTAAACATCGCCATAAGCATAGAAAGGGAATACAAATAAATCACTGAGAAGAAAAGGTCATGAGATGTATAAAAGAGAGAATAATTAATCCCAAGAGTGTTTTATTGTATTGATATTATATGAGATATTATTATACAAGGACCACTTGGCGACAACAAGAGGAGAACTTGCCGTCTTTATCTGTCTCGCTGCTGCACAGGCTCTGGTAGGCATACTGCTCTAAAGAGACGGTGCGGACACTCTTCCCGGAATGGAAGGACGTTTAGCGACCTTCTGGCAGGTGACGGGCTTGATCCCTTCGTGTCGGTTGGGCCGTGAGACCGCCGGGTCAAGAAATCGAGACGGAACCGATCATCCTCAACCTCTTCCTCGGCCTCGGGCTCGGCCATCTAAACCCCGCCGATGACGAAGCCGGCCCAAAGCCGGTGACGATTGCATCTGGTAGCGCCCAAAGCAGCCTGCTGCTGGTCGCATATCCCCCTACCGAGTTCGCTCGATTTTGCTGTATGCGTTGAACATTGGCACCACGAAGCAAAGCTTCATTGATGAACACAGCCGCTGTTGTTCTGTTGCTCGAGGCATTCCGAGCATGCACTCTGCAACACTGATAACAGCGTTCTCTTTGAGATGACTAAGGTCTTGTCCTTGGAGAGTATCTACTATTCTCGGCTGCACATGGGGTCCGTAGAGATCTTTAAACATGGTTCCGCCGCTATGAATCGAAGGAGAGAAAGCGCCCTATTTAATAGGATTTTGTATGCTGTGCTCCCAATCCAAACAGATATTAGTTGATGCTGCTTTCCAGCTTAGATTGTGTTGGTATAATAGTTTACATAATTGGGCCTTCTCAGGCCAAAGACATAGTCTCTACTTCATTTCTGGGGTGAATTGGCGAACACCGTGCCAATCGTTCCAGACACTGATGGTAGGGGCAACAACAACTGTGGACCAAGGCCTAAGAGCCCGGCTAATATTAGCGATTTCAACAATACTGACGGAGTATTCCAAGTTAATCACTGATCTGTACAAAATTATGTTATTTTCATTAAACTGCATTCATATTTCCTCATTTTATTCTAGCATAATTTCTACATTATTATTATTATTATAATAAAACTTTTTTGCACAATAATATATTTTTTATTATTTTTTGAGTATTACACTGTTCGCACAAGAATATATTTTATATTATTATTTGAATATTGCATTGTTTCAATAGTATTTAACTATCATCATCAGGTATACAAAAAAAATATATGATGGTATACACATAAAATATTAATTTTTTAATAAACTATTTTGAGTCAAAAATTTAGTATGATAAAACCTATAGCGTTTTACTTATTACTGTGACTTTTTTATTAAATTGTTTTGTCTTTCTTTTCTCCTTCTTCTCCACTGCGGTCCCTTTTGCTGTTAAGGATCGGGGTTCTTCAGCCACTTCCTTAACTCCGGATAATATTATATAATTTTTATTATTAATATAGAGTAATTATAACAGTACTGAACGACAATAAATTCAACCTCACACACAATTACTTTTATCAAATGAATCTTGGTAAGTTGGTTGTACACATTAACTCTCAAAAAATACTGGAGGGGAAAGCGTAAACACTTCGAATGTTATAAACAAATAAAGTGAACATTTCGAATGTTATAAACAAATAAACCACACTCGCTCAGTCTGTGATATTTGAAATGGTCGCTTTGTATAAAATATTAGTAAGTTCATGTGGACAATATAGAACTTTAACGTTTTGTAAAAGTGTACGATTTTATTCACATAACGCAAAATTAAAAAAAAATGGTGTCATCTAAAACTAGAAAACGGTACAATAAAAACAGTACAATGTAATGTTAGAATCACATTATCTTTCCCTGCAAAATGCTACGTTCCTTTTATCTCACAACATCTTGTAACAATTGAGTCTACACTCCCAATTCGTGTTCATTTGTAGTTTCTACACAAAGCAAAAGTTTCTCTGTGGACACATGTAAAGTTTTGAGTTTCTATAGCGTCAACTGTGACTTCATTTGCGTGAACTGTTTTATATAATAAACTTTAGATGAATCTTGTGATAATGGCGTACGTGGCCTTTCAAGATTCTACACGTTACGTATTTCTGCTGCCTATTTAATACACGAACGTACAGAGAAATGTTGAATAAGCGTAGTTGCTTTTACGAGCTGTGGGAGAGGCTGTAACCTTTCACTTTATACCTGTTTGCTTAGTTTGGGTTTCCTCTTACATTGCTCTCATTTCGTACTCTACATTTTATTGTTGAAAAAACTTTAATACTATTTTACAAATGAAAATTAGTGTCCGTTTCCATAAACTCAAACTTACAAAATGTAATAAATGACGAAAGCACACGCACCCATCTAACACACAGAGGCAGAGATGCGCGCCTCTACATTTGTAGGTTAGTATCAGCGTGTGGTAAGTTCACATTAAGAATAACAGTTATCAAATGACAATTAGGTCTACTGTTCGACCGAATTAACTATTTATTGTACAGTAAGAGATTTGGCCACCGACGATATCACTACAAAGGGTTTTAATCTTTAGACAGCACATGATATTCCCAACAATTTTACAAGTGTTCGGACGAAATTTGATGTTGGTCCAAAATTCTGCAGAGCGTCATTAATGACATTAGTACAATGTATTCAAATTTTAATATTCAAATTCAAGATATTTGATAACTCTAAGGTTGTCTCTTTTAGTAATGGGAAGATACGATCCGTTTGTTTGTTCTAAACTGTGATGCCAATAGTGCGTTTTGTGACGAAATTTCGTATTGTTTATTGTACTGTAATTGTAGATATTGTATCATTATGTTTAGTTTGATTTGTATCAAATAGTTTGTCGTACACATAGTCCGTTGTATTTTATTTAATGCGTAATTTAGTTTGTTTTTAAACAAGATTAGGCTTAAAAGTACTTAAAAATACTAAACATTTGATTGGAAGTATCAAATGAAACTCCTGAATTTTTATAGTCGTTGATGTAGATTAATTTCTACCGTTCAAGTCGATTTCTATGTATTGTAATATGGCGGTAATGCCTATACTATAACATATGTAGGTCTATTTTAGTATGAGACAGGATTACTCTGTGCAAGAGAAGCAAGAGAAGAACTTTACTTGATTACAGTGGAACGCCGAGTATCGTAAATGCTTATCTTTCGTATACGAAATCCTGTGGTACCAACACAGTTAAGTTTTACTACAAACGGGATGTGTTTGCACTTTGTCACGACAAATACTGTTTACGGTAAAACTGTGAATGTTCTACTAAAATAGACTTACGAAAGAATTTACTCCAGGAAAGTTAATTTTGCAGCATGATGTAGTTAATATTGTTACCGGTAATATTTAAATTCAACTACTTGCATACTACAGTGTACACTTACTGTATATTGCTAATGATTGCGGGTACGTATGAGACTTGGGACTTGACAGGAACATATTGCAAATAATGGAATCTTTCTAAATTTAAGTTCACAGACGTGCTCAGAGAGGAATGTTAACTAGTTGAACACAGAATGTAATAAATACACTAAACTTAGGCTATATAATGAGTTATTAGAGTTAATTTATATGTCAAATTTTCGTTTCTAGAAATAATTTTTGACGAAGAGTAGAAGAGTGTCAAGGCTAGAAAAAAGTAGATCTACTTCACAAGAGATTTTAGAAAAATTGAGATAGGCATAAGACTCACAGTTTCAGAAAAAATACACAAAATCAACTTCAATAGTTAGGACGCTAAGCGAATGATGATAACGATGATGGTAAAATTACACAATAAGGTAAAGCATAATAAGAAGAAATGTCTCGCAAAATGTCTAAGTAGAATTGTCATGATTTTGTTAGAAACCAGTAAAATGTCACAGACCCAAATGAAAAGTAAAAACAAGAGGTTTATCCAAATTACAGTGATTTGCAAAAAACACATGCAACAATTAAATCAGATTTTTAGCCTAGAAACTAAAAATAGCTAAAATAAATAAAACTAATGTACTCACAAGAATTAAAGTTAACGTGGAAGGTAGTCAATTAATTTATAAACGTTAGAAATACCACAGCTTCAGAGAAATTAACTTACTCCGAAAATTTTATAGCAAATATATTGTCCTCCGTATCCGTTAAGAGTAATAATAAATGCTTCTTCGCGGTTAACTAAAACTATATTCGCGGTTTAGTTACTTTGTACTCTTAAAAACGTAATGGTTCTGAATATTTTGTGAAGGATAATTTTTAAAAGATTTAAATGTAATTTCGATTAAAGCGTGTAAGACACCTGAGAATTGTCGCATTGTTCCTGCAATTTTTTCAAGATAAATTTTTAATGAAAATGTTGCCATTAATGTAATCACATAAAGACAGATTGACATAAAGGAGAGGCTTATAAGCAGTCCTTATAGGAGAGCGTATAAGATAACAGTGACTGAGCAAGTGAGTGCTGGACAGAGATAGAGGGAGTGTGAGAAGGTAGACACACATAGCGCATACAAATCTTTATTAACAGGAAAATAATAAAAGATCATAGGTTAAGTATAACTTTTACGTGTTAAATAACTAAAATCGTTCTTGACATTTACTCAGTGTCTAGCATTATCCGCTGTAAAGACTTCACGAGATATATTAACGTTACATATACCGTTTTGCAATGGAATCGTGGCTGTGTGCAGGAACTGTGACAGACAAATTGCCACATTTGGCAAAACGCCTCACAAGATTTT
Organism: Magicicada septendecula; assembly: GCA_034769895.1. Classification (NCBI taxonomy): domain Eukaryota; kingdom Metazoa; phylum Arthropoda; class Insecta; order Hemiptera; family Cicadidae; genus Magicicada; species Magicicada septendecula. The sequence continues at coordinate 356,925,431 of CM068370.1, forward strand.
CAGCCGTTTTTTTCCGGTCTGCGGCGGGCATTTACATAAAGAGCTTTGGCGTCGCAGATTCAACGTATCACACCCACTTCTCGTATTACTCGCCGAAACATTGCCAGCAGAAACATATGTCAACGTTCCTCAGAGTACGTGTAAGCACACTCTCATATTGTACTGTGATTTACTCGTTTCCCTACTCACACACAGAGAGGCTAACACACAAATTCTCACATGAGAAAGTTTTTTTTGAATTCAACATTAATAATTGAGAAGAACCAGTTTAGATTATTGTGTAATGTAAGGAATGGGAATTACACATTTTATTAAAGCAAAAGTGGTAGGGATCCGGTGTATTGTCAGTATATTAAATCTCCGCACTTACCACCTTCCATTGGATTCCCCTTTTGGCAAAAATATCATGTGGTTTCCAGACAGTCAATGTCTTCCATAGTGATAGTGAACCAGGAATACCAGTGTCAGCGTCTCTTATCGTACTCTTCAGCAATGGATAATAAGTTGCAGAACTCGTGTTAACTGATCAAATATGTGTGGTTAAAATTATAATTCAATAAAGTAGAAAACGCGCATACAAATTTTTAGCTTCTGAATCTTCTACTCTTCCGTTAGTTAGTGCTCTTATGAAGCCGTGACTCATGACTTAGGATACTGGTGGAGCCCGTGAAGATCCATAGTAGTCTGTTTTTTTTTACATATTCTTTCGGCCGGGCGGCCACCAGAAGCGGACTGGAGCGGAGTTGAACGTAGTGGATTGAGCTTGTAAAATCTAAACAATGTTGTTCAATGAAAGGGCGGCCACGGAAAGCGGAGCTGAGTGGAGCGGTGTGAAGCGACGTCGCACGGGTCAACTCCGCTCAGCTTTGCCTTTGCCGAGGTCCGTTTGGAAGCTGACCCCACTTCCCCCACCACACCACCTTCCCACTGACAATCATACTCAGTCAGTTAGCAGCTAGCAATGGCAATGGAATTTGAGGAAATGTGGACTGAATACGTGAGGGAACAAAGGGTTTTGTACGACCCAAGTGGTAAGAAGTATATGGATAACAGCCACAAACCTTTCGGACAATATATCTGATTCATCATTCTTGTTTAACAATTTTTGTAACTTATTCATTGATATCTGTAAATTTCTATTGCTGTGTTGTAATAAATATATAAATAAAAAATTACCTTAAACAGATCGCTATCTTCTCTTTTGGCCCTACCGCCTTCCGATAATTAGTATCACATGCTGTTATTTCATTAGGAATATTGCTGACAAGTTATTGCAATAATTTTTAAACTGATCATCAGTCAGATCATCAAAAAGAGTGTGAAATTCACCGCAGTCATTTCGTCATCTCATATAAAAACTTTTCTACAATTTCTAGCTAATACACTCCAAACATGATAACTGAAATCAGTGTCTGAATCATCAGATTCCGAAATAAACATAAAATATTCCATATGTTTAAAATTTAGCACGTATGATATCGCCGAGGTTATAAACGCAACTGACAGTACACTCCGCTTTCTATTGCCGCCCCCTAAGTAACTCAGCTCAACTCCACTGTGCTCAACTACGCTCCGCTCCGCTTCACTCAGCATCTGGTGGCCACATAGCCTTACATATCTACATCCTCACACTTTCATTACTCCAATGCTCCTGGAGTAAAGGCAGTGTAAAACACTATAAGAAAAAGGCACTATAAACCACATCCACAATTTTTTCATGGTTGCGGGTTATTTATGATATGCGAAGATAAACGTATTGGTCGTATTAGAGGTTTCGGCCGTTATAGAGGTACGGCTTATGTTATATCATGGCCACTAGCCAGCTGGCATTGTCTGCCTGCAAATGTTTCTTACAAAACCCTGTGATGACTAAACCAATAGTAGATTGCAAACCTCTTCTGTCACCCTGTTGACTACGCCACTGGCCTGGAAGTCCTTTCATCTCCAGTTGCAAACGTCACACACAGAAACCTTCTTAAAATAGACTTGTCTACTAACTGCACTAGAATGTTGTGTTTGATTATCAGTAATTTAACAAAGCAATTGTACGGAGAGTCGAAAAAATTAAGTTTCTCAACGTCGATATTTTAAATATTTTTCAGCCATATTTTTCCAAATAGTACAGATACAACTTTTGAACAGTTTCATATTAGATTCGTCCTCTGTTGGGTCGTTTACTAACACGTCTAAGTAACATTATTTCTTTTTTACTCATATCGTCTGTCATCATCATGGAGAATCCATGATTTTCATTGTCCGTCCGTTTAGTATTCTCTTCTAGATATTTTGACTACTAGCGCGTAAAATCCGTTTCAGCTGCTCTTAGTGCTCTTTCCCATGATTCTTTTACCGCAAATTTGATACTAATATGAGTGATTATGCTTTCGTCGGTAAGACAAATTCATCAAATTTTTAAGAATATTTCTAATTGTCCTATTAAAAAAACATATTAGGTAAAGGACTTATAGATAGTCTTTATTTATAGGTAATTTTATAGGTACTCTTATATGTAGTGGTCGGTAAAACAACTTCATAGAATTTGTAAGAATCTTTCTAATTGTCATACAAAAAAAAAAGGCATATTAGGTAAAGGACTTATAGGTAGTCTTATAGGTAAAGGACAAAAGACTTATTATTTTCTTCATGTTTATTAAATTTTCTTTTATTTTCTTTTATTACATTTCTTCTATTCTTTTCTTTAAATTTCTTTTATTTTCTTCCTTTCATACGTGTAAATTTGTGGCTATGAGTCTTCCGTCCTGAGTTATGTTAACACTAACGATTTCTATTATTTATTTCCTTTTACTACATATACGTCGTATAATATAGAGTTGTGGTGTATTCCTTTTATTGCCATATATTCTGTTTCTTTCCCGACTATATATGAGTTTCCGACTCATTTCGTTGAATGAAGTGTCGCTGAATTGTACTCCAGAATTTTCGATGGCTTGTTAAGGATGCATGTTATGGAACATAGTAGACTATAAAAAGCCCATACATGCTGCTTAGTTTTCAGTTATTATCGGGCGATATTACTGTGAGCGTTCAAGCTGTTATTAGTGAAGTGCTCTGTTTTATAATCGGGCGGTATATTGTAATACAATTGTGTTTTATATTACTTGACATTTTATTGAGTGTGAACAATTTTTATTTGATTTGTTGTAAGAGACAGTGTTGTTAATTACGAACTGTTTAACTGTGAAAATTAAAGCTGGTGATTAGTGACTTAATTGGTGTCTTGTATTTTGTTTTCCACTGTACCTACGACGATCAATTAGACCGTTGTAACAGTGGTGTCAGAACTGGGATAGAACGGTTAATAGTAGAAATAGTGGAACTTTGTACAAGACGAGGTAATTCGTAATTAATAGGTAAACAATGGATGCCACTCAGATGATGGAAAATTTCCAGGCGCTGCTGTTGCAGACAGAGGAACGACGCCAACAGGCGGCGGAGGAAGCAGAAAGACGACAAAAGAAGAACGAAGACAAGAAAGAGAAGAAGCAGAAAAAGGACAATATGAGAAACGGAGACAAGAAAGGGAAGAAACAGAGGAACGACGTAAGCAGGAACCAGAGGAACGTAAACGTGAAGCAGGTGACATCAAAGCGTTAATTCATGAGCAAAAGCAGATGCAAGAACATACTACCGCAGAATTGGGTTTCTTACGTGGTGACGTAGGTTGATTACGAGGTGAGATTAATAGTCAGATTACCAGATTATCCGACGTAGAAGAATGCATGTCAAATAAAATAGTAGAAAATAGCTGAAGTAGAAAAATCTGTCTTGACTGTGGAAGAAGCTACGTCAACAAAAATAGCTGCAGTAGAAAACTCAATGGAAAATATAAGAGAAAAAATTAAAAGAGAAACTGAGCACTTCATAAAGATACAACCAAAACAAATTTCTGAACAGACTGTACCAATGATAAAGACAGAAAAAGACCCAGAAAATAAGTCAATAGAGAAAGTAACTTTGCCTGCAGTAGGGACAGTTCATGTTAAAGCTCCAAACTTTGATGGAAGCAGTCGCTGGGCAACGTACCTCCGCCAATTTGAAGCTGCTGCATAAACAAATAATTGGACAGAGAAAGACAAGTCAGTCTCACTCGTTCTTGCATTACAAGGACCTGCGGTAGAATTACTACAGAAAGTGCCACCTGACAGCCAGAACATCTATACCGAGTTGATATAAGCTCTAGAATTACGGTATGGTGATAAACATTTGCGAAATGTGTACTGCACCCAGTTGAGAGCAAGGCGGCAGCATTCCGGGGAGAGCCTTCAAGAGTTTGAAGCAAGTATCGACAGACTAATTAGACTGGCCTATCATGAAGCACCAGAAGATTTTCGAACGAGTTTTGCGTTGCAGACATTTACTGTCGGTGTCCGAGATAACGAACTACAGCAAGTGTTACGAATGGTAAGACACCAGAACAGTGCGTACGCCCTGGTACATGCTTTGCAATTTGAGGCCGCCAAATAAGCGTCTGGTTGGACAAGTCATAAAGTGCGCGCGCTAAAAGATCGCGACGTCACAGACGATGAGGAAGAAGAACAAGGAGCAGAGACTCGACGGTCGGCGCCACAGAATAAAGTAAGAAAGGATGGAAGACCGAAGTGTTATCGAAGTGGCAAACCTGGACCTCTACAACGGGATTGTCGGGTTAGATTTCAGCAGCAGGGAAAAGAGTAATAGTCCGTACAACGGGGTGGGTGCTGACTAACTGGAGGAATGAAGCCCCTAGACAATACGCAATTTCTACACTTCAGAATAACAGCGGGAGCTTGGTGGTTACCAGATCCGTTCAAGAAAGGCAATTACAGTTGACACAAGTGCAACAGTTTCCATTCTACGGCCCGACGTGGTGAAAGATCTCAAGCCAATCAAGTGCTCTTGCACCTTGCGAACAGCTACTGTGTGCCGGTTGTCCAAGAACAGGCGCTGATACAAGAAAATTTTTAAATAAATATGTAAGTCGAACGGGAAAATGTTTAGCAGTTTCTGTGTTTAACGGAACGGCGAAATTTAGTTCGCTGTGGTGCCTGCCACGCGATCTGGTGTTCGCCTGGAAGCGCGGATTCGGTATTGCGCCTTACCAATCGTTTTGGTCTTGTCCTGTTTCTTCGCCCAAACCGCCAACATCTCGTTTCTCTTCGACAGAGCTGGAGTCTTATTGAATATATTCTGTCACCCAAGGATGGGTAGATAATCTCGCACAGAACTGCGGTAAGTTACTGTAGCACATATATAATGCTTTTCATAAAAAATAAAATGTGAATTTCAGTTTTGTAAGTGTGAATGGAAGTTGATAGCTTTTACACCGCGTGGCGTACACCGAAAGTATTCAATATCAAAGATTCTAAATTGTTTAAACACTCATGAAATAATGTATATCTTAATTAAGAGACAATATTTGCCTGTATCACTTTAGTGCTGTAAAATGATGCAATTTCGGCTGCCGTATAAGTTTGAATGTAGTACCAGTGCAAGTACTCAAGTGGACAGGTTATAGTGTGTCAACTTTCTGCCGCCATAGCCGTAAGCAAGTGACTAAAAATTATATATTGGTTTTGGGAGAGTCTGTGAGTGATTTATAAATGTCGAAAGAGAAGACGTAGCTTTAATTATACCGAACAGAGTAAAGGTTCCAGGGGAGGCCTGTTCAAATTTGTTCAGTACAAGTTTTATCCAGTGTGCGTGGTGCTGTATAAGTGTGAAAATAAGTGTTGGGACATCCCTCTAATTATTTGTGTATGTTCAGGGTCCCCGCGCTTAGTCGAGGACGTCCGGTCCAGGATGAATATCTCCGCCTGAACGTGTCACCAGAGGCTCTCGACTTCGTCTGCCGGAGGGAATAGCGAGATGAACATGCCACACCAACACTACAGCTTCAGGACGCATGAACGCCAGCACCACAACATGTGACAAATCAGGTGACCTCAAACCAATTATGATTATTTTTTGACCTACATAGACACCCGGATTGTGCCGATAACACTTCATACAACTTGTGGGGTATGAGTGACACACTATGATGTAACTTTCATCTTTTAAACGTTTTAATTGGGCCCCGGTTTAACTGGACATAATTGTCGCGGATTTTGAGGGAATTTTGTAGCTTATGTACTAATATTTGATATTAAGTGTAAGCCCGGGGGCTGGCATGTATCCGAGGTTTATTACAATTCATACACTTATATTTTCTTTCTCGTTTCTGTAAAGGGGGGTGGTTCAAATATTGGAGGACTGGAATTTGAGATATGTAAAGGGGTTTCTTTTGTGACAGGATGAACCCCACCGGCTGGTAGGGTTCAACTTACTGTCAGGTTAGCTCGGGTTATTGCAGTCATTTCACATAGTTAAATTAGGTTTTGGGTTATGTAAGGGTTCTATGTTTTCTTATTCAGTAACAGTCCGGCCCCCTGTTTCATCCTGTGTAGGCAGGCTTTGCATGCAGATATTTGCATAGGAACATGTCGGCTACCGGGCCAAATCAGTTTTCTTAAAAGGTAATATGAATTATTATGTCACATCACAGTTGTAAAAGTTTTTTTTAAGGTATTATTGCCAATTCAGTTTTCTTAAAATGTAATATAAAGTATTATGTCACATCATAGTTGTAATAGTTCTTTTAATTTAGTATTGCTAATTCAATTTTCCTAAAATGTTACATAACGTATTATGTCACATAACTGTTGTAAATTTTTAAACGTTATTGCTAAATTATATTTCCTACAAAAGAATTATAAATTATTATCTCACCAAATTCACAAATACTGTTCAGGTCACGGAAAGATTGTGGCTTACCTTATTTTCGATTTATTATTGTCAGTTAAATTTTTACCAATTTATTGATTATAATTTCACCAAGTGTATATGCACAGTTAATCGCACTTTAAAGTTTTATCGGGCATTCTGGCCAACCCAGATTCGTGGGGGCACTAGTGATATATTTAACAATGTTAAACGTGTTGTTGTATTGTGTAAATGTGTGAGCACCTACCTGCTCTCCGATCTTGCGGTTTTCTTCCGACTAGGGCGTGTGGATTTTGGATTTGATTTCGCAAGTATGTAAACTCAAGTGTATAACAACAGCACACTAAATTTGTTATTTTAAAAGTGAAGAGTTTTGTGAGGTTGTTAGGCTCCGTAGTACTGCAATAAAAATACAATGTGGGGTAATAAAAACGGGGTTTATTACTCCAATCACACAGAAGAATGAAATGCTTATAAATTCAAATCTTCTTACAAACTAAACAGTAAATAAATCTTGTATAATGTTTTCTGAATGATTAATAATTTTCAGAAGTTGAGCTCATTATTTTCCAACAAGTTATTTTAACTGAGAATTTAATTAATCAATTTAATTTAATTCAATTTAATTTCAATGATTTTAAAAATGATTCTAATTCAATAAAAACTCTAATGTTACTTGGAAATATTCAAAAAATAAACTGGCCGTGACAATCTAGTTCACGCCCCTTTATTTACTAGTGATCTGACTCACGTATACTGCAGTATGAGCAAATTATTTAATTCTTTGTTAAGATTTGTATAGCGCTTTTTTCTTTATCTACTAGTAACTCTTAACTAATGCTTATTAATTACTTATACTGGCTATACAGATTATCACACATGAATAATTCTTATTTAATTAGAGTCTTTGATTTATGGCATCTGAATGATTTATATTACATTGATTTTAATTAAAAAGAAAGAAAAATTGAACTGTTAAAAAATAAATAACGTGATTTTGACTTTCCTGGTTCTAAAGAGGTTGTATAGATGCTCCTGGAATCCCTCGCTGTCCTTGTCCAATCGGCTACAGATGGTGATCCAGGACTGAGCGTCCTGGGTTTTGGCGGTGAGCTCGGAAATCAGCAACACTCTGCTCTCCTGCTAATGATGAAGTTTTTACGTCTGTAGTTTTCTGCGAGAACTGCTTCAGGTCCCTCGTCGATTCACGTTCCACGTCAGCGTGTGTGTTTCGTTACGAGTTGTCGCTCTGCTCGTTAGCTGATTCGCAAGTGGTTTAGACGGCCTCTCTGTAGTATTCTTGAAGTGATGTCTTGTAGTCTTGTAGATCTCTTGCGTGCGTACGCCCACAGTTAGTGTAGTGCACGATACGCTTGTTTGTTGATGTGGAAGAGTATCTTGACTGGACGTTGTAATTACGAGTCGTTACAGTTGATCTGTTTTACGATGATCGTAATTAGGCGTGTTGACCACGTAGAGTCTTCAAATGAGTCTTCACAAAACTATGGTTTTGAGACGATTGAAGATATACGTCTGTTCTTCTTGAATACTGGCAGTCGAGTGTTTGATCAGCCCCAAAACTCCGCGTTAGTTCCGATTTCTTCGAATGATTTCATTGGCTGACACACTCTCCCTACTACCCAAAATTTGAATCACCTCACCTCGTGAGAACGAAACTACTTTCCCGCAGACTGACAATTTATATTATTATTAATATTGTAACAGTACATATAACACCACAGCCACCTACGTACCGAAAATTAATTTAAAGGCCACCACTAGCAAAAATACATTAAAAGGTCTAGAATGCCACCATGTATACAGAAGAAGAAAGTACCATAAGTTTAAATAAGTGAAGCATCATTGAAAGGAAATCACTAGTAAATGCACCAGTAAAGAAGAAAAGAAGAATAAAGACGAGACGACTGACATACTTTACCCAATAGATCAGTGAGAAGGACACAAGACAACAAAGAAGAAAGAAAAATCAGTGAGAAAAACATGACAATAAAAGAAGAAAGAAGAATAAGTGAGAAGAAAATGAGAACAAAAGAAGGAAGAAGAATCCGGGAGAAGAACACAACAATAACAACTTCAAGAAAGAAGAAGGAAGAAACAATGTGAAGAAGACAAGTGAAAACCACATCATGTATAAAAATTAACAATAGTGAGAAGGAGATCAGTGAAGAAAGAAGAAGGAAGATATCCAGACCAAACACAAGAACAAGGGAAGGAAATTGAAGTATAACAAACTAACATAAACCTTTGAAAGAATAATTGTATTAAGAAGAAAAAAGAAATGTTAATTAATTACATGATATAAATCCCTAAGCTGTATGGTAAAGTCAACACTGACCACAACTCATTTAATGAATACACTCAGTGTCTATGTGAAACACATTATTATAAATAAGGACTAAATATTGTAAACTGAATAAGGACAAGATAAGTTTATGATAGCTAAATGATGTGTAGTTATAAAATATACAGAAGAATAGGTCCCAAAATAATGAATGACCAATTGTACAGTGGGAATGATGTTAATACAAACCCACTAATTAACACTAAATAAGACAATACAAGAGTAAACAAAATGTGAAATAATAATAACCAATAACCAATGTACAAACATTGAATGAAAACCAGTCAACCAGATTAATGTAGAAATACACAGCCAGCAGCAACACATTACTGCTTACTGAACCTATAACATAACCTAATCTGGGCATCCAGTTTTCAGTAAAACTTAATGAAAACTAAATCAAAACAATATTAAACCAAAATGTAATGAGCTAGGAAGTAACTAGATCATATAAGGAAGGTTTTTGTACACAGTAGCTAATAGTATAACTGAATATAAAAGCTATATTTATGTAATACAAAGATGACAATATGCTTGAAATGGCAAAGAGACATTATGCAACCACAATCATGTTATAAACACATTATACAAAGATAGTAACGCAACTAATGACCTGAGGTCAGACAGAATACTGTTCAGATGAACAAATGCAACCAAAATAACTATCTAAATAATCTATATAAATGTAATTACAACTAAACCATTGTAACAGTTAGCTGCAAGTAAAGTGGACAGCCACTAAACCTAGATAATAACAGAATCAAATGCAGAATGAACTGCATCCCAATAACAATAAGACCATTGTAACTATTTTAATTATCAGTTAGAGAATAATACGAATAATATGTGTAGGATACCAAACATACAACGAGGTAACTCCATATAGGTATGACAAGCCTAATTAATAAATGATAATTAAGGCACTAAACCAATAATGTAGGGAAAAAGAACACTGTCAGTAGTGACTTAACCCGTCGATGTTTAATTATACAATGTTAGAATTCAATTAAATGTTATTATTGCTAGAGAATAAGAAAAACAAAAATGTATAACCATAGGTTTAAGTTCGAATCTATGAAAACGGACATAGTGTTAATATTAAGGGGATATGGCACTGAAAATGCTAACTTCTATATTAAACATATTACACATTTCAGACTACCTTTATCTGTTTTATAGTCATAAAAAATGACCATAAATGAAAAAAAAATTTTCTCATTAGTATAATATACAGTCCGAATTTTTTTTTTGAAAATATATGTAATGTATAAAATTTGATATAACTCATGTTCTAACAATTGGATTTTCATGAACAAAGCGCCATTGTATAGGTAAGGATATCCTCTAAAAAGTTAGGTAGAATTATAACTGTAGCTTAATATTTGGATTTTATACACACAATTGAAAGTTATTTTTAAAAAACCTTTAGGTTTAAAAAAAAATCTCAGTTTCTAATAAAGTGACATACATAATTCTTCCTAAATATTTAGGTCAAATATCCAAGAGTGAATGGTAAAAATCTGAACCCTGTAACATTAGTAGTTTTTGAGTTATATCAATTTGAATATTAAAAAACATGAAAAAACTAATTTGCGGAAATAACGCGTTGAAAGTTACCTTGTTGAATTTGACAAGGTATTGAGATATATAGACCAATAAATAATGTTTTTACAAGTTTTAACATTAGTTTATTTATAAGTTTGACATGTACTATAATATTATAAATTTTTATAAGGGTCTTATGTATATTTTACATTTTTTTATGTCATAATAAGCATTTAGGCCTAGGCCTGCTAAATCGAAAATCTGGAAAAAACTGGATATACCGCTTATTTATATTACTTATATTCTTTTGTTTGATGTTTTGCCTTTTTATGGATGGTCTACCCATACTTATAACAATTAATATAATACTTAAACACGATAATGGTATATTCACTCACTGTTTATAAGCAGCAAACACTACTGAGAACATCAGCTGACCGTTTTTGTATTTTGTTGTTCATGTCAGCTGATTATAGTTGCAGTGATGACTTGGTTAGTGGCTAATAATCAGTATGTACATATATATACATGTAGTTCAATATAATAACATACTAGAGCAGAGTTTAGTAGTGTATAGCCTAATATTGGGTTCATTACTGAACAAATTACTCGCCAGCCGCCAATTTCGCATTTTGGTACGGTTCTAAAAAACTATAAAAATATGACACTTACTACCTTCAGAAACATATTTCATCACATTTCCCTGTTTCCTAACATTCCATAGATTGAAAAAATTAATAAACAAAAAAATTGAAAATTTTGAATTTTTTTGTGACTTTCAGTGCCATATCCCCTTAAGGAATAGTTTTAAGTGAAAATTGTACAGTAGTTTAAGAACAAGTTATTACCATGGAAAATGGAATAAAAACAATATAATATTAATAATTAATGGCTTAATGGACACTAAGTATTTTAATTTTAATTTTAATTAATTAAAAAGTGTTAATAAGAAAAAGTGTAACCCTTCGAACGATAAGATACGCAAGTATTCATACCCACAGCTATAATGTTATGATTAGATGATAAGAAAGATAACTGAACGCTAATAGCGATTTAAATTAACATATGGTAAACAATTAAATTCCCTATTCTTAAAGGAAGGGATGTAAGGAATACAAATAAACAATGTCGAAGTTGAACGATTTAAGTAACGACAATTTCAACGATTTGTATACTATAAATGTTTAGAATAAGTAAAGACATTGTACCATCAATGAAGAGTGAAGAGTGTATGTGCTCTTATGCTATTAGCAGATAAGAGCATTGAATATTTTGTTGCTAAATTTAAGTAAGAGTTACACCAGAGAGTGATAACTATAATCAATGAATTACCGTTACCTGAAATAGGCATATCCAATGTTAGAGATGATCTTAGTCCCTGACACTGGATCATAACAATTATTATCAATTATTAATAACTAGTTAACCACTTTTAACCAAACAAGGTTGCACTAAACGATATTTAAAGCCTATGTCTAACCATGAACAGTGGTTCATATTTTGTCTTTTTTAATTAACAATCAATGAATTCTTATCTTATATGTTTGTTCTAGCCGTAGCAATTATCTCAAATAAGTGTATTTTGCAGTCTAAAAGAACCTACTACTATTATTACTATAATTATTAATGACATTTCAAGTCGAATAATACGACATAACCTGTATGTTTGTCAACACACATTTTGTAACTAACCAAAGGCAGTCATGCCAACTTGAGTTCATCAATCGTTTTAGAGTCCATGTTCAATTTTAAATGTTCATTGTTAACCAGAGAGAAGAGCAACACGTATTATTGTACTAAATTTCATTGTGTTAGAATTGAATAAATAACCATTATTATTTTTACCTTTGAAATAATTGACCTTTATTGTATCAGTAAATACAGCTTAGGGGAGAAGAACGAGGCGGATGGTACCATGCTTAAAGTACGAATCATTCAAATTGAGTGATTTTATATTTTGTTTACAACCGCACTGACCTATATATATATATATATATATATATATATATAAATTGTAGCATGACAGATAATCCACACAAATACATTACTCAATGATCATTAATAAAGCTCTAAGATATGGAATATCCAGATGAGAATTAATTAAAATGCACTGTTTAATAATATATTCACAAGAAAGGTTGAATAAAGAAAATTTCTGCAAACAATATAATATAATACAAATTTAAAAACCCAGAAGACTAAAAATAGTAATAACAAAATTACCCAGGTAAGATAGAAGCAGGCAATTAATATACCCCGTCAAGAAAACCAGACTAGAAGAAACCAAGGCATACACAGCGAAAAACTACTGAAGACAGAAGAAGAAGAACAATCTAAGCTACTGAAGAAAGAAGAAAGAAGAACAATTAAAACTCAAAGAAGACAGAAGAACAGTCAAAGCTACTGAAGACAGAAGAAAGAAGAATAATTAAAACTAAAGAAGAAAGAAGACTAATTAAAACTACTACTACAGAAGAAGGAAGAAAGAAGAACAATCAAAACTACTGAAGACAGAAGAAAGAAGAACAATTAAAACTAAAGAAGAAAGAAGACTAATTAAAACTACTACTACAGAAGAAGGAAGAAAGAAGAACAATCAAAGTTACTGAAGACAGAAGAAAGAAGAATAATTAAAACTACTGAAGAAGGAAGAAGGAAGAACTAATTAAAACTACTATTACTGAAGAAGGAAGAAAGAAGAACAAACTAAATCTAGAGAAGAAAGAAGAACTAATTAAAACTACTACTACAGAAGAAGGAAGAAAGAAGAACAATCAAAGCTACTGAAGACAGAAGAAGGAAGAACAATCAAAGCTAAAGAAGAAGGAAGAACAATTAAAACTCAAAGAAGAAAGAAGAATAATTAAAACTACTACTACAGAAGAAGGAAGAAAGAAGAACAATCAAAACTACTGAAGACAGAAGAAAGAAGAACAATTAAAACTAAAGAAGAAAGAAGACTAATTAAAAATACTACTACAGAAGAAGGAAGAAAGAAGAACAATCAAAGCTACTGAAGACAGAAGAAAGAAGAATAATTAAAACCAAATCTACTGAAGACAGAAGAAAGAAGAACAATCAAAGCTACTGAAGACAGAAGAAAGAAGAACAATCAAAGATACAGAAGACAGAAGAAAGAAGAATAATTAAAACTACTATTACTGAAGAAAGAAGAACAATCAAAGATACAGAAGACAGAAGAAAGAAGAATAATTAAAACTACTATTACTGAAGAAAGAAGAACTAATTAAAACTACTATTACTGAAGAATGAAGAAAGAAGAACAATCAAAGATACAGAAGAAAGAAGAAAGAAGAATAATTAAAACTACTATTACTGAAGAATGAAGAAAGAAGAACAATCAAAGATACAGAAGACAGAAGAAAGAAGAATAATTAAAACTACTATTACTGAAGAAAGAAGAAATAATTAAAACTACTATTACTGAAGAATGAAGAAAGAAGAACAATCAAAGATACAGAAGACAGAAGAAGGAAGAATAATTAAAACTACTACTACTGAAGACAGAAGAAAGAAGAACAATCAAAGCTACTGAAGAAAGAAGACTAATTAAAACTAGAGAAGAAAGAAGACTAATTAAAACTACTACTACAGAAGAAAGAAGAAAGAAGAACTAATTAAAACTACTACTACAGAAGAAGGAAGAAAAGAACAATCAAAGATACAGAAGACAGAAGAAGGAAGAATAATTAAAACTACTACTACTGAAGACAGAAGAAAGAAGAATAATTAAAACCAAATCTACTGAAGACAGAAGAAAGAAGAACAATCAAAGCTACTGAAGAAAGAAGACTAATTAAAACTAGAGAAGAAAGAAGACTAATTAAAACTACTTCTACGAAGAAAGAAGAAAGAAGAACTAATTAAAACTACTACTACAGAAGAAGGAAGAAAGAAGAACAATCAAAGCTACTGAAGACAGAAGAAGGAAGAACAATCAAAGCTAAAGAAGAAGGAAGAAAAATTAAAACTCAAAGAAGAAAGAAGAATAATCAAAACTAAATCTACAGAAGTAGGAAGAATAAAGAAGAACCAAACTCAAGAAGAAAGAAGAATAATTAAGACGACCCATATAAAACAAAAACCCCATAGGGAAAGAACCCCCAAAAAACCCCAAAATCAATGAATGCCCAAAGAGAAAGTATAACACCCTAAAAAACCATATCACTGCACAACTGACAAAAACTAAAAGTGTTAGTAGTATTAAATATTAGTGCAATAAAAAAGTTATTATTTAGTTTGTATAGACAAGTCTTCACAGTTCCCCCATGGTTGAATATTTCATATTAAAAACTAGAAAAAGACTAGTAAATATAGTAATAATTCACCATAGACAAGTGCAAGTGATCAAATTATAAATAATAAACTTTAAAAGGGTACATGAGTTGCAGTACATAGTAACAAACTTTAAGTTTTGTGAACAGTGCCTACTTTGATAATGAAGTAGTAATATTACTAAATAAAAGCTACTAAAGCGATATGAACATTCCATAGAATGGAATATAACTTAGGTAGCTAGGGGTATACTTTAAGAGGGGGTATAAAATTTTATAAATGGGGAACTACAGAACAAACTGTTTATGATGAAGATTATAGAAGGTGTTAACAATTATATATGGAACCAGGATGTTAGGTTCCTATTACATATAACATTTAGATAAATAAGGGTTAGTCATAAGAGATATTAGTATTATAACTGTTATTTTATTGTTCAGTTTAATTTAGGAATGCACTGTCTAAAAATATATATCATTCCAATGTTGTAGAAATACTCTTTATTATGTTATTAGATAATATACTAAGCAATGTTATTCAGAACACTAGTTGTGATATAGAGAGATGTTATATGTTAATTATATAATCAATAATTTATGTTGTACCAGTCAGAGAAGGATATAAAATAGCTACATTAATAAAACATTTGGAAATTAGCCACACATCAGATCTAGGCCAAAGAATAAATTTAAACTGCAGAATAATTAACAAACCTAGTCTTATAAACCCATATAAAATGACAATATTCAGGCAAAATAAACTCAACATATCAAATACTATGTAAATAAGGCTTTCTAAAGATATGGTCATTATATGAGTAAAATTATTTAATTGTCTAATAAAATATCATTAAACTGAAATAGATTAACTAACACTATCCTAGGGGAAGTCATATACAATTGAATTATATTAAAAAACCATCATTAGTATACTAAATTGCAATAAAATAAGTGAGAATTGATAATTATACAAATTTCAGATTTCATAGAATAATAATTATATTAGTTAAAATGGCTATTATTTACATAGAAGACAGGGAAGTATAATTTTTAGGCCTACCTCCCAAAAAATTATAAGAAATATAATTTTCTGATAAAACTTTGTAATACTAACTTAATTACTATCAAAATAAGTAGAATAGAATAGTGAAAACGAATATGTATTTTATATTGCAAACAGTTAACTAATAACGAATTTAATTTATGAACATAATGTACATTTTTAAAGTGTAACGAAATTATGGCAATTTTAAACAATGTCTGAAATATATTATATAGGCTAAGATTTTCATGAGACGAAGGAAATACAGACAGTTCATTATTATGCGTTGACGAGTGCACTTAAAGTAACCTTTCGCCAGAAATAACCTTTAATGGCGTTTTTGTTATAAACCGTATCTCAGTGAAAATTTTGAAAATAATTATTTTAAACTATTTTATAGATCGTGAAGTGGTGAAAGTGACCAATGAACACAGTAACACTAATAAATTGAACCACACATAACTAGATAAGCAGAATAACACTGATATTACACCAAATATAGACCGAAATTTAGAGGTTAAAAACGACACACATAAACACAACGAGATATATCCAGTGACAACATTCTACACAAAGTGAACTTTCCATGATACACCAGCGACAATAAACTATACTCCAAGACGATCGTATACAATTGCTGAGAGCATTTACTTGAAGAAAGAACACCTTTATTACAACAAAAACATCATCAACGCTGGAGGCTTCCTTGCGCATGCGTCAGTCAACCATTTCGGTCTGGTCCGCTGCAGTATAAAGAAACGATATGGCGACTATTGGTTCGAAATCAAATTATATATAAACTTTTAATATTTTTAATTATTATTGTATTGTTAAATTTTAAGACATTTAATAAGTGTAAGTGTTATACTTTCCTTCCCACAACCTTCTCTGGCTATATATTTTAATAACCGTTTAAAGAACCCTATTTTATAATACCAATATAAATTGTTTATATCGACCGTCCCTGAGCGAGTCGATACTGTATTGTGATATCAATTTTAATCAAACAATTTCATTATTTTTGTTAATAAACATTCTATTTCGGTAAATTGGAGTTGATTCTTTATTATAAAAAAGACTTAACAAGTAATTAATGAAGAAACCCAACTAACTGAAGGGCGGTATACACGAAACAACAACGTTTCAAAAAGAAGAAGAAGAGAGCCGTCTTTCATTCAAACTGGGAGTTAACAAGATTATCTTTTCAACAAAATTACTGAAAATGACACTGTTATTAGAATAACCACGATACCATTTCATTTATAATTTCAACCGACTAACTCGATTTGTTCCTAAATTTTAAGAACAAGTTACCCAAAGAACATTTTCCAGAAAATTAAAATTTTTTTTTATAAAATTTTAAATTTTACTTTTATTTTTCAAATTGCTACAACAGCAATATACACAGATTTTATTTGTAACTACGAAGACTAGGAACATTACCAAATTGACGTTTCCGGAGCGGAACGTCAGAAAACTACACACGTACGTACATAAAATATTTTGTTACAGAACACCTTGTATTATTACAAATTGACGTATCCAACGTGGGACAGAATAACACGACAGAAATATTATTTATCATTTATTATAGACACCACTCACAGTATTATTACAAAAATACATCCATCGCAGAAGTTGAAGAAACCAGGACTTCAACGTATTATTACAAAATTGGCTAGCCCAACCAGTGGGGCTTACAGGAGAACACAATCTACATACATCAACCTTTTATTTATTTTATTATACCCACTCAATCACCGTAATATATACAAAATTTGGCGAACCCAACTTGTGGGGCTTGATTACATCAGAATTTTTACATCAGAATTTTAGAACACCATAGAACAGTAACACATTGTTTTATTACAAAATTGGCGTCCAACTAAAGGGCTGTAATTAGGGGTTGAAATTACTGTAATTACTTACCCAATTCCTAATTCAGCTTGGCAGCGGTTATCCAGCCAGAGAAAAGGAAACAACAACAAGCAAAATGGAAGAACTTACAGAGGAAAGTAAAATGGACAAATTAATGGAGATGTTCATGCAAATGAGAGAAGATTTGAAAAAGGACAGGGAAGAGTTGAAAAAGGATATGGAAGAATACAGCAAGAAGATGGAAGAAAACTTAAGGAAGGACAACCAATCTTTAAAAGAAGAATTGAAGAAGGACAACCAAGCAACATTAGAAGAGTTGAAAAATGATAATAAACTGTTTAGGGAAAAATTAAGAGAGGACAGATTCTTAAGAGAAGAATTAAGAAATGAGAGGACCAAAGATATGAAAAATGATAACAAACTAAAAACGGAAGAAATACCGAACAATAAAACAATGGAGCCAGTGATGGTGTTACCTGAAAAGAGAACGAACGGGAACAAAGAAAATACTACAGATATGGAAGTGGAACCCAAGAAGAGAAGAAGAACACATCCAAAGAAATTAATGAAAACAAAGGAAGAAATGGAAATGATGAACCATGGTTTATTTGATAATGATAATATCCCTATTACCAACCATGAAGAAATCTTGAGTTCCAGGAATAATGGAAGTAGATTAAGGGTAATCTCAGAGATGATTTACCAGCAGACAGTAGTTTACCACTGGAAAAGGACCAGAGGTAAACTGAATAAAACATGGGGACTAGATCAGTTTCAGCGAAGGACTGGACAGTGTATTCCAGAAAGATGGAAGTATGATATTTTACCAGACTGTGATGACGGCACAGATGAATCACCAGAATGTGTTCCATTAGAGTACCATCCAGGACAGTTCCAGTGTACAGGTACACTAAAATGTATTCCTTCAGGGTGGATGTATGATGGTGAACCAGATTATGAGGCTTCAGATAAGCAAATAATTAATAATTCAAAAGAAGATCCTCACAGATATTTTTTATGCAATACCACATATGGACCAGAGACGTACTGGTGTATAAAACACTATCATAGAGGGAGCCGAATAAGCTTAGCAGCAAACAAAGGAATAGCAGCTAGAAAAATGAAATACAAGACAAAGGCCAGAGATGTCACTAGTACCGGAACGATGATGAAAACTATGGTCACCCGGACAATGAGAGCAACTAAAGTGACAGACTACGGTTAAGTCTAATACCATACACCTCCACAAAAAGGGACTGATGTTATGATAACCGGCAACGGCAAAAAACTATGACAAAGAAAAAGAAATTTTGAGCAATTGTCCAGCCTAATAAAAATCTTCAACCTGGGTATATAAAAGAAAAACAATTATAAGAAGTACATTTGAAGTAAAGAAAAGAAGAGAGCTAATACCATATTTGGGGTAATAATATGATATGTTAACAATATTTATGAAAAAATATTATGAGTAATTGAATGTATGGAAGAAAGAATTAAAGTCAAAATTCAAAAAAGAAGTAATGACTACTTACTTACCTATTATTTAGGAAACCATTTATGAATCAAGAAGAAGATGAATTTTGAATTAAATCTCAAAATTCAAAAAACAAGTAAGAACACCTTACTACCTATTATTTAGGAGATAATTTATGATGAAAAGTCAAAATTCAAAAAAGAAGTAATGACTACTTACTTACCTATTATTTAGAAAACAATTTATGAATCAAAAAGAAAATGAATTTTGAATAAAAGTAAAAATTCAAAAATGAAGTAATGACTACTTACTACCTATTATATAGAAAACAATTTATGAATCAAGAAGAAAATGAATTTTGAATTAAATCTCAAAATTTAAAAAAGAAGTAAGAACAACTTACTACCTTATTTTAAAAACAACTTTTAGAAATGAACAAGAAGAAAAAGAATTTGGATAACACATTACAAACAATTATATATGGGACCAATTCTGAAAAACTTTCAAGAATAAAGAAATGGCAGTACAAACCACTGATACAATTTAAATGAATAAACTTATTGTGAAGTAAAATTAATGAGAATTTTATGTCAAATAAACAGAGATATTAAACATATGACATTAATAATAAAGAGTGCATTTGGATAAAAAGCAAGAGCAAAATAAAATTTTGAAAAAGAAAGGAAAAACTATATATAAATAAATCCATATGAAAAAGATGATCATACAATAAATGTCAGTTATTAGAAAGACAATTAAAAGAGTAATTGAAAAAACAATACTAGTGGAATGATTCAAAATATAATACAAAATATATGCTACCCATGACCGGAAGGAGATTGTGATAACTGTCAAAAAATGACAGAGAATTAAAAACTTTACACTGAATAAGGAGTGATAATTATATTATACCAGCTTCCAATCACAAGGAGAAATAAAATGACAGCAGAGCTAACCATTGAGAAAAATAACTGAGATAGAGATTCACTAAGATAGAAATATTAATAGATCTGTTCGTATACGAAGTGAAATATCCAAAGATATTTAATTTTTTTTTATATAGTCATAAGGTGGACTATTCTTATATAATTTTTTTAATGACTGTCTGAGATAAGTCCAGCAGTATTATTATGTATTGGTCAGAGATGATTTACCTCTGTAATCAATAAATGACGTAGTATGGCCAGCAGAGTGAGATGCCTACAGAGCCCCTCTGGACACTGCCCCAGCTAACGTATTAGGGAATGTTAGGGAATAAATATCCCACGGATAAAGAAACGAGTTAAGAAGAAAATGGAAAAATAAAAAATAACGAACCTCAGATGACTATTACTATCAGTAAGAATCCAGTTAATAATGAAATATAGATAAGCTCAAAAATATGGGAGAAAAAAAAAAAAAAATTTTAGAAATGTGAAGGAAGTAAAGAAATATAATTTATAATATAATGTCATAAGCAATTACTTCAGACAAACTAAGTATGATCTGAACTAATCACTTCTGGAAGAGAGCAATCTGTAGCATGACAGATAATCCACACAAATACATTACTCAATGATCATTAATAAAGCTCTAAGATATGGAATATCCAGATGAGAATTAATTAAAATGCACTGTTTAATAATATATTCACAAGAAAGGATGAATAAAGAAAATTTCTGCAAACAATATAATATAATACAAATTTAAAAAACCAGAAGACTAAAAATAATCATAACAAAATTACCCAGGTAAGATAGAAGCAGGCAATTAATATACCCCGTCAAGGAAACCAGACTAGAAGAAACCAAGGCATACACAGCGAAAAACTACTGAAGACAGAAGAAAGAAGAACAATCTAAGCTACTGCAGAAAGAAGAAAGAAGAACAATTAAAACTCAAAGAAGACAGAAGAACAGTCAAAGCTACTGAAGACAGAAGAAAGAAGAATAATTAAAACTAAAGAAGAAAGAAGACTAATTAAAACTACTACTACAGAAGAAGGAAGAAAGAAGAACAATCAAAACTACTGAAGACAGAAGAAAGAAGAACAATTAAAACTAAAGAAGAAAGAAGACTAATTAAAACTACTACTACAGAAGAAGGAAGAAAGAAGAACAATCAAAGCTACTGAAGACAGAAGAAAGAAGAATAATTAAAACTACTGAAGAAGGAAGAAGGAAGAACTAATTAAAACTACTATTACTGAAGAAGGAAGAAAAAAGAACAAACTAAATCTAGAGAAGAAAGAAGAACTAATTAAAACTACTACTACAGAAGAAGGAAGAAAGAAGAACAATCAAAGCTACTGAAGACAGAAGAAGGAAGAACAATCAAAGCTAAAGAAGAAGGAAGAACAATTAAAACTCAAAGAAGAAAGAAGAATAATTAAAACTACTACTACAGAGGAAGGAAGAAAGAAGAACAATCAAAACTACTGAAGACAGAAGAAAGAAGAACAATTAAAACTAAAGAAGAAAGAAGACTAATTAAAACTACTACTACAGAAGAAGGAAGAAAGAAGAACAATCAAAGCTACTGAAGACAGAAGAAAGAAGAATAATTAAAACCAAATCTACTGAAGACAGAAGAAAGAAGAACAATCAAAGCTACTGAAGACAGAAGAAAGAAGAACAATCAAAGATACAGAAGACAGAAGAAAGAAGAATAATTAAAAATACTATTACTAAAGAAAGAAGAACAATCAAAGATACAGAAGATAGAAGAAAGAAGAATAATTAAAACTACTATTACTGAAGAAAGAAGAACTAATTAAAACTACTATTACTGAAGAATGAAGAAAGAAGAACAATCAAAGATACAGAAGAAAGAAGAAAGAAGAATAATTAAAACTACTATTACTGAAGAATGAAGAAAGAAGAACAATCAAAGATACAGAAGACAGAAGAAAGAAGAATAATTAAAACTACTATTACTGAAGAAAGAAGAAATAATTAAAACTACTATTACTGAAGAATGAAGAAAGAAGAACAATCAAAGATACAGAAGACAGAAGAAGGAAGAATAATTAAAACTACTACTACTAAAGACAGAAGAAAGAAGAATAATTAAAACCAAATCTACTGAAGACAGAAGATAGAAGAACAATCAAAGCTACTGAAGAAAGAAGACTAATTAAAACTAGAGAAGAAAGAAGACTAATTAAAACTACTACTACAGAAGAAAGAAGAAAGAAGAACTAATTAAAACTACTATTACTGAAGAATGAAGAAAGAAGAACAATCAAAGATACAGAAGACAGAAGAAGGAAGAATAATTAAAACTACTACTACTGAAGACAGAAGAAAGAAGAATAATTAAAACCAAATCTACTGAAGACAGAAGAAAGAAGAACAATCAAAGCTACTGAAGAAAGAAGACTAATTAAAACTAGAGAAGAAAGAAGACTAATTAAAACTACTACTACAGAAGAAAGAAGAAAGAAGAACTAATTAAAACTACTACTACAGAAGAAGGAAGAAAGAAGAACAATCAAAGCTACTGAAGACAGAAGAAGGAAGAACAATCAAAGCTAAAGAAGAAGGAAGAACAATTAAAACTCAAAGAAGAAAGAAGAATAATCAAAACTAAATCTACAGAAGAAGGAAGAATAAAGAAGAACCAAACTCAAGAAGAAAGAAGAATAATTAAGACGACCCATATAAAACAAAAACCCCATAGGGAAAGAACCCCCAAAAAACCCCAAAATCAATGAATGCCCAAAGAGAAAGTATAACACCCTAAAAAACCATATCACTGCACAACTGACAAAAACTAAAAGTGTTAGTAGTATTAAATATTAGTGCAATAAAAAAGTTATTATTTAGTTTGTATAGACAAGTCTTCACAGTTCCCCCATGGTTGAATATTTCATATTAAAAACTAGAAAAAGACTAGTAAATATAGTAATAATTCACCATAGACAAGTGCAAGTGATCAAATTATAAATAATAAACTTTAAAAGGGTACATGAGTTGCAGTACATAGTAACAAACTTTAAGTTTTGTGAACAGTGCCTACTTTGATAATGAAGTAGTAATATTACTAAATAAAAGCTACTAAAGCGATATGAACATTCCATAGAATGGAATATAACTTAGGTAGCTAGGGGTATACTTTAAGAGGGGGTATAAATTTTATAAATGGGGAACTACAGAACAAACTGTTTATGATGAAGATTATAGAAGGTGTTAACAATTATATATGGAACCAGGATGTTAGGTTCCTATTACATATAACATTTAGATAAATAAGGGTTAGTCATAAGAGATATTAGTATTATAACTGTTATTTTATTGTTCAGTTTAATTTAGGAATGCACTGTCTAAAAATATATATCATTCCAATGTTGTAGAAATACTCTTTATTATGTTATTAGATAATATACTAAGCAATGTTATTCAGAACACTAGTTGTGATATAGAGAGATGTTATATGTTAATTATATAATCAATAATTTATGTTGTACCAGTCAGAGAAGGATATAAAATAGCTACATTAATAAAACATTTGGAAATTAGCCACACATCAGATCTAGGCCAAAGAATAAATTTAAACTGCAGAATAATTAACAAACCTAGTCTTATAAACCATATAAAATGACAATATTCAGGCAAAATAAACTCAACATATCAAATACTATGTAAATAAGGCTTTCTAAAGATATGGTCATTATATGAGTAAAATTATTTAATTGTCTAATAAAATATCATTAAAACTGAAATAGATTAACTAACACTATCCTAGGGGAAGTCATATACAATTGAATTATATTAAAAAACCATCATTAGTATACTAAATTGCAATAAAATAAGTGAGAATTGATAATTATACAAATTTCAGATTTCATAGAATAATAATTATATTAGTTAAAATGGCTATTATTTACATAGAAGACAGGGAAGTATAATTTTAGGCCTACCTCCCAAAAAATTATAAGAAATATAATTTTCTGATAAAACTTTGTAATACTAACTTAATTACTATCAAAATAAGTAGAATAGAATAGTGAAAACGAATATGTATTTTATATTGCAAACAGTTAACTAATAACGAATTTAATTTATGAACATAATGTACATTTTTAAAGTGTAACGAAATTATGGCAATTTTAAACAATGTCTGAAATATATTATATAGGCTAAGATTTTCATGAGACGAAGGAAATACAGACAGTTCATTATTATGCGTTGACGAGTGCACTTAAAGTAACCTTTCGCCAGAAATAACCTTTAATGGCGTTTTTGTTATAAACCGTATCTCAGTGAAAATTTTGAAAATAATTATTTTAAACTATTTTATAGATCGTGAAGTGGTGAAAGTGACCAATGAACACAGTAACACTAATAAATTGAACCACACATAACTAGATAAGCAGAATAACACTGATATTACACCAAATATAGACCGAAATTTAGAGGTTAAAAACGACACACATAAACACAACGAGATATATCCAGTGACAACATTCTACACAAAGTGAACTTTCCATGATACACCAGCGACAATAAACTATACTCCAAGACGATCGTATACAATTGCTGAGAGCATTTACTTGAAGAAAGAACACCTTTATTACAACAAAAACATCATCAACGCTGGAGGCTTCCTTGCGCATGCGTCAGTCAACCATTTCGGTCTGGTCCGCTGCAGTATAAAGAAACGATATGGCGACTATTGGTTCGAAATCAAATTATATATAAACTTTTAATATTTTTAATTATTATTGTATTGTTAAATTTTAAGACATTTAATAAGTGTAAGTGTTATACTTTCCTTCCCACAACCTTCTCTGGCTATATATTTTAATAACCGTTTAAAGAACCCTATTTTATAATACCAATATAAATTGTTTATATCGACCGTCCCTGAGCGAGTCGATACTGTATTGTGATATCAATTTTAATCAAACAATTTCATTATTTTTGTTAATAAACATTCTATTTCGGTAAATTGGAGTTGATTCTTTATTATAAAAAAGACTTAACAAGTAATTAATGAAGAAACCCAACTAACTGAAGGGCGGTATACACGAAACAACAACGTTTCAAAAAGAAGAAGAAGAGAGCCGTCTTTCATTCAAACTGGGAGTTAACAAGATTATCTTTTCAACAAAATTACTGAAAATGACACTGTTATTAGAATAACCACGATACCATTTCATTTATAATTTCAACCGACTAACTCGATTTGTTCCTAAATTTTAAGAACAAGTTACCCAAAGAACATTTTCCAGAAAATTAAAATTTTTTTTTATAAAATTTTAAATTTTACTTTTATTTTTCAAATTGCTACAACAGCAATATACACAGATTTTATTTGTAACTACGAAGACTAGGAACATTACCAAATTGACGTTTCCGGAGCGGAACGTCAGAAAACTACACACGTACGTACATAAAATATTTTGTTACAGAACACCTTGTATTATTACAAATTGACGTATCCAACGTGGGACAGAATAACACGACAGAAATATTATTTATCATTTATTATAGACACCACTCACAGTATTATTACAAAAATACATCCATCGCAGAAGTTGAAGAAACCAGGACTTCAACGTATTATTACAAAATTGGCTAGCCCAACCAGTGGGGCTTACAGGAGAACACAATCTACATACATCAACCTTTTATTTATTTTATTATACCCACTCAATCACCGTAATATATACAAAATTTGGCGAACCCAACTTGTGGGGCTTGATTACATCAGAATTTTTACATCAGAATTTTAGAACACCATAGAACAGTAACACATTGTTTTATTACAAAATTGGCGTCCAACTAAAGGGCTGTAATTAGGGGTTGAAATTACTGTAATTACTTACCCAATTCCTAATTCAGCTTGGCAGCGGTTATCCAGCCAGAGAAAAGGAAACAACAACAAGCAAAATGGAAGAACTTACAGAGGAAAGTAAAATGGACAAATTAATGGAGATGTTCATGCAAATGAGAGAAGATTTGAAAAAGGACAGGGAAGAGTTGAAAAAGGATATGGAAGAATACAGCAAGAAGATGGAAGAAAACTTAAGGAAGGACAACCAATCTTTAAAAGAAGAATTGAAGAAGGACAACCAAGCAACATTAGAAGAGTTGAAAAATGATAATAAACTGTTTAGGGAAAAATTAAGAGAGGACAGATTCTTAAGAGAAGAATTAAGAAATGAGAGGACCAAAGATATGAAAAATGATAACAAACTAAAAACGGAAGAAATACCGAACAATAAAACAATGGAGCCAGTGATGGTGTTACCTGAAAAGAGAACGAACGGGAACAAAGAAAATACTACAGATATGGAAGTGGAACCCAAGAAGAGAAGAAGAACACATCCAAAGAAATTAATGAAAACAAAGGAAGAAATGGAAATGATGAACCATGGTTTATTTGATAATGATAATATCCCTATTACCAACCATGAAGAAATCTTGAGTTCCAGGAATAATGGAAGTAGATTAAGGGTAATCTCAGAGATGATTTACCAGCAGACAGTAGTTTACCACTGGAAAAGGACCAGAGGTAAACTGAATAAAACATGGGGACTAGATCAGTTTCAGCGAAGGACTGGACAGTGTATTCCAGAAAGATGGAAGTATGATATTTTACCAGACTGTGATGACGGCACAGATGAATCACCAGAATGTGTTCCATTAGAGTACCATCCAGGACAGTTCCAGTGTACAGGTACACTAAAATGTATTCCTTCAGGGTGGATGTATGATGGTGAACCAGATTATGAGGCTTCAGATAAGCAAATAATTAATAATTCAAAAGAAGATCCTCACAGATATTTTTTATGCAATACCACATATGGACCAGAGACGTACTGGTGTATAAAACACTATCATAGAGGGAGCCGAATAAGCTTAGCAGCAAACAAAGGAATAGCAGCTAGAAAAATGAAATACAAGACAAAGGCCAGAGATGTCACTAGTACCGGAACGATGATGAAAACTATGGTCACCCGGACAATGAGAGCAACTAAAGTGACAGACTACGGTTAAGTCTAATACCATACACCTCCACAAAAAGGGACTGATGTTATGATAACCGGCAACGGCAAAAAACTATGACAAAGAAAAAGAAATTTTGAGCAATTGTCCAGCCTAATAAAAATCTTCAACCTGGGTATATAAAAGAAAAACAATTATAAGAAGTACATTTGAAGTAAAGAAAAGAAGAGAGCTAATACCATATTTGGGGTAATAATATGATATGTTAACAATATTTATGAAAAAATATTATGAGTAATTGAATG
The DNA here is from genome assembly GCA_034769895.1 of Magicicada septendecula. NCBI lineage: Eukaryota > Metazoa > Arthropoda > Insecta > Hemiptera > Cicadidae > Magicicada > Magicicada septendecula. The sequence continues at coordinate 356,953,025 of CM068370.1, forward strand.
TATGGAAGAAAGAATTAAAGTCAAAATTCAAAAAAGAAGTAATGACTACTTACTTACCTATTATTTAGGAAACCATTTATGAATCAAGAAGAAGATGAATTTTGAATTAAATCTCAAAATTCAAAAAACAAGTAAGAACACCTTACTACCTATTATTTAGGAGATAATTTATGATGAAAAGTCAAAATTCAAAAAAGAAGTAATGACTACTTACTTACCTATTATTTAGAAAACAATTTATGAATCAAAAAGAAAATGAATTTTGAATAAAAGTAAAAATTCAAAAATGAAGTAATGACTACTTACTACCTATTATATAGAAAACAATTTATGAATCAAGAAGAAAATGAATTTTGAATTAAATCTCAAAATTTAAAAAAGAAGTAAGAACAACTTACTACCTTATTTTAAAAACAACTTTTAGAAATGAACAAGAAGAAAAAGAATTTGGATAACACATTACAAACAATTATATATGGGACCAATTCTGAAAAACTTTCAAGAATAAAGAAATGGCAGTACAAACCACTGATACAATTTAAATGAATAAACTTATTGTGAAGTAAAATTAATGAGAATTTTATGTCAAATAAACAGAGATATTAAACATATGACATTAATAATAAAGAGTGCATTTGGATAAAAAGCAAGAGCAAAATAAAATTTTGAAAAAGAAAGGAAAAACTATATATAAATAAATCCATATGAAAAAGATGATCATACAATAAATGTCAGTTATTAGAAAGACAATTAAAAGAGTAATTGAAAAAACAATACTAGTGGAATGATTCAAAATATAATACAAAATATATGCTACCCATGACCGGAAGGAGATTGTGATAACTGTCAAAAAATGACAGAGAATTAAAAACTTTACACTGAATAAGGAGTGATAATTATATTATACCAGCTTCCAATCACAAGGAGAAATAAAATGACAGCAGAGCTAACCATTGAGAAAAATAACTAAGATAGAGATTCACTAAGATAGAAATATTAATAGATCTGTTCGTATACGAAGTGAAATATCCAAAGATATTTAATTTTTTTTTATATAGTCATAAGGTGGACTATTCTTATATAATTTTTTTAATGACTGTCTGAGATAAGTCCAGCAGTATTATTATGTATTGGTCAGAGATGATTTACCTCTGTAATCAATAAATGACGTAGTATGGCCAGCAGAGTGAGATGCCTACAGAGCCCCTCTGGACACTGCCCCAGCTAACGTATTAGGGAATGTTAGGGAATAAATATCCCACGGATAAAGAAACGAGTTAAGAAGAAAATGGAAAAATAAAAAATAACGAACCTCAGATGACTATTACTATCAGTAAGAATCCAGTTAATAATGAAATATAGATAAGCTCAAAAATATGGGAGAAAAAAAAAAAAAAATTTTAGAAATGTGAAGGAAGTAAAGAAATATAATTTATAATATAATGTCATAAGCAATTACTTCAGACAAACTAAGTATGATCTGAACTAATCACTTCTGGAAGAGAGCAATCTGTAGCATGACAGATAATCCACACAAATACATTACTCAATGATCATTAATAAAGCTCTAAGATATGGAATATCCAGATGAGAATTAATTAAAATGCACTGTTTAATAATATATTCACAAGAAAGGATGAATAAAGAAAATTTCTGCAAACAATATAATATAATACAAATTTAAAAAACCAGAAGACTAAAAATAATCATAACAAAATTACCCAGGTAAGATAGAAGCAGGCAATTAATATACCCCGTCAAGGAAACCAGACTAGAAGAAACCAAGGCATACACAGCGAAAAACTACTGAAGACAGAAGAAAGAAGAACAATCTAAGCTACTGCAGAAAGAAGAAAGAAGAACAATTAAAACTCAAAGAAGACAGAAGAACAGTCAAAGCTACTGAAGACAGAAGAAAGAAGAATAATTAAAACTAAAGAAGAAAGAAGACTAATTAAAACTACTACTACAGAAGAAGGAAGAAAGAAGAACAATCAAAACTACTGAAGACAGAAGAAAGAAGAACAATTAAAACTAAAGAAGAAAGAAGACTAATTAAAACTACTACTACAGAAGAAGGAAGAAAGAAGAACAATCAAAGCTACTGAAGACAGAAGAAAGAAGAATAATTAAAACTACTGAAGAAGGAAGAAGGAAGAACTAATTAAAACTACTATTACTGAAGAAGGAAGAAAAAAGAACAAACTAAATCTAGAGAAGAAAGAAGAACTAATTAAAACTACTACTACAGAAGAAGGAAGAAAGAAGAACAATCAAAGCTACTGAAGACAGAAGAAGGAAGAACAATCAAAGCTAAAGAAGAAGGAAGAACAATTAAAACTCAAAGAAGAAAGAAGAATAATTAAAACTACTACTACAGAGGAAGGAAGAAAGAAGAACAATCAAAACTACTGAAGACAGAAGAAAGAAGAACAATTAAAACTAAAGAAGAAAGAAGACTAATTAAAACTACTACTACAGAAGAAGGAAGAAAGAAGAACAATCAAAGCTACTGAAGACAGAAGAAAGAAGAATAATTAAAACCAAATCTACTGAAGACAGAAGAAAGAAGAACAATCAAAGCTACTGAAGACAGAAGAAAGAAGAACAATCAAAGATACAGAAGACAGAAGAAAGAAGAATAATTAAAAATACTATTACTAAAGAAAGAAGAACAATCAAAGATACAGAAGATAGAAGAAAGAAGAATAATTAAAACTACTATTACTGAAGAAAGAAGAACTAATTAAAACTACTATTACTGAAGAATGAAGAAAGAAGAACAATCAAAGATACAGAAGAAAGAAGAAAGAAGAATAATTAAAACTACTATTACTGAAGAATGAAGAAAGAAGAACAATCAAAGATACAGAAGACAGAAGAAAGAAGAATAATTAAAACTACTACTACTGAAGAAAGAAGAAATAATTAAAACTACTATTACTGAAGAATGAAGAAAGAAGAACAATCAAAGATACAGAAGACAGAAGAAGGAAGAATAATTAAAACTACTACTACTAAAGACAGAAGAAAGAAGAATAATTAAAACCAAATCTACTGAAGACAGAAGATAGAAGAACAATCAAAGCTACTGAAGAAAGAAGACTAATTATAACTAGAGAAGAAAGAAGACTAATTAAAACTACTACTACAGAAGAAAGAAGAAAGAAGAACTAATTAAAACTACTATTACTGAAGAATGAAGAAAGAAGAACAATCAAAGATACAGAAGACAGAAGAAGGAAGAATAATTAAAACTACTACTACTGAAGACAGAAGAAAGAAGAATAATTAAAACCAAATCTACTGAAGACAGAAGAAAGAAGAACAATCAAAGCTACTGAAGAAAGAAGACTAATTAAAACTAGAGAAGAAAGAAGACTAATTAAAACTACTACTACAGAAGAAAGAAGAAAGAAGAACTAATTAAAACTACTACTACAGAAGAAGGAAGAAAGAAGAACAATCAAAGCTACTGAAGACAGAAGAAGGAAGAACAATCAAAGCTAAAGAAGAAGGAAGAACAATTAAAACTCAAAGAAGAAAGAAGAATAATCAAAACTAAATCTACAGAAGAAGGAAGAATAAAGAAGAACCAAACTCAAGAAGAAAGAAGAATAATTAAGACGACCCATATAAAACAAAAACCCCATAGGGAAAGAACCCCCAAAAAACCCCAAAATCAATGAATGCCCAAAGAGAAAGTATAACACCCTAAAAAACCATATCACTGCACAACTGACAAAAACTAAAAGTGTTAGTAGTATTAAATATTAGTGCAATAAAAAAGTTATTATTTAGTTTGTATAGACAAGTCTTCACAGTTCCCCCATGGTTGAATATTTCATATTAAAAACTAGAAAAAGACTAGTAAATATAGTAATAATTCACCATAGACAAGTGCAAGTGATCAAATTATAAATAATAAACTTTAAAAGGGTACATGAGTTGCAGTACATAGTAACAAACTTTAAGTTTTGTGAACAGTGCCTACTTTGATAATGAAGTAGTAATATTACTAAATAAAAGCTACTAAAGCGATATGAACATTCCATAGAATGGAATATAACTTAGGTAGCTAGGGGTATACTTTAAGAGGGGGTATAAATTTTATAAATGGGGAACTACAGAACAAACTGTTTATGATGAAGATTATAGAAGGTGTTAACAATTATATATGGAACCAGGATGTTAGGTTCCTATTACATATAACATTTAGATAAATAAGGGTTAGTCATAAGAGATATTAGTATTATAACTGTTATTTTATTGTTCAGTTTAATTTAGGAATGCACTGTCTAAAAATATATATCATTCCAATGTTGTAGAAATACTCTTTATTATGTTATTAGATAATATACTAAGCAATGTTATTCAGAACACTAGTTGTGATATAGAGAGATGTTATATGTTAATTATATAATCAATAATTTATGTTGTACCAGTCAGAGAAGGATATAAAATAGCTACATTAATAAAACATTTGGAAATTAGCCACACATCAGATCTAGGCCAAAGAATAAATTTAAACTGCAGAATAATTAACAAACCTAGTCTTATAAACCATATAAAATGACAATATTCAGGCAAAATAAACTCAACATATCAAATACTATGTAAATAAGGCTTTCTAAAGATATGGTCATTATATGAGTAAAATTATTTAATTGTCTAATAAAATATCATTAAAACTGAAATAGATTAACTAACACTATCCTAGGGGAAGTCATATACAATTGAATTATATTAAAAAACCATCATTAGTATACTAAATTGCAATAAAATAAGTGAGAATTGATAATTATACAAATTTCAGATTTCATAGAATAATAATTATATTAGTTAAAATGGCTATTATTTACATAGAAGACAGGGAAGTATAATTTTAGGCCTACCTCCCAAAAAATTATAAGAAATATAATTTTCTGATAAAACTTTGTAATACTAACTTAATTACTATCAAAATAAGTAGAATAGAATAGTGAAAACGAATATGTATTTTATATTGCAAACAGTTAACTAATAACGAATTTAATTTATGAACATAATGTACATTTTTAAAGTGTAACGAAATTATGGCAATTTTAAACAATGTCTGAAATATATTATATAGGCTAAGATTTTCATGAGACGAAGGAAATACAGACAGTTCATTATTATGCGTTGACGAGTGCACTTAAAGTAACCTTTCGCCAGAAATAACCTTTAATGGCGTTTTTGTTATAAACCGTATCTCAGTGAAAATTTTGAAAATAATTATTTTAAACTATTTTATAGATCGTGAAGTGGTGAAAGTGACCAATGAACACAGTAACACTAATAAATTGAACCACACATAACTAGATAAGCAGAATAACACTGATATTACACCAAATATAGACCGAAATTTAGAGGTTAAAAACGACACACATAAACACAACGAGATATATCCAGTGACAACATTCTACACAAAGTGAACTTTCCATGATACACCAGCGACAATAAACTATACTCCAAGACGATCGTATACAATTGCTGAGAGCATTTACTTGAAGAAAGAACACCTTTATTACAACAAAAACATCATCAACGCTGGAGGCTTCCTTGCGCATGCGTCAGTCAACCATTTCGGTCTGGTCCGCTGCAGTATAAAGAAACGATATGGCGACTATTGGTTCGAAATCAAATTATATATAAACTTTTAATATTTTTAATTATTATTGTATTGTTAAATTTTAAGACATTTAATAAGTGTAAGTGTTATACTTTCCTTCCCACAACCTTCTCTGGCTATATATTTTAATAACCGTTTAAAGAACCCTATTTTATAATACCAATATAAATTGTTTATATCGACCGTCCCTGAGCGAGTCGATACTGTATTGTGATATCAATTTTAATCAAACAATTTCATTATTTTTGTTAATAAACATTCTATTTCGGTAAATTGGAGTTGATTCTTTATTATAAAAAAGACTTAACAAGTAATTAATGAAGAAACCCAACTAACTGAAGGGCGGTATACACGAAACAACAACGTTTCAAAAAGAAGAAGAAGAGAGCCGTCTTTCATTCAAACTGGGAGTTAACAAGATTATCTTTTCAACAAAATTACTGAAAATGACACTGTTATTAGAATAACCACGATACCATTTCATTTATAATTTCAACCGACTAACTCGATTTGTTCCTAAATTTTAAGAACAAGTTACCCAAAGAACATTTTCCAGAAAATTAAAATTTTTTTTTATAAAATTTTAAATTTTACTTTTATTTTTCAAATTGCTACAACAGCAATATACACAGATTTTATTTGTAACTACGAAGACTAGGAACATTACCAAATTGACGTTTCCGGAGCGGAACGTCAGAAAACTACACACGTACGTACATAAAATATTTTGTTACAGAACACCTTGTATTATTACAAATTGACGTATCCAACGTGGGACAGAATAACACGACAGAAATATTATTTATCATTTATTATAGACACCACTCACAGTATTATTACAAAAATACATCCATCGCAGAAGTTGAAGAAACCAGGACTTCAACGTATTATTACAAAATTGGCTAGCCCAACCAGTGGGGCTTACAGGAGAACACAATCTACATACATCAACCTTTTATTTATTTTATTATACCCACTCAATCACCGTAATATATACAAAATTTGGCGAACCCAACTTGTGGGGCTTGATTACATCAGAATTTTTACATCAGAATTTTAGAACACCATAGAACAGTAACACATTGTTTTATTACAAAATTGGCGTCCAACTAAAGGGCTGTAATTAGGGGTTGAAATTACTGTAATTACTTACCCAATTCCTAATTCAGCTTGGCAGCGGTTATCCAGCCAGAGAAAAGGAAACAACAACAAGCAAAATGGAAGAACTTACAGAGGAAAGTAAAATGGACAAATTAATGGAGATGTTCATGCAAATGAGAGAAGATTTGAAAAAGGACAGGGAAGAGTTGAAAAAGGATATGGAAGAATACAGCAAGAAGATGGAAGAAAACTTAAGGAAGGACAACCAATCTTTAAAAGAAGAATTGAAGAAGGACAACCAAGCAACATTAGAAGAGTTGAAAAATGATAATAAACTGTTTAGGGAAAAATTAAGAGAGGACAGATTCTTAAGAGAAGAATTAAGAAATGAGAGGACCAAAGATATGAAAAATGATAACAAACTAAAAACGGAAGAAATACCAAACAATAAAACAATGGAGCCAGTGATGGTGTTACCTGAAAAGAGAACGAACGGGAACAAAGAAAATACTACAGATATGGAAGTGGAACCCAAGAAGAGAAGAAGAACACATCCAAAGAAATTAATGAAAACAAAGGAAGAAATGGAAATGATGAACCATGGTTTATTTGATAATGATAATATCCCTATTACCAACCATGAAGTAATCTTGAGTTCCAGGAATAATGGAAGTAGATTAAGGGTAATCTCAGAGATGATTTACCAGGAAAAGGACCAGAGGTAAACTGAATAAAACATGGGGACTAGATCAGTTTCAGCGAAGGACTGGACAGTGTATTCCAGAAAGATGGAAGTATGATATTTTACCAGACTGTGATGACGGCACAGATGAATCACCAGAATGTGTTCCATTAGAGTACCATCCAGGACAGTTCCAGTGTACAGGTACACTAAAATGTATTCCTTCAGGGTGGATGTATGATGGTGAACCAGATTATGAGGCTTCAGATAAGCAAATAATTAATAATTCAAAAGAAGATCCTCACAGATATTTTTTATGCAATACCACATATGGACCAGAGACGTACTGGTGTATAAAACACTATCATAGAGGGAGCCGAATAAGCTTAGCAGCAAACAAAGGAATAGCAGCTAGAAAAATGAAATACAAGACAAAGGCCAGAGATGTCACTAGTACCGGAACGATGATGAAAACTATGGTCACCCGGACAATGAGAGCAACTAAAGTGACAGACTACGGTTAAGTCTAATACCATACACCTCCACAAAAAGGGACTGATGTTATGATAACCGGCAACGGCAAAAAACTATGACAAAGAAAAAGAAATTTTGAGCAATTGTCCAGCCTAATAAAAATCTTCAACCTGGGTATATAAAAGAAAAACAATTATAAGAAGTACATTTGAAGTAAAGAAAAGAAGAGAGCTAATACCATATTTGGGGTAATAATATGATATGTTAACAATATTTATGAAAAAATATTATGAGTAATTGAATGTATGGAAGAAAGAATTAAAGTCAAAATTCAAAAAAGAAGTAATGACTACTTACTTACCTATTATTTAGGAAACCATTTATGAATCAAGAAGAAAATGAATTTTGAATTAAATCTCAAAATTCAAAAAACAAGTAAGAACACCTTACTACCTATTATTTAGGAGATAATTTATGATGAAAAGTCAAAATTCAAAAAAGAAGTAACAACTACTTACTTACCTATTATTTAGAAAACAATTTATGAATCAAAAAGAAAATGAATTTTGAATAAAAGTAAAAATTCAAAAATGAAGTAATGACTACGTACTACCTATTATTTAGAAAACAATTTATGAATCAAGAAGAAAATGAATTTTGAATTAAATCTCAAAATTTAAAAAAGAAGTAAGAACAACTTACTACCTTATTTTAAAAACAACTTTTAGAAATGAACAAGAAGAAAAAGAATTTGGATAACACATTACAAACAATTATATATGGGACCAATTCTGAAAAACTTTCAAGAATAAAGAAATGGCAGTACAAACCACTGATACAATTTAAATGAATAAACTTATTGTGAAGTAAAATTAATGAGAATTTTATGTCAAATAAACAGAGATATTAAACATATGACATTAATAATAAAGAGTGCATTTGGATAAAAAGCAAGAGCAAAATAAAATTTTGAAAAAGAAAGGAAAAACTATATATAAATAAATCCATATGAAAAAGATGATCATACAATAAATGTCAGTTATTAGAAAGACAATTAAAAGAGTAATTGAAAAAACAATACTAGTGGAATGATTCAAAATATAATACAAAATATATGCTACCCATGACCGGAAGGAGATTGTGATAACTGTCAAAAATGACAGAGAATTAAAAAACTTTACACTGAATAAGGAGTGATAATTATATTATACCAGCTTCCAATCACAAGGAGAAATAAAATGACAGCAGAGCTAACCATTGAGAAAAATAACTGAGATAGAGATTCACTAAGATAGAAATATTAATAGATCTGTTCGTATACGAAGTGAAATATCCAAAGATATTTAATTTTTTTTTATATAGTCATAAGGTGGACTATTCTTATATAATTTTATTAATGACTGTCTGAGATAAGTCCAGCAGTATTATTATGTATTGGTCAGAGATGATTTACCTCTGTAATCAATAAATGACGTAGTATGGCCAGCAGAGAGAGATGCCTACACAGCCCCTCTGGACACTGCCCCAGCTAACGTATTAGGGAATGTTAGGGAATAAATATCCCACGGATAAAGAAACGAGTTAAGAAGAAAATGGACAAATAAAAAATAACGAACCTCAGATGACTATTACTATCAGTAAGAATCCAGTTAATAATGAAATATAGATAAGCTCAAAAATATGGAGAAAAAAAAAAAATTTTTAGAAATGTGAAGGAAGTAAAGAAATATAATTTATAATATAATGTCATAAGCAATTACTTCAGACAAACTAAGTATGATCTGAACTAATCACTTCTGGAAGAGAGCAATCTGTAGCATGACAGATAATCCACACAAATACATTACTCAATGATCATTAATAAAGCTCTAAGATATGGAATATCCAGATGAGAATTAATTAAAATGCACTGTTTAATAATATATTCACAAGAAAGGATGAATAAAGAAAATTTCTGCAAACAATATAATATAATACAAATTTAAAAAACCAGAAGACTAAAAAATAATCATAACAAAATTACCCAGGTAAGATAGAAGCAGGCAATTAATATACCCCGTCAAGGAAACCAGACTAGAAGAAACCAAGGCATACACAGCGAAAAAACTACTGAAGACAGAAGAAAGAAGAACAATCTAAGCTACTGAAGAAAGAAAAAAGAAGAACAATTAAAACTCAAAGAAGACAGAAGAACAGTCAAAGCTACTGAAGACAGAAGAAAGAAGAATAATTAAAACTAAAGAAGAAAGAAGACTAATTAAAACTACTACTACAGAAGAAGGAAGAAAGGAGAACAATCAAAACTACTGAAGACAGAAGAAAGAAGAACAATTAAAACTAAAGAAGAAAGAAGACTAATTAAAACTACTACTACAGAAGAAGGAAGAAAGAAGAACAATCAAAGCTACTGAAGACAGAAGAAAGAAGAATAATTAAAACTACTGAAGAAGGAAGAAGGAAGAACTAATTAAAACTACTATTACTGAAGAAGGAAGAAAGAAGAACAAACTAAATCTAGAGAAGAAAGAAGAACTAATTAAAACTACTACTACAGAAGAAGGAAGAAAGAAGAACAATCAAAGCTACTGAAGACAGAAGAAGGAAGAACAATCAAAGCTAAAGAAGAAGGAAGAACAATTAAAACTCAAAGAAGAAAGAAGAATAATTAAAACTACTACTACAGAGGAAGGAAGAAAGAAAAACAATCAAAACTACTGAAGACAGAAGAAAGAAGAACAATTAAAACTAAAGAAGAAAGAAGACTAATTAAAACTACTACTACAGAAGAAGGAAGAAAGAAGAACAATCAAAGCTACTAAAGACAGAAGAAAGAAGAATAATTAAAACCAAATCTACTGAAGACAGAAGATAGAAGAACAATCAAAGCTACTGAAGAAAGAAGACTAATTAAAACTAGAGAAGAAAGAAGACTAATTAAAACTACTACTACAGAAGAAAGAAGAAAGAAGAACTAATTAAAACTACTATTACTGAAGAATGAAGAAAGAAGAACAATCAAAGATGCAGAAGACAGAAGAAGGAAGAATAATTAAAACTACTACTACTGAAGACAGAAGAAAGAAGAATAATTAAAACCAAATCTACTGAAGACAGAAGAAAGAAGAACTATCAAAGCTACTGAAGAAAGAAGACTAATTAAAACTAGAGAAGAAAGAAGACTAATTAAAACTACTACTACAGAAGAAAGAAGAAAGAAGAACTAATTAAAACTACTACTACAGAAGAAGGAAGAAAGAAGAACAATCAAAGCTACTGAAGACAGAAGAAGGAAGAACAATCAAAGCTAAAGAAGAAGGAAGAACAATTAAAACTCAAAGAAGAAAGAAGAATAATCAAAACTAAATCTACAGAAGAAGGAAGAATAAAGAAGAACCAAACTCAAGAAGAAAGAAGAATAATTAAGACGACCCATATAAAACAAAAACCCCATAGGGAAAGAACCCCCAAAAAACCCCAAAATCAATGAATGCCCAAAGAGAAAGTATAACACCCTAAAAAACCATATCACTGTACAACTGACAAAAACTAAAAGTGTTAGTAGTATTAAATATTAGTGCAATAAAAAAGTTATTATTTAGTTTGTATAGACAAGTCTTCACAGTTCCCCCATGGTTGAATATTTCATATTAAAAACTAGAAAAAGACTAGTAAATATAGTAATAATTCACCATAGACAAGTGCAAGTGATCAAATTATAAATAATAAACTTTAAAAGGGTACATGAGTTGCAGTACATAGTAAACAAACTTTAAGTTTTGTGAACAGTGCCTACTTTGATAATGAAGTAGTAATATTACTAAATAAAAGCTACTAAAGCGATATGAACATTCCATAGAATGGAATATAACTTAGGTAGCTAGGGGTATACTTTAAGAGGGGGTATAAATTTTATAAATGGGGAACTACAGAACAAACTGTTTATGATGAAGATTATAGAAGGTGTTAACAATTATATATGGAACCAGGATGTTAGGTTCCTATTACATATAACATTTAGATAAATAAGGGTTAGTCATAAGAGATATTAGTATTATAACTGTTATTTTATTGTTCAGTTTAATTTAGGAATGCACTGTCTAAAAATAGATATCATTCCAATGTTGTAGAAATACTCTTTATTATGTTATTAGATAATATACTAAGCAATGTTATTCAGAACACTAGTTGTGATATAGAGAGATGTTATATGTTAATTATATAATCAATAATTTATGTTGTACCAGTCAGAGAAGGATATAAAATAGCTACATTAATAAAACATTTGGAAATTAGCCACACATCAGATCTAGGCCAAAGAATAAATTTAAACTGCAGAATAATTAACAAACCTAGTCTTATAAACCATATAAAATGACAATATTCAGGCAAAATAAACTCAACATATCAAATACTATGTAAATAAGGCTTTCTAAAGATATGGTCATTATATGAGTAAAATTATTTAATTGTCTAATAAAATATCATTAAAACTGAAATAGATTAACTAACACTATCCTAGGGGAAGTCATATACAATTGCAATTATATTAAAAAACCATCATTAGTATACTAAATTGCAATAAAATAAGTGAGAATTGATAATTATACAAATTTCAGATTTCATAGAATAATAATTATATTAGTTAAAATGGCTATTATTTACATAGAAGACAGGGAAGTATAATTTTAGGCCTACCTCCCAAAAAATTATAAGAAATATAATTTTCTGATAAAACTTTGTAATACTAACTTAATTACTATCAAAATAAGTAGAATAGAATAGTGAAAACGAATATGTATTTTATATTGCAAACAGTTAACTAATAACGAATTTAATTTATGAACATAATGTACATTTTTAAAGTGTAACGAAATTATGGCAATTTTAAACAATGTCTGAAATATATTATATAGGCTAAGATTTTCATGAGACGAAGGAAATACAGACAGTTCATTATTATGCGTTGACGAGTGCACTTAAAGTAACCTTTCGCCAGAAATAACCTTTAATGGCGTTTTTGTTATAAACCGTATCCCAGTGAAAATTTTGAAAATAATTATTTTAAACTATTTTATAGATCGTGAAGTGGTGAAAGTGACCAATGAACACAGTAACACTAATAAATTGAACCACACATAACTAGATAAGCAGAATAACACTGATATTACACCAAATATAGACCGAAATTTAGAGGTTAAAAACGACACACAGACACACATAAACACAACGAGATATATCCAGTGACAACATTCTACACAAAGTGAACTTTCCATGATACACCAGCGACAATAAACTATACTCCAAGACGATCGTATACAATTGCTGAGAGCATTTACTTGAAGAAAGAACACCTTTATTACAACAAAAACATCATCAACGCTGGAGGCTTCCTTGCGCATGCGTCAGTCAACCATTTCGGTCTGGTCCGCTGCAGTATAAAGAAACGATATGGCGACTATTGGTTCGAAATCAAATTATATATAAACTTTTAATATTTTTAATTATTATTGTATTGTTAAATTTTAAGACATTTAATAAGTGTAAGTGTTATACTTTCCTTCCCACACCTTCTCTGGCTATATATTTTAATAACCGTTTAAAGAACCCTATTTTTATAATACCAATATAAATTGTTTATATCGACCGTCCCTGAGCGAGTCGATACTGTATTGTGATATCAATTTTAATCAAACAATTTCATTATTAAACATTCTATTTCGGTAAATTGGAGTTGATTCTTTATTATAAAAAAGACTTAACAAGTAATTAATGAAGAAACCCAACTAACTGAAGGGCGGTATACACGAAACAACAACGTTTCAAAAAGAAGAAGAAGAGAGCCGTCTTTCATTCAAACTGGAGTTAACAAGATTATCTTTTCAACAAAATTACTGAAAATGACACTGTTATTAGAATAACCACGATACCATTTCATTTATAATTTCAACCGACTAACTCGATTTGTTCCTAAATTTTAAGAACAAGTTACCCAAAGAACATTTTCCAGAAAATTAAAATTTTTTTTTATAAAATTTTAAATTTTACTTTTATTTTTCAAATTGCTACAACAGCAATATACACAGATTTTATTTGTAACTACGAAGACTAGGAACATTACCAAATTGACGTTTCCGGAGCGGAACGTCAGAAAACTACACACGTACGTACATAAAATATTTTGTTACAGAACACCTTGTATTATTACAAATTGACGTATCCAACGTGGGACAGAATAACACGACCAGAAATATTATTTATCATTTATTATAGACACCACTCACAGTATTATTACAAAAATACATCCATCGCAGAAGTTGAAGAAACCAGGACTTCAACGTATTATTACAAAATTGGCTAGCCCAACCAGTGGGGCTTACAGCGAGAACACAATCTACATACATCAACCTTTTATTTATTTTATTATACCCACTCAATCACCGTAATATATACAAAATTTGGCGAACCCAACTTGTGGGGCTTGATTACATCAGAATTTTTACATCAGAATTTTAGAACACCATAGAACAGTAACACATTGTTTTATTACAAAATTGGCGTCCAACTAAAGGGCTGTAATTAGGGGTTGAAATTACTGTAATTACTTACCCAATTCCTAATTCAGCTTGGCAGCGGTTATCCAGCCAGAGAAAAGGAAACAACAACAAGCAAATGGAAGAACTTACAGAGGAAAGTAAAATGGACAAATTAATGGAGATGTTCATGCAAATGAGAGAAGATTTGAAAAAGGACAGGGAAGAGTTGAAAAAGGATATGGAAGAATACAGCAAGAAGATGGAAGAAAACTTAAGGAAGGACAACCAATCTTTAAAAGAAGAATTGAAGAAAGACAACCAAGCAACATTAGAAGAGTTTGAAAAATGATAATAAACTGTTTAGGGAAAAATTAAGAGAGGACAGATTCTTAAGAGAAGAATTAAGAAATGAGAGGACCAAAGATATGAAAAATGATAACAAACTAAAAACGGAAGAAATACCAAACAATAAAACAATGGAGCCAGTGATGGTTGTTACCTGAAAAGAGAACGAACGGGAACAAAGAAAATACTACAGATATGGAAGTGGAACCCAAGAAGAGAAGAAGAACACATCCAAAGAAATTAATGAAAACAAAGGAAGAAATGGAAATGATGAACCATGGTTTATTTGATAATGATAATATCCCTATTACCAACCATGAAGTAATCTTGAGTTCCAGGAATAATGGAAGTAGATTAAGGGTAATCTCAGAGATGATTTACCAGGAAAAGGACCAGAGGTAAACTGAATAAAACATGGGGACTAGATCAGTTTCAGCGAAGGACTGGACAGTGTATTCCAGAAAGATGGAAGTATGATATTTTACCAGACTGTGATGACGGCACAGATGAATCACCAGAATGTGTTCCATTAGAGTACCATCCAGGACAGTTCCAGTGTACAGGTACACTAAAATGTATTCCTTCAGGGTGGATGTATGATGGTGAACCAGATTATGAGGCTTCAGATAAGCAAATAATTAATAATTCAAAAGAAGATCCTCACAGATATTTTTTATGCAATACCACATATGGACCAGAGACGTACTGGTGTATAAAACACTATCATAGAGGGAGCCGAATAAGCTTAGCAGCAAACAAAGGAATAGCAGCTAGAAAAATGAAATACAAGACAAAGGCCAGAGATGTCACTAGTACCGGAACGATGATGAAAACTATGGTCACCCGGACAATGAGAGCAACTAAAGTGACAGACTACGGTTAAGTCTAATACCATACACCTCCACAAAAAGGGACTGATGTTATGATAACCGGCAACGGCAAAAAACTATGACAAAGAAAAAGAAATTTTGAGCAATTGTCCAGCCTAATAAAAATCTTCAACCTGGGTATATAAAAGAAAAACAATTATAAGAAGTACATTTGAAGTAAAGAAAAGAAGAGAGCTAATACCATATTT
Source organism: Magicicada septendecula (assembly GCA_034769895.1). Lineage (NCBI taxonomy): Eukaryota > Metazoa > Arthropoda > Insecta > Hemiptera > Cicadidae > Magicicada > Magicicada septendecula. The sequence goes on from CM068370.1 coordinate 356,968,891, forward strand.
GGGGTAATAATATGATATGTTAACAATATTTATGAAAAAATATTATGAGTAATTGAATGTATGGAAGAAAGAATTAAAGTCAAAATTCAAAAAAGAAGTAATGACTACTTACTTACCTATTATTTAGGAAACCATTTATGAATCAAGAAGAAAATGAATTTTGAATTAAATCTCAAAATTCAAAAAACAAGTAAGAACACCTTACTACCTATTATTTAGGAGATAATTTATGATGAAAAGTCAAAATTCAAAAAAGAAGTAATAACTACTTACTTACCTATTATTTAGAAAACAATTTATGAATCAAAAAGAAAATGAATTTTGAATAAAAGTAAAAATTCAAAAATGAAGTAATGACTACTTACTACCTATTATTTAGAAAACAATTTATGAATCAAGAAGAAAATGAATTTTGAATTAAATCTCAAAATTTAAAAAAGAAGTAAGAACAACTTACTACCTTATTTTAAAAACAACTTTTAGAAATGAACAAGAAGAAAAAGAATTTGGATAACACATTACAAACAATTATATATGGGACCAATTCTGAAAAACTTTCAAGAATAAAGAAATGGCAGTACAAACCACTGATACAATTTAAATGAATAAACTTATTGTGAAGTAAAATTAATGAGAATTTTATGTCAAATAAACAGAGATATTAAACATATGACATTAATAATAAAGAGTGCATTTGGATAAAAAGCAAGAGCAAAATAAAATTTTGAAAAAGAAAGGAAAAACTATATATAAATAAATCCATATGAAAAAGATGATCATACAATAAATGTCAGTTATTAGAAAGACAATTAAAAGAGTAATTGAAAAAACAATACTAGTGGAATGATTCAAAATATAATACAAAATATATGCTACCCATGACCGGAAGGAGATTGTGATAACTGTCAAAAAATGACAGAGAATTAAAAACTTTACACTGAATAAGGAGTGATAATTATATTATACCAGCTTCCAATCACAAGGAGAAATAAAATGACAGCAGAGCTAACCATTGAGAAAAATAACTGAGATAGAGATTCACTAAGATAGAAATATTAATAGATCTGTTCGTATACGAAGTGAAATATCCAAAGATATTTAATTTTTTTTTATATAGTCATAAGGTGGACTATTCTTATATAATTTTATTAATGACTGTCTGAGATAAGTCCAGCAGTATTATTATGTATTGGTCAGAGATGATTTACCTCTGTAATCAATAAATGACGTAGTATGGCCAGCAGAGAGAGATGCCTACACAGCCCCTCTGGACACTGCCCCAGCTAACGTATTAGGGAATGTTAGGGAATAAATATCCCACGGATAAAGAAACGAGTTAAGAAGAAAATGGACAAATAAAAAATAACGAACCTCAGATGACTATTACTATCAGTAAGAATCCAGTTAATAATGAAATATAGATAAGCTCAAAAATATGGGAGAAAAAAAAAAAATTTTTAGAAATGTGAAGGAAGTAAAGAAATATAATTTATAATATAATGTCATAAGCAATTACTTCAGACAAACTAAGTATGATCTGAACTAATCACTTCTGGAAGAGAGCAATCTGTAGCATGACAGATAATCCACACAAATACATTACTCAATGATCATTAATAAAGCTCTAAGATATGGAATATCCAGATGAGAATTAATTAAAATGCACTGTTTAATAATATATTCACAAGAAAGGATGAATAAAGAAAATTTCTGCAAACAATATAATATAATACAAATTTAAAAAACCAGAAGACTAAAAATAATCATAACAAAATTACCCAGGTAAGATAGAAGCAGGCAATTAATATACCCCGTCAAGGAAACCAGACTAGAAGAAACCAAGGCATACACAGCGAAAAACTACTGAAGACAGAAGAAAGAAGAACAATCTAAGCTACTGAAGAAAGAAAAAAGAAGAACAATTAAAACTCAAAGAAGACAGAAGAACAGTCAAAGCTACTGAAGACAGAAGAAAGAAGAATAATTAAAACTAAAGAAGAAAGAAGACTAATTAAAACTACTACTACAGAAGAAGGAAGAAAGAAGAACAATCAAAACTACTGAAGACAGAAGAAAGAAGAACAATTAAAACTAAAGAAGAAAGAAGACTAATTAAAACTACTACTACAGAAGAAGGAAGAAAGAAGAACAATCAAAGCTACTGAAGACAGAAGAAAGAAGAATAATTAAAACTACTGAAGAAGGAAGAAGGAAGAACTAATTAAAACTACTATTACTGAAGAAGGAAGAAAGAAGAACAAACTAAATCTAGAGAAGAAAGAAGAACTAATTAAAACTACTACTACAGAAGAAGGAAGAAAGAAGAACAATCAAAGCTACTGAAGACAGAAGAAGGAAGAACAATCAAAGCTAAAGAAGAAGGAAGAACAATTAAAACTCAAAGAAGAAAGAAGAATAATTAAAACTACTACTACAGAGGAAGGAAGAAAGAAAAACAATCAAAACTACTGAAGACAGAAGAAAGAAGAACAATTAAAACTAAAGAAGAAAGAAGACTAATTAAAACTACTACTACAGAAGAAGGAAGAAAGAAGAACAATCAAAGCTACTAAAGACAGAAGAAAGAAGAATAATTAAAACCAAATCTACTGAAGACAGAAGATAGAAGAACAATCAAAGCTACTGAAGAAAGAAGACTAATTAAAACTAGAGAAGAAAGAAGACTAATTAAAACTACTACTACAGAAGAAAGAAGAAAGAAGAACTAATTAAAACTACTATTACTGAAGAATGAAGAAAGAAGAACAATCAAAGATGCAGAAGACAGAAGAAGGAAGAATAATTAAAACTACTACTACTGAAGACAGAAGAAAGAAGAATAATTAAAACCAAATCTACTGAAGACAGAAGAAAGAAGAACTATCAAAGCTACTGAAGAAAGAAGACTAATTAAAACTAGAGAAGAAAGAAGACTAATTAAAACTACTACTACAGAAGAAAGAAGAAAGAAGAACTAATTAAAACTACTACTACAGAAGAAGGAAGAAAGAAGAACAATCAAAGCTACTGAAGACAGAAGAAGGAAGAACAATCAAAGCTAAAGAAGAAGGAAGAACAATTAAAACTCAAAGAAGAAAGAAGAATAATCAAAACTAAATCTACAGAAGAAGGAAGAATAAAGAAGAACCAAACTCAAGAAGAAAGAAGAATAATTAAGACGACCCATATAAAACAAAAACCCCATAGGGAAAGAACCCCCAAAAAACCCCAAAATCAATGAATGCCCAAAGAGAAAGTATAACACCCTAAAAAACCAAATCACTGTACAACTGACAAAAACTAAAAGTGTTAGTAGTATTAAATATTAGTGCAATAAAAAAGTTATTATTTAGTTTGTATAGACAAGTCTTCACAGTTCCCCCATGGTTGAATATTTCATATTAAAAACTAGAAAAAGACTAGTAAATATAGTAATAATTCACCATAGACAAGTGCAAGTGATCAAATTATAAATAATAAACTTTAAAAGGGTACATGAGTTGCAGTACATAGTAACAAACTTTAAGTTTTGTGAACAGTGCCTACTTTGATAATGAAGTAGTAATATTACTAAATAAAAGCTACTAAAGCGATATGAACATTCCATAGAATGGAATATAACTTAGGTAGCTAGGGGTATACTTTAAGAGGGGGTATAAATTTTATAAATGGGGAACTACAGAACAAACTGTTTATGATGAAGATTATAGAAGGTGTTAACAATTATATATGGAACCAGGATGTTAGGTTCCTATTACATATAACATTTAGATAAATAAGGGTTAGTCATAAGAGATATTAGTATTATAACTGTTATTTTATTGTTCAGTTTAATTTAGGAATGCACTGTCTAAAAATAGATATCATTCCAATGTTGTAGAAATACTCTTTATTATGTTATTAGATAATATACTAAGCAATGTTATTCAGAACACTAGTTGTGATATAGAGAGATGTTATATGTTAATTATATAATCAATAATTTATGTTGTACCAGTCAGAGAAGGATATAAAATAGCTACATTAATAAAACATTTGGAAATTAGCCACACATCAGATCTAGGCCAAAGAATAAATTTAAACTGCAGAATAATTAACAAACCTAGTCTTATAAACCATATAAAATGACAATATTCAGGCAAAATAAACTCAACATATCAAATACTATGTAAATAAGGCTTTCTAAAGATATGGTCATTATATGAGTAAAATTATTTAATTGTCTAATAAAATATCATTAAAACTGAAATAGATTAACTAACACTATCCTAGGGGAAGTCATATACAATTGAATTATATTAAAAAACCATCATTAGTATACTAAATTGCAATAAAATAAGTGAGAATTGATAATTATACAAATTTCAGATTTCATAGAATAATAATTATATTAGTTAAAATGGCTATTATTTACATAGAAGACAGGGAAGTATAATTTTAGGCCTACCTCCCAAAAAATTATAAGAAATATAATTTTCTGATAAAACTTTGTAATACTAACTTAATTACTATCAAAATAAGTAGAATAGAATAGTGAAAACGAATATGTATTTTATATTGCAAACAGTTAACTAATAACGAATTTAATTTATGAACATAATGTACATTTTTAAAGTGTAACGAAATTATGGCAATTTTAAACAATGTCTGAAATATATTATATAGGCTAAGATTTTCATGAGACGAAGGAAATACAGACAGTTCATTATTATGCGTTGACGAGTGCACTTAAAGTAACCTTTCGCCAGAAATAACCTTTAATGGCGTTTTTGTTATAAACCGTATCCCAGTGAAAATTTTGAAAATAATTATTTTAAACTATTTTATAGATCGTGAAGTGGTGAAAGTGACCAATGAACACAGTAACACTAATAAATTGAACCACACATAACTAGATAAGCAGAATAACACTGATATTACACCAAATATAGACCGAAATTTAGAGGTTAAAAACGACACACATAAACACAACGAGATATATCCAGTGACAACATTCTACACAAAGTGAACTTTCCATGATACACCAGCGACAATAAACTATACTCCAAGACGATCGTATACAATTGCTGAGAGCATTTACTTGAAGAAAGAACACCTTTATTACAACAAAAACATCATCAACGCTGGAGGCTTCCTTGCGCATGCGTCAGTCAACCATTTCGGTCTGGTCCGCTGCAGTATAAAGAAACGATATGGCGACTATTGGTTCGAAATCAAATTATATATAAACTTTTAATATTTTTAATTATTATTGTATTGTTAAATTTTAAGACATTTAATAAGTGTAAGTGTTATACTTTCCTTCCCACAACCTTCTCTGGCTATATATTTTAATAACCGTTTAAAGAACCCTATTTTATAATACCAATATAAATTGTTTATATCGACCGTCCCTGAGCGAGTCGATACTGTATTGTGATATCAATTTTAATCAAACAATTTCATTATTTTTGTTAATAAACATTCTATTTCGGTAAATTGGAGTTGATTCTTTATTATAAAAAAGACTTAACAAGTAATTAATGAAGAAACCCAACTAACTGAAGGGCGGTATACACGAAACAACAACGTTTCAAAAAGAAGAAGAAGAGAGCCGTCTTTCATTCAAACTGGGAGTTAACAAGATTATCTTTTCAACAAAATTACTGAAAATGACACTGTTATTAGAATAACCACGATACCATTTCATTTATAATTTCAACCGACTAACTCGATTTGTTCCTAAATTTTAAGAACAAGTTACCCAAAGAACATTTTCCAGAAAATTAAAATTTTTTTTTATAAAATTTTAAATTTTACTTTTATTTTTCAAATTGCTACAACAGCAATATACACAGATTTTATTTGTAACTACGAAGACTAGGAACATTACCAAATTGACGTTTCCGGAGCGGAACGTCAGAAAACTACACACGTACGTACATAAAATATTTTGTTACAGAACACCTTGTATTATTACAAATTGACGTATCCAACGTGGGACAGAATAACACGACAGAAATATTATTTATCATTTATTATAGACACCACTCACAGTATTATTACAAAAATACATCCATCGCAGAAGTTGAAGAAACCAGGACTTCAACGTATTATTACAAAATTGGCTAGCCCAACCAGTGGGGCTTACAGGAGAACACAATCTACATACATCAACCTTTTATTTATTTTATTATACCCACTCAATCACCGTAATATATACAAAATTTGGCGAACCCAACTTGTGGGGCTTGATTACATCAGAATTTTTACATCAGAATTTTAGAACACCATAGAACAGTAACACATTGTTTTATTACAAAATTGGCGTCCAACTAAAGGGCTGTAATTAGGGGTTGAAATTACTGTAATTACTTACCCAATTCCTAATTCAGCTTGGCAGCGGTTATCCAGCCAGAGAAAAGGAAACAACAACAAGCAAAATGGAAGAACTTACAGAGGAAAGTAAAATGGACAAATTAATGGAGATGTTCATGCAAATGAGAGAAGATTTGAAAAAGGACAGGGAAGAGTTGAAAAAGGATATGGAAGAATACAGCAAGAAGATGGAAGAAAACTTAAGGAAGGACAACCAATCTTTAAAAGAAGAATTGAAGAAGGACAACCAAGCAACATTAGAAGAGTTGAAAAATGATAATAAACTGTTTAGGGAAAAATTAAGAGAGGACAGATTCTTAAGAGAAGAATTAAGAAATGAGAGGACCAAAGATATGAAAAATGATAACAAACTAAAAACGGAAGAAATACCAAACAATAAAACAATGGAGCCAGTGATGGTGTTACCTGAAAAGAGAACGAACGGGAACAAAGAAAATACTACAGATATGGAAGTGGAACCCAAGAAGAGAAGAAGAACACATCCAAAGAAATTAATGAAAACAAAGGAAGAAATGGAAATGATGAACCATGGTTTATTTGATAATGATAATATCCCTATTACCAACTATGAAGAAATCTTGAGTTCCAGGAATAATGGAAGTAGATTAAGGGTAATCTCAGAGATGATTTACCAGCAGACAGTAGTTTACCACTGGAAAAGGACCAGAGGTAAACTGAATAAAACATGGGGACTAGATCAGTTTCAGCGAAGGACTGGACAGTGTATTCCAGAAAGATGGAAGTATGATATTTTACCAGACTGTGATGACGGCACAGATGAATCACCAGAATGTGTTCCATTAGAGTACCATCCAGGACAGTTCCAGTGTACAGGTACACTAAAATGTATTCCTTCAGGGTGGATGTATGATGGTGAACCAGATTATGAGGCTTCAGATAAGCAAATAATTAATAATTCAAAAGAAGATCCTCACAGATATTTTTTATGCAATACCACATATGGACCAGAGACGTACTGGTGTATAAAACACTATCATAGAGGGAGCCGAATAAGCTTAGCAGCAAACAAAGGAATAGCAGCTAGAAAAATGAAATACAAGACAAAGGCCAGAGATGTCACTAGTACCGGAACGATGATGAAAACTATGGTCACCCGGACAATGAGAGCAACTAAAGTGACAGACTACGGTTAAGTCTAATACCATACACCTCCACAAAAAGGGACTGATGTTATGATAACCGGCAACGGCAAAAAACTATGACAAAGAAAAAGAAATTCTGAGCAATTGTCCAGCCTAATAAAAATCTTCAACCTGGGTATATAAAAGAAAAACAATTATAAGAAGTACATTTGAAGTAAAGAAAAGAAGAGAGCTAATACCATATTTGGGGTAATAATATGATATGTTAACAATATTTATGAAAAAATATTATGAGTAATTGAATGTATGGAAGAAAGAATTAAAGTCAAAATTCAAAAAAGAAGTAATGACTACTTACTTACCTATTATTTAGGAAACCATTTATGAATCAAGAAGAAAATGGATTTTGAATTAAATCTCAAAATTCAAAAAACAAGTAAGAACACCTTACTACCTATTATTTAGGAGATAATTTATGATGAAAAGTCAAAATTCAAAAAAGAAGTAATGACTACTTACTTACCTATTATTTAGAAAACAATTTATGAATCAAAAAGAAAATGAATTTTGAATAAAAGTAAAAATTCAAAAATGAAGTAATGACTACTTACTACCTATTATTTAGAAAACAATTTATGAATCAAGAAGAAAATGAATTTTGAATTAAATCTCAAAATTTAAAAAAGAAGTAAGAACAACTTACTACCTTATTTTAAAAACAACTTTTAGAAATGAACAAGAAGAAAAAGAATTTGGATAACACATTACAAACAATTATATATGGGACCAATTCTGAAAAACTTTCAAGAATAAAGAAATGGCAGTACAAACCACTGATACAATTTAAATGCATAAACTTATTGTGAAGTAAAATTAATGAGAATTTTATGTCAAATAAACAGAGATATTAAACATATGACATTAATAATAAAGAGTGCATTTGGATAAAAAGCAAGAGCAAACTAAAATTTTGAAAAAGAAAGGAAAAACTATATATAAATAAATCCATATGAAAAAGATGATCATACAATAAATGTCAGTTATTAGAAAGACAATTAAAAGAGTAATTGAAAAAACAATACTAGTGGAATGATTCAAAATATAATACAAAATATATGCTACCCATGACCGGAAGGAGATTGTGATAACTGTCAAAAAATGACAGAGAATTAAAAACTTTACACTGAATAAGGAGTGATAATTATATTATACCAGCTTCCAATCACAAGGAGAAATAAAATGACAGCAGAGCTAACCATTGAGAAAAATAACTGAGATAGAGATTCACTAAGATAGAAATATTAATAGATCTGTTCGTATACGAAGTGAAATATCCAAAGATATTTAATTTTTTTTTATATAGTCATAAGGTGGACTATTCTTATATAATTTTATTAATGACTGTCTGAGATAAGTCCAGCAGTATTATTATGTATTGGTCAGAGATGATTTACCTCTGTAATCAATAAATGACGTAGTATGGCCAGCAGAGTGAGATGCCTACAGAGCCCCTCTGGACACTGCCCCAGCTAACGTATTAGGGAATGTTAGGGAATAAATATCCCACGGATAAAGAAACGAGTTAAGAAGAAAATGGAAAAATAAAAAATAACGAACCTCAGATGACTATTACTATCAGTAAGAATCCAGTTAATAATGAAATATAGATAAGCTCAAAAATATGGGAGAAAAAAAAAAAAATTTTTAGAAATGTGAAGGAAGTAAAGAAATATAATTTATAATATAATGTCATAAGCAATTACTTCAGACAAACTAAGTATGATCTGAACTAATCACTTCTGGAAGAGAGCAATCTGTAGCATGACAGATAATCCACACAAATACATTACTCAATGATCATTAATAAGCTCTAAGATATGGAATATCCAGATGAGAATTAATTAAAATGCACTGTTTAATAATATATTCACAAGAAAGGATGAATAAAGAAAATTTCTGCAAACAATATAATATAATACAAATTTAAAAAACCAGAAGACTAAAAATAATCATAACAAAATTACCCAGGTAAGATAGAAGCAGGCAATTAATATACCCCGTCAAGGAAACCAGACTAGAAGAAACCAAGGCATACACAGCGAAAAACTACTGAAGACAGAAGAAAGAAGAACAATCTAAGCTACTGAAGAAAGAAGAAAGAAGAACAATTAAAACTCAAAGAAGACAGAAGAACAGTCAAAGCTACTGAAGACAGAAGAAAGAAGAATGATTAAAACTAAAGAAGAAAGAAGACTAATTAAAACTACTACTACAGAAGAAGGAAGAAAGAAGAACAATCAAAACTACTGAAGACAGAAGAAAGAAGAACAATTAAAACTAAAGAAGAAAGAAGACTAATTAAAACTACTACTACAGAAGAAGGAAGAAAGAAGAACAATCAAAGCTACTGAAGACAGAAGAAAGAAGAATAATTAAAACTACTGAAGAAGGAAGAAGGAAGAACTAATTAAAACTACTATTACTGAAGAAGGAAGAAAGAAGAACAAACTAAATCTAGAGAAGAAAGAAGAACTAATTAAAACTACTACTACAGAAGAAGGAAGAAAGAAGAACAATCAAAGCTACTGAAGACAGAAGAAGGAAGAACAATCAAAGCTAAAGAAGAAGGAAGAACAATTAAAACTCAAAGAAGAAAGAAGAATAATTAAAACTACTACTACAGAGGAAGGAAGAAAGAAGAACAATCAAAACTACTGAAGACAGAAGAAAGAAGAACAATTAAAACTAAAGAAGAAAGAAGACTAATTAAAACTACTACTACAGAAGAAGGAAGAAAGAAGAACAATCAAAGCTACTGAAGACAGAAGAAAGAAGAATAATTAAAACCAAATCTACTGAAGACAGAAGAAAGAAGAACAATCAAAGCTACTGAAGACAGAAGAAAGAAGAACAATCAAAGATACAGAAGACAGAAGAAAGAAGAATAATTAAAACTACTATTACTAAAGAAAGAAGAACAATCAAAGATACAGAAGACAGAAGAAAGAAGAATAATTAAAACTACTATTACTGAAGAAAGAAGAAATAATTAAAACTACTATTACTGAAGAATGAAGAAAGAAGAACAATCAAAGATACAGAAGAAAGAAGAAAGAAGAATAATTAAAACTACTATTACTGAAGAATGAAGAAAGAAGAACAATCAAAGATACAGAAGACAGAAGAAAGAAGAATAATTAAAACTACTATTACTGAAGAAAGAAGAAATAATTAAAACTACTATTACTGAAGAATGAAGAAAGAAGAACAATCAAAGATACAGAAGACAGAAGAAGGAAGAATAATTAAAACTACTACTACTGAAGACAGAAGAAAGAAGAATAATTAAAACCAAATCTACTGAAGACAGAAGATAGAAGAACAATCAAAGCTACTGAAGAAAGAAGACTAATTAAAACTAGAGAAGAAAGAAGACTAATTAAAACTACTACTACAGAAGAAAGAAGAAAGAAGAACTAATTAAAACTACTATTACTGAAGAATGAAGAAAGAAGAACAATCAAAGATACAGAAGACAGAAGAAGGAAGAATAATTAAAACTACTACTACTGAAGACAGAAGAAAGAAGAATAATTAAAACCAAATCTACTGAAGGCAGAAGAAAGAAGAACAATCAAAGCTACTGAAGAAAGAAGACTAATTAAAACTAGAGAAGAAAGAAGACTAATTAAAACTACTACTACAGAAGAAAGAAGAAAGAAGAACTAATTAAAACTACTACTACAGAAGAAGGAAGAAAGAAGAACAATCAAAGCTACTGAAGACAGAAGAAGGAAGAACAATCAAAGCTAAAGAAGAAGGAAGAACAATTAAAACTCAAAGAAGAAAGAAGAATAATCAAAACTAAATCTACAGAAGAAGGAAGAATAAAGAAGAACCAAACTCAAGAAGAAAGAAGAATAATTAAGACGACCCATATAAAACAAAAACCCCATAGGGAAAGAACCCCCAAAAAACCCCAAAATCAATGAATGCCCAAAGAGATAGTATAACACCCTAAAAAACCATATCACTGTACAACTGACAAAAACTAAAAGTGTTAGTAGTATTAAATATTAGTGCATTAAAAAAGTTATTATTTAGTTTGTATAGACAAGTCTTCACAGTTCCCCCATGGTTGAATATTTCATATTAAAAACTAGAAAAAGACTAGTAAATATAGTAATAATTCACCATAGACAAGTGCAAGTGATCAAATTATAAATAATAAACTTTAAAAGGGTACATGAGTTGCAGTACATAGTAACAAACTTTAAGTTTTGTGAACAGTGCCTACTTTGATAATGAAGTAGTAATATTACTAAATAAAAGCTACTAAAGCGATATGAACATTCCATAGAATGGAATATAACTTAGGTAGCTAGGGGTATACTTTAAGAGGGGGTATAAATTTTATAAATGGGGAACTACAGAACGAACTGTTTATGATGAAGATTATAGAAGGTGTTAACAATTATATATGGAACCAGGATGTTAGGTTCCTATTACATATAACATTTAGATAAATAAGGGTTAGTCATAAGAGATATTAGTATTATAACTGTTATTTTATTGTTCAGTTTAATTTAGGAATGCACTGTCTAAAAATATATATCATTCCAATGTTGTAGAAATACTCTTTATTATGTTATTAGATAATATACTAAGCAATGTTATTCAGAACACTAGTTGTGATATAGAGAGATGTTATATGTTAATTATATAATCAATAATTTATGTTGTACCAGTCAGAGAAGGATATAAAATAGCTACATTAATAAAACATTTGGAAATTAGCCACACATCAGATCTAGGCCAAAGAATAAATTTAAACTGCAGAATAATTAACAAACCTAGTCTTATAAACCATATAAAATGACAATATTCAGGCAAAATAAACTCAACATATCAAATACTATGTAAATAAGGCTTTCTAAAGATATGGTCATTATATGAGTAAAATTATTTAATTGTCTAATAAAATATCATTAAAACTGAAATAGATTAACTAACACTATCCTAGGGGAAGTCATATACAATTGAATTATATTAAAAAACCATCATTAGTATACTAAATTGCAATAAAATAAGTGAGAATTGATAATTATACAAATTTCAGATTTCATAGAATAATAATTATATTAGTTAAAATGGCTATTATTTACATAGAAGACAGGGAAGTATAATTTTAGGCCTACCTCCCAAAAAATTATAAGAAATATAATTTTCTGATAAAACTTTGTAATACTAACTTAATTACTATCAAAATAAGTAGAATAGAATAGTTAAAACGAATATGTATTTTATATTGCAAACAGTTAACTAATAACGAATTTAATTTATGAACATAATGTACATTTTTAAAGTGTAACGAAATTATGGCAATTTTAAACAATGTCTGAAATATATTATATAGGCTAAGATTTTCATGAGACGAAGGAAATACAGACAGTTCATTATTATGCGTTGACGAGTGCACTTAAAGTAACCTTTCGCCAGAAATAACCTTTAATGGCGTTTTTGTTATAAACCGTATCTCAGTGAAAATTTTGAAAATAATTATTTTAAACTATTTTATAGATCGTGAAGTGGTGAAAGTGACCAATGAACACAGTAACACTAATAAATTGAACCACACATAACTAGATAAGCAGAATAACACTGATATTACACCAAATATAGACCGAAATTTAGAGGTTAAAAACGACACACATAAACACAACGAGATATATCCAGTGACAACATTCTACACAAAGTGAACTTTCCATGATACACCAGCGACAATAAACTATACTCCAAGACGATCGTATACAATTGCTGAGAGCATTTACTTGAAGAAAGAACACCTTTATTACAACAAAAACATCATCAACGCTGGAGGCTTCCTTGCGCATGCGTCAGTCAACCATTTCGGTCTGGTCCGCTGCAGTATAAAGAAACGATATGGCGACTATTGGTTCGAAATCAAATTATATATAAACTTTTAATATTTTTAATTATTATTGTATTGTTAAATTTTAAGACATTTAATAAGTGTAAGTGTTATACTTTCCTTCCCACAACCTTCTCTGGCTATATATTTTAATAACCGTTTAAAGAACCCTATTTTATAATACCAATATAAATTGTTTATATCGACCGTCCCTGAGCGAGTCGATACTGTATTGTGATATCAATTTTAATCAAACAATTTCATTATTTTTGTTAATAAACATTCTATTTCGGTAAATTGGAGTTGATTCTTTATTATAAAAAAGACTTAACAAGTAATTAATGAAGAAACCCAACTAACTGAAGGGCGGTATACACGAAACAACAACGTTTCAAAAAGAAGAAGAAGAGAGCCGTCTTTCATTCAAACTGGGAGTTAACAAGATTATCTTTTCAACAAAATTACTGAAAATGACACTGTTATTAGAATAACCACGATACCATTTCATTTATAATTTCAACCGACTAACTCGATTTGTTCCTAAATTTTAAGAACAAGTTACCCAAAGAACATTTTCCAGAAAATTAAAATTTTTTTTTATAAAATTTTAAATTTTACTTTTATTTTTCAAATTGCTACAACAGCAATATACACAGATTTTATTTGTAACTACGAAGACTAGGAACATTACCAAATTGACGTTTCCGGAGCGGAACGTCAGAAAACTACACACGTACGTACATAAAATATTTTGTTACAGAACACCTTGTATTATTACAAATTGACGTATCCAACGTGGGACAGAATAACACGACAGAAATATTATTTATCATTTATTATAGACACCACTCACAGTATTATTACAAAAATACATCCATCGCAGAAGTTGAAGAAACCAGGACTTCAACGTATTATTACAAAATTGGCTAGCCCAACCAGTGGGGCTTACAGGAGAACACAATCTACATACATCAACCTTTTATTTATTTTATTATACCCACTCAATCACCGTAATATATACAAAATTTGGCGAACCCAACTTGTGGGGCTTGATTACATCAGAATTTTTACATCAGAATTTTAGAACACCATAGAACAGTAACACATTGTTTTATTACAAAATTGGCGTCCAACTAAAGGGCTGTAATTAGGGGTTGAAATTACTGTAATTACTTACCCAATTCCTAATTCAGCTTGGCAGCGGTTATCCAGCCAGAGAAAAGGAAACAACAACAAGCAAAATGGAAGAACTTACAGAGGAAAGTAAAATGGACAAATTAATGGAGATGTTCATGCAAATGAGAGAAGATTTGAAAAAGGACAGGGAAGAGTTGAAAAAGGATATGGAAGAATACAGCAAGAAGATGGAAGAAAACTTAAGGAAGGACAACCAATCTTTAAAAGAAGAATTGAAGAAGGACAACCAAGCAACATTAGAAGAGTTGAAAAATGATAATAAACTGTTTAGGGAAAAATTAAGAGAGGACAGATTCTTAAGAGAAGAATTAAGAAATGAGAGGACCAAAGATATGAAAAATGATAACAAACTAAAAACGGAAGAAATACCAAACAATAAAACAATGGAGCCAGTGATGGTGTTACCTGAAAAGAGAACGAACGGGAACAAAGAAAATACTACAGATATGGAAGTGGAACCCAAGAAGAGAAGAAGAACACATCCAAAGAAATTAATGAAAACAAAGGAAGAAATGGAAATGATGAACCATGGTTTATTTGATAATGATAATATCCCTATTACCAACCATGAAGAAATCTTGAGTTCCAGGAATAATGGAAGTAGATTAAGGGTAATCTCAGAGATGATTTACCAGCAGACAGTAGTTTACCACTGGAAAAGGACCAGAGGTAAACTGAATAAAACATGGGGACTAGATCAGTTTCAGCGAAGGACTGGACAGTGTATTCCAGAAAGATGGAAGTATGATATTTTACCAGACTGTGATGACGGCACAGATGAATCACCAGAATGTGTTCCATTAGAGTACCATCCAGGACAGTTCCAGTGTACAGGTACACTAAAATGTATTCCTTCAGGGTGGATGTATGATGGTGAACCAGATTATGAGGCTTCAGATAAGCAAATAATTAATAATTCAAAAGAAGATCCTCACAGATATTTTTTATGCAATACCACATATGGACCAGAGACGTACTGGTGTATAAAACACTATCATAGAGGGAGCCGAATAAGCTTAGCAGCAAACAAAGGAATAGCAGCTAGAAAAATGAAATACAAGACAAAGGCCAGAGATGTCACTAGTACCGGAACGATGATGAAAACTATGGTCACCCGGACAATGAGAGCAACTAAAGTGACAGACTACGGTTAAGTCTAATACCATACACCTCCACAAAAAGGGACTGATGTTATGATAACCGGCAACGGCAAAAAACTATGACAAAGAAAAAGAAATTCTGAGCAATTGTCCAGCCTAATAAAAATCTTCAACCTGGGTATATAAAAGAAAAACAATTATAAGAAGTACATTTGAAGTAAAGAAAAGAAGAGAGCTAATACCATATTTGGGGTAATAATATGATATGTTAACAATATTTATGAAAAAATATTATGAGTAATTGAATGTATGGAAGAAAGAATTAAAGTCAAAATTCAAAAAAGAAGTAATGACTACTTACTTACCTATTATTTAGGAAACCATTTATGAATCAAGAAGAAAATGAATTTTGAATTAAATCTCAAAATTCAAAAAACAAGTAAGAACACCTTACTACCTATTATTTAGGAGATAATTTATGATGAAAAGTCAAAATTCAAAAAAGAAGTAATGACTACTTACTTACCTATTATTTAGAAAACAATTTATGAATCAAAAAGAAAATGAATTTTGAATAAAAGTAAAAATTCAAAAATGAAGTAATGACTACTTACTACCTATTATTTAGAAAACATTTTATGAATCAAGAAGAAAATGAATTTTGAATTAAATCTCAAAATTTAAAAAAGAAGTAAGAACAACTTACTACCTTATTTTAAAAACAACTTTTAGAAATGAACAAGAAGAAAAAGAATTTGGATAACACATTACAAACAATTATATATGGGACCAATTCTGAAAAACTTTCAAGAATAAAGAAATGGCAGTACAAACCACTGATACAATTTAAATGAATAAACTTATTGTGAAGTAAAATTAATGAGAATTTTATGTCAAATAAACAGAGATATTAAACATATGACATTAATAATAAAGAGTGCATTTGGATAAAAAGCAAGAGCAAAATAAAATTTTGAAAAAGAAAGGAAAAACTATATATAAATAAATCCATATGAAAAAGATGATCATACAATAAATGTCAGTTATTAGAAAGACAATTAAAAGAGTAATTGAAAAAACAATACTAGTGGAATGATTCAAAATATAATACAAAATATATGCTACCCATGACCGGAAGGAGATTGTGATAACTGTCAAAAAATGACAGAGAATTAAAAACTTTACACTGAATAAGGAGTGATAATTATATTATACCAGCTTCCAATCACAAGGAGAAATAAAATGACAGCAGAGCTAACCATTGAGAAAAATAACTGAGATAGAGATTCACTAAGATAGAAATATTAATAGATCTGTTCGTATACGAAGTGAAATATCCAAAGATATTTAATTTTTTTTTATATAGTCATAAGGTGGACTATTCTTATATAATTTTATTAATGACTGTCTGAGATAAGTCCAGCAGTATTATTATGTATTGGTCAGAGATGATTTACCTCTGTAATCAATAAATGACGTAGTATGGCCAGCAGAGTGAGATGCCTACAGAGCCCCTCTGGACACTGCCCCAGCTAACGTATTAGGGAATGTTAGGGAATAAATATCCCACGGATAAAGAAACGAGTTAAGAAGAAAATGGAAAAATAAAAAATAACGAACCTCAGATGACTATTACTATCAGTAAGAATCCAGTTAATAATGAAATATAGATAAGCTCAAAAATATGGGAGAAAAAAAAAAAAAAATTTTTAGAAATGTGAAGGAAGTAAAGAAATATAATTTATAATATAATGTCATAAGCAATTACTTCAGACAAACTAAGTATGATCTGAACTAATCACTTCTGGAAGAGAGCAATCTGTAGCATGACAGATAATCCACACAAATACATTACTCAATGATCATTAATAAAGCTCTAAGATATGGAATATCCAGATGAGAATTAATTAAAATGCACTGTTTAATAATATATTCACAAGAAAGGATGAATAAAGAAAATTTCTGCAAACAATATAATATAATACAAATTTAAAAAACCAGAAGACTAAAAATAATCATAACAAAATTACCCAGGTAAGATAGAAGCAGGCAATTAATATACCCCGTCAAGGAAACCAGACTAGAAGAAACCAAGGCATACACAGCGAAAAACTACTGAAGACAGAAGAAAGAAGAACAATCTAAGCTACTGCAGAAAGAAGAAAGAAGAACAATTAAAACTCAAAGAAGACAGAAGAACAGTCAAAGCTACTGAAGACAGAAGAAAGAAGAATAATTAAAACTAAAGAAGAAAGAAGACTAATTAAACTACTACTACAGAAGAAGGAAGAAAGAAGAACAATCAAAACTACTGAAGACAGAAGAAAGAAGAACAATTAAAACTAAAGAAGAAAGAAGACTAATTAAAACTACTACTACAGAAGAAGGAAGAAAGAAGAACAATCAAAGCTACTGAAGACAGAAGAAAGAAGAATATTTAAAACTACTGAAGAAGGAAGAAGGAAGAACTAATTAAAACTACTATTACTGAAGAAGGAAGAAAGAAGAACAAACTAAATCTAGAGAAGAAAGAAGAACTAATTAAAACTACTACTACAGAAGAAGGAAGAAAGAAGAACAATCAAAGCTACTGAAGACAGAAGAAGGAAGAACAATCAAAGCTAAAGAAGAAGGAAGAACAATTAAAACTCAAAGAAGAAAGAAGAATAATTAAAACTACTACTACAGAGGAAGGAAGAAAGAAGAACAATCAAAACTACTGAAGACAGAAGAAAGAAGAACAATTAAAACTAAAGAAGAAAGAAGACTAATTAAAACTACTACTACAGAAGAAGGAAGAAAGAAGAACAATCAAAGCTACTGAAGACAGAAGAAAGAAGAATAATTAAAACCAAATCTACTGAAGACAGAAGAAAGAAGAACAATCAAAGCTACTGAAGACAGAAGAAAGAAGAACAATCAAAGATACAGAAGACAGAAGAAAGAAGAATAATTAAAACTACTATTACTAAAGAAAGAAGAACAATCAAAGATACAGAAGACAGAAGAAAGAAGAATAATTAAAACTACTATTACTGAAGAAAGAAGAACTAATTAAAACTACTATTACTGAAGAATGAAGAAAGAAGAACAATCAAAGATACAGAAGAAAGAAGAAAGAAGAATAATTAAAACTACTATTACTGAAGAATGAAGAAAGAAGAACAATCAAAGATACAGAAGACAGAAGAAAGAAGAATAATTAAAACTACTAATACTGAAGAAAGAAGAAATAATTAAAACTACTATTACTGAAGAATGAACAAAGAAGAACAATCAAAGATACAGAAGACAGAAGAAGGAAGAATAATTAAAACTACTACTACTGAAGACAGAAGAAAGAAGAACAATTAAAACCAAATCTACTGAAGACAGAATATAGAAGAACAATCAAAGCTACTGAAGAAAGAAGACTAATTAAAACTAGAGAAGAAAGAAGACTAATTAAAACTACTACTACAGAAGAAAGAAGAACTAATTAAAATTACTATTACTGAAGAATGAAGAAAGAAGAACAATCAAAGATACAGAAGACAGAAGAAGGAAGAATAATTAAAACTACTACTACTGAAGACAGAAGAAAGAAGAATAATTAAAACCAAATCTACTGAAGACAGAAGAAAGAAGAACAATCAAAGCTACTGAAGAAAGAAGACTAATTAAAACTAGAGAAGAAAGAAGACTAATTAAAACTACTACTACAGAAGAAAGAAGAAGGAAGAACTAATTAAAACTACTACTACAGAAGAAGGAAGAAAGAAGAACTATCAAAGCTACTGAAGACAGAAGAAGGAAGAACAATCAAAGCTAAAGAAGAAGGAAGAACAATTAAAACTCAAAGAAGAAAGAAGAATAATCAAAACTAAATCTACAGAAGAAGGAAGAATAAAGAAGAACCAAACTCAAGAAGAAAGAAGAATAATTAAGACGACCCATATAAAACAAAAACCCCATAGGGAAAGAACCCCCAAAAAACCCCAAAATCAATGAATGCCCAAAGAGAAAGTATAACACCCTAAAAAACCATATCACTCTACAACTGACAAAAACTAAAAGTGTTAGTAGTATTAAATATTAGTGAAATAAAAAAGTTATTATTTAGTTTGTATAGACAAGTCTTCACAGTTCCCCCATGGTTGAATATTTCATATTAAAAACTAGAAAAAGACTAGTAAATATAGTAATAATTCACCATAGACAAGTGCAAGTGATCAAATTATAAATAATAAACTTTAAAAGGGTACATGAGTTGCAGTACATAGTAACAAACTTTAAGTTTTGTGAACAGTGCCTACTTTGATAATGAAGTAGTAATATTACTAAATAAAAGCTACTAAAGCGATATGAACATTCCATAGAATGGAATATAACTTAGGTAGCTAGGGGTATACTTTAAGAGGGGGTATAAATTTTATAAATGGGGAACTACAGAACAAACTGTTTATGATGAAGATTATAGAAGGTGTTAACAATTATATATGGAACCAGGATGTTAGGTTCCTATTACATATAACATTTAGATAAATAAGGGTTAGTCATAAGAGATATTAGTATTATAACTGTTATTTTATTGTTCAGTTTAATTTAGGAATGCACTGTCTAAAAATAGATATCATTCCAATATTGTAGAAATACTCTTTATTATGTTATTATATAATATACTAAGCAATGTTATTCAGAACACTAGTTGTGATATAGAGAGATGTTATATGTTAATTATATAATCAATAATTTATGTTGTACCAGTCAGAGAAGGATATAAAATAGCTACATTAATAAAACATTTGGAAATTAGCCACACATCAGATCTAGGCCAAAGAATAAATTTAAACTGCAGAATAATTAACAAACCTAGTCTTATAAACCATATAAAATGACAATATTCAGGCAAAATAAACTCAACATATCAAATACTATGTAAATAAGGCTTTCTAAAGATATGGTCATTATATGAGTAAAATTATTTAATTGTCTAATAAAATATCATTAAAACTGAAATAGATTAACTAACACTATCCTAGGGGAAGTCATATACAATTGAATTATATTAAAAAACCATCATTAGTATACTAAATTGCAATAAAATAAGTGAGAATTGATAATTATACAAATTTCAGATTTCATAGAATAATAATTATATTAGTTAAAATGGCTATTATTTACATAGAAGACAGGGAAGTATAATTTTAGGCCTACCTCCCAAAAAATTATAAGAAATATAATTTTCTGATAAAACTTTGTAATACTAACTTAATTACTATCAAAATAAGTAGAATAGAATAGTGAAAACGAATATGTATTTTATATTGCAAACAGTTAACTAATAACGAATTTAATTTATGAACATAATGTACATTTTTAAAGTGTAACGAAATTATGGCAATTTTAAACAATGTCTGAAATATATTATATAGGCTAAGATTTTCATGAGACGAAGGAAATACAGACAGTTCATTATTATGCGTTGACGAGTGCACTTAAAGTAACCTTTCGCCAGAAATAACCTTTAATGGCGTTTTTGTTATAAACCGTATCTCAGTGAAAATTTTGAAAATAATTATTTTAAACTATTTTATAGATCGTGAAGTGGTGAAAGTGACCAATGAACACAGTAACACTAATAAATTGAACCACACATAACTAGATAAGCAGAATAACACTGATATTACACCAAATATAGACCGAAATTTAGAGGTTAAAAACGACACACATAAACACAACGAGATATATCCAGTGACAACATTCTACACAAAGTGAACTTTCCATGATACACCAGCGACAATAAACTATACTCCAAGACGATCGTATACAATTGCTGAGAGCATTTACTTGAAGAAAGAACACCTTTATTACAACAAAAACATCATCAACGCTGGAGGCTTCCTTGCGCATGCGTCAGTCAACCATTTCGGTCTGGTCCGCTGCAGTATAAAGAAACGATATGGCGACTATTGGTTCGAAATCAAATTATATATAAACTTTTAATATTTTTAATTATTATTGTATTGTTAAATTTTAAGACATTTAATAAGTGTAAGTGTTATACTTTCCTTCCCACAACCTTCTCTGGCTATATATTTTAATAACCGTTTAAAGAACCCTATTTTATAATACCAATATAAATTGTTTATATCGACCGTCCCTGAGCGAGTCGATACTGTATTGTGATATCAATTTTAATCAAACAATTTCATTATTTTTGTTAATAAACATTCTATTTCGGTAAATTGGAGTTGATTCTTTATTATAAAAAAGACTTAACAAGTAATTAATGAAGAAACCCAACTAACTGAAGGGCGGTATACACGAAACAACAACGTTTCAAAAAGAAGAAGAAGAGAGCCGTCTTTCATTCAAACTGGGAGTTAACAAGATTATCTTTTCAACAAAATTACTGAAAATGACACTGTTATTAGAATAACCACGATACCATTTCATTTATAATTTCAACCGACTAACTCGATTTGTTCCTAAATTTTAAGAACAAGTTACCCAAAGAACATTTTCCAGAAAATTAAAATTTTTTTTTATAAAATTTTAAATTTTACTTTTATTTTTCAAATTGCTACAACAGCAATATACACAGATTTTATTTGTAACTACGAAGACTAGGAACATTACCAAATTGACGTTTCCGGAGCGGAACGTCAGAAA
The DNA here is from genome assembly GCA_034769895.1 of Magicicada septendecula. Taxonomy (NCBI): domain Eukaryota; kingdom Metazoa; phylum Arthropoda; class Insecta; order Hemiptera; family Cicadidae; genus Magicicada; species Magicicada septendecula. Next base: position 356,991,255 of record CM068370.1, read on the forward strand.
ACTACACACGTACGTACATAAAATATTTTGTTACAGAACACCTTGTATTATTACAAATTGACGTATCCAACGTGGGACAGAATAACACGACAGAAATATTATTTATCATTTATTATAGACACCACTCACAGTATTATTACAAAAATACATCCATCGCAGAAGTTGAAGAAACCAGGACTTCAACGTATTATTACAAAATTGGCTAGCCCAACCAGTGGGGCTTACAGGAGAACACAATCTACATACATCAACCTTTTATTTATTTTATTATACCCACTCAATCACCGTAATATATACAAAATTTGTCGAACCCAACTTGTGGGGCTTGATTACATCAGAATTTTTACATCAGAATTTTAGAACACCATAGAACAGTAACACATTGTTTTATTACAAAATTGGCGTCCAACTAAAGGGCTGTAATTAGGGGTTGAAATTACTGTAATTACTTACCCAATTCCTAATTCAGCTTGGCAGCGGTTATCCAGCCAGAGAAAAGGAAACAACAACAAGCAAAATGGAAGAACTTACAGAGGAAAGTAAAATGGACAAATTAATGGAGATGTTCATGCAAATGAGAGAAGATTTGAAAAAGGACAGGGAAGAGTTGAAAAAGGATATGGAAGAATACAGCAAGAAGATGGAAGAAAACTTAAGGAAGGACAACCAATCTTTAAAAGAAGAATTGAAGAAGGACAACCAAGCAACATTAGAAGAGTTGAAAAATGATAATAAACTGTTTAGGGAAAAATTAAGAGAGGACAGATTCTTAAGAGAAGAATTAAGAAATGAGAGGACCAAAGATATGAAAAATGATAACAAACTAAAAACGGAAGAAATACCAAACAATAAAACAATGGAGCCAGTGATGGTGTTACCTGAAAAGAGAACGAACGGGAACAAAGAAAATACTACAGATATGGAAGTGGAACCCAAGAAGAGAAGAAGAACACATCCAAAGAAATTAATGAAAACAAAGGAAGAAATGGAAATGATGAACCATGGTTTATTTGATAATCATAATATCCCTATTACCAACCATGAAGAAATCTTGAGTTCCAGGAATAATGGAAGTAGATTAAGGGTAATCTCAGAGATGATTTACCAGCAGACAGTAGTTTACCACTGGAAAAGGACCAGAGGTAAACTGAATAAAACATGGGGACTAGATCAGTTTCAGCGAAGGACTGGACAGTGTATTCCAGAAAGATGGAAGTATGATATTTTACCAGACTGTGATGACGGCACAGATGAATCACCAGAATGTGTTCCATTAGAGTACCATCCAGGACAGTTCCAGTGTACAGGTACACTAAAATGTATTCCTTCAGGGTGGATGTATGATGGTGAACCAGATTATGAGGCTTCAGATAAGCAAATAATTAATAATTCAAAAGAAGATCCTCACAGATATTTTTTATGCAATACCACATATGGACCAGAGACGTACTGGTGTATAAAACACTATCATAGAGGGAGCCGAATAAGCTTAGCAGCAAACAAAGGAATAGCAGCTAGAAAAATGAAATACAAGACAAAGGCCAGAGATGTCACTAGTACCGGAACGATGATGAAAACTATGGTCACCCGGACAATGAGAGCAACTAAAGTGACAGACTACGGTTAAGTCTAATACCATACACCTCCACAAAAAGGGACTGATGTTATGATAACCGGCAACGGCAAAAAACTATGACAAAGAAAAAGAAATTCTGAGCAATTGTCCAGCCTAATAAAAATCTTCAACCTGGGTATATAAAAGAAAAACAATTATAAGAAGTACATTTGAAGTAAAGAAAAGAAGAGAGCTAATACCATATTTGGGGTAATAATATGATATGTTAACAATATTTATGAAAAAATATTATGAGTAATTGAATGTATGGAAGAAAGAATTAAAGTCAAAATTCAAAAAAGAAGTAATGACTACTTACTTACCTATTATTTAGGAAACCATTTATGAATCAAGAAGAAAATGAATTTTGAATTAAATCTCAAAATTCAAAAAACAAGTAAGAACACCTTACTACCTATTATTTAGGAGATAATTTATGATGAAAAGTCAAAATTCAAAAAAGAAGTAATGACTACTTACTTACCTATTATTTAGAAAACAATTTATGAATCAAAAAGAAAATGAATTTTGAATAAAAGTAAAAATTCAAAAATGAAGTAATGACTACTTACTACCTATTATTTAGAAAACATTTTATGAATCAAGAAGAAAATGAATTTTGAATTAAATCTCAAAATTTAAAAAAGAAGTAAGAACAACTTACTACCTTATTTTAAAAACAACTTTTAGAAATGAACAAGAAGAAAAAGAATTTGGATAACACATTACAAACAATTATATATGGGACCAATTCTGAAAAACTTTCAAGAATAAAGAAATGGCAGTACAAACCACTGATACAATTTAAATGAATAAACTTATTGTGAAGTAAAATTAATGAGAATTTTATGTCAAATAAACAGAGATATTAAACATATGACATTAATAATAAAGAGTGCATTTGGATAAAAAGCAAGAGCAAAATAAAATTTTGAAAAAGAAAGGAAAAACTATATATAAATAAATCCATATGAAAAAGATGATCATACAATAAATGTCAGTTATTAGAAAGACAATTAAAAGAGTAATTGAAAAAACAATACTAGTGGAATGATTCAAAATATAATACAAAATATATGCTACCCATGACCGGAAGGAGATTGTGATAACTGTCAAAAAATGACAGAGAATTAAAAACTTTACACTGAATAAGGAGTGATAATTATATTATACCAGCTTCCAATCACAAGGAGAAATAAAATGACAGCAGAGCTAACCATTGAGAAAAATAACTGAGATAGAGATTCACTAAGATAGAAATATTAATAGATCTGTTCGTATACGAAGTGAAATATCCAAAGATATTTAATTTTTTTTTATATAGTCATAAGGTGGACTATTCTTATATAATTTTATTAATGACTGTCTGAGATAAGTCCAGCAGTATTATTATGTATTGGTCAGAGATGATTTACCTCTGTAATCAATAAATGACGTAGTATGGCCAGCAGAGTGAGATGCCTACAGAGCCCCTCTGGACACTGCCCCAGCTAACGTATTAGGGAATGTTAGGGAATAAATATCCCACGGATAAAGAAACGAGTTAAGAAGAAAATGGAAAAATAAAAAATAACGAACCTCAGATGACTATTACTATCAGTAAGAATCCAGTTAATAATGAAATATAGATAAGCTCAAAAATATGGGAGAAAAAAAAAAAATTTTTAGAAATGTGAAGGAAGTAAAGAAATATAATTTATAATATAATGTCATAAGCAATTACTTCAGACAAACTAAGTATGATCTGAACTAATCACTTCTGGAAGAGAGCAATCTGTAGCATGACAGATAATCCACACAAATACATTACTCAATGATCATTAATAAAGCTCTAAGATATGGAATATCCAGATGAGAATTAATTAAAATGCACTGTTTAATAATATATTCACAAGAAAGGATGAATAAAGAAAATTTCTGCAAACAATATAATATAATACAAATTTAAAAAACCAGAAGACTAAAAATAATCATAACAAAATTACCCAGGTAAGATAGAAGCAGGCAATTAATATACCCCGTCAAGGAAACCAGACTAGAAGAAACCAAGGCATACACAGCGAAAAACTACTGAAGACAGAAGAAAGAAGAACAATCTAAGCTACTGCAGAAAGAAGAAAGAAGAACAATTAAAACTCAAAGAAGACAGAAGAACAGTCAAAGCTACTGAAGACAGAAGAAAGAAGAATAATTAAAACTAAAGAAGAAAGAAGACTAATTAAAACTACTACTACAGAAGAAGGAAGAAAGAAGAACAATCAAAACTACTGAAGACAGAAGAAAGAAGAACAATTAAAACTAAAGAAGAAAGAAGACTAACTAAAACTACTACTACAGAAGAAGGAAGAAAGAAGAACAATCAAAGCTACTGAAGACAGAAGAAAGAAGAATAATTAAAACTACTGAAGAAGGAAGAAGGAAGAACTAATTAAAACTACTATTACTGAAGAAGGAAGAAAGAAGAACAAACTAAATCTAGAGAAGAAAGAAGAACTAATTAAAACTACTACTACAGAAGAAGGAAGAAAGAAGAACAATCAAAGCTACTGAAGACAGAAGAAGGAAGAACAATCAAAGCTAAAGAAGAAGGAAGAACAATTAAAACTCAAAGAAGAAAGAAGAATAATTAAAACTACTACTACAGAGGAAGGAAGAAAGAAGAACAATCAAAACTACTGAAGACAGAAGAAAGAAGAACAATTAAAACTAAAGAAGAAAGAAGACTAATTAAAACTACTACTACAGAAGAAGGAAGAAAGAAGAACAATCAAAGCTACTGAAGACAGAAGAAAGAAGAATAATTAAAACCAAATCTACTGAAGACAGAAGAAAGAAGAACAATCAAAGCTACTGAAGACAGAAGAAAGAAGAACAATCAAAGATACAGAAGACAGAAGAAAGAAGAATAATTAAAACTACTATTACTAAAGAAAGAAGAACAATCAAAGATACAGAAGACAGAAGAAAGAAGAATAATTAAAACTACTATTACTGAAGAAAGAAGAACTAATTAAAACTACTATTACTGAAGAATGAAGAAAGAAGAACCATCAAAGATACAGAAGAAAGAAGAAAGAAGAATAATTAAAACTACTATTACTGAAGAATGAAGAAAGAAGAACAATCAAAGATACAGAAGGCAGAAGAAAGAAGAATAATTAAAACTACTATTACTGAAGAAAGAAGAAATAATTAAAACTACTATTACTGAAGAATGAAGAAAGAAGAACAATCAAAGATACAGAAGACAGAAGAAGGAAGAATAATTAAAACTACTACTACTGAAGACAGAAGAAAGAAGAATAATTAAAACCAAATCTACTGAAGACAGAAGATAGAAGAACAATCAAAGCTACTGAAGAAAGAAGACTAATTAAAACTAGAGAAGAAAGAAGACTAATTAAAACTACTACTACAGAAGAAAGAAGAAAGAAGAACTAATTAAAACTACTATTACTGAAGAATGAAGAAAGAAGAACAATCAAAGATACAGAAGACAGAAGAAGGAAGAATAATTAAAACTACTACTACTGAAGACAGAAGAAAGAAGAATAATTAAAACCAAATCTACTGAAGACAGAAGAAAGAAGAACAATCAAAGCTACTGAAGAAAGAAGACTAATTAAAACTAGAGAAGAAAGAAGACTAATTAAAACTACTACTACAGAAGAAAGAAGAAAGAAGAACTAATTAAAACTACTACTACAGAAGAAGGAAGAAAGAAGAACAATCAAAGCTACTGAAGACAGAAGAAGGAAGAACAATCAAAGCTAAAGAAGAAGGAAGAACAATTAAAACTCAAAGAAGAAAGAAGAATAATCAAAACTAAATCTACAGAAGAAGGAAGAATAAAGAAGAACCAAACTCAAGAAGAAAGAAGAATAATTAAGACGACCCATATAAAACAAAAACCCCATAGGGAAAGAACCCCCAAAAAACCCCAAAATCAATGAATGCCCAAAGAGAAAGTATAACACCCTAAAAAACCATATCACTGTACAACTGACAAAAACTAAAAGTGTTAGTAGTATTAAATATTAGTGCAATAAAAAAGTTATTATTTAGTTTGTATAGACAAGTCTTCACAGTTCCCCCATGGTTGAATATTTCATATTAAAAACTAGAAAAAGACTAGTAAATATAGTAATAATTCACCATAGACAAGTGCAAGTGATCAAATTATAAATAATAAACTTTAAAAGGGTACATGAGTTGCAGTACATAGTAACAAACTTTAAGTTTTGTGAACAGTGCCTACTTTGATAATGAAGTAGTAATATTACTAAATAAAAGCTACTAAAGCGATATGAACATTCCATAGAATGGAATATAACTTAGGTAGCTAGGGGTATACTTTAAGAGGGGGTATAAATTTTATAAATGGGGAACTACAGAACAAACTGTTTATGATGAAGATTATAGAAGGTGTTAACAATTATATATGGAACCAGGATGTTAGGTTCCTATTACATATAACATTTAGATAAATAATGGTTAGTCATAAGAGATATTAGTATTATAACTGTTATTTTATTGTTCAGTTTAATTTAGGAATGCACTGTCTAAAAATAGATATCATTCCAATGTTGTAGAAATACTCTTTATTATGTTATTAGATAATATACTAAGCAATGTTATTCAGAACACTAGTTGTGATATAGAGAGATGTTATATGTTAATTATATAATCAATAATTTATGTTGTACCAGTCAGAGAAGGATATAAAATAGCTACATTAATAAAACATTTGGAAATTAGCCACACATCAGATCTAGGCCAAAGAATAAATTTAAACTGCAGAATAATTAACAAACCTAGTCTTATAAACCATATAAAATGACAATATTCAGGCAAAATAAACTCAACATATCAAATACTATGTAAATAAGGCTTTCTAAAGATATGGTCATTATATGAGTAAAATTATTTAATTGTCTAATAAAATATCATTAAAACTGAAATAGATTAACTAACACTATCCTAGGGGAAGTCATATACAATTGAATTATATTAAAAAACCATCATTAGTATACTAAATTGCAATAAAATAAGTGAGAATTGATAATTATACAAATTTCAGATTTCATAGAATAATAATTATATTAGTTAAAATGGCTATTATTTACATAGAAGACAGGGAAGTATAATTTTAGGCCTACCTCCCAAAAAATTATAAGAAATATAATTTTCTGATAAAACTTTGTAATACTAACTTAATTACTATCAAAATAAGTAGAATAGAATAGTGAAAACGAATATGTATTTTATATTGCAAACAGTTAACTAATAACGAATTTAATTTATGAACATAATGTACATTTTTAAAGTGTAACGAAATTATGGCAATTTTAAACAATGTCTGAAATATATTATATAGGCTAAGATTTTCATGAGACGAAGGAAATACAGACAGTTCATTATTATGCGTTGACGAGTGCACTTAAAGTAACCTTTCGCCAGAAATAACCTTTAATGGCGTTTTTGTTATAAACCGTATCTCAGTGAAAATTTTGAAAATAATTATTTTAAACTATTTTATAGATCGTGAAGTGGTGAAAGTGACCAATGAACACAGTAACACTAATAAATTGAACCACACATAACTAGATAAGCAGAATAACACTGATATTACACCAAATATAGACCGAAATTTAGAGGTTAAAAACGACACACATAAACACAACGAGATATATCCAGTGACAACATTCTACACAAAGTGAACTTTCCATGATACACCAGCGACAATAAACTATACTCCAAGACGATCGTATACAATTGCTGAGAGCATTTACTTGAAGAAAGAACACCTTTATTACAACAAAAACATCATCAACGCTGGAGGCTTCCTTGCGCATGCGTCAGTCAACCATTTCGGTCTGGTCCGCTGCAGTATAAAGAAACGATATGGCGACTATTGGTTCGAAATCAAATTATATATAAACTTTTAATATCTTTAATTATTATTGTATTGTTAAATTTTAAGACATTTAATAAGTGTAAGTGTTATACTTTCCTTCCCACAACCTTCTCTGGCTATATATTTTAATAACCGTTTAAAGAACCCTATTTTATAATACCAATATAAATTGTTTATATCGACCGTCCCTGAGCGAGTCGATACTGTATTGTGATATCAATTTTAATCAAACAATTTCATTATTTTTGTTAATAAACATTCTATTTCGGTAAATTGGAGTTGATTCTTTATTATAAAAAAGACTTAACAAGTAATTAATGAAGAAACCCAACTAACTGAAGGGCGGTATACACGAAACAACAACGTTTCAAAAAGAAGAAGAAGAGAGCCGTCTTTCATTCAAACTGGGAGTTAACAAGATTATCTTTTCAACAAAATTACTGAAAATGACACTGTTATTAGAATAACCACGATACCATTTCATTTATAATTTCAACCGACTAACTCGATTTGTTCCTAAATTTTAAGAACAAGTTACCCAAAGAACATTTTCCAGAAAATTAAAATTTTTTTTTATAAAATTTTAAATTTTACTTTTATTTTTCAAATTGCTACAACAGCAATATACACAGATTTTATTTGTAACTACGAAGACTAGGAACATTACCAAATTGACGTTTCCGGAGCGGAACGTCAGAAAACTACACACGTACGTACATAAAATATTTTGTTACAGAACACCTTGTATTATTACAAATTGACGTATCCAACGTGGGACAGAATAACACGACAGAAATATTATTTATCATTTATTATAGACACCACTCACAGTATTATTACAAAAATACATCCATCGCAGAAGTTGAAGAAACCAGGACTTCAACGTATTATTACAAAATTGGCTAGCCCAACCAGTGGGGCTTACAGGAGAACACAATCTACATACATCAACCTTTTATTTATTTTATTATACCCACTCAATCACCGTAATATATACAAAATTTGTCGAACCCAACTTGTGGGGCTTGATTACATCAGAATTTTTACATCAGAATTTTAGAACACCATAGAACAGTAACACATTGTTTTATTACAAAATTGGCGTCCAACTAAAGGGCTGTAATTAGGGGTTGAAATTACTGTAATTACTTACCCAATTCCTAATTCAGCTTGGCAGCGGTTATCCAGCCAGAGAAAAGGAAACAACAACAAGCAAAATGGAAGAACTTACAGAGGAAAGTAAAATGGACAAATTAATGGAGATGTTCATGCAAATGAGAGAAGATTTGAAAAAGGACAGGGAAGAGTTGAAAAAGGATATGGAAGAATACAGCAAGAAGATGGAAGAAAACTTAAGGAAGGACAACCAATCTTTAAAAGAAGAATTGAAGAAGGACAACCAAGCAACATTAGAAGAGTTGAAAAATGATAATAAACTGTTTAGGGAAAAATTAAGAGAGGACAGATTCTTAAGAGAAGAATTAAGAAATGAGAGGACCAAAGATATGAAAAATGATAACAAACTAAAAACGGAAGAAATACCAAACAATAAAACAATGGAGCCAGTGATGGTGTTACCTGAAAAGAGAACGAACGGGAACAAAGAAAATACTACAGATATGGAAGTGGAACCCAAGAAGAGAAGAAGAACACATCCAAAGAAATTAATGAAAACAAAGGAAGAAATGGAAATGATGAACCATGGTTTATTTGATAATGATAATATCCCTATTACCAACCATGAAGAAATCTTGAGTTCCAGGAATAATGGAAGTAGATTAAGGGTAATCTCAGAGATGATTTACCAGCAGACAGTAGTTTACCACTGGAAAAGGACCAGAGGTAAACTGAATAAAACATGGGGACTAGATCAGTTTCAGCGAAGGACTGGACAGTGTATTCCAGAAAGATGGAAGTATGATATTTTACCAGACTGTGATGACGGCACAGATGAATCACCAGAATGTGTTCCATTAGAGTACCATCCAGGACAGTTCCAGTGTACAGGTACACTAAAATGTATTCCTTCAGGGTGGATGTATGATGGTGAACCAGATTATGAGGCTTCAGATAAGCAAATAATTAATAATTCAAAAGAAGATCCTCACAGATATTTTTTATGCAATACCACATATGGACCAGAGACGTACTGGTGTATAAAACACTATCATAGAGGGAGCCGAATAAGCTTAGCAGCAAACAAAGGAATAGCAGCTAGAAAAATGAAATACAAGACAAAGGCCAGAGATGTCACTAGTACCGGAACGATGATGAAAACTATGGTCACCCGGACAATGAGAGCAACTAAAGTGACAGACTACGGTTAAGTCTAATACCATACACCTCCACAAAAAGGGACTGATGTTATGATAACCGGCAACGGCAAAAAACTATGACAAAGAAAAAGAAATTCTGAGCAATTGTCCAGCCTAATAAAAATCTTCAACCTGGGTATATAAAAGAAAAACAATTATAAGAAGTACATTTGAAGTAAAGAAAAGAAGAGAGCTAATACCATATTTGGGGTAATAATATGATATGTTAACAATATTTATGAAAAAATATTATGAGTAATTGAATGTATGGAAGAAAGAATTAAAGTCAAAATTCAAAAAAGAAGTAATGACTACTTACTTACCTATTATTTAGGAAACCATTTATGAATCAAGAAGAAAATGAATTTTGAATTAAATCTCAAAATTCAAAAAACAAGTAAGAACACCTTACTATTAGTTAATACGTCGAAAAGAGTGTAAGTAACCGACTTATTCAATCCTGGATTTTACAATAGGTTGAATTGAGGGGAATAAGTCAATAAACAGATATATAATAATAAAATACGAGATTGAATAATCATAATCAACCGAGTGCAAGACCCATATTAAGTAAAAAACAACCCTGAGACTAATAATTATAAATAATTAAACAATAGACCGATACTCGTCCTTTAATAAATTGGCGCACAACGTTCGAGCGAAATTAGGTGGAAAAATATTCAACCTAATTTACAAAATAATCATCAACCTAATTTTCGAGGCAGCTGCAATACACAGAACCAAAAATGCAACGGAGAGCAACCTCTAAGAAACGTGCGGCGGAAGCAGATAAAGAAATAGACATGGATGATAAGGAGGCGACGCCAGTCGAAGATCTAGAAGAAATATTACCTCCTACAGAACCCAGTCGACCTGTACAACAGGAGGAACAGCCCGACCGACCGGCACAAGCAGAGAACGCCGACTTCAAGGAATGGATGAAAGCGATGTTTGAACAATCCAATAAAAATATGAATAAAAATAGTGAATCGTTAAAAGAAGAATTGAAGGAAGATTTTAACGAGAAATTAAATAAAAATAACGAGTCTTTGGAATCGATGAATAAGAAGATGGATGATAGCCAGAAGAAGACGGAAGAATCGCTGAATAAAAACATTGAGTCATTAAAGGAAAATTTTAATGAGAAATTAAATAAAAATAACGAGTCCTTAACAAAAAATATCGAATCGTTGAAGGAAGATTTCAAAGGGGAATTAAACAAGAAGACGGAAGAGACAAATAAAATCATAGCTTCATTGAAGGAAGACACCCAATAATTGAGCAAGAAGATTGATGACAGCATCGAAGATAGTAACAAGAAAAATGAAATTATCAGCCAGAGAATCGAAGACACTCATGAAAAATTAAATACGAAAATAGAAGAGGAAATAACCGAAGTCAGACGCGAAGTTTCTGAAATTAATGAGAGGTGTGAAGAAAACCAACAAGAAATACAGAGAACGAAAGAGACACTTCAGACCCGAGTAAATAACATCGAAGAATCCCATTTAAATAAATTGGAAGTCATGACAATGAAACAAGAAGACTTGGGAACGAGATGTATGGAAATCACCGCCACCGTGAATGATGTTCGGGAACAAGTACACACCGACAAAGAAAAAATGGCCGAGATTCAACGGCGAGAACTCAATAATTTTAGGGAAGAAATTAATTTATTCCGAAGTCAACCAATACAAGTGACCGGGATAACGAACGTGGAGAATCGGGAACTAATAAATTTCCAGAATTATAAAAGGAACCCCATGGAGTTCATCGAAAGAATGGAAGAAAATATCGCCCGTACACGCGAAACAAGATGGTCTACTATCAGAAACATGTTTGACGAATACTTTAAGGACGTGCTCGATAATTGGTGGACGGCTACCCGACATGAAATACAGAATTATGCGGAGTTCAAAACGCTGTTTAAAACGAAATACTGGTCCGAATCGGCACAGAACATAGTGGGTGACGACATCTGCAACGGGAAGTATGACCGTAATAAAGGGGCAACACTCACCGCATATTTCTTTGGCAAGGTGTGTATGGCCAGAAATCTCGAGCCGAAGATACCTGAAGAATGCCTCGTTACTAAATTGGCGTATTATTTCGAAGAGGGCGTGGCCAGAGCGAGACTGAACGGACAAATAAGAACAATCCAAATTATGTCCGCGCTATTAGGAAACTATGAGCAGGAGAAATATTATCGGAGGAGTCGGCAGGGACCAGACCCATACTGTGATAGAAACGGTCAGGCCGGATACCGAAATAATTATCGAGGTAATTACAAAAACACAAATCAAGATAATGCGGACCAAAACCCGAGACCAAATAGTAATGGGAATAATTACCCGCCAGATAGGAATAACACGAATTATAGGCCAAATTATAATAATAACTATAATCAGAACCCTCCTAATAACAACCACCGACCTAATTATAACAGTGGAAATCAATATCGGCCAAATAGTGGTAACAACACCTACCGTCCAAATAATAACAATCGCCAGTACCGACCAAACAACGGGAATAACCAAAACTCAAGCAATTTCAGGAGAGCTAATTACGTTCGTGCTGACAACAGGAACGGAGGGAGACGCTTCTATCAGGGACATCAAAGCTTCAATGAAGATAACAATCCGTACAGCCAGGACGTAAGGAGTTGCAAATCCGGGTACGACACACGAAGGTGCCGCAGTAGCGAGGATATAAACAGAAATAATAATAGCGGACGTCAGTACAACAATCCGACTAGACCAGAAGAAAGGGAGAATCGAACCCCCAACACTAGTGAAAGGAGCGGAGAAGAGAACGCTACTTCTTTAAACGGACATCGGCAGTGAAAACTTACCGGAAACCCTCACTGATCCGATCTATTGGGTACGACGAACTACGACGACAGACAAAAAATCAAGCGACATTTACTATCATACGCAATCACTACTTGAAGGACATCAGAGGAGATCTGATGGAAGAAGAAATCACAGAAAACAATAATAATAACAACAGCGAAATCGCTTATATTTCCGCCGAAGTGAATGGCGTGTTTACCAAAATCATGATAGATACAGGAGCCAATGTATCGCTCATCGATCAATTAGAATTGAACAAAATACAGAGGAGGAGTAAGGAGACAATATCGACCTTACCGATAAATAATATCATTTTGATCGGAGCGACCGGACGACAAAATAAAACCATAAGAAAGCAAGTCCAACTAGAAGTCACCAGTCAAGGGAAAACACTTCCTATAATATTTTTAGTAGCCAGTGGGTTACCATTCAGTTTATTGATAGGCTGTGACGTATTAAGAAAATACGCAGCTATAATAGATATGAGCAGAGCAAAAGTATCTCTGAGCTCAAATTGTGTGCAATGGACGGCGGAGTTAATTGGAAGCGAAGAAGCCCCTCACGACCGGATCATTTGTTATATTGAAGAAGATAATGATTATAGGAATGAAATACCCAGAGAAAAAATAAATTGTGACCATGAAAATGACGACTTATGGGAGGAGAAATTAGAAGATATCCGGAGGTTCCAGACAGCCAAAAGCGATAGAAGAATAACCGACAACCAAGTAGAAAGGTTAATTGCGATTTATGAACGATATAGACACGTATTTTCCAATGCTCCCGGAAAAGTCAAGGACTTCCAATGTGAGATTAGATTCAAGGAAGCAGCCGATTTTAAAAAGAAATTTTACCCCATTGCCTATTCTCAAAACGAAGCGGTCCGAGCGGAAATAAATAGACTCATCGAAGAAGATATTATTGAATATAGTTGTTCACCCTATACAAATCCTATAGTGGCAGTGCCGAAGGAAAACGGTCAAGGGAGAATATGTCTGGATGCCAGAGAGATCAACAAAATCATAATTAACGATCGAACGTCACCAGGGGAGATCGAAGAGCTATTAAAGAAATTTCACGGTACCCGTTTTATCAGTACCTGGGACACCGTATGCGGGTATTGGCAAGTGGAGTTACATCCCAATAGCCGAAAATATATGGCATTCATATTCGAAGGGCGCAACTACCAATTTAAGAGGCTGCCCTTCGGTTTGGTAAATTCAGTGGCCGTTTTTGTAAAGTGTATGGACCAGGTTCTAGGACAAGAGGCCTTACAATTCACTACGGTATATGTTGACGATTTGTTGATTACGTCCGATAACTGGGAAGATCATTGTGACAGAATTGAGAAGGTACTATCAAAACTAGCAGAAAATCATGTGACACTGAAACTAGAGAAGTCAAAGTTCATCGCTGATGAAGTACAATTCTTGGGATTCAACTTATCCGAAAACGGCATTACCCCATCACAGGAAAAAATCGAAGCAATACAATCATTCCCAACACCGAAGAACAAAAACAGTTACAATCATTTTTAGGTATCTGCAACTATTACCGAAAATTCCAAAACAACTACTCAAAATTAACGGCCGAATTTTCACAACAATTATCCTCTAAAGACAAGTGGAAGTGGGGAGCAGAACAGGATACCACTTTCAAGCTAATAAAGGAAAAATTTTTGGAGTCAATAATGTTACGACACCCCGACTTTAAAAGAGCGTTTTATATGAATTGCGACGCCAGCGACGTGAGTCTAGGGTCCGTCCTATATCAAGAAGATGACCAAGGAAATCACCTTGTGGTTAGTTTCGCAAGCCGAGTCCTGCATAAAAGTGAGCGTAACTACCATACTACAGAGGAAGAATTACTCAGCATTGTATTTGCATGTAACAAATTCCGAACTTACATTTTGGGTTACTCTTTAACGGTCAGGACAGATCACAAATCGATATCCTTTTTAAAAAATTGCAAATTGAGCCATGGGAGACTTACGAGATGGACATTAGCTTTGCAGGAATACAACATTAACTGGGAGTATATACCTGGAAAATACAACGTGGCAGCAGATGTACTATCGAAGGTCAACATACAAAACCAAACTTTCGAGGGTAGCAAAAGTGTATCATATTATAAAGGACAGAACAGAACTAGCCGAGATAATAAATAAAATCAAACTCCAGCAAAAAAGTGATGAGAAATTGAGCAACATTTGTAAGAGATTAATTGACCAAGACGAGAGAATCACCCCATACTACAGTATATACCAAGACGTCCTATTTATAAAAGACAGTAACCAAAGTAACCAGTGGAAATTAATTATACCCAAAACTATTGAGAAGGAGATCACCATGGATTACCACATTAGATATGGTCACATGGGAGCTATTAAGGTCATCAAAGCATTAGAGGAGAATGTGTATTTCAAGGATATCAACAGGAGAGTACGCAGTTACATTAGAAATTGCCACCTATGCTATATGGTAAGTGTAACAACGAGCGGAAGGAGGGTTTAATGATACCGATCACCTCATCCAAGAAACTAGAAAAAGTATTTGTTGACATTTGCGGCCCATTACCTAGGAGTGGGGGAAGACGACAATAGAAATTCATTGTCATTATCTTCGACCACTACACTAAATATACAAAGTTGTATCCAATCAACAGAGCCACCACAAAAAATCTGTTGAGTATAATTATATGCAAATACATGACAGAAGTAGGAGTGCCAGGGTCAATAATCACTGACCATGGGACCCAGTTCAAGGGAAGAATATGGAGGGAAACACTACTGAATAAGGGAGTGAGAACCTTCAAAACCTCAGTGTACCACCCTAGCAGCAACCCCGCTGAACGAGTTCTCCGAGAAGTAGGAAGAATCCTGAGAACATACTGTCACCAACAACAAAGAAAGTGGGAAGAGTATTTACCAGCTGTGGAGGATTTTATTAACCTGGCGTACCACCAAGCAATAGATACAACCCCATTTACAGCTATGTTTGAGAGAAGACCTCCTAGAGAAATTATAGAATTGATAGAATTTCCCCCATGCGATGATTACACATTTGACCAAGTAAAATTTTATAAGAAGACCGTCGAACGAGCAGAGAAAATGCGAGAAAAATATAAGAAACAACAACCCAAGATAATCAAGTATAAAATAGGAGAACTAGTATTGCTAAAAAATCGAGAGCTCCCCAGTACCATTGAAGGAATTGCGAAAAAGTTCCTACTACTATATACTGGACCCTATACTATCATAAAGGATAATCAAACAACACATACGAAATTATGGAAACCCATACCAATAGAACCAAGGGAGTCTATACTCAAGCTTCACCGAAGAAATATAACCATCCAGAATAAGTGTAAAATATCAAACACTTGAAGGAGTAGAGAGGAAGAACACCAAAGAGAGTAACATGAAAGAAGGATATTATTATGGAAAGAAGAAAGAGAAAATCAAATATTGCCTATTAATATGTTATTATTACATTATTATAGTGTATTTTAATTATCAAATATTGTATATCCCAAAACAAGAATTAAAACCTTCCAGAATAAATGATTAAAATCTGTCACTTGAAGGAGTAGAGAGGAAGAACACCAAAGAGATTTATAAACGAGATGGCCAATATTATTATGAAAGAAGAAACAGAAAAATGTTTATTAAATGAACAATGTAACCCCAAGAATGTCTATCAAATCAAATATTGTCTATTAATATGTTATTATTATATTATTATAGTGTATTTTAATTATCAAATATCATATACCCAATAAACCAAGAGAATTAAAACCATCCAGAATAAGTGTTAAAGATTCCAACAGTTGAAGGAGTAGAGAGGAAGAACACCAAAGAGAGTAACATGAAAGAAGAATATTATTATGGAAAGAAGAAAGAGAAAAATGTTTATTAAATGAACAATGTAACCCCAAGAATGTCTATCAAATCAAATATTGTCTATTAATATGTTATTATTATATTCTTATAGTGTATTTTAATTATCAAATATTGTATACTCCATAAACAAGAATTATAATCAGTCCCGAATAAATGATTAAAATCTATCACTTGAAGGAGTAGAGAGGAAGAACACCAAGGAGAGTAATAAGAGAGATGGCTATTCTAAAGGAAAGAAGAAAAAGAAAAATGTTTATTAAATGAATATTGTATATAAAAGAAGCATTTTATTAATCAAATATTGTATTAAATATTGAACGAAAAATGTTTGTTAAATGAATATTGTATGTAACACGAGAAAAAGAAAGACTAGTATCTAATAACTAAACAATAACCAAGACAAGCAACTAGTGAACGCACTTAAGATATTTTAAACAATGTTTACTATCACTTTGAGAAAAATTGTGTACTATCCAAAATAAAATTTTAAAAAATATAAGACATTGGCTAGAGGAGAGAAGAAGACCATTAATGAGAATATTATGTACAGAAAATAGTGAAAAGGAGAATTGACCAAGAAGAAGAAGAAAAAACCAATCAATATGAAGAACAATTTTGTCACGATAAGGAGAAGAGAAAAAATGAAGCATATTTACACATGCTATTTGTCACCAACATTAACCAATGAAGATCTGCAGAAGTGAAGAAGGAATCCAGAAGAGAAAGTATAATAAAATATAAAAGGTAAAACAGTGAATAACCCCAAGAGTGTTTATTATTATTAGTCGAAAGAGACTGCTTATGAGTATTATTATTTAATGAATTGACTGTAGAAAAGTTCCAGCAACCATTTAACTGGGCAGGGATGATGTTCCCCTGATCTCAGAAAGAGTGTAGTTATGAACGACGGAGTTAGGTAAGCCATAGAGCCCACCCGAATCGATTTCAGCTACTAAGTTAGGGAAAAAATGTTAGGGAAATTAAATATTTAAGGGAAAAAACACAACAGCCAAGAATGTAATTAAACAAGATTCCAAGATTATGAAGAAGGTGGAGATGTAGAAAATATAGTGAACTGGAGACAAGTGTAAGAGTAAATACAAAATATGAAAACATTATATGTGACTTAAGAGTGAAATGAAAAATTGATAATTTCTTCAATCATAAAACAAAGATATCAGAAATGATCAATTCTAATAAGGAGGCAATATGTAACAGTACATATAACACCACAGCCACCTACGTACCGAAAATTAATTTAAAGGACACCACTAGTAAAAATACATTAAAAGGTCTAGAATGCCACCATGTATACAGAAGAAGAAAGTACCATAAATTTAAATAAGTGTAGCATCATTGAAAGGAAATCACTAGTAAATGCACCAATAAAGAAGAAAAGAAGAATAAAGACGAGACGACTGACATACTTTACCCAATAGATCAGTGAGAAGGACACAAGACAACAAAGAAGAAAGAAGAATCAGTGAGAAAAACATGACAATAAAAGAAGAAAGAAGAATCAGTGAGAAGAAAATGAGAACAAAAGAAGGAAGAAGAATCCGGGAGAAGAACACAACAATAACAACTTCAAGAAAGAAGAAGGAAGAAACAATGTGAAGAAGACAAGTGAAAACCACATCATGTATAAAAATGAACAATAGTGAGAAGGAGATCAGTGAAGAAAGAAGAAGGAAGATATCCAGACCAAACACAAGAACAAGGGAAGGAAATTGAAGTATAACAAACTAACATAAACCTTTGAAAGAATAACTGTATTAAGAAGAAAAAAGAAATGTTAATTAATTACATGATATAAATCCCTAAGCTGTATGGTAAAGTCAACACTGACCACAACTCATTTAATGAATACACTCAGTGTCTATGTGAAACACATTATTATAAATAAGGACTAAATATTGTAAACTGAATAAGGACAAGATAAGTTTATGATAGCTAAATGATGTGTAGTTATAAAATATACAGAAGAATAGGTCCCAAAATAATGAATGACCAATTGTACAGTGGGAATGATGTTAATACAAACCCACTAATTAACACTAAATAAGACAATACAAGAGTAAACTAAATGTGAAATAATAATAACCAATAACCAATGTACAAACATTGAATGAAAACCAGTCAACCAGATTAATGTAGAAATACACAGCCAGCAGCAACACATTACTGCTTACTGAACCTATAACATAACCTAATCTGGGCATCCAGTTTTCAGTAAAACTTAATGAAAACTAAATCAAAACAATATTAAACCAAAATGTAATGAGCTAGGAAGTAACTAGATCATATAAGGAAGGTTTTGTACACAGTAGCTAATAGTATAACTGAATATAAAAGCTATATTTATGTAATACA
The DNA here is from genome assembly GCA_034769895.1 of Magicicada septendecula. Classification (NCBI taxonomy): domain Eukaryota; kingdom Metazoa; phylum Arthropoda; class Insecta; order Hemiptera; family Cicadidae; genus Magicicada; species Magicicada septendecula. The sequence goes on from CM068370.1 coordinate 357,010,228, forward strand.
AAGATGACAATATGCTTGAAATGGCAAAGAGACATTATGCAACCAAAATCATGTTATAAACACATTATACAAAGATAGTAACGCAACTAATGACCTGAGGTCAGACAGAATACTGTTCAGATGAACAAATGCAACCAAAATAACTATCTAAATAATCTATATAAATGTAATTACAACTAAACCATTGTAACAGTTAGCTGCAAGTAAAGTGAACAGCCACTAAACCTAGATAATAACAGAATCAAATGCAGAATGAACTGCATCCCAATAACAATAAGACCATTGTAACTATTTTAATTATCAGTTAGAGAATAATACGAATAATATGTGTAGGATACCAAACATACAACGAGGTAACTCCATATAGGTATGACAAGCCTAATTAATAAATGATAATTAAGGCACTAAACCAATAATGTAGGGAAAAAGAACACTGTCAGTAGTGACTTAACCCGTCGATGTTTAATTATACAATGTTAGAATTCAATTAAATGTTATTATTGCTAGAGAATAAGAAAAACAAAAATGTATAACCATAGGTTTAAGTTCGAATCTATGAAAACGGACATAGTGTTAATATTAAGGAATAGTTTTAAGTGAAAATTGTACAGTAGTTTAAGAACAAGTTATTACCATGGAAAATGGAATAAAAACAATATAATATTAATAATTAATGGCTTAATGGACACTAAGTATAAATACTAAGTGCTAATTCAGCAACCCCGAATCAGAAATATATGATGAGGGAGTTCAAATTAATCGTCTTTAAAAATCATGAACAATGAGGGTAATCACAATGTCCTCAGTACAATTATAAGGAAGATATTGGACTTTTAAGAATAATTGTATTATGCTGTGCCCTTTCGCGTGGGTATGTCAGCCACGATTTCTTAATCTTGACACCAAAAAGTGACGCCGTTGGAAGCGTCTGTTTTGACGAAGCCCACCGGAGATAAACGAATTAAAATAAACTGACCAATCAGAACTTATAAAAACTCCGAGATTCATCATTCCGACAGAGGAAGCGAGGACAGACTTTCAACATCCACGAAGCGAACTGCATGCTCGTTGCCGCTCCAGAAAAACGTGCTTTTGACAGCAACCAGGTGTAAACAACGTTAACCTCAAACCGAGATATAGGTTACATCCATTGAAGAATCAGTACAGTATATTTCTAAGTGTACTTTATTCGGAGTTAATGCGCATAGGAGTGGGTGCAGTGCAGTGATAAAATTTAATTAATTAATTAATAAAAAAGAAATTTTAATTAATTAAAAAGTGTTAATAAGAAAAAGTGTAACCCTTCGAACGACAAGATACTCAAGTATTCATACCCACAGCTATAATGTTATGATTAGATGATAAGAAAGATAACTGAACGCTAATAGCGATTTAAATTAACATATGGTAAACAATTAAACTCCCTATTCTTAAAGGAAGGGACCTAAGGAATACAAATAAACAATGTCGAAGTTGAACGATTTAAGTAACGACAATTTCAACGATTTGTATACTATAAATGTTTAGAATAAGTAAAGACATTGTACCATCAATGAAGAGTGAAGAGTGTATGTGCTCGTATGCTATTAGCAGATAAGAGCATTGAATATTTTGTTGCTAAATTTAAGTAAGAGTTACCACCAGAGAGTGATAACTATAATCAATGAATTACCGTTACCTGAAATAGGCATATCCAATGTTAGAGATGATCTTAGTCCCTGACACTGGATCATAACAATTATTATCAATTGTTAATAACTAGTTAACCACTTTTAACCAAACAAGGTTGCACTAAACGATATTTAAAGCCTATGTCTAACCATGAACAGTGGTTCATATTTTGTCTTTTTTAATTAACAATCAATGAATTCTTATCTTATATGTTTGTTATAGCCGTAGCAATTTTCTCAAATAAGTGTATTTTGCAGTCTAAAAGAACCTACTACTATTATTACTATAATTATTAATGACATTTCAAGTTGAATAATACGACATAACCTGTATGTTTGTCAACACACATTTTGTAACTAACCAAAGGCAGTCATGCCAACTTGAGTTCATCAATCGTTTTAGAGTCCATTGTTCATTGTTAACCAGAGAGAAGAGCAACACGTATTATTGTACTAAATTCCATTGTGTTAGAATTTAATAAATACCCATTATTATTTTTACCTTTGAAATAGTTGACCTTTATTGTATCAGTAAATACAGCTTAGGGGAGAAGAACGAGGCGGTTGGTACCATGCTTAAAGTGCGAATCATTCAAATTGAGTGATTTTGTATTTTGTTTACAACCACACTGACCTATTAATATATATATATATATATATATATATAATATTATAAAGTGTGAGGTTACCATGAATGTCATGTCTATGTATGTGTATGTTAGTATATAGGAAGAAAACCACTGATCTTCTCACCACCGCTGATCAACGAAGAGTAGACGAAACTTCGATTGGAATAATTCTAAGCAGTGAATAAAATACATATAATTAAACCAATTAAACCGACAGTTAATACGTCGAAAAGAGTGTAAGTAACCGACTTATTCAATCCTGGATTCAACAATAGGTTGAATTGAGGGGATAAGTCAATAAACAGATATATAATAATAAAATACGAGATTGAATAATCATAATCAACCGAGTGCAAGACCCATATTAAGTAAAAAACAACCCTGAGACTAATAATTATAAATAATTAAACAATAGACCGATACTCGTCCTTTAATAAATTGGCGCACAACGTTCGAGCGAAATTAGGTGGAAAAATATTCAACCTAATTTACAAAATAATCATCAACCTAATTTTCGAGGCAGCTGCAATACACAGAACCAAAAATGCAACGGAGAGCAACCTCTAAGAAACGTGCGGCGGAAGCAGATAAAGAAATAGACATGGATGATAAGGAGGCGACGCCAGTCGAAGATCTAGAAGAAATATTACCTCCTACAGAACCCAGTCGACCTGTACAACAGGAGGAACAGCCCGACCGACCGGCACAAGCAGAGAACGCCGACTTCAAGGAATGGATGAAAGCGATGTTTGAACAATCCAATAAAAATATGAATAAAAATAGTGAATCGTTAAAAGAAGAATTGAAGGAAGATTTTAACGAGAAATTAAATAAAAATAACGAGTCTTTGGAATCGATGAATAAGAAGATGGATGATAGCCAGAAGAAGACGGAAGAATCGCTGAATAAAAACATTGAGTCATTAAAGGAAAATTTTAATGAGAAATTAAATAAAAATAACGAGTCCTTAACAAAAAATATCGAATCGTTGAAGGAAGATTTCAAAGGGGAATTAAACAAGAAGACGGAAGAGACAAATAAAATCATAGCTTCATTGAAGGAAGACACCCAATAATTGAGCAAGAAGATTGATGACAGCATCGAAGATAGTAACAAGAAAAATGAAATTATCAGCCAGAGAATCGAAGACACTCATGAAAAATTAATTACGAAAATAGAAGAGGAAATAACCGAAGTCAGACGCGAAGTTTCTGAAATTAATGAGAGGTGTGAAGAAAACCAACAAGAAATACAGAGAACGAAAGAGACACTTCAGACCCGAGTAAATAACATCGAAGAATTCCATTTAAATAAATTCGAAGTCATGACAAAGAAACAAGAAGACTTGGGAACGAGATGTGAGGAAATCACCGCCACCGTGAATGATGTTCGGGAACAAGTACACACCGACAAAGAAAAAATGGCCGAGCTTCAACGGCGAGAACTCAATAATTTTAGGGAAGAAATTAATTTATTCCGAAGTCAACCAATACAAGTGACCGGGATAACGAACGTGGAGAATCGGGAACTAATAAATTTCCAGAATTATAAAAGGAACCCCATGGAGTTCATCGAAAGAGTGGAAGAAAATATCGCCCGTACACGCGAAACAAGATGGTCTACTATCAGAAACATGTTGGACGAATACTTTAAGGACGTGCGCGATAATTGGTGGACGGCTACCCGACATGAAATACAGAATTATGCGGAGTTCAAAACGCTGTTTAAAACGAAATACTGGTCCGAATCGGCACAGAACATAGTGCGTGACGACATCTGCAACGGGAAGTATGACCGTAATAAAGGGGCAACACTCACCGCATATTTCTTTGGCAAGGTGTGTATGGCCAGAAATCTCGAGCCGAAGATACCTGAAGAATGCCTCGTTACTAAATTGGCGTATTATTTCGAAGAGGGCGTGGCCAGAGCGAGACTGAACGGACAAATAAGAACAATCCAAATTATGTCCGCGCTATTAGAAAACTATGAGCAGGAGAAATATTATCGCAGGAGTCGGCAGGGACCAGACCCATACTGTGATAGAAACGGTCAGGCCGGATACCGAAATAATTATCGAGGTAATTACAAAAACACAAACCGAGATAATGCGGACCAAAACCCGAGACCAAATAGTAATGGGAATAATTACCCGCCAGATGGGAATAACACGAATTATAGGCCAAATTATAATAATAATTATAATCAGAACCCTCCTAATAACAACCACCGACCTAATTATAACAGTGGAAATCAATATCGGCCAAATAGTGGTAACAACACCTACCGTCCAAATAATAACAATCGCCAGTACCGACCAAACAACGGGAATAACCAAAACTCAAGCAATTTCAGGAGAGCTAATTACGTTCGTGCTGACAACAGAAACGGAGGGAGACGCTTCTATCAGGGACATCAAAGCTTCAATGAAGATAACAATCCGTATAGCCAGGACGTAAGGAGTGGCGAATCCGGGTACGACACACGAAGGAGCCGCAGTAGCGAGGATATAAACAGAAATAATAATAGCGGACGTTAGTACAACAATCCGACTAGACCAGAAGAAAGGGAGAATCGAACCCCCAACACTAGTGAAAGGAGCGGAGAAGAGAACGCTACATCTTTAAACGGACATCGGCAGTGAAAACTTACCGGAAACCCTCACTGATCCGATCTTTTGGGTACGACGAACTACGACGACAGACAAAAAATCAAGCGACATTTACTATCATACGCAATCACTACTTGAAGGACATCAGAGGAGATCTGATGGAAGAAGAAATCACAGAAAACAATAATAATAACAACAGCGAAATCGCTTATATTTCCGCCGAAGTGAATGGCGTGTTTACCAAAATCATGATAGATACAGGAGCCAATGTATCGCTCATCGATCAATTAGAATTGAACAAAATACAGAAGAGGAGTAAGGAGACAATATCGACCTTACCGATAAATAATATCATTTTGATCGGAGCGACCGGACGACAAAATAAAACCATAAGAAAGCAAGTCCAACTAGAAGTCACCAGTCAAGGGAAAACACTTCCTATAATATTTTTAGTAGCCAGTGGGTTACCATTCAGTTTATTGATAGGCTGTGACGTATTAAGAAAATACGCAGCTATAATAGATATGAGCAGAGCAAAAGTATCTCTGAGCTCAAATTGTGTGCAATGGACGGCGGAGTTAATTGGAAGCGAAGAAGCCCCTCACGACCGGATCATTTGTTATATTGAAGAAGATAATGATTATAGGAATGAAATACCCAGAGAAAAAATAAATTGTGACCATGAAAATGACGACTTATGGGAGGAGAAATTAGAAGATATCCGGAGGTTCCAGACAGCCAAAAGCGATAGAAGAATAACCGACAACCAAGTAGAAAGATTAATCGCGATTTATGAACGATATAGACACGTATTTTCCAATGCTCCCGGAAAAGTCAAGGACTTCCAATGTGAGATTAGGTTCAAGGAAGCAGCCGATTTTAAAAAGAAATCATACCCCATTGCCTATTCTCAAAAAGAAACGGTCCGAGCGGAAATAAATAGACTCATCGAAGAAGATCTTATTTAATATAGTTGTTCACCCTATACAAATCCTATAGTGGCAGTGCCGAAGAAAAACGGGCAAGTGAGATTATGTCTGATTCCCAGAGAGATCAACAAAATCATAATTAACGATCGAACGTCACCAGGGGAGATCGAAGAGCTATTAAAGAAATTTCATGGTACCCGTTTTATCAGTACCTGGGACACCGTATGCGGGTATTGGCAAGTGGAGTTACATCCCAATAGCCGAAAATATAAGGCATTCATATTCGAAGGGCGCAACTACCAATTTAAGAGGCTGCCCTTCGGTTTGGTAAATTCAGTGGCCGTTTTTGTAAAGTGTATGGACCAGGTTCTAGGACAAGAGGCCTTACAATTCACTACGGTATATGTTGACGATTTGTTGATTACGTCTGATAACTGGGAAGATCATTGTGACAGAATTGAGAAGGTACTATCAAAACTAGCAGAAAATCATGTGACACTGAAACTAGAGAAGTCAAAGTTCATCGCTGATGAAGTACAATTCTTGGGATTCAACTTATCCGAAAACGGCATTACCCCATCACAGGAAAAAATCGAAGCAATACAATCATTCCCAACACCCAAGAACAAAAAGCAGTTACAATCATTTTTAGGTATCTGCAACTATTACCGAAAATTCCAAAACAACTACTCAAAATTAACGGCCGAATTTTCACAACAACTATCCTCTAAAGACAAGTGGAAGTGGGGAGCAGAACAGGATACCACTTTCAAGATAATAAAGGAAAAATTTTTGGAGTCAATAATGTTACGACACCCCGACTTTAAAGAGCGTTTTATATGAATTGCGACGCCAGCGACGTGAGTCTAGGGTCCGTCCTATATCAAGAAGATGACCAAGGAAATCACCTTGTGGTTAGTTTCGCAAGCCGAGTCCTGAATAAAAGTGAGCGTAACTACCATACTACAGAGAAAGAATTACTCAGCATTGTATTTGCATATAACAAATTCCGAACTTACATTTTGGGTTACTCTTTAACGGTCAGGACAGATCACAAATCGATATCCTGTATATCATTATTTTCTGGTATTAGAGTTCTTTTGTTATTGTCTTTCAGTTACCATAGCTGAGTAAGAACATTGTCTTAGTGCTGGACTTGGTGTGTTTACTACATTAGACCTTTCTTACATTGCATTTGGTTAAACAATACTAGTTATCTGTAGAAAGATTGTTATTTCTACTTGCTTTTACATATATTACATTCTGGTTTGGGTAGGTTTTTCCTATTGTTAGTTGTGAATACAGGTGAATCTTACACACATCATAGGTTATGTCATTTGGTCATTAGTGCTAACAATGTGTATGTTAGTTTGACTCACATTGGCATTCTTTTAACCTTATTTTTTGTATATCTGGTTTTAATAAAGATAACTAAAAATCATTTCATTATTCTCTTCCTTTTATATACGATTGTCAGATAATTTGACTTGTGTTTGCTGATATTCTGAGACATATTAATACTCCTTTTGTTACATTGTTGCTGTGCATATCTTGTTACTATGATTAGTTCACAGCTTCTAATCAATATTATTGTTATTTTCAGTCCTTTGTATAATATTCCTTTCCTTATTCATTTGTAACATTATTTATAGTATACTGGTCATCTCAGTTAGTCTGTTTCCTGTCTATCTCTTTAATCTGCAGGTTGATTGGTCATTACACATATTGGTAGGTGTTGATTTACAGTTGACTGACTCTTTCAATCTTTTATGCCATGGTTGTTGGTTCTTCTTCACTGATTTTTCTTTCTTCTTTCTTGTGTCTGTTTGGTTCTTCACTGATTTTTTGTCTGTTTGGTTCTTCACTGATTTTGTGTCTGTTTGGTTCTTCACTGACTTTGTTTCTGTTTGTTTCTTCACTGACTTTGTTTCTGTTTGTTTCTTCACTGACCGAAAACTATTGGGTGGTTGCTTCTGTTGGTACAATCATTGTGTGGTAAAAAATCTCTTCACTATAATGTCATTTCATTTGTATTTACCATCAGTTTATTGACTCTTATGGCTGTGAGTTTATATTTGGTGATAGTTAGCTCATGTAGCGTTGAGCTTGGCACTTTAGACAAATTATTTGGCTTGTCTCTTTGACTCATTATCTGACATGTGTTATCATTTTATATCACTGAAATCTTAGGGCTCATATGTCATGTTACATATCGTCCCCGCTCGAAAATAGATCATTTGGATGAATTCCTTTACGGGATTTGAGAAATTATCTATCATATTGTTTCATAATCATTCTGAGCTTCCGTCTATTATATCTTGTTTCTTTTCATCACATATTTCAATACATTGTTATCTTCGATCTGATCCACTATATTCTTTCTTCTTAGATTTTTCCCTGTAGTATTTAATTCCCTATCATTTCCCTAACATGGTAGGGAATATACAGTTCATGGACAAAGAAAATCAATTTACCTTTAGTTCTAAAGTAGTCATTTCATTGTGCAAAAGCACTACAGAATCTGCTTTAAGTACGGTTTATTTTGATAATTTTTTTTCTAATCCAGATATGATGGTGTATCTGAGGAAAGAATTTCGTATCTTGACATTAGGTACCTTCAGAAGAAACAGGTTTAGAAGTGCTGAATTAGTATTAAAAAAATAACTCCAATTAAACAAGAGGTGAGTTTGATAAGGTTGTCGATAATAGAAAAATCATTTCATTTATAGAATGCAAAGATAACAAAACTGTTGTTCTTGGTAGTACATTTGTAGGAGCAGACCTGTGGGTTCAATTAAAAGATGGAGTAAAGCTGATAATTAAAAAGTACCAGTTGCTTGTCCATCTATTGTAAATGTTTATAATAAGCATGTGGGGGGAGTAGATGTAAGCGACATGCTGATTGCTTTATATAGGACCTCTTATAGGACCCACAGGTGGTGTTTTGCTATTTTTGGCCATTTATTAGATATATGTGTCAATAATGCTTGGCTGTTATACAGGCGAAATGTGCCTGATAATTGTAAAACGATGAGTTTGAAAGAGTTTAGGTTGACACTTGCCGACGAATTACGTATGTATCAAAGAAAAAAATATCTAAACGTCATGTTACAAAATGTGCAACTCCACCATTACCTCGCTCTACACCAAATTCATTAGTGTATCTGGTATTCGATATGAACAAGTTGGGCACTTTCCAATTTATGAAAGTAAAAGCAAATGTCGTAATTATCACACAGGACAAACAACTGTTCATTGCTTGAAATGTAAAGTTCGATTATGTTTTACTCCCAACAGAAACTGCTTTTTGTTATTCCATTCCAGTAAATAATATAAATCAGTTATACATTAGTATGTAACATTTTTTATTTGTTAATTCTGATTTCAAAAAGTAAATGTTATTTTATATTTTCATTTAAAACTTCCATGCTTATTTTGCCTCCTTACACTCCTAAAACTCTCCTGAAGACATGCGTTTCAGTTGTATTATCGGTAGTTCCTTTGATTAGTTGGCAGAGTATCTTTCAAGATACTTCACTGCAAAATCATAATTCCCGGCTTTGTTGGCAAAGTATCTTCTAAGAAAACATTTATTTCTGCTAATTTTTAGTTAGATTTAATAAAATAATTCATGAATACTGGCACTTGTAAATGTAAAGATTCTAGTAATACAGAGAATATTATAATACTCACCAATAGCTTTGACTGGAAGTATAAACAAACAGGCGCGCGCGCGCGCTTGGCTGGACGGAATTAAGCTAGCTGCATGTTGGCGTTCTGTGCCAGTGTTGATATAGTGTAGACAAAGAGAGATTATTAACCGAATAACTGATATTAATTATTAATTTATAAATTGATTATTGTTATATCTTGGAAATATTTGTAATTAATTAGCCTACCTACTTAACAAGCAGTATTTATAGATAAAATTAAAATTTGAATCATATATTTAATAAAACTTGTAATAGGTTTGGTTTATAATTTAGTCTCATTCCACACAGAAGACAGTAATCATCTTATCAGTATACAAACACATATGAGTTACACATAATAAGCTATATACTTTTTTGTTTCTTGTTATGTGTCTCAGGTATAATATGATTGAAAAACCTACGTCAAAGATAATAAAATACTGCTCCAATTAATATTTGTTTAACTAACAAATATTGGTTAGCCAAATTTGTTAACCAAACAACTTGTTTAAAAATGACTATTGGTCAAGTAATATTAACCGTTTAATATTTTTGGGTCAGAAAAGACTTTGAGGTCGTAACTGCCGATATTTGGACATATTTTTTCAAGACACCTTCGTCTATAAATACATAGAAAGCAGATTAGCGTTCACATAATATAATGAACATTTTGATATACGGTACTGGTTAAAGGAATAATTTACATGAAGTCGTCACAGTCTTGTGCTAACAGTACTTAATGACAGTTATCAAGATGTTATCAAGACAATACACATGAATGTTACCGCGCCTAATGATTCAACTATTAACGTCTTTATAAAGTTAACGTTTTATTCTTAATTCTGGTCAATTACGTTCCTCTTATTCGTTGCTTACTCACTTTCTCTAGGACGGTTACTCTCTAAGTAACATATTGCGTTCAGTTATTTTCCATGAAGCTTTATTTCCTACGTTGAAAACTAGATATTAGGTGCCTCGTACCATTAACGCCTAGGTCTCATAATTTTGACCCGTTTGTTCCTCGAAGGGTACATGGAATCCTTTCAAAATTGGTGACCATTTTGCAGCAAGTTGAATTGACGGTCAGAGTTTCAAATCCTTAAGATGCATTGCGAAATGTAATCGGTTAAATTAACATTTGTATTGTATAGCTGAGCACTTAATATTTATCCTAATAATTTTTAAATTATCACGATTATTTGCGTAAAATTGTTAACAAAGGTAACAAACGTTTGAATCAAAGTAGAAGTCACGGATCAAAAATCAGTGGACATTATAGATGATAATGAGTGGACATTATAGATGATAATGAGTGGACATTATAGATGATAATTAGTGGACATTATAGATGATAATGAGTGGACATTATAGATGATAATTAGTGGACATTATAGATGGTAATTTAAAACTTGAAACGTTGTTTGCTGTTTGCGGAGTGTGTTTATGAAAGAAAAAGCATAAGAACCAAAAATGAAAAGAAGAAACACATGATAACTTTCGGTATAACTACATTTATTACAAAGACTTTGGAAATAGATAGGCTTTTAAAAATATATTTGGTGTTCTTTGCTCCTTTTAAGTTTGGTTTAAATGAAAAAAAGCTCCGATGCGGACAAGTATGTTTTGAGTATGGTAAAAACGGTTATCTATATAATAAAGAAAGTAAGCAATGAAAAATTTTGTTATCAATACCTTTTTTAAGCTTTTAAAAGTACGTATGATTCACGGTTCTGACAATCTTGTAGACTAAGCCTTTGTAATTCGTATCAAATCTTCATCCGTTGAGAGTAAACTTGGCCGTCTAAACTAGGGAACCCATACCCATTAAAAATTTATAAAAAATATATTTTTGCTTAGTACAGATTTGTAATGTCACAGCATCACTGCTACTGCAAAAAACTAAGGAACGATGAAACCTTGACATATTTTAGTAACCATAATTTTATAGCATCAAAGACAGGTGAGTATTGTTTACGTTACAATTGAGTAATTAGGTACCCAAGTACGGTTTATTAATTGTTTCATTATCAGTCTCCGTCAGATATCTCCTACATTTTTCATAAAAAGTAGCTTAAGTCGTCGTTATCCGGTTGTAATGGTGTGAGACATCCCAAGTAAAATAATGCATTTATTGTTTCAAAACAGAAAATAAAACTTTCGGACAGTGATATATAGACAACTCCCGAAGAGCGATATTGAGGCTTTAGCCTCATATTCATTTCGGAAACAAGGTTGCTATATGCTGTTTGTAAACATATTTACTCAAAAAGTTTATTATTTTTTGTTTCCGGAGAGCTAACAAATCTCAAAGCTAACGTCGGAGACCCGCGACTCTGAACGTTGCCACAGAAACCATATTGATATTAAAATCCTTAGATGTGGTTTGCCTTAATCACAACCTTAATCACACCTTTGCCTTTGTACATGTCATTGGCTTTATGCTTTATTAATCGCAGCTATGGTAGTTTTGTTTTCTTTTTTATTACGTTGTATGTAATATCTATTTTAAAAATCACGAGAAGTAAAACATACAATCACTAACATTGTGGCGTATAGTATCCGTAATAGGAAGACAAATATAAATTCACAGGAAAGCGAGGGAACTTCAGGGAAAGGGGAAAAACGCTGAGAGAATAAAACGAAAATGTCAAAAACATAAACCATGCTAGTAAAATTGAAATTATATAAATCGAATTAAATAATTAGTTAGCTGTGTCAATGAGAACATTCTTATTTGCATTAGCGGTACTCTAGTGACTTGTACGAATGAAATAGCTTCGTATATATTAGCAGTCCGGACTTATCATAATCCTGAGGTTCTGTTTCCTTAGCTAGTGAGAAAGAAATAGTTGTAGACCCGTAGCCTTGTAGCGACAAATTATTTCATGTCTCCAATTCGGATTCAGATATTTTTAATTCAGTAATTTACTATATACTAACTTAAAGATTTGTATGTTTTACAAATTTATTTGCACATTGTAGGAAACTTACAGAGACAGGCTATTGCTGTACACGGTCTTTTTAAACTTGTCAACTAACATCCGTGTTTATCATTTTGAAGACAAAAAAGCAATAAAATCTTAAAACTTGTTTGTTTCTCCGAACATATGTACACCGAACGCTGTTTACAAAACTTTCACAGCTTCTGCTAGTGAACTCACAGCTTTGCGAGCGACCTCATAAATATATAGATGTCTGTGTGTGCGTGCGCGCGCGCGCGCGTGTGTGTGACTTGGATAAATCTTATATAATACTAAAATGGCTAAGAATAGCGAAGGCAAATGGTTATTCGCTTCTTGGAATTTGATCATCAAAGGCCAGTCACGATTTAATGTTAATTTTAGATAGCGCGCCTGTGTGTGTGGGTTTTTTATATTAGTACGTTAGTTCGAATGAACAGTGTGTCAGTCGATTTTTGAAGAAAGATGGTTATAATAGGCTGAATGCGATGCCTTAGTTCTATTGTATCAAACAAATTTTGTTTTATGAGTGTTTTGCGGAGGTTTTCTCTATAGCGAAAGCACTTCACACAAAGCACTTCAAATACTTACTTTATTGTGTGGCACCGTTCCAACGTAATCGTGTAATAGTGTAAGACAATAGGAATGTATTTGTGTGTGTGTGTGTGTGTGTGTGTGTGTGTGTGTATTGTTTCTGTTGTTATCAAGAACAAAGTCGCATTTTCTGATACACATTCACAGTTCGTATCCGCATAATCTAGACTTCATGTAAGAAATTACCGTAAACACACACACACACACACGCACACATGATACGGCATTGCAACTCTTGTATATAAATTTTGTTATAGGCATAATATAATCACCTAAATAGAATTAATTTTTTTGCAAGTCTAAATGATATTATCCATTGCTTCTCATACAAAACCTACATATTTAAAGACAAATATATAGACTAATCTTCAGAGACGTTACGTATGATAATGCCTTCTTCAACTAGTCTTGTGGTCAAGATTTAGCTTTTACGAAAAAATGGATTACCTTTCTAACTCTGTGTGATCTGTAGGCTTGTGCGTATCTGAACTGTTGTAAGCTACACAGATGGTGTTTTGTTTATATAACATAGGCATAGAATACTCTTGTGCTTTTAAGTGAGTTACAGTTTTTACTCCTTTGTAACTTTATCACCTGCCTCCATTCCTCCTACTGAAGGATTAGGCATCTACGATTAGTAGTATATCAAGTGCGTGGCAGAAATAGTTCAGCCCGGGTCAGTGATCACTGACTCGATTAGCGAACCGTTTGCTAACAAACCTTACAGTAGAACCTAATAGAAAATCTTATTTTCTAGATCAAATGAATCTTTGGTGGAGTTATTGAATACGATTTAACAGTCCAGTAGTCATGTTAGTCAAACATTATGACAAAACAAACACTTGTACGTATTGGTTGTTATGATAACAACTTTGTGAATTCAATATAATTGTCTACTTTATTTGTGGTAGAAACTAAATCACCAATACCCTTTCAAATTCAGCGCCTTTGTAATACATGTGCACATAAATTGCAGTATGCATCTGTATTTATACAAGTCACATTCCATGTAATCCATATTTACCCTACAGAGTCAAATTTAATATTAGTGTGACGGCGACGGAAAGGAAGGGAGCTTGCCGCGTACGTGGAATTAGGCTGTTGACTCTTGTCAAGGTGGAGTCAATGCAACCTCCTCCACCTACTGTAAGAGCAAAGCAGCAATCTGTTTTGGATATTTGGACCGCAACGTAACGGCTATTACGGAACGCTATCGAACATTCGAGAGTGTCCTTCCACCCATGTCTCCGCTAGTCGAGCAGGTGTAGCGTCTCAGTCAAGGCTCCACTCAACTACCTTCCAAACTGTTCTAGAGAGGACTTATAACTACGCAAATTTTGCTCACGCCACCAAAAGGATGGAAAGTTATTCTGGAACCTCTGGGCGACCTGTATAAGCAAGAGCGGCTGGCTTTTTCAGTCAGTTACAGTGAGCGATTTCCTTAGTGCGGATCGAGTTATTGTTGAGGATTAGTGAAAAGTGACTGTTGTGTTGTAATTAATGCGGAGCTGTATTACTTAATATTATTATTGCGTGTGCACAAATTTAACTTTAATTATTGTACGAGAGTACCTTGTCGATTAAAATTTGTTATTTTTCATTAATTAAAGGTAGTAATTAGTGACTTCTAAGGTGTCTGTATTTTGTTGGACTGTACGAACAAACACAGTGCACGAACAAACAAACTCGGTGCCACGATGAGTGACACCGTCGAACAGTATATAAATATCTCCATCTTTGCAGATCATCACTACAAGTACTTAAGAGCCGACTGATATTTTCCTGGCAGTGATACGATGTGATCTTCACCACGGGTTGGGTGTACAAGAGAGATGAATTTAATATTTGAAGGAAGATTCAGGTTATCATATTATTTTAGTAAACTGTAATAATGAAAATTAATTATTTACCAAATTGAGCTATTAATCTTCTTGGGTGATTACTTATTTCAAGTCGTGAAACTGTCTACAATTGCATTCTGCTGTCATGCGATATCTATTACAGAACGACGGTAATTAATCCTATAGAATATATTGTGTGAAGGGCTTAAGTCCACTCAAACGAAATTTGTCTTTTAACTTACTCCACTGGGTAGTAATAACCTACAGTTCCTTCCTCCTTCACTCCTTCATTATAGTGAAGGAACCTAACTTGTAATTAGTTTTCACAGATTAAATTTTTAAAAGTACAAATTTTTTCCGTAATAAGTTAAGGATACTCTGAACAGAAAAAAAACAATCCAGCAAAAAATATCTTAAAATAAAAGACGACTGCGCAGCACATTAGCTATAAAAGTGACAATATTTCCCAAATATGTAATGAAGAAGAGAAATATTGAATACATCAATAGAGGAGGGAGTTGTTTTTATGAGAGACAAAGGACATCCTCTGAAAACTAGAAGGTAGTTATAGAAAACTTATCAGAGCTGAGTAAAGTGACCGAGCGACAGCTGAGTAAAGTGGAAGGCTTTAACGAAAAGAAGAATATTGAAATTAACATGTCGGACCAACAGAACAACTGACTGAATTGACCTCTTGGATTTCTGTATTTTTTTTGCGTATCGTAATTAATTAGCAGCTTCAATTAGTCACAAAGAACAATGTGAAGTCAACAAGGTACTCACCTACAATAATTTAAGTTAAATTTGTTCAAACACAATAATGATGTCAACTATTTAGAGTTCCTCACTAATTATAACACAGTAATCACTTTCCACAATCACTTCATCCGCACTGTGCAATCACGCTAGGTGTAACTAAATTCTAAGCCGGCCACTGTCGCTTCTATATGTCCTGCAGATGTTTCAGAATAATTTTCCATTCTTTTGGCGGCGTGCCAGTATAATTTGCGTAGTTAACAAGGAGTCGAACAGTTTGGAAACTACTACAGTGGTTTGCCTTGACACAGACGCCGCAAGCTGGGATAGTCGAGAACGTGTAGATTATGTATATGTAATTGCACCTGCTGATTTTTCGAGAGCGTTACATAATTACCCCATTCTTAAGCCTGTTCGCCTCGAACTGGCAAATCGTCTCTGAGGTATTACTTGGCTGTTTAATCGAGGCTATCTAGGCAATTGGTCTATTTGCGAAGAATGATTCTGTGGCTCTTCGAATCCAGTCTCGGGTGATCCAAACAGGTTCCTAGGAATACGAATCTCCCGCTCAACCACTAGTTTTGCTGGGATTATGCCGGTTGTGTCGTGCACTGATGTCGTAAAAGCTATTAGGTATTCGAATTCTGTTTCGTTTTCGTCAACAGCATAACATCAGTTTCAGCGACTTGTCTCCCGGGCGCTTCAATTAACTCACGAACAATCAAAAGCCTTTCCTAGACCTTCATAGTAGTGTAAAGACGGAACGATCTCGACCAGTCAAAAGTATCGTCATGACCGTTTCTCGGATAGCCGAGTTGGTGCGAGTCTCTTTCAAATCCAGTATCACGGGATCGAGTGTGCCAATAGGAGTCAGTCATTCGTTTCCTCTGTGTGAGTGCACTTCGTGTTGCCTCAGGGATATTTTTTTGACGATTTTTTTTAGGCTTTTAGTGTTGCGAGTTTCATTAGTTACTTTATTGCTAGATATGTCTGACAAAGCGAAAACCCGCCACGTGTTGCCCAAACAAGCTCGGGAAATTTTATTTCGAATCTACCAGTTAACCAACCGTGGGGCGGAGTCAGAAACCGGAGCTATTCCAGCTTTTCCAAATGCCAAGCGAGAACAGCTGACGCATGTGGCATAGAGGTAAAATCGGTAGATCAAATTTAAAGTGAAGCGATTGCCTCTGTTAAAGCAAACGGTTCCACTAATTTCAAGTCACCGGGCAAGCAACACAACCACAAGAAAGACGTACGTGAACTTGATGCCTTTTCTAAGAACGTTTTGAGGCCGATCGGTTTTGATATGTAGGCTTATGCAAATGGTGAATATTCCACTGCGGACAACTAGTTTTAAAAACGGAAAAAGCCAAAACTTTTAGCGGGAGCAAAGGGAAAAATGTTGAAGATACTCAAGGATATTGGCTTTAAGTATCAAAATATAAATGACGGTAGGAAATTACTTCTGGAGAGCAGTTATATTGTAGCTGTAAGAACTGTATTTTTAAGAACAAAGCATGAAATCGGCAAGGCTAGAAAATCGCACTTTTTACCTTGACGAAACGTGGGTAAATCAGAACAGTGCAAGATCTATGCGCTGGAAAATATGCGAGGGGTCCGGATTACTGAAATTTCGCACGGATAAAGGCAGTCGACTTATTGTAATCGACGCTGGCTCAGCAGGAAGGGGATCCATCCCTGAAAGTTTTAAGGGGGTCGAAGACTAAGATTTCGGGTGATTACCATTCAGCAATGACTAACAGCGTTTTCAAAACAGTGGTACAGTAGCACACTATTACCATACCTCCATCCATGTTCGATAATTGTTATGGACAATTCCAGCATACACTCTGTACAAATCAACAAAGCTCCAAGTAAAAATACCGGAAAGACCTATATTATTGCCTGATTATCTTCTCACGGAATTTCTCAAAATTCGTCATAAACGAGAGCGGAATTGCTGCTTCTTGTTAATGACAATAAGCCCACGTACAGTATTTACGAAATAGGTACAATAGCAATGCAGCATGGTCACCGTGTAGTTAGACTGCCTCCGTACCATTGTCACTACAGTTCAATTGAACTGGTATGGGCCGAAGTGAAGTCGTAGGCTACGTTGCTTAAAAGAACAGTACGTTTAGAATTGCTAATGTCGAGAGACTCACTCACAAGGCACTCGACAGCATCACAACTTCCGCATGGGCAGGTTGCGTAAGACACGCAGAAAGTTTACAACAGGAGAATTTTGATAGAGAAATCGGCAGGGTCTGTGTTAAGGACCCTCTCAATATCAGCCTTCGAGAAACGGATTCATCTGAATTGTACAGTGAATGTGATGGAGTGGATAGTTTAAACTATGTAAGTACTAGTTTTTACTTTTTTACGTTTGCCTCTAGAAAATATCACATTTGCCTTAGAGATTTGTGTGTGGTCCTATTTTTTAACGTAGGCCTACTCGGAATAGCGTTTAAAGCTAATCTTATAGCGTTGCTATGTCGAAGCCACTTGCAGGGAATTTTTGGAAAGTTATGCAAAAAAATATGTAAAGTATGTCATAAATAAAGTACGTAATAAATTCATACGTTCACTTAAGGTTAATACAATATTAAAATAAGGGAAATATTATCCTGGCATTTAATGGGTGACCGGCCATTAACAATTAGCCTACTTGTTTCTTGTTTCCCATAATACGAATAAATTTGTTGGCGTAATTGACATGGACCTCTATGTCCATGCATAATTGCATAGATAACATACCTAACGTAATGAGTCATCAGCGACTGCCGACAAATTTCTTTTTCCGAGAATCCTACCCCTCTCCTCTCCTTTTATAATACCGGTAAAATAAAAAAAACCACAACATTAATATTTACGCAAACTTAGTTATCCAACAAGAGGTATCAAAGTGTTGATGAATGTTATTTTAGCTTGAATTTAATTGAAATAAAATTGGCGCTACATTACTTTTTTACCTGTCGAACTACCGGTACTGATACTATATGCCTAAGTTTGTTTTTAATTTTTAAGCACCGAATTATTGTAATAACTGCGTTTTAAAAACTTTTAAGAAAATGCTTATTTCTAATTAAATTATTGTAGCTATTTAGTTATTAAGTTACTTTCTTAAAAATAATTTATTGCGACACGTAAAAACTGTGTAAAATAGTTTTCTACATAACGTAAATTTTATACAAATTACTCAAAGCGCCTAGCGATAAAAGAAAGTAACAGTTGGTATTAACAGTCTGCCAACACTGCAGTGAACCGCTGTCTTTCTCTGCGCAGTAAGATCCCGTCTGTCACCTTCGTTCGTGTTCCTGCAAGTGTTCCATGTTCAAGCACCAGATTGCCTTGAGAATTTTCACCACATCAGGGACCACAATGGAAACTGTGGCACCTGTGTCGAGTGTAATCGAGTTTGACCTTCATTGAAAAATTCGGTAACCACCAAGCTCCCGCCATTTTTTCTGAAGTGTAGAAATTGCGTATTTTCTAAGGGCTTCGTTCCTCCAGTTAGTAAGCACACGCACCGTTGTACCGACTACTGCTCGCTTCCCTGCTGCTGAACTCTAACCCGACAATCTCGTTTAGATATCCAGGATTCCCACATCTATTACACTTCGGTCTCGTCTTTCTCCATCGTTCAAATCGTTGCGGCGCTCTCGAACTTCTGAATTGTTTGTCCGACAACATTGTTTTTTTGCACCCATCGTAACAACAATGTGATACTGGGATCCTCTGACTATAATGTGATGACATAAACAAATTAATGTAGCGGGACGCTGACTTAGCAGCTTCAACTCCAGCGCGTGAAAAAGAGCTTCTGAGCTAGTTCGGTGTCTTGCCATTCGTAATACGTATTTGCTGAAGTTCACAATGTCCGATGTCATCCATAAATGTCTGCACCGTAAACCTTATTCAAAAATCTTGTGGTGCTTCAGGATAGGCCTATCTAATCAGTCTGTCGATAATTGCTTCAAACTCTTGGAAACTCTCCTCGGAATGCTGTCGCCCTGTTCTCTACTGATTGGAGTAAACGTCTCGCAAATGTTTATCACCATATCGTAATTCTAAAGCCTTTATCAATTTGGCATAGATGTTCTAGCTGTCAGGTGGCAATTTCTGTAGTAGGACTGCCGCAGGTCCTTTTAAGGCGAGAACGAAAAAACTGCTTTGCCTTTTTCCATCTAATTATTTGCACAAGCAGAGGCTTAAAATTGCCTAAGATACGTTGCCCAGTGACCGCGTCCGTCAAATGTTGGGGTATTGACATGAACTGCCCCAACTGCAGGCAAAGGGACTTTGTCTGTTGTCTTATTTTCTGTGTCTTTCGCTGCCTTTACCATTGGTACAGTCCATTCAGCAATTTGTTTTGAAACGTATAGTTGTGTTTCTGTGAACTGCTCGACTTCACTTTTAATTTTCTATTTTGTGTTTGCAGTTCAGTCTATTGTAGTTGGGATTGAATCTTTCACTATTGCTACAGTTTCACCTACTTCAGGAATTTTATTTGGCATGAATTCTTCTACAACAGATATTTTTGTAGTCATAGCTTCTTCCACACTCGAGACAGATTTTTCTACTTCAGATACAGTATTTTTAATGTTATTGATTCTTGTACCTCCGTAATTCTAGTAACTTATTTGTTAACCTCGACTTGTAATGGACCCAACTCCCACAGTAATGTTCTTGCATCTGCTTTTTTCTCTTTTATCAACGCTTTGCTGTCATTTGCTTCCTGCTCACGTTTCCGTCTTGTCTCCTGTTGTTTTTCTGTTTTGTTTTGCCTCTTGTTAGCAATTTCATCCTGTTGTTTCTCAGTTTGGAACAGCAGCGCTTGGAAATTTTCCATCACCTGATTAGCACCCATGTTTGCAGATAAATTGCAAATTACACTACTCTTGTACAAAGTGTCATCTGTTTCCACTGTTGAAGATTTTCTTCTACTTCTGACACCAATGTTACGACGCGACGATCTCACAGTGGAAAACAAAATACAGATACCAATGAAATTACTAATTACTAGCTTTAATGAATCACAAATAATAATTTTCAATCAACAAAATACTCTCAAACAGTAATTCGAGTTAAATTTGTTTACACGCAATAATAATATTAACTAAAAGAGTTCCGTAGTAATTGTAACACAATAATCACTTTTGACAACCATTTGATACCCGAACTTGATAAATCGCTCAAAGTAGACTGACTTCTAAGCGGCAGCTGTTCCTGTTCATGGGAACATCAACATGGAACACTTGCAGGCTATATATAGGAACAGAGGCCATCTAGAAACCACTGACAAAATACGGAAGCGATTCTATTGGCTTCGTTTTTGCCACGACGTAGACGAATGGTGTTGGACACGTAAAATATGTGCTGAAAGCAAGGACCCACAAACCAGAAGCTGGGGGAAAATGAGATAGTATAACGTTGGACTGCCATTTGAGGGAATTGCCATAGAAATTGCTGGATATTTACTAGTTACTGACGATGGAAACCGGTAAATGATCAGGTGACCGGCACCGGTTGTAGGTGACTTGTGTGTGGATGCTTATGAAATTCCAAATCAGGAGGTTATCACTGTGGCAAAGGCATTGGTTCACAACTTCTGTTGCCATTATTAGGTTTTTATAAAAACCCATACGGATCAAAGAAGGGATTTAGAGTCAAG
Organism: Magicicada septendecula; assembly: GCA_034769895.1. Lineage (NCBI taxonomy): Eukaryota > Metazoa > Arthropoda > Insecta > Hemiptera > Cicadidae > Magicicada > Magicicada septendecula. The sequence continues at coordinate 357,031,581 of CM068370.1, forward strand.
AGTGTTAAAAATATTATACCATCTACTCGGAGTTCGAAAGACCAGGACAACGACTCGCTATCCTCAATCGGAGGGAATGCTTGTGGGGTTCAAAAAAACAATTGAGCAGCATCTGTCGAAGGGTGTTGACGAGAACCAAACATACCGGGACCAGCGTACACTATTGTTCCTAATGGTGTGTAGGTGATTAGTACACGACGCAACCGGCATGACTCCTGCTAAATTTGTGTTTGGGTGGGAGATTCATCTTCCGGAGTTCCGATTACTTGAGACTCAGTTCCAATGGCAGCAGAGCTATTCCTCGCAATTAAAAGAGCAACTGAGAGAAGTGAATCTCTTGATCAGAGGACGGTTGATGATTGCCAGGGATAAAATGAAAACTCGGTGTTAAATTTTGCAGCAATAGTGTGGGTTTCGAAGAAGGAGATCAGATTTGGTTGTACAACCCAAAGCGCCGTCGCTCTTGCTCACCTAAACTTTAATCTTACTGGAAAGAACCTTACACTGTGAAGAACAGAATCTAAGATGTTGTCTGTTGGATCCTACAGGAAACACATAGGAAATAAAGGGCACCCACCTACATCGCCTAGCCAAGTATTATTATTTCAGAGAAGATTTGGCAGTTCGGGAAAAACAGGCTTGAGGGGGGGGGCAATGTAACGAGGGAACGCTCTCAAACAGTCAATAATGTCCTTCTACACGTTTCCGGGCTAGCCGAGGTGGTGCATGTTTCTGTCAAGGCCGCGCAAAAGTATACTCCAGTCTTTTCGAGTGCTTGTTGACGCAAATTATGGAACATTAGTCTGGAACATATGCAGCTATATATAGCAACAGCTGCCGCTTTCATATCGGTTTCCGTTGGGCGATTTATCAAGTGCAGAAATCAAGCGGTTGTGGGAAGTTATTACTGTGTTATAATTAGTGCGGAACTCTTTTAATTGACAGTATTATTGTGTGTACACAAATTTAACTCGAATTGTTGTATGAGAGTATCTAATTTTTTACTCATTGAAGCTGATAATTAATGATTTCATTAGTGTCTGTAACAGACCTTTGTAACAATAGGTCTCCAGTCACTCCCTTTGTCGTTATAAAAATTGATACTTTCTCTGCTACTTCTTACATTTGTGCTTGCAATAGGAAGGATTCCTCTTTACTAGACCTTCTGACTTCTTCTTGCAGCGTGGAAACTGTGCTGTTCGAGACCTATATTTCTCCAATTATCGGGATCATACCATCAGAAGGTACATTCTGCAAACCGAACAGTATAAATTAAGTAGGCATATCATAATAATGTAAACAAAAACTAACTTCACTAAAAACCGCACTTTTTATACTGCAATGAACTGTGCTAAACGAAACTGTGACGGCTGCGCGTGATCAGCTGCTAACTAATTTTGTCTTCTGGCGGGAGTTTTAGTGATGGGATCTAACCGCTCGTCTAACCAATCCGGTTGAAGTACAAACACATGGTTTTGTTTAGACCAGGGCCCAGTCTAAGAATGAAAAACCTGTGAGTACGATTTTTAACACAGACTTTCTATTTAGAAATATTTAATGCTAAAAAAAGGACTAATTGTAAAAAGAAAGATTCAACAGAATTATAATTTTACAAACGTCACTTTAAATTAGATTGTACAAGTGTTTGTTCAAATTATCGTATTTATTTAAAATACAAATATTTATTTAGAATATTTATTTCCTTGTAACTATTTAGCAAATAACTGAGGTTTAAATATTTACAATTTAAAACCGCACACAGCACTGGTAAACAAATACCTCAAACAATCGATTTGTATATTCGTCAAATTGAGACTAAGAGGTCTAAATTTTCTACTCGTCCCCTTGTATAAAACGGAGAGAAACGTTGAGCCAGAGACGGACACAGACACGTGGAGAAAAATATGCGAAAGGCGCTTAAGCAATTTGCGTTTAGTCCCCAAACGCTAAATTGAATACATAAAGTAGGAAACCCAAAATACTAACGCCAAATCACTGTGAAAAGTAAGCGAAAAACAAGTTAAAATTGAGTTCCGAACTATAGTTAGATTTGCTTCTGTAATTCCATAATATAAGTAGGGTCTCAAGTAATCCTACGTGTAACGTTGAAATTACATAGTATTGCGGCTCTTTGTGTAGAAACAGAATGGTACCCAGTTTTCCCTGGAAACTGCACGTACGCAGATACCTCAGTGGCACTGCCTTCGTGACAGCCTTACCTATGTGTATAAAAAGTACTACATGAACAGAATACAGTATATAATAGAAATAATTTTCCAAACACCAACACCGCAATATATGCGTGGAAGTAATGAATATATTAAGTGTTTGTGTGTGTGTGTGTGTGTGTGCGTGTGTGCGCGCCCGCGCGCGTAGATCGTAAAGCAGTAAAAACAGTTAACTAAAGAAGCATACTGGGGCAGAGTAATAAATAGAAAAAATTGAAATAGACCGAGAGAAAGAAATAATAATGATAATGAAGAGAGGGGGATAATCCCGAAAGCAGGCGTTGACCTTGTAGTCGAATAACAGTGAACGCCGCCAGAAGCGACACGGCTCCTCCATTCATAAGCTCCTATAACAAACTTTCCCCCTCGTATCAAATGATGTATTAAATAAGGTTCGACTACAGCTTTGGAAGAGTTGGCCGTATAAGCTTTACTTTACTGTTCCACAAAATTGAATTTTGCTTCGTTTTTGTAAGCTTTTAGTCTGTAAGAGTAGGACTTATAATACGCTTGATCAAAAGAAAAAAAAAGAGTAGCTACACAATGTATACGTGGTATATAAAGAGATGAGTACATGTGTATGGTCTTTACGTAAACACGCTTGTAGAAAAACATGACACTTTAAATAATTTGTAATAATAATTACAGAATGTTTAAGTAGTTTTACATTAGCCAGGACTGAATGACCACATACAGCTGAATATGAAAGAAACCCACTTACGTCAAATGAAACAGATTGTAAATGAGAAAAATAAACCCTCACTTTATTCAGATTAAGATTTCTTATCCTAACTACAAATACACTGATACAATTTGTATTGTTTTTGTTATAGTGACACCACACACATACACACACACACACACACACACACAGTTTCATATAAATGTGTCAAATTAATTAAATTATCTGGGGTATTTTGCGCGTGTTTTACTATTTCTTAAAACATACAAACACTTGGTAAGTTTTAAAGTTTATTCTTTACCTCTGACTATTGTATCAGACTATTAAGGTATGCTCAAAGAACTGCCAAGAACAACTAAACAAAGAAAGTGTACAGTGGTGAACATGTTAAGGATATCTATAAGGACATGTGTGTGCTAATATAGATCAAACACAAAGAGTTTCATGCTAACTATGATGAACCCAAAATCTCCTGTTTTTTATAGTTTACCAAAAAAACATAAGCCTGATTGTCCCATACGTCCAGTTGTTTTATATGTAACTGCAACTGCATATAAAGTCTGCAAAAAAACTTAATGAATTACTTCTAAAATATATTAACTTCAATACAAAGTACGCTACTAAAATTTCTCTACAATATCTTAATAATATAAAAAATGTACATTTACCACTGAATGCAAAAATTGTTTCATTTGATATTAGGAATTTATTTCCGTCTATACCTGTAGATGTTCTGATGCCTATTTGTTCCTCGCACATTTAAAATAGTTTAACTTTAAATAGTGACCAGAAAAATGAAGTGATTTTACACATATGCATAGGACAAAATTATTTTTAGTTTATTAGTAAAATCTATAAATAATTAAATGGCTTACCTATGTGCTGTCCTCTATCACCTTTAGTAAGTGAAACCTGTATGACATTTTAAGAAGAATACATTTTTACATCCAATAACCCCAACATAAAATGTGTTTTTCATTGGACAAGGTATGTTGACGATACACTTTGTAACTGGACGGAAAAGGATAGACAGCTCCATATCTTTTTAGATTATATCAATTTCTTTTAAAGTACTGTGCAATTTACACTTGAAACAGAAAATATGAAAAGTTTAAATATTTGGATCTCACCATTACGAGGTCAAGAAGTAATCTTAGTTTTCAGATGTTTTGCAGATGTAGAGGAAACGTATTTTTACAGATACCGTTATACATAAACAGTCACTAACGTCATGACACAAAAAATGTAAGCAGTTTTCATCCAATGGTTAACCGTCTCCTAATAGTTCCTTTATCTAAAGAAAAATTTAAATAAAGAAGTTGATATAAGCCTAATATAAACCATAGCAGAATATAACGGTTATGACAAAAAAAGAACAATAGACTCTTTAGTTTTGTGAAAACAGAAGAAAATTACTTTAAAAGAATTTTATTCCATAGAGCCAGATCAGGGTAACAAAAAAATGTATTTATCAAATTACATTCCGTTTATAACACACAGGATTAATAAGAGGTTAAAAAAGGATGATTTAACATTATATTAGTAAATAAATGTAATTTTTTTCATTACTGGTAAACAAGAAAGAAAATCATACTAGAGAAAAATGGAATTTATCAAATAAACTGTGAAGAATGCAATGCTATTTACATCCAACAATGTGACCGTGTCTGAAACATCGCATTTCTGAATATAAGAAATCGATTTTAAATAATACAGCCAATACAGGTTTCACATATCATTGCTTACAATACAACCAATTTATAGATTCAAAAAACATAACACTACTGGACAACCTACAAAAAGGTAAAAAAATGTTTTTTAGAAATTCTAGAAATTATACAACAATCAATAGAAAAAAATGTTAACAAATGAACAAACTGAATTCTGTGTATCTCATTTATTAAAATTTTGTTATTTATTTTAGTTAATATTTAGACTTTTCTTTCCTATTATACTTAATTTTTACAGTCACTTGACCTTTCCTACTCGTATACTATCTTCTCCACCCCCTCCTACATACACACCCCCACACTCGTGTCTTTATACACACCCTTAACACATGTTTAGTTGTTCCACCCTACACTTTCTTTGTTTAGTTGTCCTTAGTAGCACTTTGAGAACAGCCTAATAGGCTGATACAATTGTCAGAGGTAAATAATAAACTGTGAAACTTACTAAGTGTGTGTAGTGTGTATATTTTTAAAAACTTTGTAGTGTGTTTGTAATATGTTTCACCAAGTGCCCAACAAGTCATCAACCAATTTTACTGTTTGCTCAATTGTCAGGTGTATCGAGTCGTTGTTTAGTAACGTATTGAATTATGCGAATACTTTTTACGGCGACAAGCAGCTTTTAAGGGGCAAAACATTAAACGTTTCTGAAGGTTTCCAAAATCACGTAGAACGCGTTAGAATATTTTATACTGTTACGGTGTTTTACATCTTTATTATTAAAAGGTTCTATTGCAACTGCGTTTCAAAAATCCTATATTGCATATTCAGTATACAAAATTGAAATTAAAAACGAATAGTCTATTATATGCCTTCAACACACTTCTCCATTGTTTTCGTTATCATCATTAAACGGCAGCCCTGATAAACTTGTTACGTAATGTCTCTTGCAGGTGAGTCGGGAAAAACAAATGCGATGGACAGAGACAGTAAACATTATATTGTGTTGAAACTGGAAAATTTGTAGGTTATACTTATATTAATAGGTCTTCTGAGTGTATCGTCTGCACTCTAAAACAGAAACAGTTTATCTGCACTCTTTTTTTTTAATTTTCACTACGGAAGGGATTAAAATTAGGTAATTTCATTGATGTTAGGAAAACTTTTTTTTTTTTTTTGTAAACCAGTGTAATACACTAACAGACAAGTACAAGAACTCTTCTAAGAATGCAATCAATAAGCGATACTATGTGATTGATTCATACGGGATGCAAGTCGAGAAGGGTGATTTGTAATAAAAATCACAGTTTCATAAATTGCCACAATTGGAGTAGCAAAAATACAGGAAATTTAGAAATTTGCTTGTAAAATTTAAATTAAAATCGATTTTGTGAACATCAAAAGATAATTAAGAACTTTTTGTTTGCACCATTAGAAGTAAGCGTCCTAATTTTGTACGCCCTTCTGAAAGTAGAGAGATTGTCGTTTTTATAATATTAAACGTGTCCTACATATTTAAAGAATAATGAGTTTGGAAATTGTGAAAAAATTAAAAAGGTTGGTTGCTTTTCATTTTAGTACCGAAGTAAATTTGTAACTATTTCCCATTGTTATCTTAATTCAATCCGTGACTATTAGAAATTATAATTCTTTAAATAATGTACCTAATAATTTCTCAGTTTCTAATGGACGTGAAACGTAAATACATTTATAACATTTTGTTGCGTAGTAAAAAAAACTAATCTTTACAACAGAATTAATGTATTAATTACTACTTACGTCAAAATCTTTTACTTACAAAAGTTTTTCCTAAAAGCTGTGATGAAATATAAATTAACACAATTGGTTCAGGAAGTATGCAAAATCTGAGGCTTATAGATTATTTGCATTTTGAAAGAGAAATAGTAACAAAGACGCATGTACCCTTAAGAAAAGACGATTAGCACGTAAAATATTAGTGTGACGTAAAACAATCTGTCACCGGATAAAAGGCTTGTTGCATGACAAATGGCGCCAAACGTACAACTCTTAATTATTTTGGTGACACTAAAAAGGGCCGGCTGGGGAAGGCGCTGTGATGTTAGTTCCGCCCAAGCCGCTCTGAGATGTTCGTTGGCAACGTCCCCTGTTCGTGGCGTACTGCAGTCCTCCCCTTCTTTCGACATTGGTTGCGTCAAGTCCGCTGCCGGCCCAGCGAAGTCCATCGCTGGCTCGGTACAGGGCGAAGAATATCCGTTCTACCCTTCGGCTGTTCCTTCCGGCTGACTCAGCGTCGATGTCGTCCGAGAGAGGAGAGGAGATGAAGTGCGTCCGACGGCTTGGCGATGGAGTGCGCCATTACATTGCATTGCATTGCATTATGTAGTGGGGCGTCTTTGCACCCATGGCTGAATTACAGCTTCCGGGAGGTTCCCGATGGCTATCAGATGAAAACAGTGCTGGAATTTCACAAGACAGGTTGCCTAAAAATCAGGAGGGACACGCCAACCAGTTAACTGAGAAGGCGGCGGAAATTGGATGGATGGAGGATGCACGGGCGTCTTGCGCCCTAATTTCTGAGCGTTGTCCAGGCCTAGGCCTGATGAACGCCAGGTGCCAACAGGTCAGCGCGGTCGTTTTCTCTGCACAAGGGTGTTATGTTGCAGTCCGCGGGTACATGATAAAGACATGGCCACCACGGGAGCAAGCCAATTTTCACGCCGAGGCGCGGCACCATGGTCCCCGGCCCCCTCGATACGCCTTTGGGAACGTAGTGACGCACTGGTGAAGACAAGAGGCTCGAGCGCCGGCCGAAACGATGGGGAATGACTCCAAGGCAGCCAGCACCCGCTAGGAAGGCACTTGCACAACCTCGCGGGAGCCCGTGTCTCAGGTAATACCCTGCCGAGTCAGGAAAGCAGGTGCTGACGGGGATCTCAATTGTCATGGCTTCAGCCAATTGCCACGCCTAGGCGAGGCTCCGTGGTCCCCGAGAGCATAGCCCACGGAAACTTAGAGGCGCGCTGGCATGGTCAAGAGGCTCGACCGTCCAAAGGCGACGGCCGAGTCGAAGGGACTCATCACCGGGGCAGTCGGCTCTCGCAAGGAAGGCATTTGCACAACCTCGCTTTAGCCCGTGTCCCGGATCACAGCCCTGCCGAGTCGGAAAATCCGATGCTGGCAATAATATGTCTATCCAATCCAATCTGCCGCAGTATGATTGACTACAGAGTCGACAGTCGCAGGTAGTTAATGTTTGGTATCGTTTCAGAAATCCAGAAGGTTGGGGGGTTCGTTTCTGGGGGGTTCATGTGATGAACTAAGGGGGGTCGTCTAACAGCGCCCTAGGGCGCCTGACGCGAAGAGGGGGCTGTGTGTTTTCCATACTGTTTAGCCTTTGGAGGTGCGGATAAGGGGACTCGCCGGCCTTGGAGAACAAATTTGTTGCCAAGGACCAGACGAAGGCCTATAAGGTGGGAATACAGAGACCCCACCTGGGGTGAATGGCGGAATTTCGCACAAACCACGGGGACCCCTTGAGGGAGCGTAATGTCCAGTTCTGGAACGTCGTCAACCTATGCCTGTTGGTGGCCGACAGGAGAGGCCACCAGCGGGCGCCGCATACGTAAGTACTGTCCAGAGGAACAGTAGATAGATGGTCAGTTTTGTACGGACAGCCAGGCGGCTGTTCCGCGAAAGCATTGGTAATAGCTTGGCTCTGACGCCACGAGCGTTGTTGAGGGTTGCGGTCACGTGGGCGTTGAAATTTAGACGCCGATCAAGTCGAACGCCTAGGTACTTCACCGTCGCAGTCCAGTTGATGGGTCTCCCCTCTAAGGAGAGCGATCGGCATCGGAAAATGGACTTATGAGTAAAGCAGATCGCCTCGGATTTCCTTAGCCAGTCCGGAAGCATAGCCAACTGGCGTTGTAACATTACGCTCGTCCGCCAAGGCGAAAGCGAGCTAAAATGAAACATCGCGTCGTCGGCAAATAGAGATAACGTGACCCCGGGATAAACAGGCAGATCGTTCGTATACAGGACGTACAGAACGGGCCCGAGGACAGATCCTTGTGGGACGCCGGCGGCGACAGGGCGAACCCGAGAGAACGCCCCATCGACGCTGATCCTGAAGGTGCGATCTGTCAGATAGGATCGGAGCAAGTGGACGATAGTTGGGGGGGTGGCGGCGAATGCGCCAGTTTGTAGAGCAGGCCTTCGTGCCAGACTTTATTGAAGGCTTTGCTCACATCCAACAGGACGGCGCCTGTTGCCTGATGCCGTACTAGCTGAAGAGTAGTCGAGTGCCTCCCCAAACTGCTCCTTGCGGATGAAATCAGGGGCCGAATACGGGCCAGGGGAAGACGCTCGAATACCTTCTAGATTACTGGCAATAGTGATATCGGGCGGTAGCTTCCAGGAAGCGTGGGCGGCTTTTTGGATTTCTTGATCATAATGAGGTTGGCGGTTTTCTACAGGCGGGGGAAGTACATCAGCCGGAGACAGGAGTTGAACAGTTCAATATGAACGTCAACTGCCGAAGGCGGGAAATTCTGCAACGCAGCGGCGCAGATGCGATCGGGGCCAGGGGCCTTTCCCTTCTTCAGTCGGCTAAGGACAGACGCAAGGTCTTCCTCATCGACCGAATTAGGAGGGTCATTGGGGGAGCAGAGAAGTATCTAGAAAGGAAATCCCTGACGACGGCCGTATGAGCCGGGTCAGGGATGCTTCTATGGACGGTGAACTATTCCTCAATACAGACGGCGAAGGCTTCCGCCTTGCTTTCTGCAGAGTATAGAGGCCGTCATTGGTTATTCAAGGGATGGCGAGTCCTCTTTTTGCCTTTAAGTTTGCCAGCGGCTCTTCATACGGAGGCGTGGTCGACTTCCAAGAACTCCAAATAAGAGTCCCATCGATCCACGTTTACATCAAGCAGAAGCTGCGAGACGTGTTCCGACTGGGCTCGAAAACGGCGACTAGCGGCAGGGTCACGGGTATGCTGCCATCTGCGGCGGAGCTGGCGCCGTAATCGTATGACCTGGAGAACTTCCGCAGGAAGGTCAGAGCGTTTATTACTAACCGGGACAGTGTAGGTGTGCCTATTCATTGCAGACTGGACGACATCCTGAAGTTGATTTACCCGGAGATCCACGTCGTCACAAGAGACGAGTGGGTCCGGAGGGACAGATGGCAACTGCCTAGCCAGATCGTCGTGGTAGGATCGCCAATTGACTCTCCTAACAGGACGATCGGGAAGTCGGGCTGAGACCGACGGCAACAAGACAGTTACAAGCAGGGGTCGTGATTGGACGAGAGTTCCGACACCGCGCTGACTTGTAGATGAAAGGGGACGGCCTTGACAATTACAATGTCAAGGACGTCCAGCGGATAACCCGCACGGGAAAGTATGTTGGTTCGGACGGGCCGATGATGAGGACACTGCGATCATCTTCGACAACCCTACGGAGATAATTACCGTAGGGGTTTGACATTCTGCTGTTCCACGAGGGATGCTTGGCGTTAAGGCCTCCGGCAACGATGGTTGGGAGGTCGCTGTCTAGGAGGGCGTCCCACTCCTCGTGCGGCGGAGCTCGGTGGACGGGCGGGTGGTACACAGAAGCAAAGCGCACCTCCAGGCCGGCAACATCGAGCGCCACAGCACATGCTTCGATGAGGGTCGTTGCAGGGGCAGGAAGTTCTCGATGAGAGTTCCGCCTGTGGACTAAGATCGCCACTCCGCCAGATGCGCGGTGGCGATCGGGACCACTCCTGTCTTTCCTCTAGCAAGCATAGGCTGGCAGGTAGAAACGACGGTTGGGAGCAAGATGAGTTTCAGAGAGGAGTACGACATCTGCATCGTACTCCACAAGGAAAGCTACCAGTTCGGCCCGACGCGCCGGAACACCATCGGCATTCCACGTGACGAACCGAAACTGTCTAGCCATGGGTAGATGTCGGGACAATCAAAGCAATCAGAGATGTGAAGATGATCATCAGCATGGATGGGACATCCCGAGCAGCAAGAATTTGCGCGACAATGCCGCTGACCCTGGCCATCAGCTGAGCCTCAGTGACCAGTGGTGAACCACTGGCCGCAGGGGGCTGACTAGCCGGCGCTGGGGCCGCGAAAGGTGCAGATGCCGCCTCCAGGGGAGGTTGGGAAGTTGGAGCTGGCTGCTCGGGGGCTAGCGAGATTTCCGAGGAAGTCGCAGGGGACTGGGCGACAGAAGCAGGCTCCTGGCAGTGTAGATGCTGGGCAGTCGGAGGTGCGTTATTAGCATCCGGGTATAGTTATTTGGCCACTAGTGGCTGTCTAGTCTTACGCTTAGAGCGCCGTTCTTTAGGCGGCTGGGTCTGTGAGGGGGGTACTGCGGGTGATGCCGCTTGAGGAGATGGCACTCCGGCAGGTGCTAATGTTCTGGGGGCCACAGGGGGCCACAGGGGGGGCGTAAGATATGGTTCCTCCAGCGGCAGGTGCCACAGGAAGAGCCGTAGATGCCGAGGCGTGTGGTTGGGCTGCCGCCCCCTTCGAGGGTCGAGGAGCAGGGCCCGGATGATCAACCTGACGGTTTTGCTCCCGCTGCTGCTTCTTGAGACCCTTCTTGAAATGATTACAACCCCTAAAGTTAGCCGGATGACTGCCTCCACAGTTGCAGCACGTCGAAAGTTGAGGCTTCACAACGGGACAATTCTCGTTGTGGGCCTCCCCGCAGCGTACACAACGCGGCGGCATCTTACAAAAGGCCGATGAGTGCTCACCTTTGAAGGACCATCGCCGCTGACTGCGGCAATTTCAGATTTTGGGGGAATTGTGGTAGGGATTCTTACTGTTCGTCCATCTGTGGAGCTTAGCTTAACGCTTCGCAGCACAGATGGCTTCAGCAAGGGGGCTACCCTGCCATCGGATCTATTATAGCCCTTATTAGGGCTACAACTTTCCGCGGACAGGGGCTCCCCTTGGTCTCGTCCCGACATCGCCGTCGTCAACAGGTGTCGGGTACGCTCTTGGGGCAGAGGATAGAGCAATCTCCCGTACTGTACTGCACTAGCACTTGGTAACTGGCACTCACCACACTTCGGCACAGAACACCGCGCACAAAGTAGGAACAATAGCCCGCACACGACTGAACGCGAACTGACCGGATTCTGGCCCACTCGAACTGATCTGAATTTTTTAGCCAACTGGCTGGTCTGGAGAGGATTTTGAGGTTAGAATTCTTGTTGTTGCTCCTTTCAATCGCTGGAGAATTTCATTGATAGTTGAAGCATTGCATTGCATTGCATTATGGATGCGGGGTGTCTTTGCACCCGTGGCTTGATTGCAGCATCTGGATCGTGTCCAATGGCTGCCAGAAGTAAACATAGTGCTGGTACATGTCGACTGGTTACCTAAAACTGGAAAAGGAAACCGCCAACCAGTTAACTGAGAAGGCGGGGGAGTATAAATTTTATTTGTTTAATGCACTGCCGCTGGTACCGATTCGAGCAACAGATGTTGCCCGTTTCAAGTCCAGTCAGCAGACGCCCTGAGGGCGTCGGTCGCTTCCCGCGAGGCGGAGAGCTCCGTGCCAGTGACTGATGACAGCGACAAGCAGCCGGCTCAGCGTGCTAGGAGGTGGACAGGAAGGAGAGAAGGACAGTTTGGTGAAATACTCTGGTCAAGGACTGATGATTACTTGTTTTTGTTTAATTTAAAGAGGATGGCGTTATGGCGGGTCATCAAGAAGCGCCCGAGGGCGCTTGACCCGAATGGGCGGTGGTGGTTCTGATGCACTGATGGTTCGTAGGTACGGGAAGGTGGAGGTCGAGGCTTTAGCAAAGAGAGTTAGAGCCAGCGACCGGACAAAGGAAGTCAAGGTAGGAACACGGAGACCCCTTCGAATCACGTCGTTCCTTACAAACCAAGGGGACGCCGTCAAGGATCGGAGTGTTCGGGACTGGAAAGCTTCCAGCTTACATCTGTTGGTGGTGGATAAAAGAGACCACCAGGCGGGTGCCGCATAGGCCAATACAGATCTGAGAAATAGTAGATAGATGGTAAGTTTCGTGCGCATGGCCAAGCGGCTGCGACACGAGAGGAAAGGAGATAATTTGGCTCGGACGCCGCGAGCCTTGGCAAGGGTTTCCGTCACGTGAGCGTTGAAGCAAAGGCGACGATCTAGCCGAACGCCTAAATACTTCATCGATTCTTTGTAGGCGATGGGTCTCCCTGCTAGGGAGAGGGGTTGGCATCGGGAGATGGACTTACGGGTGAAGCAGATCGCCTCGGATTTCTCCGTGTTGATCGTCACCCGCCATTTCCGTAGCCAGTCCGGAAGCTGGTTCAACTGACGCTGCAGCTTTGTACTCGCAAATCGCGGGGACAGGGAGCTGCAGTGATACATAGCATCGTCAGCGAACAAAGACAACGTGACTCCGGGCAAGACAGGCAGGTCGTTCGTGTACACAAGATACAGAACGGGGCCGAGGACAGATCCCTGAGGTACGCCGGCGGCGACGGGTCGAACTGTAGAACAGGACCCGTCGACGCTCACCCTGAAGGTTCGGTCGCTGAGATACGACCGGAGGAAAAACAGTATGGTCGATGGTAGAGGGGAATTGGCAAGTTTGAAGAGAAGACCTTCGTGCCAGACTTTATCGAAGGCCTTGCTCACGTCCAACAGTAATGCGGCCGTAGCCGCTCGCCTGTTGGTGGCGTCTGACAAGTGCGTAACAACGCGGACCAATTGAAGCGTGGTCGAGCGCTCTCTGCGAAACCCGAACTGTTCGCTGCGGATGAAACCATCTAGCAGCGGCGAGATGCGAGCCAGCAGGAGACGCTCGAACACCTTCGAGATGACTGGCAAGAGAGAGATTGGACGATAGCTTTCAGGAAGCATGCGCGGCTTGCGAGGCTTCGGAATCATTACGATGTTGGCTGATTTCCACAGGCGGGGAAAGTACTGTAGCCGGAGACAGGAGTTAAACAGCTCAAGAACGAAGTCAACGCCTGAGGCCGGGAGATTTTGTAGAGCAGCGGCCCCGATCCGGTCAGGACCGGGGGCGCGACGGCGATTTAGTCGGCAGATAGATGAAACTAGTTCATCCCTGTCGAACGGGAGGGCTGGGATTTCGGGAGGGCGTGAAAAATGTCCAGATAGGAAGTCACGGACTTCTGCCGAGTGGGCAGGGTCCGAGACGCCTTGGTGAACAGTAAATTGCACCTCCATGCAGTCGGCGAAGACCTCGGCCTTGCCTTCTGATGAAGATACAACCCCGTTCGGAGTTTCAAGTGGGTTGCGAGTTCTCTTCTCGCGGGTCAGTCTACTCGCCGCTCTCCAGACGGAGGCGTGGTCGACTTCAAGAGACTCAAGGTATGAGTCCCATCGATCAGAGTTTACGTCCCGCAGTAGCTGCTGGACGTAAAGAGACTGGGCCTGAAAGCGCCTTTTGACGCCGGGATCACGGGTTCTTTGCCATCTGCGGCGGAGATTGCGCCGGAGCCAGATGGCGTGGAGTACTTCCGCAGGTAAGGCCGATTTACGGTGGTTCACCTCGAGAGTATATGTGTGTCGATCCATGACACCTTGGACCAACTCCTGAAGATGAGTGGCTCGGAGATCCAAATCGTCACAAGTGACGATCGGGTCCGCGGGGAGTGATGGTAACCGCCGTGAGAGCTCATCATGGTAGGAGCGCCAGTTGACTCTCCTAACAATCTGAGCGGGAGGTCGGGGTGAGGCCGACAGCTCACGGGCAGTTATAAAAAGGGGATTGTGATCGGATGAGAGATCCGACACTGACGAGACCTGGATGTGATGGGTCACGTCCTTGGCTATGACAATGTCAAGGACGTCCGGTCGATGACCGGAAAAGGGGAAGTGAGTAGGGTCTTCTGGGCCGATGACTTGAAGTACCGGGTCGTCGGAGACGAACCGATACAGAGATTTTCCGTAGGCGTTGGCTACTCTGCTGTTCCAGGAGGGATGCTTGGCATTTAAGTCGCCGGCTACAATGGTTGGTAGGGGATGATCGAGGAGAGCGTCCCACTCCTCGGGCGGTGGAGGTAGCCGCAGGCCGGGCCGGAGATACGCCGCAACAACGCGCAACTCCGATCCGCCAGCGTCTATCGCCACCCCACAACCTTCAACAAGAGATGTATCTAAAGGGGGTAGTGGCCTGTGGGATATCCGGCTGTGGACTAAGACGGCTGTCCCCCCCGAGGGGCGACAGCCAGGCCGTTGGCGACGATCCTGACGAAAACAGATGTAAGATGGCAGGTTGAAGGTATGGTAGCGAGCCAGATGAGTCTCGCAAAGGAGGACGACATCAGCGTCGTACTCCGCTACGAAAGTCATCAGTTCACATCGTCGAGGGACTACCCCATGGGCATTCCACGCAACGATCCTAAGACTCCTAGCCATTCAAAGGAAGAAGAGGAAAGAGGGTAGACAGTGATTGAAACACCAGGGCGAGAACCGTGGTTGTATCTGGAGCAGACCTGATGTTGTTTACCAAAGTTTCAGCCCAGGCAGTCAGGGGGTCCACCGGGGCCCGGGAAGATTCCCGAGATTCCGGAAGACGGACCTGGCTGGCCTCGGCCGGCGTTGCTGATGGCGCAGGGCTCGGGGACGGACGTGGGGTCTGCTCAGTTGGGAGCTTAGGTCGATGGCTGGGGGCGGGCGGGGCCCGCTGAGGTTTTACAGGCAAGGCCTGTGGAACTTGTCGCTGACGGCGACGAGTGCGCTTCTGTTTGGAGCTCCGAGGAGCGGAAGGCGGGACTGATGTAGCGGCCTCAGCCGCGTATGAAGGACCGGGCGCTCCGGCAGGCGCCGGGACAGAAGGGACTGCAGGCGGCGCCGAAACGTCGACTGCAGGCGGAACTGGGGCCCTGGGAGCAGCCGGAACTGCTGCCGGGGCCTGAGATGATGCTCCGGAGAGAGGTGGGAAGGCCTCTCTGCGGTTAGGGAGGAGACCTGCAACACGGCCCGCCTGCGCGCCAGGGCGAGCAGGAGTCCGCTGCAGCTTCATGGCAGATATAAAGTCCCTACATCCTCTATAACTAGCCGGATAGTCCCCGCCGCAGTTGCAGCAAATGGCCGTGAACCCCGTCTTGGGCTTATCACACCCACGATGAGGCTCAGTACATCGCACGCAACGCGGAGGGTGATTACAGAATAGGCTGGAGTGGCCAAACCTCTGGCAGTTAAAACACTGCGAGGGGCCTGGCCGCGGGTCAAAAGTACGAACTTGCACCCGAAGGTGCAGGAAGTTTTGGAGGCCATAGACCTCCTCGAACTGGCCTACTTTGAGTAGTTTCACTAGGAAACTGTTCACAGGACGGCGATCTTCCCCCTTGCCAGCATGCAGTACACTTACCGCCGTCGGCGAATAGCCTAAAGCGACAAGCTCCTGCCTGATGGTATCGGGGGCGGTCCAGGAAGGAAGTCCGGAAAGAACAACTTTAATTTCGCGCTCCGAAGGAAGCGCGAAAGTATGGAAGGAGATCTTCCGATCGGTAAGAAACTGTTGGACCGATCGGAAGTCCGGGACTGTTGTGGCCGCAATTCGAAGCGAGGAGCCTTGGCACCTGGCCTCGAGTTTGGCCGAAGGAAGCAGATTCTGCAGGGAACGGAGAATTTCCCTATAATTGCGATTGTCGGGAATGACAATCGGAGGAATTTTAGGCTTAGGCACAGATTGAGAGGGAGACAGAGTCGGATGGCTGGCGCTGTTACCATGACTAGATACCCGATGTGTAGGAGCGGCCGGTGGCGGGCTGGTGACTAATTTTCGCTTGCGTTTGGCAGACTTGCCCTCCACAAGCGAAAATTCACCGTCTCCCGTCCCCACACTACACATCGACGCACAATCATCACTTTCACTATCACTTGCACTAACTGTATGGGAAGGTAACGGGGTAGAATGAGGACTAGTACCGCAGGTTTCCATTAAGGTTACCAGCGGTGCCGGTAAAGGAACGGGCGTTGCGTTCGACGCCATCTCGGGATTAACCGAAATGAACGTCGAAGACGCAAAAAGGGCTAGGAAAGAGTAACTTTCACCAGCACTGAATCACTACACTGACAGACAAAGAACACGAACACCAGACGCGCACTGCACACGAGTCACAAGAACACACGCGCACGACACAATACACTGTTAAATTGATGGACAATGATGATGATGAACACTGATGATGATGTGTTGAAGAAATCACTTTGATAGAGTAAAAAACAACGGTAAAATTCACTGGCAAAATTGCCGTACAAAGTGTCGCAGCCTACCCTGGCAACAGCTCTAGGTAGACTCGGTGGATAGTTGAAGGATGGATGGATGGATGGATGCACGGGCGTCTTGCGCCCTAATTTGTGTGCGTTGTCCAGGCCTAAGCCTGATGAACGCCAGGTGCCAACAGTTCAGCGCGGTCGTTTGCTCTGCTCAAGGATGTTGTGGTGCAGTCCGCGGGTCCATGATAAATTAACATGGCCACCACGGTGGCAAGCTGGTGCTTTAGCTTCAGCCAATTGTCCGGCCAAGGCGCGACACCATGGTCCCCTCAGGCTAACCTTTGGGAACGTGGTGACGCACTGGCGAGGACAAGAAGCTCGAGCGCCCTAGGGCGTCGGCCGAAATGGTGGGTAATGTCACCGAGACAGCCAGCTTTCGCAAGGAAGGCACTTGCACAACCTCGCGGGAGCTCATGTCTCAGGTCATTACCTTGCCAAATCAACAAAGCAGGTGCTGACGGGGATCTTAGTCGTGATCAAGGCTTCAGCCAATCGCAACGCCTGGTCGCGTCTCATTGGTCGCCGGGACATAGCCCATGGAAACTCAGAGACGCGCCGGCGAATACAAGAGGCTCGTCCGCCCGAAGGCAGCGGCCGAGTCGACGGAACTTATCACCGGGGCAGTCGGCTTTCGCAAGGAAGGCATTTGCACAACCTCGCGAGAGCCCATGTCCCGGATCAAGGCCCTGCCAAATCGGCAAAGCCGATGCTGGCAATATATCTATCCATTCAATCTGCCGCAGCATGATTGACTACAGTTTCGGCAGGCGCAGGTAGTGATTGATGGTGATCGGTGCAGATTTCCAGAAAGTTGGGGGATTCGTTTCTGGGGGGTTCATGTGATGAACTTGGGGGGGGTCGTCTAGCAGCGCCCTAGGGCGCCTGACGCGGCGAGGGGGCGGTGCATTCTCCATACTGTTAAGCCTTCGGAGGTGCGGGTAAGAGGACTCGCCCGCCTTGGCGAACAAATTCGTTGCCAGGGACCATACGAAGACCTCTAAGGTGGGAACACGGAGACCCCGATGTATGGCGGTATTTCGCACATACCACGGGGACCCCGTGAGGGAGCGTAGTGTCCAGTTCTGAAATGTAGTCAGCCTATGCCTGTTGGTGGCCGACAGGAGAGGCCACCAGGCGGGTGCCGCATAAGTGAGTACTGTTCGGAGGAACAGTAGATACAATGTAAGTTTGGTACGGACAGCCAGGCAGCTGTTCCGCGAAAGCATAGGTGACAGTTTGGCTCTGACGCCACGAGCCAAGTTGAGGGTTGAGGTCACGTGGGCGTTGAAGTTTAAGTGCCGATCAAGCCGAACACCTAGGTACTTCACCGTCTCAGTCCAGTTGATGGGTCTCCCCTCTAAGGAGAGGGATTGGCATCGGGAAATGGACTTATGCGTAAAGCAGATCGCCTCGGATTTCTCCGTATTGATCGCTACCCGCCATTTCCTTAGCCAGTCCGGAAGCATAGCCAACTGGCGTTGTAACATTACGCTCGTCCGCCAAGGCGAAAGCGAGCTAAAATGAAACATCGCGTCGTCGGCAAATAGAGATAACGTGACCCCGGGATAAACAAGCAGATCGTTCGTGTACAGTACATACAGAACGGGGCCGAGGACAGATCCTTGTGGTACGCCGGCGGAGACAGGGCGAACCCGAGAGAACGCCCCATCTACACTGATCCTGAAGGTGCGATCCGTCAGATAGGATCGGAGCAAGTGGACGATAGATGTCGGGATTGGCGAATGCGCCAGTTTGTAGAGCAGGCCTTCGTGCCAGACTTTATCGAAGGCTTTGCTCACATCCAACAGGACAGCGCCTGTTGCCTGATGATTGTTGGCGGCGTCGGCTAGATAGGTGACAACCCGTACTAGCTGAAGAGTAGTCGAGTGCCTCGGCCTAAACCCAAACTGCTCCTCGCGGATGAAACCATCCACCAGGGGCCGAATACGGGCCAGGAGAAGACGCTCGAATACCTTCGAGATTACTGGCAATAGTGATATTGGGCGGTAGCTTCCAGGCAGCGTGGGCGGCTTTTTAGATTTCTGGATCATGATGACGTTGGCAGTTTTCCACAGGCGAGGGAAGTAACTCAGCCGGAGACAGGAGTTGAACAGCTCAAGAAGAACGTCAACTGCCGAAGGCGGGAGATTCTGCAACGCAGCGGCGCCGATGCGATCAGGGCCAGGGGCCTTTCTCTTCTTCAGTCGGCTTAGGACAGACGCAAGGTCATCCTCGTCGACCGAAATAGGAGGATCAATGGGGGAAGCAGAAAAGTATCCAGATAGGAAATCCCTGACGACGGCCAAATGAGCCGGGTCAGAGATGCCTCTATGGACGGTGAACTGTTCCTCAATACAGTCGGCGAAGACTTCCGCCTTGCCTTCTGCAGAGTATACAGTGCCGTCCGGGGTATTCAAGGGATGGCGAGTCCTCTTTTCGCCTTTTAGTCTACCAGCGGCTCTCCATACGGAGGCGTGGTCGACTTCCAAGGACTCCAAATAGGAGTCCCATCGATTCGCGTTTACGTCAAGCAGAAGCTGCGAGACGTGTTCCGACTGGGCTCGAAAGCGCCGTCTAGCGGCAGGATCACGGGTATGGTGCCATCTGCGGCGGAACTGGCGCCGTAATCGGATGGCTTGGAGAACTTCCGCAGGAAGGTCGGAGCGTTTATTACTCACCGGAACAGTATAGGTGTTTTTGTCCATATAGTTGAAGGTGAAGCAAGATTTGCAGACTGCATGCCGCTGTTACCATGATCAGCTACATGGGTTGGTGAGGCGGGAGACTGACCGGTGGCAGCCAGCTTTCGCTTGCGTTTGGCTCGTTTGCCGCTAACAAGCGGAAACTCTTAATCTCACGACCCAGCATTTCTCATTTGGACGTCGGAAATATCACTGTCACTGCCACTATCCATGATATTATCGCGGGGGAGAGGGTAGACCGAGGAGCGGAACCGCAAGCACCCAAGAGAGAGATTAACGGTTCTGGCAAAGAATATCGGGGGTAGTTAACGCCATTTCGGGAACCAGAAATGGACGCCAAATGTGGCTAAGGGAGAGGTGAACTCACCAACACTGGTTATTCAAACTAACAGACACTGACACACGTAAACACCAGAAGCCGCACAGCACACGAACACAAAAACTGCCGCGCACTCCAGTGCACTAGTATTCACTTGTAGGCAACTCCCTGTGTAAAAATAAACTCATAAAGTGAAATAGAAACAGTTTTAAAAAGTGTTGAAAAATCTTGGTACATAAATCACAACCTTCTCCTACGAATTAAAAAGCGGCGTTCTTTTCATGTCCTGACCGGTATCGCTGATTGGCTCGCTCCGAAACCCATCAGGTGTCACGTCTCGGTTGCTGATCACTGATTGGCTCGCTGTGTGTTCGTCAGGTATTCGCGCCGGTGGTACCGGAGAGCAGACGTTCGCCTCGCTGATGTCACAAATCATATAAAAATTACACTTACTGTATTATAGTAAATACTGAAACTTAAATGGGCACGAAAAGTAGAAAGAGTGTATGATTATCAACTGTCAACGAAGGGGCAAGTGATACGTAGTAGAAAAAGAGACCGACTTAAAACTTGATAGCGAAATGAAAATCTTAATGAATGTATAACAATAGTAGGCGATGGCTAACATCAGTCTCGGTAAAAGAACAATCTAAGATACGATTTTACACCTCATTTCGGAAGTAACTACAGGAGAACACGATTATCAGTGACCTTTGAGAAGAAACTAAAAGGCTATAGTCCATAACAGCCAAGTCACAGAGTTAGTTTGACACAATCAATTGACCTGTCTTACCATCATCTATTGCTTTGGTTGAAACATTATCTGTCATTCTTCCTCTCTACTACGAGCTTCACTCGAATAAGGTTTACCTTAAAAATATAGTATTTTACCTTTACCTTTCATAGTATAGTATACTAGTTTACCTTAAAGTCTGAATACAGTATTTTATAATACATTTAATTTTCAGTATTATTGATATTAACAAGTGATATTAAGTTTTCAATGAAGGACCTTATGAGTAGGGCCTGCAATTTTACTTACCTATTGGGTAGTGGTATAATATGTGATCGGAGGATATGTCAGTTTATTAAAAGGGCTTATCGGCAGTCCCGACTCATAGGATAGCTCAGTATTTACGTATCACTTACGTGTATAATCGTTTTGAATTATTGTAACCTATAATTGTGTACCCAATAACTATGTAGCTATAACTATGTATGTATAACTATGTAGGTACCCATTGGTACACTAAGTGCCTAAGTGTGGTATTTTTAATTTGCAAAAATATATACTAAGACAGACCGTAAACTCAACAATAACACAGTCTGTTTTAGCTCATATTGTGTGAAAGTTGAAATATCTTCCACGCCGATAAACTTCTAAGAAATTCTTGTCATGTTTTGGTGAAATCTAATATGGTTCCCATGCGCCCGCTGGCAGTCTTACAGAATGTTATTGAATTTTGCTATCTTCGTAGTGTTTTCGTGTGTGTTCGTTTTATACATCCGTAGATAATGGTTTTAAAGGAACAATACATTGGCTTTTTTGAGCCCTTTTGCACAATCCAAATCGGATAATAAAATATTTTGTACTGCAAGTAAGAAAGAATTAGTTTCCTTCGATGTTTTGTTTTAGCTGAGATATATCAAGATTACCGATGATCTCCTTAAATATCCTAAACAATATTCAAAGGACTAGAAAGGTAGCAGAATCAATGTAATTAAATAAACAGCAGTACTGAATAAATTAAAAGTAATATGTAAAAACTAATAGAGAGGAGATAAACGGTAAGTTAAAATTGTTAATATGTTACACCAGATTTATTTTCAGTGGAATAATAATATATCTTACGCTGTTAATAAATATGACAAATAAAAATCTACTTCTTAGGCATAAATTTTATAAAAAGTAAACACAGTCACCAAAAGAATCGAACATTTTATGGTAAAACATGCGTTAAAATAAAGTATTGTATATGATACCTCGTTGATATTATAAAAAAAAATTGATGGTTAAAGTTTCAACATATATATTAGGTACATCACAAAAACATAGACCACTTCCAAAAGGATTTTTCACACTTGTGTTTGCTTGTGTTACACCAAGTATTTACGTCCTGTGGTTTGGACTGCGCAGAGTATGTTTTGACAAATATATTTTGTTAAAGATAGCTATAATTTCTGAACACGCTACCATGTACAACTTATCTGCGGTCATGGTTTTTGACTGTAAACTCTTCAAATAACTACAAAATATACAAAAATACAAGTTAGGAATTGATGGCGTTGTAACAATACGTTTGTGTCGAGTAAAATATGATTGAGTTTTGTACACCAAGACAATTAATGAAAGTAAAGATTGAAGATAAAATGAAATTCTTGTTTCCCCTAATATATTCACTATCTTACAAAGTTATTAAAACACGACGATATTTCTGAGAATGTATCTTTTGTTTGAGCTACGTGTCTGTGAATACATTACGACGAGAGAGTACAGTGTAATCTACCTCATAAATTAAATTCATGCTTACACCTCGCTTTAGATACGTATTACAGCTCTATAAAGGAAATAAGATCGTAAAAGAAAAAGAAAACTTTAAAATTAAATTGAATGTAATTGTTTCAAAAGTATTAAGCACTTAACAGTAAATGTATAAGGAATAAAATCGACTGTAAAGGAAGTTTTATTTACACTTTATCTGATTTCCTACATACAAGAAAATAGTTTTAAAATTTATCCTATTATCCTATTATTTTTAATCAAAAGGTAAATATCTGACTGGTCTTGTATCTATCACAATTTACTTTATAATTACTATCCTTATATTTTATAAGAATTATTCTACTTATAATTATTCTTTTTAATAATGTTAGTTGCAAAATACAACGTGTGTAGAAATCTGGGTTCTATCACAACGCGTATTCCCATCTTTGACCTCTGTCCCTCCTTTGCAACTTTGTACCCCATATTCCTTAAATCCTCCTCAACGTTATCTACCAGATTTCTTCCGGGCTTTTCTCTTAGTCATCTATTGTTGTCTAGAGTACTGTTATCACTCGTTTCCATCTGGCATTCGCGGTACATATAAAGCTCACACAGTTTAGCATACAATCTAATGCACAAAGCACCTTGATTCTGTTTTTTCACATGTACTCATAAAATCTTCCTCTCACTTTTGTTAACTAGTCTTCTTGCGTTGTTGTCATTGACAACGTTTCAGAGCTTTGTAATCTTGTCTTAATAAGATTTCATAATTTTTTTCTTGTTGCTGTTATATTGGTCTGCAGTAACGTTTTTACCATTTCACCTTTAACTTCATCATCTATTACAGTGTTGAAAAAAGTTAAAAGTTATTTTTGTTGTCAGTAGTGACTGTAAAATATAGATATTTAAAGTTATACATTTTGGAATTTAAAAATATTTTTACATATTAGTAGTTAAATATAAATAATATTCGTATTGTGTAATATTTAAGCATACCCATTAATTCGATACTGGTAGTCTGAATAATAAATTAAAACCTTTCAGGTTATAAACATTACTGTTATGCTCTCTACCAATGTATACTACATTACCAATGTATACTGCATTACCAATGTATACTACATTACCAATGTATACTGTATATCGAATGTTGTGAGTCTTGTCAGCATTCACTCTGTCAGCATTGGCCGTTCCAGTGTCTGGTATTATGAAAAAGTAAATAAATTAAACTTATTGGGACCGTAAAGAGCGTAGCCACAGAGGTTCCCTGTGCTTCTCGTAAGTAAATATGTTACATACATATAAATAGGAATAAAATAAAACTCAAGGTAAAAGGCACAAAGAATTGCGTACAAGGCGGCTGTAGCGGTAAAGACATGTAAAAGAAAAGGATCATATAACAATAGCAGCATGACAACCGAGTATACAAGAAAACAGTACACTCTGAAACAACTTACGGTTCTTACTCGAGAAAGTTAGTTGGGAAATAACGCTTGAACAAGGATTTGGAAAAGGAGACTTGCGTTTGCGTGCGGTTATTTAGTGCTGATACGGAACTTTCCCTTAGCAGCGTAGATATGCGCTTATATTCAATGATAAAATAATGGAGAGACATTCAACAATAATTTGTTCAATTTTGACGTCAACTTCATTCATTCAAGTAATAAGGTTTTAGAAGTTTGGCTTTATCATGAGGGGAACAGAATCTATGAGTAATGTGAAAGCAATATCTACCATTTATCAAAAGCAAACACAACTAATTTGTAGAGTAAAAGGTACATACGAACTTTTTTTTTCTAAAATTAACTAAACTTAACTAGTAACAGCATTAGTTAATATACACTTATGTTTACTACAACGATAAATTTACTGTTCAGTCACGGACAAGTAATTAAAAATAGTTTTGGCTTTTATAGAACAAGTATAATAAATACAAGCACAAAATAACAAAATATGGAGATGATCTAATGGAGAATAAACCTTCACACACAACCTATCAAGTGATTTTGTTTTGTGCAACTAATAAAAAAATCTATACATTGGAAGCCTATTAAGGCATCACATCTGTTGTTGAAAATGGAAGAAATCAACATTTTAATGAGCAATGAGGAATAAGTAAAAAATTGGTGAAGGTAAAGTGCATAAAAATTTACAAAAAAAGATGTACATAAACCAATCTTCTAGCATGAAATTGAACCTCATTAACAATGGTTCATGGAGAATAATAGTCAATTGCAAAATATTGAATGCAAGATAAAATTCCTGTATTTTAACTATCGTTTTCAACGATGTTAATGTTAGAAGATAAGGAAAATAATGTAAACATTGTTAACATATCAAACAGAACGATTATAAATATAAAATAGTTATGAAAATGTGACCTATTTTCTTCTGCTTCAGTTGACAGAACAAAGTCCATTTGAAGGGAAATTGTATTGACGTATGTTATATTTTACCTACTTTGTCGACCGCATAAAATATATTTCAATTGCTAATATACAATACATCCTTACACTGCACTTTACAGTCAGTATTTTCTTGTCCATGATATGAGGGGTAAAGAAGAATAAATATCGGTATGGAGAACCATACATGACTTCCATGTTCTAAGATTTATATTTAAAATCATTTTCGAAATGGAATATTACTATAGAAACTACTTCTTTCTACTTACTGTTTCAGCCTTAACAACAGTACTGTGGTCACTAACGTATACCACCTCACGTTATAGCACTCGATTTTCACTGATGATGGAAGTCGATGGCATTGCCGAAACGTCTGGTTTTGTAGAAAACATTGGACTACGGCCAAATATCCCGGGAAGGAATTTTAACAAAAACTACTTCTTTGTTGCCTATAACGTTGTACAATATATATAAAAAATTGCATAAAATTAATGGCTTGTATAAGTTAATGTTTGATCTCCATTAAGTAGTGCTCAAGTTTCCAAACTTTTAATATTATGATGTCCGTAACTAAAACATCAGAGCAGGGTTAGTGTGTATTAGGGTACACCGTGGACAAAAATTTTCAATATTTCCTATTGAGCGTTGCTACAGTGTTCCTAGTCTAGGTAAACAAGAGAAGAGTTGGATTGTGAAAAATTAGTTAGTTAGGAACTTATAATGTTAGACCAATAGCTGATAAGGAGAATGAATTGGCCAGGGTATTGAAAACAGCAAAATTTGATGTAGCCTATATCTCGGAAACAAAAAAGAAGCTTCAGGGTAGAAAGTATGTGGAGGACTACATGATGTTTTACAGTAGTCTTTTCCAGCAACAAAGAGCTAGCAAGGATGTAGCAGTTTTCATTAGGAAGAGCTTAGAAATAATTATTCTGTAATGAAAAAACTTCTGTAAGATTCTGTAACTTAGGAAACCTCTACAGATACAGAATAATTTCTGTGAAACGTGAGTCAAGTGAAAATAAACCTACTTGCCGTTGTATTTATTTCAAGGATATTGCATGGGAGACCTGCAAAAAACTCAACAAGTTACTAACAATGGAATAATATAAACAAAGATACAAGAAACTAATAGGAACTCGTAAAAGTACATTAAAGTAGCTGCTTGTTTGTTAGATTCGTCATTTGCTTCCATTTTTTAGACAAATAAACTATAGGCCTACACTTTCTTCTTTATTTGTTTATGACGCGCGTTCACTGTGTGTGTGTGTGTGTGTGTGTGTGTGTGTGTGTGTGTGTGTGTGTGTGTGTGTGTGTGTGTGTGAGGTAGAGAGAAAGAGAGGAGAGAGAGAGAGAGAGAGAGAGAGAGAGAGAGAGAGAGAGAGAGAGAGAGAGAGAGAGAGAGAGAGAGAGAGAGAAGGAAACATAATGATAAAAATACTGATAGTGGATAGGTGAATTAACCACACATTTAAAAAGAGACATGAAATCACTCAGAAAGAGGTATAGAAAACAAAACTGCAAATGAGGACCGTAAATATGTACCATAGTCAGGCAACGTGTAGGTGGTAGGATGTGTACAGTAACTGGGCGGACATACAGCCTGATTAATGTGCCAAAGGTAGTGCGGAACTTGGCAGCCGCGGTCCAGCCAGAAAATTCATTGACCGTCACGCTCTGAAACGGATATAAATAGTGGCAACGGTGTGTTTCGTAAGCAACCACAGATACATACAGTGATCGAGAAATGATAAAACTTGTCATGTTATAATAGTGACTGAAGACACTCTGCGTTTGACTTTTACGTTTTGTTTACTAGAAAATCTAATTCGATTTTACTTGTAGATTTGTTTAGAAAATTGTTTAAACATTATAAAAGTGGGTATAACTTAAATCTGATTATGGGTATGATGCCAAAAAGATTATGGACTTTTTTGTTACAAAAAAACTTTCCGTAGTCTATAGGTTCTTTAGTGTTTCGACTCAGAACAAATCAAAAGTGTGTGTTCGTAACACCTCAAAATCTAATAAAGACAATATCTCCAAGTCACAACTAACAGGTGACAGAAACATGTTACCTGTCACCTGTTAGTTGTGAACATGTTGCCGTAAATGCAAACAAAGGAAGGTAAAACTGGATTATAGACATAACGAAAGTTAAGAACGTTAGAAAACTAGACGAAGCGGTGTCAGATCAGACAAAACTGAAACAAGCAGACCTAGTACAAACTGAGAATTTGGTAAACAGAAATAAACAAGAAGAGCTTTTGAAGTCATAGGCACATGACTTAGAAAAGTACGCTCTGTTTAGACGTTTGGGCTTTGTTGAAAACAACAAAAAATAAGTAGAATACTTTGTCTTACAATGGATTGAAGAAGTCGTTCCATTATCAATTACCTGACGACTGTTGAACTAAGTCCTATATAATGCCATATGAACTAAAAATTATTCAATCCCACTTCCAAAAATGACCATTTCTCCCCAAATATCGATCTGGTCCAGTTTTTCCTATTGGCTTCCAGCCTTCAGATATACCATATTTTTGAATAGAAGTGTTCTGTCACTGTTTAATTTATTTTCTCAACTCTATTAATGGCATTATCTGCTCTAAATTGACAGTTTATTCTTCCAACTGTTTTCATAACAGTGTTCTTTTATTTTTGTTTCCATGTCCCCAGTAAATTTTTTATTTTTTGTACCATTGACTCGTCTTAATAAGACATGCCATTTTAAATACGTTGTAAGCTGTCATAATTGGTGAATAAGTTTATAACGTTACTTTAACTTTGTTCATTATTTCTGGCATAATTTTGATGGAAAAAATCAACTGCATTACTGCAGCTACTAGATATACAAACATTAGTTACACACAAATCAAATACTTGCTATAATATTAACAATATAATATTTTATAACAATGTGGGTATTGTGCTTCGTAACATCCTGTTATTTTATATTCTCTAAATAACCCCGCCTTTCATCTCTATTAAATACTCTACCCTTTCATCAATGTATTGTTGCATTCTTCTACACTATCATGCTATGAAAACTTCACATTTCTTCCAGTACCTACAGATTCATAATCCTAAGCAGTATTTAGGGCCAGCCTTAATCTGAATAATTATTTAGAGTATGAGTTAAATGCATTTTGAGGTTAGCTTTCTTCTTTATAAAAACTGAATATATATATATATATATATATATATATATATCCATGGGCCTTGAAAGGTTCGTGAAATTCTTGTCATTTATCTCGCATTAATTAACAAGGTAGGCTACAATTGGCGAAATTTATTTTCTCACACTAATCTTTATTTTCGTAAAGCAATTACCACATGTACAAAGATACTTATACATATCAGTTAGTAAATCAGTAGGGTTATTGAATAACTTCATAGTAAATAAAAAATAGAATAGATAGGGTGACGTTTCAAAAGCAAAAGTATCTTCATGTCGCATGCATTAAGTTCCTTTAGACGAACTAACTTTACGCTATATTTACATTCAACCCTTTGCTGTACATGCTAATAGCACGCACATACATTACACTTGTCCCACCCCTTCGTTAACACAACGCTTGATCACAACTCGGTTACAACTACATTTGATTTTTAATTAAGAAAATTGTGTTAGTGGTTAAAATCACAAACAGAATTATCACTGTTGCACACCACTATATAAAAATTATCCCGATTAGCGCTTTCAAGCTTCACAGCTCATCGTCAGATCGGAAATGAACAACCGGACGTGAAAACAATCCCTTCACCCCCACCCCCCTGCTCATACACAACAAGCTATAATTCAAATGTCCCTTCCCAACCTCTGAGCCCTGTCACATCCATCTGGACAGTTACATATTTTTCTAGCAAAAAAAAACATATTTTTCCTTGTGTTAAAAACCATAATTAAAAAGTAAAAGATAGAGGACAGGTAGATAAGACTAAGAATTAAGTTGCATAGGAATAATTGGATGTTTTTAAAATAAGGGCGTGTGACTGGCCCACAAGTGTGAATGAGAAAGGCGGTTAGATTTAAAAGGAATGTACACACACACACACACACACACACACACACATAACACTTAAACACAAGGACTTTGCTAGAAAAATATGTAACTGTCCAGCTGGGGGTGACAGGGCTTAGAGGTTGGGAAGGGACATTTGATTTACAGCTTGTTGTGTGTAGGCAAGGGGTGGGGTGGGGGTGAAGGGTTTGTTTTCACGTCTGTTTGTTCATTTTCGATCTGACGATGAGCTGTGAAGCTTGAAAGCGCTAATCGGAATAATTTTACTTCCTTGTTCCTTAAGGTGATGGCAGAAAAAATCGTTTTCGAGATTATTGCAGATTCTGATTGTACTACACTCAAAACATGAAAAAAAGTCGTTTTTCGAAAAGTGTCTGTGTGTGTATCTGTCTGTGTGTCTGTCTGTCTGTCTGTAGATTTTTTTTCTATGGCAAACGATAACAGCCGCAAATTCAAACAGAATCAAATAATTTCTTGCATACAGTCCTGATTTGCAGAGTACTCACGACCTATCGTTTTTGGTGAAGATCGGTTGAGGGAAAGGGGTAGTTTACCTGCAACAGTTTTTTTTTATCAAGGGTAATTTTTTTTTGGCAAACGATAACAGCCGCAAATTCAAACAGAATCAAATAATTTTTTGCATACGTCCCTGAAATGTAGAGATCTTAAGGTCTTTCGATTTTGGTGAAGATCAGTTAAGAGGAAGAGGTAGTTTACCTGCAACGTTTTACGTTTTAACAACAGTAAAGTACTTGAAAATTCATTTAAACTTTTTGAAACAATGGTAATTGTTAAAAATAAAATAATTTTGTTGCCAGGCAATAAAATTATAATTTTTTCATTTTAATGTAAATTATGTATGAGTTAATATACATGTATACAATAATATATCGTTCGTGGCAGGCAAGCATATCTCAGTTATGTAATATTTACGTTTCCATTTTATTATTATGACTACCGCAATAAAAAGGCAGTGAAGACACACACACACACACACACACACACACACACACACACAAAATTCGCATTATTTTATAATGTCTCTCCTGCTAAGACATCATAACACAGGGAACCCGTTTAATTGGCTTTATATTTTTACTTCAACATAATGTTTTGATTGATACTATCTTTAGTGGTTATCACCTTTTTCTTTTACGTTTTAAATTTTCTGATAGATTCTACATCAAAAGCTCTTATACTCTTTAAAGTGTTACTCAGATGAGTTCAAAGCTATACTGTTTTAGATTACATTAAATACCACGGTTTATTTTTACAAATGTTTTTATTTTTGTGCTATTTAAATTTGCTTTTAAATCGTCACATCCTCCTCTACTTAAAGAAGACGACGGGGCGACATTAGTGGATAATAAATGGAAACTATTTAGTACTTGCTTAGAAAATCTTATTGAATTCTAGTGTGAATTTTCTTATGACTCTTTTTCTTTCGTGAAGCTCCCTTTCTCTCGTTTCTTAAATGCTAACTTAATTTTATTTATTACTCTTAGTTCTCGTAACTTCACAATATCGTGGCCCGACTGATTTTGTTAGCATACTCTAACTCAAGTAGTTAGTTTTCTGCTCTCTCATTAACCTTTTCCAGTGCGGCGCCATTATGACTTTATTACGTGCTTACATCTATTTCTCTTATTTATACTTAATATAATCTAAAGTCGATCCCATACTCAACTTTAGGTTATTCCTAATTCTAATATCTTACGCTACTGAGACAAGCGGAATTTCACGAAGAGGAACCTTTATTTTATTTTAAACACTCTTATGAAACTTGAGTTCATTTAAACACACACATTAATATATATATATATATATATATATATATATATATACTTAAACACTCTTATACTAATCAATCAAATTTAAATTATTTCACACCAATTCAAATAGATGCAAATCTAATAATTATCTGTTGAGATAATGAGATAATATCCTTTTATAGTTGAAAGAAATTTCACACAGAGAGTTCATTGTGTTTACACTAGCACAATAGATCATCTGTTGGGGAGGTTGATTCAACGCGTTAGGGTGGCTTATTGTTCGCTTTACAAGGGGGTTCCTTAACAAGAAGGTGACTTTCTACAATCTAAAACACGATTTTTTTTCCTGCACAAGTTTGTCGTTTCTTGACAAATTTAGTTAATGACTTTTGGGACAGGCACGAACCTGAGTTTACAACCTTTAAATCTGCGCTCTATTATTATTTTGCATTTTACTAAACTTCTATTAACTTTACTACACTCACAAAAAAACATATAATGACTATTGGTTCAGATTTTGTTGACATTTATTACACCTTAGTTTATTTACCATAATACTGTTTGTTTTCCCGTGCTTGCTATTCAAATAACTTATTTTGTTTACGGGGCAGAACGTACATTCCTCGACACGACTCCTCCATGAAATAGCCTGTCAATATACCGACAGGTTGTAAATGGAATATTTTACAAGCGGGGACTTGCTTATTACGTTGACTTCTTTATACCACAATTATTATTTTATTAATAAGACTCTAATTATTTTGCTCTATTTCACAAATTCAGAGTAAATAAATTTACGACCTTGCCAAGTTACTGTTTATTAAATAGCAGTGGCGGATTTTATATGTGTCACAACGTACATAATTATTTTTTTACACAGAAGCAGAGTGCCGCATTTTATAATGTCTCTCCTGCTAAGACATCATAACACAGGGAACCCGTTTAATTGGCCTATGTCAATTAAACTGGCTGCCGTTGTTAGTACTTGTTATTTACCAACAATATGGGAAACTGTAAAGAACAGGAATTCGTGCAAGGTTACTCAAACTTACTTACTCTCTTTTGGTTTTAGCAGAAACATCTCTTTATATTTTTACTTCAACATAATGTTTTGATTGATACTATCTTTAGTGGTTATCACCTTTTTCTTTTACGTTTTAAATTTTCTGATAGATTCTACATCAAAAGCTCTTATACTCTTTAAAGTGTTACTCAGATGAGTTCAAAGCTATACTGTTTTAGATTACATTAAATACCACGGTTTATTTTTACAAATGTTTTTATTTTTGTGCTATTTAAATTTGCTTTTAAATCGTCACAATTTCTGGCCTCACTCGTGTTTATTTTCTTACATTTGCACGCTTTTTAAATGGTAAGTGCCGAAACCCATACCAACATAACGCGTGCAAGCCGAAAAAGTGTCCAGCGTGGATAGCGATTTGCTTCCTGTGGATCGCTGGGCAGTGTAACTGCACGTGTTTACAGAGGAACGATTCATAGACAGACTTTTAGTCTTTAGGGAATGAACCCTCTGCAAGATGCTGAGGGTCCATGAGTGACTTCGGAGCGCTCCTTCTTTTTCGCGTGTTTGTTCTGTGAAACATACACTGTAGATTCGCAGCTTGATAGGAACGCTGCAACTAGGAACACTGTAGCAACGCTCAATAGGAAATGTTGAAAATTTTTGTCCACGGTGTACCCTAATACACACTAAACCTGCTCTGATGTTTTAATTACGGACATCATAATATTAAAACTTTGGAAACTTGAGCACTACTTAATGGAGATCAAACATTACCTTAGACAAGCCATTAATTTTATGCAATTTTTTATATATATTGTATAACGTTATCGGCAACAAAGAAGTAGTTTTTGTTAAAATTCCTTCCCGGGATGTTTGGCCGTAGTCCAATGTCTTCTACAAAACTAGACGTTTCGGCAATGCCATCGACTTCAATCATCAGTGAAAATCGAGTGCGATAACGTGAGGTGGTATACGTTAGTGACCACAGTACTGTGGTTAAGGCTGAAGCAGTAAGTAGAAAGAAGTAGTTTCTATAGTAATATTTCATTTCGAAAATGATTTTAAATATAAATCTTAGAACATGGAAGTCACGTATGGTTCTCCATACCGATATTTTATGTAGTGGTGTGCAACAGTGATAACTACATTTGAGCTACACTACAAATTTACAACTCGGTTTTCTCAGTCGTTGTATAACGGTAATAGTAATCTTATTATGGCTGTAAACTATCGTTGTACACTATCTTATTTATATTTTATTCCGTTGATATCATGATATTTTGCGCTATATTTACATTCAACTCTTTGCTATACATGCTAATAGCACGCACATGTTTCTTAATTACATTACACTTGTCCCATCCCCGTGTTAACACTACGCTTGGTCACAACTCGGTTGAGAAACCTGGTGTCACCTACACCTTCTTCGGTTTCCAACCACTTTTTGCTTGTTGCTTAGATGGTTAGATTTATAAGCCACGTTGCCATGTGGTAAATTATATAAAAAATAATATTTTACATGAATATTTACAAGTTTATAGCTCTTTACTTTAAATGTATATTTTGCTTAACATTCGGAGTTGCCCTTCAATGTGTGAATAGTCACCATCATTCTATGGTATATGATTATACCAAGTCTTATGAGATTACAATACTCTGTCTCCTCCTAATGCTTCGATTTACCACCAGTTTGAGTCCTATTTAGCCTACCACCTCATTGCAATTCAGGATTTTAAAAGGCTAATGTTACTATAACAAACTTCAAAAAATAGATCAGTGATTCACAGAATTAAAATTGCACCTTCACTTTTTTGCCACTATGATACTGAGATAAAATAAAAAGGAATTGTGTTTTATTTAAGAAAAAAACTCGGTCTCCATAATAGGCCTATAGTACTAAATATTTACATACTTGGTATTAAATATTAGTAATACCATTTATGCATTGGTTATATTGGTAGTATTTTAAGGATATGGTAATGACTGAATTGGCATAAACATGTTTTAGTATATAATTATATTTACTTTTAGCAATTTTTTTAATATAAAAATGTTTCTGTGTTTTTGACATATGATTACGTATAATTTATGATGCCACTATTATTTCCTTCAGAACAACTATGAGATGTATTTTTACTTTTGTTACATTGTCACAAAACAGTTGTTTTAAGGTAATGTGCGAGGAATATTAAAACTAATAAAATATATTTCTTAATACTTGTGAATATTTTTTGACATGCTTTTATTTTTTTGTTTGCTACCATTAGTACTATTAAAAGAATGTTTTGCTTTATCACGTACATATAAGTTGCCAATGCGTAGTTCGCTAGTCATTGTAGGCTAAACATTTAAATTACCAAGTCGAATTACTAAATCAACTATAAGTAATATTATACTGTTTATATTATGTACAGTAATGTTAGTAGATTTCTTATCTGATGTGACTGCGGATCCGTAGAGACAATTATGTTTCGGTTTAGGCAACACAAGGTTAAATTATTAAATTTATGCAAGTGTTTGTGAAAAGCACAGCATTATTAGATTTGTCATTTTTGCAGAACGTCCTTAAATTTCTTTATTATCATGATACGAAAGGTGTTTCACCAAAGGGCAGTATACTACCAAATTAAGGTGTCGTCAGGTCTGATTTAACATAGAGCTACTCCAAATTTGAGCTGCATCCGAATGAACGACAAATTACGATATCTGTTTTGCCAAACATTCTTTAAATTTACTGGTTTTGTTTACAGATATGCTTTTCCGGAAATTTGTCATTTTCATGTTGAAGGCTTAGGGCAGTCGAACTTAGTACCAAATCAATAATAATGTTGCTACGCTCAGAGTATCATCTCCTATGCATTTTATGTTGTTACTGGATGTTAGTATGCACTGAAAATTTATCATTTATTTGATTAATTATATATTTTCTTAACGATGCACTGTTAATTTGCTTAATCAAAATATAACTCGAAGTAGAGGGAAAATGACAGTTCTAACTCACAAAGGAATGCCGCCTTTCTTAAAAAACATAAAAAACGATAAAAAACAAGATCAAAGAGATGCCGCCGTTCCCGCGGTCCAAGATTTTTTCCCACGCTCTCCCCACCACCCTGGACCCGCAGTATCCGCGAATTTTCGCGAAAATAATTTTTTATATGCAGCCTTTCGCGAGCCTAAATCACTTTCACTTTCTACTGGACCACAGCATCCGCGACTTTTTCGCTGATCTGTGTCAAGATCCGCGACTTTTTCGCGTATCTGGACCACAGCATCCGCGAATATAATTTTTTATTTTTTTATATGCCGCCTTTCGCGAGCTTAGATCACTTTCACTTTCTATCACTTGATGCAATATTAAATATATGATCGGGGAGTACCAACCTTGCATGAGTTCAAATTTGTTATAATGTATATTAAATCTATATGCTCAGGTTTACCAACCTATGGTGGAGGGTTCCGACTTGATGGATTATAGTGTATATATTAAATATATGATTAGGGTTACCAACCTTGCATGAGTTCAAATTTGTTATAATGTATATTAAATCTATATGATCAGGTTTACCAACCTATGTATGGGTTCAAACTTGATATGTGTGTGTATTATAGTGTATATTAAAATATATGATCAGGGTTACCAATCCTGCATTATTGTGTGTGTGTGTATAGAACAGATCTGCCAACATTTTTCTTCGGTGGGAAATTCAAACTATATTATAGTAAATTGTTGACGACGACTTCGATATCAACTCTCTCTCCCCTCCTCTCTCTTTGTCTCTAGACACAGTTGTCATCAGTTTTACATAAGCGTCGTGCTACTTATGGATTATTGTAATTAGCGATACTAAAATGTAATCACCAGGAAATATATATTTATCACCTATCTCGTGGCGTCCTTTTTTGACACATGACAGTCATTGACTACGATTTAGAAATTAATATACTGCCAAGTGTGTGTGTGTGTGTGTGTGGTAAAGTGTTACGCATAAAAAAATCTCCTTGAAATAAGGTATTTTCAAAAGTTTTGTGTACACACACATTGTATAATAATTTTCGTAATTGTAAGATACAACCTGCAAATTATTAAAATGTCTCTCTCACACATTTCTGATTACTATACAAATAATTGGATGCATATTCGAAGATTTCCCTTATTCAAACGATATGTATGTGTGTACACGAACTTAAATACAGACGATTGTAATTTTAAAAATTCATTTTTTGCATTAAATATATATCGTAAACAATGAAATAATAATATTTTGTCATTGTAAGATTTAATAAAACAATTATCAGTTTAAATAATAATTTTCATGATTGTAAGATACAACCTACAAATTATTAAAATGCCTCTCTCACACACATTTCTGATTACTATACAAATAATTGCATGCATATTCGGAGGTTTATAACGAAATAAATTAAAAAAAACCATAATTTGTTTTAAATAATACGTTTTACGTCTTACGTCTTACGTTTTAGTTTCACATCTTGCGTCTTACGTCTTACGTCTTACGTCTTACGTTTTACGTTTTACGTCTTACGTCTTACGTCTTACGTTTACGTTTTACGTCTTACGTCTTACGTTTTAGTTTCACATCTTACGTCTTACGTCTTACGTTTTACGTTTTACGTCTTACGTCTTACGTCTTACGTCTTACGTTTACGTTTTACGTCTTACGTCTTACGTTTTAGTTTCACATCTTACGTCTTACGTCTTACGTTTTACGTTTTACGTCTTACGTCTTACGTCTTACGTCTTACGTCTTACGTCTTACGTCTTACGTCTTACGTCTTACGTTCTACGTTTTACGTTTTTTTATTCGCGGAAATTCGCGGATGCTGTGGTCCATTGGGGCTGATGTTAATCGTTTCAGTTTCGAACGAGAACTGATTAGCAATTGTGTTTGCGTTCGAGAAGTTTAAACCCTTCCTAGAACATAAAGAATTCCTTTTGGAAACCGTCAATCAGGCGTTATCTTGGTTATTGAATCACCCTAAACAGTTAGGACGAATTGGAAGGTGGATATTGAAGTTAAACTGCTACATATTCAGAGTGCAGCATATAAAAGGTACTCAAAACGTAGTCGCTGATACCCTGTCCCGTATGTTCCAGTCGCCCACTAAAACTCCTGAAAACAAAGAGAATCCGGAAATAGCACATGCTAACGCCGTAATTACTGAATTCCCCCTTGCCTTCACAAACATTGCTCTGTATCAACAACAAGACCTCTCACTGAAGCCTATTATAGAACAACTTACGCAAGGTATTAAATCCGAGAAGTACGTATTGAGTAGAAATGTACTATGTCACAAGATAAGAATAATAGCCCCGGATGTAATTAAGCCCATGCTGATGGAATACTTCCATTCATCTACCATAGGAGCCCATATGGGAATCAATAAGACAATACATCGTGTTCGAAAGGAATATCATTGGAACAATATGAACAGCGAAATAGCCAACTTCGTAAAGAAATGTACATTATGTGCCCTCAGTAAACCGGCCCGAAATAATCAAGTGAGCCAAATGATTTCAGAAATCCCTAAGACCCCTTTTTCTAAACTTTATCTAGATTTCTCAGGTCCATATCCACGATCCAAATCAGGCAATACAATGTTACTTATCTGTGTAGATTCGTTCACTAAATTTGTTTGGATGTATCCCATGCGACGAGCATTAGCGTCGACGACTGTAAAAATATTACAGGAAAGACTATTTAAAGACTACGGTACTCCAGTACGTATAGCATCTGATAACAGTCCACAGTTTAAAGCGAAAGAATTTAGGAATATGTGTTTCAAGTTAGGGATAGACCATATAACCACTACAGAGTATCGACCGCAAGGCAATATTGCTGAAAGGTATCTACGAAACCTCAAATCTGCGCTAATCGCCTATCATGCAAACGATCACACGTCGTGGGACCAAAACCTATCCTGGATTCAATATGCTTTTAATTCAGCTTATCACGAAGGTCACAAGTCGACCCCGTTTGAGTTACTGTACAAATACCGACCAAACCACCCTTTGTCCACAAGATGGAATATACACGATCTGCTGCCTCCGCAAATAACGGATAAGCAGATAAAGCGAATATGGAATAAAGCCCGCTCTAATTTAAGAGCAAACTTAGAGAAATCCAGAAAATACCACTGCATTTAATACAGGACTTGTTCAAATAAGTAGAAACAGCGTTGTGTATGTGTGTGTGTCGCAAATTTCTGAAAGCATTCCACTGTGTGTGTACAATGACCCTAATTGAAGATATATTTTAGATATAGCTGAATTTAAAGCGTACAAGCCTTCAGTAAGAAACTATTGTAATACAAGAGGTCATTGACACGACTTTACACTGACACATTGCAGTCTCTCCCTAACGTCTGTGTGTATTTGTAAAAGTAATAAAGATTGTACGTTTTTTAGTTTAAAAGATTAGGCACTAGAAAAAAAAATATTACCATCCTTGTTAAAGTACAGTGAAAACTTTGTTATTAAAATTTTACTTTTAATCGTGTTGACCGCATCTAGGGAAGAAACACGATTCCCAAGTTCTTTTTGTGTTTCACAGAGAAAAACAGAGGAAACATTTCCATCTAATGTATATTTATCTAAGGTATTTTAAATTAATAAAACAGTAATATTTATATCATTAATACTGAAACATAATTTTATTGTATGTACAGATTTTATTTAAACGTAAAATTGTTCACATTAAAACATTAACAAGTGCATTTAATACAGGACTTGTTCAAATAAGTAGAGTATTACGACACTGTTGCTGTTGCTCTTTATTTACAACGATAAGACTCAAACAGTGCTGCGCAAAATTTACGAGACAGACGGAAGAGTTGACATGTAATGACAATGTTTTGGCCTAGTTATTAACGAAACTAATTACAAGTATTTGTAAGCACATGGAAGTGAATGGAACTAAGTGTAATCTATAATTAATACCGGTATGGACATCAAATAAATGATAGAATGTTTCTTAAAAAGAGCCGTGTTAACTTGACCGAAAATACTTTCAGTATCGCTAACTTCTTAAAGCAGTGAGGTAAAGCTTTTCCATCACGGTCGATGACCCCTCCTCTCTCTCTCTCTCACTCGTTGTTATATATTTGACAAATATTAACTGTGTGTGTGTGTGTGTGTGTGTTGTTGTCACTGAGTATCGAGCTACTTACATGTGTGTCCACTCGCTCTCTCCCTGCATTGTTTTCCTAATTTTGACTAATGCACGAAAATACTTTCAGTATCGCTAACTTCTGAAAGTTTCCAACGGCGGACAATGACTTTCAAAACAAACACGCAAGCTACCCCTACCCTACCGTTGTAAGATACATCAATATATATACGTGAAGAATGCAATTAGCCTTCATACCTCATTGTGAAATCGATAATTGCGTGCATCAACATTTAAGAGGTGAGTAAACAGATTTGAATACGTTACGTAGCGAACATTGTTATTGAACTTACAGCACTTCTAATCAACATAGTTGTTGGAAATATTTAAACATTATCAAGTGCATTATTTATTGAAGTTAATACATAGCTTGTTCAAATAAGTAAAAACGTTGCTAAGTGTGCGCGTCGTAAGCAATTATACGGTATTTTAAATTAATAAAACAGTAATATTTATATCAACGTCGCTAAGTGTGCGTGTGTTTGTACGGATTTATTCTCAGTTGTATGTGCATGCGCAAATAATTCAAATGCATATACGTAGATGACTGAAAAAGAGATGATTTACATAATAAATGTACGCTTAGAC
Source organism: Magicicada septendecula (assembly GCA_034769895.1). Classification (NCBI taxonomy): domain Eukaryota; kingdom Metazoa; phylum Arthropoda; class Insecta; order Hemiptera; family Cicadidae; genus Magicicada; species Magicicada septendecula. The sequence continues at coordinate 357,070,916 of CM068370.1, forward strand.
CAATAGATTCTGCGTCGTGCCTTCAGGGTTATCAAATTTCCAAAAACTTTCAACTGGTTGACCATTAGCTAAACATAGTGGAAAACTATAACTAACTGAAATACAGACGGGATGTCTGATGTTTCGTCTGCAATCAAAGAAACATACTGTGCAGTTTTTATTTCTTAAAGTGAACATAATTTTATTGTATGTACAGATTTTATTTAAACGTAAAATTATTCCCATTAAAACATTATCAAGTGCATTATTTATTGAATTTAATACATGACTTGTTCAAATAAGTAAAAACATCGTAAAGTGTGTGTGCGTGTGTGTGTGTATGTTTATTCTCAGTTGTATGTGACGGTACAGTTATTCTTACACACAATTAGATCTCGGTACAAGGTGGAACATGAAAATTTTCTCTGTCATGTCAATTTCTAAACGATGTCAAGAGACAGTTCATTGGTTTTGTGTGTGTGTGTGTGTGTGCATGTGTGCGTGTGTGTATGTTTGTATGGATTTATTCTCAGTTATTCTTACACGATTAGATCTCGGTACAATTTGGTTGAAAGCCTTATGTATATATAGCACATAATATATATAGTACTGAAGCAGGTACTGTTATTATAGGAACAAGAAGATGATGAATACTTCTCAGAACATTGAACCTAAATGGTTAACTGTAGCCAAACATACCACCAGTAAACGAGAGGGACAGGAGCAGAAGGTTAACAACAAGAACATTGAATTTAAATGGTTAACCGTACCCAAACAGACTACCAGTACACATGAGCAGAAGACTAACTGCAAAAATTTCAAGAAATTCCGTAAAGTATGTCTTTTCTCTTATTTGTCAAGCGTAAGCAATTATATGGTATTTTAAATTAATAAAACAGTAATATTTATATCTTTAATACTGAAACATAATTTTATTGTATGTACAGATTTTATTTAAACGTAAAATTGTTCACATTAAAACATTAACAAGTGCATTTAATACAGGACTTGTTCAAATAAGTAGAAACATCGTTGTGTGTGTGTGTGTGTGTGTGTGTGTGTGTGTGTGTGTGTTTGCATGGATTTATTCTCAGTTATTTTTACACAATTAGAGCGCGGTACTACCATTAAACAGAAGTATTGTACCACAAATTATTGGTGGTAGTGATCTTTATGTTTATGAAACCCCCATAAACGTGAAGTCCAAGGACTGGCTTAATGTAGTACCAAATGAAGAAGAAGAGCGTCTTGAAGATTGCTTCACAAATTAAAAAAATTCATAATATGTAATATATTTTATTTTATTTGTAAATATACATTTCATATATTCTATATTTTATTTGAAACATTTGAACCCTTTGAAGTTCACATAAAGTCATGTGATTTGTACATATTACTAACAAAGACACGTCTGTTCATACTAAATGTGTGTGTGTGTGTATGTGTGAGAGGGAGAGAGAGAGGGGGAGAGAGAGTTGAGCCAGGTCTCATTCTTGTTCAACTTTTGTTGTTGTTGACGTGATTTTCTTCACCAAAAGTATGACTTTGTACTGTTTTGAGCTCTAGTAATGTTTATTTGATCACATAATTGTTTTCTGTCAACAAATTGGAACAATTCTGTAATTTACAATGTAATTTCTCATAACAAAATACTGCATTCCATTTCATTTTATATTCAAACTATTATCTGAAACAGAACGTTATACAGATTGTAACGTTTAAATTTGAATGTTACATTTGAATAAAAGAATGAAAAGAATTGTAATGTATGTCTTTCTCTTATTTGTTAATCGTAAGCAATTATACAATATTTTAAATTAATAAAACAGTGATTTTGTATTATTAATACTGATTGCATGTTTTATTTAATGCTTTGTTTTAGGTTTTACCATTGAATAGAAGTATTGTACCACAAATTATTGGTGGTAGTGATCTTTATGTTTATGAAAACCCCATAAAAGTGAAGTCCAAGGACTGTCTTAATGTAGTACCAAATGAAGAAGAAGAAGAAGATTGCTTCACAAAATCATAATATGTAATATATATTTTATTTGTAATATACATTTCATATATTCTGTATTTTTTTGTTTTATATATTTTTATTTTGAAACATTTGAACCCTTTGAAGTTCACATAAAGTCATGTGATTTGTACATTTTACTAACAAAGACACGTCTGTTCATACTAAATGTGTGTGTGTGTGTGTGTGTGTGTGTGTGTGTGTGTGTGTGTGAGAGGGGGAGAGAGAGCTGATCCTTGTCTCATTCTTGTTATAGTCTTAAAAACAAAAGGTTGTCGAACCAACATCATTTTTATTTGAAAATAGTTTCATTGTAAATATCACTTATTTGAAGCTGAATAATTTGCAGATTGTATCTTACAATCATGACAATTATTATTTAAACTGATAATTGTTTTATTAAAAATATTATTATTATTTCATATGTGTACACAAAACTTTTGAAAATACCTTATTTCAAGGAGATTTTTTTTTATGCTAAAGAGAGACATACACGCATAGGTAATTACATTATAAACTAGGAATTGCTTCCGACGTCTGCGAGAGAGAGAGGGCGTTAATATTTGTCGAGTAAAGAGAGACATACATGCACAGGTAATTACATTATAAACTAGGAATTGCTTCCGACGTCTGCGAGCGAGAGAGAGAGAGAGAGAGAGAGGAGAAACGGTATGAAACCTTCCACAGTTGAACCTGCTCTACAAAACGCTTCACACGAAGCGTTATGTTAAGAGAGAGAACGCGCATGTAAGTAGTTGACAACACACACGCACACATAGTTAATATTTGTTAATTATTTAATACAATGAAAAATGAAGTCAACGTTGTAAGCGGTGTTAATGCTTGACAGGTGTCAAATTAGAAAGTAGAGTTGTCCGTTTTTAGAGTAAATACTTTATAATCCTAATTACTGCTAATGACTAGCAGGTGTGAAATTAGAATGTAGGACGTCGTACACAAGGTTAATGACCTCTGGTTTAATTTAGCGAATAATAACTATATCTAATTCAGTATCGTTGTGTGTATGTGTGTGTGTGTGTGTGTGTGTGCATAGACTTGTTTCGCTGTCAACGTACTCCGAATATGCATGCAATTATCTGTATAGTAATCAGAAATGTGTGTGAGAGAGACATTTTAATAATTTATAGGTTGTATCTTACAATCATGAAAATTATTATTTAAACTGATAATTGTTTTATTAAAATCTTACAATGACGAAATATTATTATTTCATTGTTTACGATATATATTTAATGCAAAAAATGAATTTTTAAAATTACAATCGTCTGTATTTAAGTTCGTGTACACACATACAAATCGTTTGAATAAGGGAAATATTATTATCACACGCATCTGTGCAACTCCGTCATCATGGCACAACAGGTTCATTACGTTTTATAGGTCGCTTAACATCGCACAAAAATGCTACGCGACGTTACACAATTGTACGGAGAAACCCGCGCTCTATGTCATAGAACTTGGTTACCACGCTAATTTCGTAACACATCAGTCCGTAGAATTCTTGTACAGCAATCACCACCGCATATGCTCGCGGTACGCGAACAATACAATGCGGCTTACCTCTTGAAATGATTTTCATGACTGTAAAGACAACCTGCACACAAACGGACGAAAGACATGACAGAAACTAAAATCCGACTACGATTCCCGCACAAACACTAAGGGTTACATGACTTCCAAGGACAGCCATTACACTATGGCTTCACGAATACAACCAAAATGGAATATTATCAAATGTCTATGTACGCTGAAAACAGTAGATCTAACATTTTTTTGCTACTGATTCAACAAATATCTAAGTTCTTGTACTACTGGATTTAGCAGTCAGTAGTCCTAATGTGACGATCCCTTTATCTGTCAATGACCGAAAAATGCTGACCTGTGTTGTCGATATTACTTACAAACCGTACAATTTTGTTTCCAGAAGTTCAATTTTGTCGTTTTTTTGCAAACGTATTGTCTCTTATCTTGTGTGCCACGAGATTTTATGACACAAAGTAACACCAGCGTCTGAGGAGGGATACTAGTCATATAATGTCCTTGGCCTTGTTCATATTGTTCTTGCTTTTACCGTTCGAATCACACCTGTTGGAGACCAAATCTGTTACAGAGGCCATGTGTACTGGAAGTAGCGAACTTTAAATACGGATGATGCGAGCGACGGCCATATAGGAGAGTTAGTACTGGTTCGTAACAGACAACTATCCTCTTTTGACATTGTATGATTTTAATAAAAACAGATATCGGATTTAAATAATAATTCCGTACTTGCAATATACAATCCATGTACACAAACTTATATATCCTTTGTTGGGGCTGTAATTATTACTAAACAGTAATACATGCTTAGAATGAAAATATTTGCTATGATTTTAGTAACGTACAACACCAGCTTAACCCAGAGAGAGAGAGAGCGAGAGAGAGAGAGAGAGTGAGAGACTGCAATGTGTCAGTGTAAAGTCGTGTCAATTACCTCGAATTGCTTCCGACGTCTGCGAGAGAGAGAGAGAGAGAGAGGGTGTTAATATTTGTCGAATAAATATAAACTTTCTAATTTCATATACATGCGCGCGGTACTGACCATAGAGAGAGAGAGAGAAACATACACAACAAGTGTGTGAGAGAGAGAGAGAGAGAGAGAGAGAGAATTTAAACTGATAATTGTTTTATTAAAATCTTACAATGACGAAATATTATTATTTCATTGTTTACGATATATATATTTAATGCAAAAATGCAAAGTAACACCAGCGTCTGAGGAGGGATACTTGGTAAACCTGATCATATAGATTTAATATACATTATAACAAAATTTGAACTCATGCAAGGTTGGTAACCCTGATCATATATTTTAATATACACTATAATACACACACATATCAAGTTTGAACCCATACATAGGTTGGTAAACCTGATCATATAGATTTAATATACATTATAACAAATTTGAACTCATGCAAGGTTGGTAACCCTGTTCATATATTTAATATATACACTATAATACATCAAGTGATAGAAAGTGAAAGTGATCTAAGCTCGCGAAAGGCGGCATATAAAAAAAAAATAACGCGGATGCTGTGGTCCAGATACGCGAAAAAGTCGCGGATCTTGACACAGATCGGCGAAAAAGTCGCGGATGCTATGGTCCAGTAGAAAGTGAAAGTGATCTAGGCTCGCGAAAGGCTGCATATAAAAAATTATATTCGCGGAAATTAGAAAGTGAAAGTGATTTAGGCTCGCGAAAGGCGGCATATATTCGCGGATATGCAAATCAATTTAATTAAAAAAATAAAAATATCAAATTAAAAAAAAATTAAAAAATTTATTCGCGGAAATTCGCGGTCCTTTGGGATGCTGTGGTCCAGCGGTGGTGGGGAGAGCGTGGGAAAAAATCTTGGACCGTGGGAACGGCGGCATCTCTTTGATCTAGACCGTGGGAAAGGCGGCATTCCTTTGTGAGTTAGAACTGTCATTTTCCCTCTACTATTTGTTTTATAGCATTACCACGTAGTATGTGTGTCTACATTTATACTCTTTACAGCAGAGAACTTCGAAATTAAATTAATTCCGTTGATGTTGATGTGTTAACAATAATGTTTCATCTAATGACAACAATACAGTTTATTCCATCATATTATCATACACGTTATGCTTGTTGTAGTGTGTACCTTCACAGATACACAATTGAGAACCTTGCGGTGATTTGTCGGTCAATTGATACTTCGATATCAATGTTACTGCTGCCTCTCAATTCTCATTTGTAATCTATGAGTAGTAATTGGCTCTGTTTGCTCTACGTAGTCATTGTGTTAGCTCTACGGAAACACGTAACTTCCGGAAAGTCAGAACATATGAGTCAAATATGCTGAATCGAGCTATACAAATCCAGTCCAGTGCCAAATATATAATATAAATGGTCCAAATTAACATTGCCTTGTGGATCCACAAAACATTGTGTATTTTGGTTACAGACAGCTACCCACGTGATTTGGAATCACGTAATTTCCCTCCGGAAGATTACCTACAGTGAGACAATCTGCCGCTAGGAGTAAAATTTCTGCCTTATTTCCTTCGGTTCGTTTGTTTGATTATCATTATACTGTTATGATGACTCGATGGTGACCCATGAGTTGATAATGCATATATATAGGCCTACTCGAAAACAAAACAATTCAGCGTTTCCTTGTGTAAACAAGCATGGTCTTGAACACCATAGAAAGATTGATGTCATTATTTACCAACACGGCATGTTCAAAAGAAGTAAAGGAATGTTTTACAATTGCCATTCGGATAGTAGGGTACGATATTCCACAAGTAACTCTTTCAACTAAAAAAGCAATATTATAAAACGTTTTTGTTAGCGTATATTACATTTAACCCCAATTTATTTCTGCCACCATTATATAAGCACTTTTTATAGAGTGGCACAAGCATCTTTATACCGTCATCAAAGAAGTTTGCTGCTTGTTTTTAACCACGTCTGTACAGCACTTTTGAGTTCGTCATGGTTTATAATTTTTTATAAATGTAAACAATTTTTTAGGTGCATGAAAAACTAAAAATTACTTCGTTTCATGTCTGGACTATAAGGTGAAGGTAATAAAAATTATTCATTTATAATTTCTGAAGTATTACGCGTGTGGCAGCTGTGCTATGTGCTCGTGCGTTGTCCTGAAGCAGGACGACGAAACAAGGTAACAGGCTGGGCGGGCCATTCTGTATCGCCTTTCTCAGTTTTTCTAGTGTGTGAAAAAACACTTAGGAATATTAATATTGTGGGTTGTGTAGGTTATTATTATTATTATTATTATTGTGGTATGACGTTCCAGGAATTCCACAAGTACGACACCTCAGTGGTTCCAGGAAACTATAGTTATAACCTTCTTGCCAGCTGATGTTCGCATAAATGAGCTATGCTTCCATAGTTGTTTGACTTCTGTCTTTACGTACGCGATCTAAGTCTCATCGCCAGTGACAATACGTTTAAGGTATTCGCCTCCTTCAACGCGATACTGGTCAGAAAACGTTGTAACCGCTGATGTTCTCTGTTTTTTATTGGCGTCGGGAAGATTTTTGTCACCCTACTAGCACAGGTTTTGTAGTGATGAAGTTTTTATGTAACCATTTTGTAGAGGCAATTTCTTGGTATTTCCGGAAAATTATTAATTATCTTGATATTTGTGAAACGTCTGTCTCCTTACATGAATTTTGTCACTAACAGGGTACGCGAGCTTGTCAGTGACAAGTGAAGGTCGACCACTGTCTTCGCCATGAATATTTCTACAGCCGTGTGGGAACGCCCGACACTGTTTCTACACTCACCACATTTTCATCATACACTTCAGTAATTTGACGATGATTTTCCGCCGTGCTTATTTTTTTGCCTGCAAATGTCTACCACAGCAACCACTTTACATTTGGAGAGATTTTAAATTAGATTACTCAATTTTAATAAAAATACCGTTTGTGTGCAAGAAACCACAATTAAACATCTGTATTCGCCGAACTCGGCACCCACTATACTAACATGCTCCACATGTCCCACCTTGATCCTGTCAACTGGGCAGAAGTTATGCGTAATCGGACCTTATTTTCCGAATGACTCTCGTATATGAAGGCTCAGTGACAGCAGTTCCGTTAACTCATTATGTAACAAACGTTCAGTGCATAGCATTTACTGTAGCTGTTTGCTTGTTTGCTAGAACTAAAGCCGTGTTTACACTGGTGTTAGTATCAAATGTGACTAACGTTTTTGTTAGTAACAACGTTTAGTAACAAATGTTACTTACAAATGTTGCTAACAGAAAACTAGTTGACTTTTTGTTTGTTATTAACATTTTGCCACATCACCCCACCACCACGCCTTACCACGTCAGCTGGCAGAAAAATGTCGGGTGTTAAGACGTTGTTCTCGCTCCAGCTGCGTGTGGGATTGGCGAAGCAGAGAAGACCAAGGACATTCTGGGTAGACACTACCGGCAAGAGGTAGATATAATCTAGTGGAAGTGACCTGTTATGTGACTTTAATGAAGATGACGTTAATCTTTTGTGAGGCGAACTAAAGTGTGATGGAAGCTTTAAAAACTTTTTAAGAATGACTAGTTGTGAATTTTAATATTTAATATCAATAATAGGACATTGATAGGCGGCAGGAGGGAGGGGGAATATTACTAATATTGAAGAGGCGCGGTAACACGTGTTACTAACAAATGTTATCAATATTCTTTGATCTTTACCGACTTCTAGTGGATAACAAAATTCATGTTAATAACTTGGTATTTCTGTTGATAACACAGCTTGTTGGTAACAAATTCAGAAGCGTTTTTCAAGATGTTACTTAAAATTGTTTGTAACGCGTGTTACTAACACCGGTGTAAGCGCCGCTTAACACAACGTGTTTATTTGTTACAAAGTTGGCCTATTATACTGTAGTTACTGATCTATAGGGTGAACGTTATCTAGAGGCGGGTAAGTTTTAAAAGCGTATTACTTCCACCTCTTTTATACACTCTCCTTATAGACAATGTTGTAAGCAGAATATGACACAATATATATAGTGTTATCGTCGCACACACTCTTTAGTGTAGTAGATTAAGTGTTGGTGATCATATGAAATTCGTGAGGTGGGCGAGTTGAGGAAGAGAGAATTTATCAACAAACTGCCGCCTTCCTATTTTTATCATCCAGGGTGTAGTGACTAAGTACATAGAATGCTGTGTCAAATATTGTAAATATATAATCACTATAACTTTTCCACATGAGATTTTATCTAATGCTTTATATGCTCCCTTATAATATGTTCTTCCTTAGTTAATAACTCTTTGCCCAAAATACGACTATTAAACTTGTTCTGAACCGTGTTCTCCCAGATTTTACCATACAGTAGCACTGTCTCTGCCGGCGAGGAAGTTTGTATTCTCTAATAAACTTGAATTCTGTTCTGCGGTAGTATAGCAGTATAGACATCCCTTTTTAGACAGGCCTCAGGCGTAGAACCAGATGAAATGTCTCCGTCCCATAACGACCAACCTTGTACTACCAAATGTTTTTAAATATTCTTACTTGTCATTTTGTCCATTCTAGTTATATTTACCATTGGAATGAATCTTTTAGAAGATAATTAGGCCATTAAGGGTGCTGATAATTGTAAGGATTATTGAACATTTAAGTAACGCATCCATAACTACCAAATAATCTCCTCTGCGCCGTCGTAAATGTTTTACGGCCTTTAGGCTAAGGAATTGCTACCCCTAAAATTATATCCTTGGTTACCCCGTTTGTCGGATTTACATAAATGCTTTATTAGGTAAAATACATAACGTACTTACAGATTTTATGTGCGACTCAAAAATTGAAAGAGGAAAAATTGGATCAAACAACAGCCTTGAGGCATCCTCCGAGGGGCAGGAACTTCTCTCGGGCAGGTCAACAAGAGCCTGGTCGATGCAAAGGAGATAATGATAATGGTGATGATGAACCGGTTCCTTTCAACCTTTCACGTACAAGTTGATTATATACAACTGCATAAATTAATGAAAAGCATATTTATTTATATTTTGATGACGTAGACACTACATTTGGTGAAGAAACCGATGCAACATTTCTTAGATACTTTAACGCATATTTTTATTTCTCTTTATATGCTGTTTACGTATTTAATAATTTCTTTGTGCTGATATTGCTCTTCTTACGTTTTCGGAGACCTCAAGCTTATATCAACATCCACAAATTTTAGGTTTTCTATATTATTTGTCGTGCTCATATGATTAGGTGTGCCCTGTATCTTTGTGTTATTTTAATTTGGTCTGTATATTAAATACTTTAAACGTTTTCCTCACAATAATTATTTGTTTATCAATTTTTACTTAAAAACTAACCGTCAAGCGAACATTCTCTTTTCATATCCAGTTAGTTCAGTCTATTCCCCAAGATACTGTTACGAGGGTCTAACTGATCGTCGTATAGTACAGTGGAAAATAAAATACAAGACCCCAATCAAGTCACTAATCACCAGCTTCAATTATCACAATTATACAGTTTGTAATCAACAAGATAGTCTCTTACAACAAATCAAATAATAATTACTTTTCACTAATAACCTTTTAAACGCACAGAGTAATAGCCCAACAGTAACTCACAACTCAAACTGAAACTGAACGGCGCTGAGTACTTGTATTTTAACTCCGCCGAAAATCCAGAAATATCCATACTACGCATTAAAAATAAAGAAAAACATTAGAGCGTATTTCATTGCGGCCATGACACAGTGGGCACGATTTCTGACACAGTCTACCTAACGCGTTGAGAATCACGTACGCACACACATTACACCCGGATTCTTCTGGAACATTCGATAAACACGTAGATCGTTCTGTAATGTTGTAACAATACGTTACCAGTATTACCAGTATTACTAATACGTTAGCAGCTATTCTCTAAAACGTTATTCTCGTTATTTTGGATCGTTTACTTTTTATGTATGCATTTACTGTTGTTTGTCATCAGCAATGTTGCAATCCCAAAACCTTCATGCACGGCGCCGACTACACATGATAACTTTTTTTTATCGAAGAAGGAAAGAAAATGCTTATACACGCGCAGGAATAGCGTCGCAATGTGGAAAACCATATTCCCATTGGAGGTGTACTCTTTGCATAACGGTCTACCCACTAAAGCTTCCATACTTAAACACAGACAATAATTATGTTCACTCCGCGTGACTGCACCTAGGTATTGTTCGCAGATGTTCACCTCATTAGTAGCTATATTTCTGACTTTAAGGTGTTTTAAGGACCGACAAGTAGGGATCTCTCCGTAACACAGTCATCTCGGCTAAGGATTCTTGCATAGTCTTTTCTCACTCCCAACTTGCAGTCAGGTCACACACTGCATTCCATACATCCCATAACTTTCACTTAGCTCAATAGTTGCTGTGGAAATAGTGCCTGAACTCTTCCGCGTGCCTCAACAAAATAGGATAAATTAGAAACACATGTTCCTGATCCTCAACCGCATCCTGCTAGTGAGATTATCTATATTCTTCTCATGAACTAACTTTTCTAAGTAAAGCTGCGTTAAGTGGAAGTTATGTCTCTGTAAAATCCATTTACCTATATCTCTGTATTTTGTATTAGCAACGACTCCATTTGTACGTATGCGACTTTGATTTAGTTTACTTGAAACGACTTTGATTAAGTCAACGCTTCATCGTCAGAGAGTCACGCCACTACTAAGAGCCTGAGTTGTCGATGTTGCTCATGGCCTATAGCCTTTGCCGCTCTATGTCCAAGATGTAAATAGACAGTATTCCTGGAATTATGTGCGTGTGTGTGGTGTGTGTGTGTGTGCGTGCGCGCGCTGAAGTCTGAAGGTGCCGTTGTTAAAACTGAGACTATAATATTATTATATTTGCAAACTTAGTGAAGATCAGTTTCGTTTGGCTTAAACATTACATTGATAATCATTGATAAATCCTTTTAGATGACAAGGGGGTAAGATAACATACGAATTTTGTAAAGTAATTCTAAAAATAGTGATGATATAAGGACTAAAAACAAAACGAATAGTCCACAAGACGACAAAAAGTATGTATGCTGCAATGTTTCCATTAATACACTTTACATTCCAAAATATGGTATAACAAACAGAAGTTGTGACTTGGAAATATGAGAAACAGTTAACAGCGAAGGTTTTCCTGTAAAAAACCAACATACTGACAAATCAGCAAATACGCCTACAGTACATATGTTTTCCAAGGAGGAATAATTTATCACGTAATTTTAACAATACTGGGATAGAGAACAGAGAGGCATTGCCGACAATAAATAAATAAAAATGGTGACACAGAAATAACAACATTACTTAAGATGTGTAGTAGAGAATAGCCAAGACGAGAAAGGTCATGCAGGGTGGGTTTTGTTATGATACCGTGCTGGGAGCACAGCTGAGCGGCATGTTGCCTTCTTCTCTAACCGACGTCAGCTATTTTCCCACGCTGCTATTCTGTAAAAATTAATGTGAACACACATACAATAAAGCCTGTTGTAATAAAAACATAACAGAACACCTCATTTTTAGAACTCAATGTTTTACTCGCATACAACGTAAATAGATTAACCTCCGTGATAAGTACCTTTGTGGCTTACAACAAAAGTACAAGAATTAGTAGTAGGTACTCAAAAATTCCATGAAATATCTAGAAAAATATTTTGTGGACACAGTGAAGAAGTGATGTCTTTGAGTTATTACCGACATTTCTATTTTTATACAAAATGACCCTTACTCCGTTTCTGCTGTTTATAAAACAAGAAACTGACGTAGCCTAGAATAAGGTTTCCCTCTATAATCAACGAAAGAGAGAGAGAGAGGGGGAGGGGGAGGGGGGAGAGAGGGCGGGAGACGGACAGACAGGACGAAAAATTGACAATTACATTTGCATATGTGAGACTACATACTTATCACTATAAAATAATTGGCCTCTGCATTTACAAAACGCTGTGCATTTGTGCGCTTTTATCTTAACCTCGTTGAATATAAATTAGATGCTATATAGCGTTGCGTAAATTCTGTAGAATGTAACAGTTTATTTCATATGTAAACTTAACATACTGTTGCAGCTTCTTCAAAGCCACCGTCAGAAGCTACGGAGATAAGGCACGTTGCTTCATTTTGTAGTAATATTTCACGAAAGCCACTACATATTGCAGTTCATACGTACACAAATAAATCAGCAAACCTACGAACAAACAACATTTCTTACTCCTGGAAATTAACATTAGTTAATATATTACCTCATATTTACTTAACATATTGTCAAAATTTCGATTTTCAATTTTTTTAGTTTTATTGTCATATCAATTAAAATGCTGATATAATATTATTAGACTATAATGGATTTATTCGCGTTCAGGTCAAAAGGTTTTCAATAGGTTTTGTTTAGGCATTTAAAAAATATTTAGTAATTTAATAATTATGAGTGAATTCTAATTTTGTTTTTCTTTCAGTATATTTCACGTAATTTTTCATATATTTATTGTTCAAAACTAAAAGTTATTTATATTTTTAGTTGTTTTACATATGTTGACATATAAAATTATGAAATAATTTATACTTAAAATAAAGTTGATAAATATTTCAAAAGTTGAATAGCAATTGCTACAAGTAACATGTCCCCTGCTATCTTTATATAAATAAGGTTTAAGTATTCTGAAATAAAGTTCAAAGTCAAGACATAGAGAACAGGAAGCAATTGTAATAATTGTATCTTTATCTTTATTGTCTTTCATTTCTTTTCCCTTACAACTGTTGACGACACACGAACACAAGGAGTTAAGTGGTGTGACTCATTCATTATTACTACTAGCAAACTATACTTTTTAGACAAAGGTTTTGTAAAGTATATAACAAATTTTGCAGATCATTGCTTACAACACAATCACTTCATGGACACAAAAAACATAACAGTACTCCATAACATACAAAAAGGTAAACAAATGGATTTGTTAGAAATTTCAGAAATTAAAAAAGCAATAAAAAGTAACAAAAATTTAACCAATGAACTGACTGAATTTTGTGTATCCCCTTTATTAAAATCTGTTATTTAGTTTAGTTTATTTTATATTATTATTTGAATGTTCATCATTATTTTAAATTTTGCAATCTGTTATTTAGTTTAGTTTATTTTATATTTTTTTGAATGTTCATCATTATTTTAAATTTTGCATTCAGTTTATATTTAGTTCAGTTAATTTTATATTTTGCATTCACGATTGTATTTAGTTTTTAAAGACACCTGACCTTCCCTTGTCTCTTGTACACCCCCTCGCCATCACAACACAGATGTTCCAGATACGCCCTAAACAGATGTTCACCACCTGCACTCCACTAGCATCCTGTGTTCAGTAATTTCATTCACTCGCCTCTTTGACAATGGCTTAGCTAGTCGAAACAGCTGTCAGAGTTAATTAAAAAAATTTGTGAAACTTACCAAGTGTTTTTATATATTTTACAAAACCTTTGTATTAATATGTTTCACCAAGTGCCCAACGAGTCATCAATTAATATCGTATACTTTTTAGACTCAACTGAAATATTGTTGAACCCAGAAGTATGACCTTTATCGTCGCACTAATAAGCCTAATAGTCTTAACAGTTTTCCTTTAACAGCATAAAAATAAGTTTATTTTTTGTATGTGAAAAATTTAAAACTTGACAACTACAGTTAAGGAGGAATAACAAATTGTATAATCGATTTGAGTTAGTTAACGGTTAGAAGTCAACAATATGAAATTATAAGACATTGAATAACCATATTAAGGGAATAAGCTTGATACTTAAGCTCAACATTAAAATAAGAGAAAAAGATGAACAGGTAACAGAATAAGATTGTGGAAGTAATAATAAGAACTCTTCCCACTATCAGATACAAAATTTTTAAATAAGTAATAGGACAAGTAGAAAATGATGATGATTATGGCTATCTCTAAATTCCTTACATGTTGGAAAATTTAGATATTAATATAATTATCTTTAATTGATGCTTCTCATTTTCCAAGACTTTTAAGTGTTAGTAAGGCGGTGGCTGCTCTGTATTCTTCCCATTCGTTTGGAATACAGCGTATATTAAAGTAGACACACACACACACACACACACACACACACACACACACACACACACACACAATATTATGAACGGTGCTTTCATTCTTACAGTCTTTGACTTACAGTACTTTAACAGTGTCAGTATTCTTTGATGCAAAGGTGTCATTGGTTTCTCTAAAAGTTAAAAGACATTGAATAGGTCTATATTAAATAGGTCCCATTTGTAAAACAGACATAATCATTATTCATTTCAACTTATATAAAATATTTGTATGGATCTTGAAACGTATTATAAATGTTGTTAACTTATTTTCTCGTAATTTGATTTATCTGTCTCTGAAAACTGCTCAATTTTTGTGTTTTACATACTCCATTACAACACATACCGTGGTTTATGCTTTCATAATATAGTATCATATTACTAAGGAACGTTGTATATCTGTCTCATTTGTTATGGTACTTAACTTCACATTAACTGTTGCGTACTGTCGTCTGGAGTTGTGAATACTTTTGTTTACAACAATAAATTAGAAGACGACATGCATAAACATAGCTGACAGTAAGAAACCGACATTGGCAACCGCATACAGCACACAGTTACATATTCAGTCTGGGGCAGAGAGGCGTTGCCAAAACTGGAGGGCTGTGTTTCCTGTGTCGCCGTTACTTCCTGCGACTGGATATTGTCCATACACTATGTTACTTTATGCTAACGTTGATTCAGACAGAAGACACTTATAAAAATTAAACGGGAAGAATGTAATTTCTGACTATAATGTTATAATAATTCTTAATGTAATTATTTAAATGTTGGTATTTTTACTTTTAACCTACAACATCGCTTGATACTTCGTGTATATTTTCTTTCTGGTACCATATTTTGTATAAACCGTAAGCATGTGTAAAAATCCGTAGTGGAATGTAACTGTAAAAATATATATAAATTTTGAAAACTTGACACATGTAAAAGGTGGTTTTCCGTAATTTTTAAGTACATGGGCAGTCTTTTGAAAACGTTTTTTGACACTGATTAAAGTTCACACACATTTTAAAGATTAGAACTCGGAGGTTACAATAAGTCACATAATTAGTGGGAATGTTAAATTAAGTCCATAAATTTAAGACGAAGGAGCAGACAAGGAAGAACACAAAGTAGATGAAAATATACCATGTAATGTCATATAATGAAATATATTTTTTCTATTAGATAATGTTGTTTACACTGGTGATGTTAACAGAAAAAATTATATATCTTAAACTCAGATGTACAGCTTTTATTTCTAGTCTACACTCTCCGTCAAGTTGAAAGTTCTTGTTACTATATAAATTATAATATATACCGTGGAAACATACTTCTGTTTTACGAATGTCCTATAAACGGCGTTATGACAATTAGAAATGTAGTGGGTGTATACATCTCTATATATATCTATATATAAGTGCAGCTTATATATAGTTTGTTTTTTACCAATAATTATTTTATTGTACTTGACAAAACGTTTGTGATACGTAATCAGACATATCAGAGTATATTTCTCACTAAATGCAAAATAGTAGCCTTATATTCATGGATAGTCCAAGACAGTTATACAAAATTCAGAACAAACTATAAAGTGTATGAAATTTAATACAGTGCTGTTTCAACGTGCCCACTGTTGATTTCATATGTGGGACTTCAACATTTTCACGGGAACAATTGTTATATTTAATATCAATATAATGTAGAATTATCATTATATGTGTAGTATACGGTCTGACTATAACATAAGGTAAACTGCCGTATAACAATTGTTTTATTAGTATTATATGGTAATATAAACAATTATGAGATGCCGAATCAATATTCTTTATGGGAATGCACTTTTAGTTTGCTGTACGTTTTTGATGAGTTTATATTATTCAATTATTTTGTAAACAACAATTTTGTATTAAAAATACTGTATTACGAATGGTTAGACTAAACATAATAACAAAACATCAGAAACTGAACCATCAGCACATAGGATTACTAGAGTATCAAGTAAAATATTAATAATTAAATAATTTGTAAATATTAAACGTTAAAAAATTGTATTAAGTAAATCTGAATTACAACAATTATGTTTAAAACCCTTAATTAGTTATATCTATTTAAATGATTGATTTTTTTGTACATAAGTTTGTTTGTTTTCTTCCATCCTTATTTTCCAGCATTAAAGAAAATATGAACTTGCTTTCTATTATTTCCTCAAAAAATTTAGATTTCTAATTATGAATTAATGACAAACTATAATTACTTACAAAATTATGAATTAAATAATTTTAATTAGTTACATCACTTTTTGTTAAATATACAGTTTAAAAATATTATGACGGAATCAATATTTAAATTCTGTTTCAGGCATCATATCTCAGGAAGTATCTGTATCGACGGTGGGGACACGTGTTTACTGGTATCGTTGTTTGACATAACTCTCCTGTCAGCGTGTCACTTTACTGTCAGTTTAGATGTCAATAATGTCTATTGACAGCGTGATGCAGGTAACCCAATATCTGTAAGCTTATAATAATTGGTATGCAGATCCACAGCGCGTGTACGTCACAGAAATAGAGATCCGCTAAAACCTCAGTTTTTTATTCCTGAAATGTATTATGTAATTTTATGTTACTTTGTTTATGATTACTTACAGCATTTAAACTGACATGATGAAACTTTTATATTACTTTTACTGGCTTAAAATTATTTATGAACGGTTAAGTTAAATGTTATTATTGTAAGATCTTTTATCTGTTGTGCCTGTGAAGAAAATTTGTATAAAATTTATTTTTTTATTAATTAAGTTATTTGTTCTTTATGCTCTCTGTTTGGCAGCTTTAATTTTTGCAAACGGACAATTACACATATAGCAAAGTGTAGTTGTAAAAAGGGTTCTGAACTGAGCAGCTTCTGTGTTATTCTATTATTCATTCTGTGTGCTCTTCATTTTTTAAATTCTTGTTTTTCATTTAAGTCTTCTGGCTAAGTTGTTAAACTTAAATTATTATACGTGTGGTGACCAAATGCACAGTTGACATAAACTCTAGGCTAAAACTGTGACTTTTCAAAAGCACTAACGGTACCACTTTCGAAACAGTATAATTTATTTATAAATTTTATAATTTTACTCTAGCTATCATTTGTAACAAATGTTACTGTTTGGATTGCTGACAAAACTAGAAAGTGTTTCATTTAATTAAGACACTACGTTTTCTAGAATACGTATGTGTTTCCACTTGGAATGTAGTTCTGTATAGAAATTTGTAGTGTTTGCATATTGGTGCTTTGTTTTTTACGAGTGCAGGAAAGAAAACGAAGTCAAATTTTTGCATTTTTTCTGCAGCATCATTTAAATGGAGGGTCTTTAGCTTGACTGATAATTCTCCGCATATTGGACAGCAGTCAATTTGATGCCTGCCAAATTTTAGTTTATAGTTTTCCTTGAAAAAATTTAAAGAACTGGTAGCTGCACTTAACATTAGGGTGTTTTTCTTTAAACACCTTGTATACTTTTTTTACATTGAGCCGACTATCAAGATACTTAATTACTTTTCCCGCGTATTTGCTTTCCTTTACAGGGAAACTTTTAGTGCGCTCACGGATTTTCAATCTATCGACCCCAGGGATAGCATTTACTGAAGATTTTTACTGAGGACCCGTGAAGGTCCTCAGGGGATTTCCATAACAACAAAAGATTCCGCAGTCTCCTTGTACGGCTTATTTTGATTCCATACGAAAATTGAAAGGCTTTAACACATACCTGCTTCTTTTTGTCGCCTACCATGAGATGATAAATGAAGCTTTTCCCATGTGGAATTCTGGCGTTGTCTTCTTGGTTCATAGGCTGGTGAGTTGTCACATCTTGGCTGATTATAAGACTCTGAAGAAAGGTATCTTGCCTTTTTTTCGTTTCAATACTTCAAAGTAACAAATATTTCATCCGCACCTTCAGCCATCCGTTGAGTGCATCGCTTCTTGCATCTGGAAAGACAAAAAGGAAATATTACGCTAACTGTAGATTTTAAAATAATAATGCATTGTAGATATCTAATAATGTAAGGGAAAGATATAATAGGCCTACTAAGATATAATACGTCCTTAATAGCCTACTTTTTCGACTATCGATTGATTATTAACCGCGTGATATATTCAATTGCATACCAATAGCCAAAATAAACTAACTATAATATCAACGTTCAACTATTCAAAAATAATAGCGAGTATGTCGACCATTTAAAACTGTGTATTAATCCTTTCAATCCCAGGAAAATAATTCAAGTTATGCCCCCAAAACCCACAACATTTATCACTGGGTACAAGCAAAAAGCCCAAACGAATTTGACAGTTTTTTCCTTACAAAAAAGGTAAAAATCGATTTTTCAAGATATCGATATGAAATAATTGATAAATCGAGTTTGACTATCGATTCATATGTTAAGGTTATGGGGTTAAAAATATCGATCTTAGATTCGGCGATAGTAGGTTTTTGCCAATTGAATGAACGTCCGAATATATGGACGCCGGGGTTTTAAACATGTACCCGCGACGTCGGTAAAATCGGTCGCTGTGTTTGAAATGGTTATGGTTACCTATGCGTACGTTACGTAAGGATCACTAATGTGGACTTACGCCCTGAAAATTGTAAAAATAAATAAAGAATATCACTCGAAACCGTCTTCAAATTATGAAAAATTGTTCTTACCCACAGTGAGGTCCAGTCGTGACTGCAGGAACTACTCGTTTTTTATAATAGGTGCATTCTAACCCTTTAATTATTGCTTGTTTACAACATTTCTCTTCCAATTCATTTCATTTCTCACTCTTCTTCCACAACTAGTACTTCTTTATGCGTTTTCATCGCCCATTGTTATTTCTTAAAGTCTCAAAATAAACGCCCTCTACGGGAGTTTCCAGACCTGTGTATACGACCGTGGTAAACACAATAACGAACAACCAAGAGACAGGTGGGAGCAAAGTTAAGTGTGACCAACCCACTGAACGAAATGTCCCGAGTCAACTCACTCACTCCTTGCAAAAAGATTCTAAGTCAGTGACATAGAATCTTTTTGAATGACTTTGAAATTTCAGTAGACCAAAATAATGCCATAGCAACATCAGACCCAGAACGTTTTTCCAACGAAAGATGTATTTACTGTTATAGAATGCATTACCGGTCTTAACTCAATTCCTACAAAAAATGACTTACAACGTTTTTGCATGGACCAATTCATTTGAATTAAATAAGCAATATATCATACGTTATTTTCATATAACCTAATTTTTATTACTTACTAATTATAATTGTAATTAACTTCAATTCATGTAACTCCGTTGTTTTGCCCTCGTTACAATAATTTTTTATCAAGCTTACGCGTTGATGTGCAGTTCTTCCGATGGCATTGTCTTAATTGCGAAATGATTCTTTTAACGTGCGGATTTCATTAAATTATTACATTTAATTCTTGTCATAAATTCTTGCCTGAACCAGAGTTCACTAACACAGGTAAAATACATCCACAATGATCTCCCTTATTCAAAGCAAATTCCTGTCTCTCCTGGCAGACCACACACATGCGTTGGATACTGCGCTTACCGCACACGCACTCGCGCGCGCGCGCGCGCACAGTAGGCCTAAAAAGCGCCTGCGCGTCCCTTTTTACTACTTAATTATTTATAATAGTTTCTGTGTTAATTATTTACAAAAATATTACCATGCGTAAATATGCAAATACAAATATCGTTGCATGTTTTCCAGGAGGGTTTAAATATAATTTGAATAATACTAAAATTTTATTTACTTATTTACATGCATATCCATTATTCACATTACAATAGGTTTTAAAACCGCTTCTTATAAAAAGATTTTCTCGTTACAGAATAACATTCCCACCCTAAAGGGATGGGGTGAGACACATTTTGTAAAAGGGTGGGATACAAAATTCTGCCGCCCTACTAAAAATGTAATAAGAACAGACTGTGGGGAGATAGAAAAAACCTCAAGTGGCTATATTTCGGTTAATTTATGTTATATAGGAATAAAAAAATAAATAAAATTGTAAGAGCTTCGTCACTATTAAGAGATTCGTCCCTTCATTATTTTTTTAAATACGTAGTTTTTAATTTATTTGAAACAATTTAATCCAGATTTGTGCGGTAGTGAAAGGGGTATAAAAAGCCGTCATATTGAAACAGCGTTTCACCTTTTACGTGCATAAAAGAAAAAGATCATAGATTATGTAGAAATATTTGAAGTTACTAAATATTCGATGCATTTTACTTTTTGTTGCTCAATGCATGTTTATTGAGATTTGTATAACTGAACTTCACTTTGCCAGTTTTTCCCCAATAAAAACTACTCTACACTGGATCCAACTCTCAGTCCCTCGGTCTCTCAGAATTTATACTTTGTAGGACGTCTATGCAAATATATTGATAAAATAAGGTATTTTTCCATTATATATATTTCTTATATTCCTGTAGTTACTATTGGGGGATTTACATTTATTGCGTAATTTTTGCAGCTTAATTTTAAATCGTCATGTACGTTTCAGTTATAAAAACACCCGAATTCTTAATACAGAATTAGAACAAATTTTACGAGTTTATTTTATTTTGTATAAAGCAAGATACACTTTAAATATTATTAATGTAAACAAATTTTCCTTGTTCGCATTGACAAAATAATTCTACAGTTACAATTGAAAATATAAGAAAAAATATTTGGCATATTTGTTAAAGAAGGTTTGTATACATTACATGAATATATACATAATTTTTGTCAGTGAGAAACATTTAAAATTTTTTAATTTAAACTTTTTATTTAAGAACGGAAATTAAGTAACAACTACGTTTTCCTTGTTTCTTGTTAAATGTAAAACAAATCTGACAGAAATATGCGTAGAATTTTTGAATTACTAAATCACAGTCACGGAGAGACAGAAAGAGGGCGTCGAGGTTCACTCATTGATGAAAGTGAGAACGTATTTTGTTTCTTCTGTTTAGTGTTTATTGATAATCCGTTTTATTCTTCTTTGGGTTTTCTGCAACCTACAACTACGCAACCTGAGTTAACTAATTTAACAAATAGTCAGCTATTTATTAACATAAGTGAAATACGTACTTCCCTCGTATTTGTATTTTTTCACCAGTTAATTCAGACGAAGCGGCCAATAATATGGCTGTAGGCAAGTTTTCAAAAAATGGGCGTATATTCCTGACGTCTTATCATAAAACCCATGCAACACTAAAATTGGACCCTTCTGATGAAGAAAGCGAAATTTATAACATCTGCAACAAACAGTTTATGCAGACTTGCTCCACCTTTTTCTTCTTGATTTGGTAACATCATTTGTGATGTTTGTACTATTTTCTCTACAAACAACAAAATACAATGTAATGTATTGACTGGTACTTTTTACAATCAAAGCCACTCTCAAAATCTCCTATTTCTTTCACGTTTATAGTTCTCATAAGTATTTTTTCACAGATTTACAAATGTACATACACATTTATTAAACCTGAACAAACTGGAGTCAAAAAAAGCATTTGATCATGTGAATTCTTTATAATGAAAAAAACAACTGGATAATAACACGTTTGCAAGTTATATTTGAGAACACTATTGAATAAAGAACACAAAAAAAAATAAATAAATAAGCCAATGTAAGCTCTGGCACTAAGGGACCCTGAGTCAAATGTGACGAATCATAGACATTATAAAACAATAAATACATCTCTCGCTGTAGCAAATCAAATTTTGTTCTAAACTGTATACGACATCTCGCAAAATCAAAATTGATGTGTAAAGTACAGTAGCAAAACGCCGAACTCTAAGGAAGTTATTGGCAAGTTCAATCAAGCGAGATACGGGTTGCCTATTAGGAACCTCTAAAAGATAAAAATTATTTGTGTCGTTAAAACATACTGTATCTATTTAGACAAAGATGTGTTCAGTGACTCATGATGTATAAACGTTTTTATACAAATCATTTATTGCTCATTGTTAGTTCAAAGTATTATTTTACACTGAGATAAATAGGGGAACATTTAACAATTCGACACATTTCAAGTACTTGTAATTTTTAATACCGATAATTATCTTTACCTCAATGCTGATACGTATTATAAAAATTATGTACTAATGGGAATGTTACACAAGAGATTAGAGCATTTAATATTAATTTTTCCTTTGTATTATTTCGTCATTATTAGGAACAACAGTAAATGATATAATCCAGTGCAAACAGTTCAAAAATATAAAACAATTTAGGAAGAAAATAAAAACTGTTAGGTCCCTCGGGAGTTTACCTAATAGCGCTTCACAAACTCTGTATTAAATTAAAATAACTCGGCAAAAGAAATTGCAGAGCATTAGGGATAAATGATGGTCGTGGGTATTGAAACAGGTTATTATCATTATTAGGAGTAAACGTGTAGTGCTTAGAGCTTAATATGATTCACTTATGTAATAGTCAGTGTAGTTTACTGGTACAACATTAAAATCAGTCTACTGTACTACATAATAATACAAAAAATATTGTAGAACGCCAAAAAGAGGCACTACATATACAATGGTTTACTAATATAAAGCAGAGGACACAACTGCAAACAATAACCATTGTTATAACCTCTTCTCTTGTGTTATAACTTAGGGAACCCGCAATAATTGGATCTGCCAATTATACAGGCTGCCTTAGTTGTGACGAGCTGAAAATAATCACAACAAATAAAACAATTCTTATAGCAGGATATTAGGAAGGAGAGACTGTTGATTTATGCACTCAGTTTACTCGGTACTCAGATGACATCTCTTTATTACATTTGTTATGTGATTAAGTTCTCTATTGAAAGTTCTCAAACAATATAGTTTACTATATGATTATATATAGATATTACTCCTTTACAAAAGGCCCTCAAAATATGATGTACATCTATTTTATTTATTCCACGGATCCGGGATTGAATATATTAAACGACTAATGGTCACCTTGCCATATACAATACTGAAAGTTTAACCATTTGAAGAATGGTTTTCATTAATCTTTTAAAACAACAAAACTTTTAGTTTAAACTTTTACTCTTTTGCTATAACCAGTGTTATTAGATTTTAGACTACATGTTACATATAGTGTCTGTCTTTTAAAGTCTTTAATGTTATTACATTTAAAACAGAAGTTTTAAAGTCTTTAATATGATAAGTTAAATTGTCTTTTGTGGACTATAATTTTCGTAACTCTTAACCATGAAAGACAAGCCTCCATGTCACCTGTGTGTTTCCTGAAGTTGCTGCAGAATTGGTTCTTCGGTCCTCCGGGTGTTTCTTGAAGGTCTGTCGTTACCTTATCATACTGTGACGGTGAAGTTCTTGGAGTAAGTCAAATCATTCCGGGTGTGGTACACTCATCTCAGGCGACTGTAGTAACTCTTAGTAATTCTCGTAGTTAGAATACATTAATAGAAAGTTCGTTTCACTGTTATACACTTCACATGATTATAGATTAGTTGACTATCACCTTCTTGTTTGTAATACTGTATAAATTACATAGTTTGTTATTTTTATAATAGAGAGAGATGTCATCACCACACAAATTTACTTATTTAAATAGTCATTGAATCAAGCCTTTCACATTTTATATATATACGTAGCGATACAACGCTTTACGCTGCTTACGGCGTGAGCGCTCCATTGCAAGTGGCAGAAATAGTTAAGGGGGAGAGTAGTAATCTCAAGACAATTACTAGGCAACATAAAAGTAGTTCCGTGTTTCTAATTTAATTAAAGGACTAAAGTTTGATTAAGTTATTAACTAGAGATATTCTTAGTTACAGAAGTTATCAAAGTACGTAACAGTGGTTTTATTTAATTATTTAAATAATAACAAATTTACAATAATACTTAGTTTATTTAGGGGTCAGAAAACAAGTTAATTCTGGTCAGTTCCTGTTTATGCAGGAATAATTAATAAGCTTTACCCTTTCTGTACAATTCCATTCCCTTTTATTTTATTATTAGACTTATATTAAATATTATTATTATTTAATGATTGCAATAAGATTTAGTTTACAATGTGAGATTTTATTAAGAATTTAAAATTTCTCAGCTTATACATTATCAACTTAATTAATTAACATATTTTTTATTAATGAAATCGTAACATTGTGTATAAACAATTAATAAACATTAATTGTCGAAGGGGTTGGTGTGTACGTTTCAGAGCAGCTTAAAGCTACATATGACACTTGCACTGCGCATTTATGAACTTCACTTTGTAGTACTATAACTTCACTTTGTAGTACTATAACTTCACTTTGTACGTACTAGTGGCAGATATAAAGCCAGCAGCTACAATGTATTGTTGATATTGTTACGCCATCAAAGAACATTCTACATATTTCTCGGCTATCCCAGCGGAACTAAGCTGTAATGTGTGTGTGTGTGTGTGTGTGTGTGTGTGTGTGTGTAATTGCAACTACTTTTAGATAAAAGACAATTACGTCACACTTATCACGCATCAACCACCGAGGCTGTTCCAGACTTCACCGGTCCGCGCGTACTGTGTACGAGGCCACAAGAAATTACGCTCTAGTGTTTTCTGGTAGTATTGACGCGTATTAGGGATTATTCTGGAGCACTTGTACTATTTGTTTAAACGACGACCGCTGCCACTTAGTTTCAGTTTAAGTGGCGATTTATTCCAGTGAGGTACGAAGTATTGTGGCGAAAAGTAATAGTTTTTATAGTTGTGCGGGACTCTGTTAGTTGACATTATTATTTGTCGGGACAGATTAACTTGAATTATTGTACGAGTATAGTCTTGTTGATTACAAATTTTTATGATTAGTGGGTACATCGATGTCTTGTATTTTTTTTGCACTGTACCATACGACGATAAAGGAGACCGTCGTAACATATCATTGCCATAAACGTAACCCTGTTTTCAGCTATTTTCCTGTTGTACTTAACCGGGGTAACATATTTGTGGCTTATATGCTTGTGTATGTTTTCATGCTTGTACAATGCTTTCACTGGGCAACATCACGTTCACATAAACCGTTTGACAACTAACGTGACTTGGTAACGTAAAGTTTCTTATAAAGTACTTGAGTATAGCATCTTCCCAAGCAACTGGTATCGGTTGTAATTAAATCTCAGTGTATTTTTGTTGTCGACATGTTTCTCCACATTATTAAACAGAGCTTGAACAACAGCAGAATGACGTAAACATGATGGGTCGATTCCATTGAAGGTGAAAAGCTAAGGTTGATCAATACTAATTGTGGCATGAAATGCGTAGCCTAAGTAGGCTAGGAAACAACAAGAGCGTGAAACACTGTGTATACTTAGTACCGTATTGACTCTTGCTAAGTGAGGAGGTAGGATAACACTGACTTCACCGCGTCGACGTGGAATGCAAACGGTAATCTCATGTTATTAAAGGGCAATCTGATTATTAGACAGAGGCAGTGTCAAAAAGTGACTCATTTGTAGAACACACCATTACTTCAAAATCTTCCGACTAGCATCCTCTTAGTCGGCTAACCTATATTCCAAGGCACTACGAATACTTATACTGCTAAATTATAAATTCACTTACGTTTGGATTGTAAGTTTTAGTAAAGTTGTTTTTAATACGAAAAATTGCGTAAACATTTTAACTGAATATATAATACCAACAAATTATGCTTTACAGAATCAATAGTATTAAATTTACGTGAATAGCAAAGCTGAATAGTGAATAGCGTTTATATAAAGATATTTTAAACTTTCAAAATTTTTTAAAGAAGTTATCCGTATTAAAAATCAATCACTCAGACCTTTTCACCATCAAGCATTTTTTCAATCCTTTTTTGCGTTATTTACAGTATTAATTAAACCATTAAAGTCTTACGTTTTCTAATCACTTACACATACTAAATACTGCTTTGCAATAAATGCAACAAAAAAAATGTAGTTAATTGAAATGAATTTGCCATAGACGTCTCGGTATCCTTAATTTAATTAACGATATGATATAAACTTTTATCTTACTTATACCCACTTTTTATTAAGTTATTACTCCATGAGTCACCACTTGAGCAAACCGAAACAGGTTTAACGTTATTATTTTATGGGATCATTTCTTGGTCGCCTTAAAATTGTATCTCCTTAATCTGTGAAACGTCCAGCAAATAAAAGAAAACGGTTACCATTTTTCATGGGAAGTCTAATTTTAGCTGAAACGGTGCTGAATTTCTACTTTGTTTTATGGCAACAAAAATAAAATAATATTTTTTAAATCTAGCTTTAACCTTAATATTGTTTTCTTTTGTATATGTATTTAAAGAGATCATATTCTACAAAACTGCAAAAGTTTATTTCTACTAATAATTTTATACAAACCACTATGTTGTATTTGGTATTGACGAGCGCTTTCGGCAGTCAAGCCATCTTTAGGTCATTTACCAACCTTTAGGGTAAATGACTTAAAGATGGCTTGATTGCCGAAAGCGTACAACATAGTGGTTTGTATAAAATTACTAGTATAAATATTTGAGACCACTAACACTCCAAAATAACAATAAATGCAAAAGTTTACTCTAGATGTAAAGTATTATTTGCTGTACAGCAACTCTTGAAACTCGACCATTTCTTTAAACTACACTTGATATTCAGAATTACGACAACAGTTAAAAATGTAATTATGTCAAATTAATAACTTCAAGAAATAATTTGTTTAATTTTTATTTGTTCATTTTTACCATGAATAAAATTGTATTCTTACCAAAGCAAATAAACACATTTTAATAAGATTACTTGGTTTCATCAATTAATGAACTGCTATTAAAATGTAGTATTAATAATAATAATAATAATAATAACAAGCGCAATTAATTATATTTAATTTTATTAATGGAAACAATATAAGTGCTCCGAAGTGATGTGAATGCTCGTTCACAAGTTCAGACGGGGTCGTTCCTCTCCTTGTAGAAAGTAAATAAAGTCAAATTATTGTACCCAATTTGTAGTCATGTTATACAAACTTGTTCACGACGACTGCAATCATCTAACCTTTGCCAATCACTGACGCTCTGCTTAACGAGAAAAAGTTTGCTTATGTTTCCGTATATTAATAACGGTGGTTGCGGCGGGACGTGCATCTGCGTCGTTAGATCGATTGACAAATTTAGTGGCTCCGAGGTAGTTGATTTTTTCGACTTATCAACTTCTTGTATCGCTGTCTCCTCTTTGTACGCAAAACATTTGCGTGACCTGGAAGAGTGTTGTTGCCCACCGCGGTTAATTCACTTCTACAGTTCAGCACAAGTGTCATCTCCATGGTCTCACTTCTCGCAGAAGCAAGTCTTGACTTGGACATACCTGGCTGCCATGTACTTAAAAGATAGAGACTGAATATACTGCATGGGGTGAGGACTATATTTCTCTTTGGTCTTCATCAGGAAGTGTTGTCTTGTTAACAGACAAGGTGTGTGAGGAGGGAAGTCTGTCCCTCCCTGCGCAACGTCAGCTATGAGACCTTTGATACTTAGTATTTATTAGCATTAACTATTATTAGCATACTTAGTATTAGCACTTAACTATTTAGGGATTTCGTTTTCGCTGCAATTAAGTAAGCCATGAACACTACCACTCATTTTTAGTGTTTAGAGTGATATGGGGGACTCACCTTAACGTCAACATCACCGATCTTCTCCATTATATGCAACCTCATCCTTTCTGGTCATTTTGGATCTCGACCCCAACCGTTTTCATGATGTCCACAACAAGCAATCAAGCACATGTGGTTATTGATTTTTCAAATACAAAAGGAGTCACTTTTGTGAAGTTACCTTCTTTCCATTTAATAGTTAACTACTTTGCCACCGCACCTGTACTGGCAGGCGGAGCTAGACACCTCTCTACACCTACGTACAAGGAGGGTTTTTTTTTAATAAGATTGTTTTAAAGGAACTCTTCAAACACAGAATTATTTTAAGAACTTTACATCTTAATCCAACAACTACTGGGGAAGTAACAGACTACCGAGGCAGGGCTCTTGAATGCCGCAGCTAGACTAAATATAACAGGGTGCGTCCTGTTATCCTGAGGCCATCGTTCGCGTCTCTCTAACGTAGACCATCCGCCAATTAGCAAGATCGGTCCCACCGTAACTTACGATGTTTTTCATGCAATACACACAACTTTACCAGAAATTCATTTCCATTGCCCTTTTGGCTAATTTAACAGTGTGAAAGCTGCTGTTGCCCGCTTCCCAATAGTTCGACAACATATAGTTTCGGGGTGGGTTTGAATTTATGGGGGTCACTACAGTTCAATATTATCAATATTTATATTTATGTTATTATTACACTGGTTCTCAGCTTCTGCTACTGGTTATTTTACCTACACACTATTATTCGCACTACAGCCTAAGTTTTAAATTGCGGCAGTTGCAAATTTTGCAACTTTAATACAGCCTTGTTTACAACGCATGTTCTTTTAATATATTTTTTACTTTGTAATCCTTACGTCACCTGATGATTGTGACGTGTAGAATAAACTGAGATTTGCACAAAATGGACATTTCGACCCTGTACAACACTTTTGGGCACTGGATATGCTGTTATCTAAACTTTATACGAGATACACAAATAAATGTCTGAAACGTTTTAATAGTGCCTTTATATAAAGCGGTTTCGTGTATGAGTTGGCAGCACTTCAGTAGTAGGGCCTACTTATAAGTTATTTTAAGTATTCACTTAAATTTGCATTTATTTAAATTATATTAAGTATATGAGCGTGAGTTATTTTGTACTGTCTTATCGAATAACACTGTACCTCAAATAGAAATATAACTTCAAACGTAACAAGATAAAAATATCGGTATGGAGAACCATACATGACTTCCATGTTCTAAGATTTATATTTAAAAGCATATTCGAAATGAAATATTTCCATAGAAACTACTTCTTTCTATTGCTTCAGCCTTAACCACAGTACTTTGGTCATTAACGTATACCACCTCACTATTTCGCACTAGATTTTCGGTAATGTTGGTAATGGTAAAATGTTGCCGGTAAACTACCCCTTTCCCTTAACCGATCTTTACCAAAATCAATAGGTGATGAGAACTTTACAATTCAGGGCTGTATGCGAAACATTATTTAATTCTGTTTGAATTTACGGCTGTTATCGTTTGCCAAAAAAAAAATTACCCTTGTTAAAAAAACGTTGCTGGTAAACTACCCTTTTCCCTTAACCAATCTTCACCAAAAACATTAAGTCTTGAGTACTCTATAAATCAGGGCAGTATGCAAAAAATTATTTGATTCTGTTTGAATTTGGGGCTGTTATCGTTTTCCATAGAAAAAAATCTAAGACAGACAGACACACAGACAGACAGACAGACAGACACTCACAGACACTTTTCGAAAAATGACTTTTTTCATGTTTTGAGTGTAGTGCGATCAGAATCTGCAATAATCTCGAAGACGATTTTTTTGCCATCACCATACATCCATTTCCTTAAGGAACATGGAAGTAAAATTACCCCCGATAAAAAAATGTTGCAGGTAAACTACCCCTTCCACTTAACCGATCTTCACCAAAACCAATAGGTATTGAGAACTCTATAATTCAGTACTGTGTGCAAAAGAGTATTTGATTCTGTTTGAATTTGAGGCTGTTATCGTTTGCCATAGAAAAAAATTACACTTGTTTAAAAAAATACCGTTGCTGGTAAACTACCCCTTTCCCTTAACCGATCGTCACCAAAATCAACAGGTCTTGAGTACTCTACAAATCAGATCTACATGAAAAAAATTATTTGATTCTGTTTGAATTTGCTGTATGCAAAACATTATTTGATTCTGTTTGAATTTGCGGCTCTTATCGTTTGCCATAGAAAATGCCCTTTTAAAACATAAAACGTAGCTGGTAAACTACCCCTTTCCCTTAACCGATCTTCACCAAAATCAATAGGTCTTGAGAACTCCACAATTTAGGGCTGTAGCAAAAACTGATTTGATTCAGTTTGAATTTGCGGCAGTTATCGTTTGCCATAGAAAAAAAATCTACAGACACACAGACAGACACACAGACACACAGACAGACAGCCACACAGACACTTTTCGAAAAATGACTTTTTTCATGTTTTGAGTGTAGTACAATCAGAATCTGCAATAATCTCGAACACGATTTTTTTTGCCATCACCATACTTCCATTTCCTTAAGGAACATGGAAGTAATATATTTAAATTGAACAATACTAGTAGATGGTAGGAGACGTTTCGGGAAAAGTGTGAAAAAACTGATTGCTACGTAAGTCTGCTATTTACTTTGTCTCGCTTTGTCACTATTTCTGAAAGAAAGACAGATAATAAAAGAAAGGAAACGAGAGTGCTTTAGGGGTAAATAATGATTGTGGGGGCTGGAACATTTGTGAGGACATCATCGTTAACAGGAATGAGGTTGTAGCATTTAGTACTTAATCTAACTACCTTGTGTAATGTTCAGAGCAGTTTGCAAGATAGTGTGACGTTATAATGGATACTGGTACCAAAATTAATTGTACAGTAGGACCGTAATTATTATATGAATGCCTATGCACTAATTCAAGTCACAGAATTCTACACAAATATTATATTTACGGTATGCTACACGATAACGTTCGATTGCGTCAATCGAGTTTCGTAAAACGTGGCATTCGTGTCCGGTCCGTACTTATATCGTACAGACCCTATTGTTGTAGAGGTTAATCAGTATATGAGATTACTGTATTCTAATAGGATATATGAAGTAATACTAAATGATGAAATGGAACCTACAAAATATAAGAATTATGGAAAATTAAAGGGAAAGAATAAACATTAGTGCGACACATAACAGAATATACTAACTAATAGAAATAAGTATTTGTTAAACTTCCAATATCAGACAATCGTTATTCACATACCCTGAAAGCAGTTAATTATTTTAAATTAAATTATATTTTAAATATTTTTGTTTGTTAACGGTCTAAGTCACGTGTTTCAATTTCTTATTTTCTTAGCTTTGTTAGGTCCGTCTTGTGACTTTTATCTTTAGAATAATATTAGTGTTATTTCCATTAAAAAATATTTCCATTAAAAAATAATTGCATCTACTTTTGTTTCATCATTGTTCTTTTTACACATTTTGTTCCAAAATATTGATTATTTATTCATATTTGTTTTGTTAAATAATATCGTTATTCTGACAACACATATATGCCTGTGCTCACTAATCACCTATACGTAGATGACGGATTACATGTTTCTACCAACAAAAACATAAATGCAGATAAAATATTTAAACAGCTCAACAACATACACCAAATCATCCAATCGGCACAAGAAGAAGAAAAACTTAACAAAATCAACTATTTAGAAACAATCAACAATTAGAAGAAACAATAACCAACTATAATATGCAATGTACAGAAAACCAGCTCCTAACAACATCACCATTCCTAATGATCCAACCAGCCACCACAACATAAAATGGCACCTTGTTTATTCCGTCTTCAACAGAATTTATAAAATGCCCCTAAACATAAAGGAAATAAATAAAGAAAGACGTATAACTTACCAAATTGCTAAAGAAAATAAATACATTATAAACACAATGCAGAAAATAGAAAATAATATAAAATTTAAAATAAAGACAAAACAATAAGGAAATAATTACTCATAAACAGTAATAACATCAATACACAAAAGTGGGCTACACTAACATACATAAATAATAGGATGGCAAAGCTTAAAAAACTGTTTAAAAATAAAGACATTAAAATACCTTACAAAAAACACAAATAATATACAAAAATCAAATAACTTAGACAACAAGGATGATACAATGAACAATGGAAAATATAAAACTGAATGTCAAGACTGCAATAAATGTTCCATAAGGCAGACAAACACAGAATTAAAAAATACTGTTATTTTGAACACTTAAACGCATAAAACTGTTAAAAATCCAATCTGGTTACACATCCAATACATACAGGACACGACCAACATAACACTGACACGACACATACCACAGAAAGGCACAACAATGAATACATGGGAAAATTTACAAATGTATAAAAATAAAAAACAGACAAACTAATACCTGAATAAAGACAAATCAACACAAAACACGACACAATTTTTGAAAATACTTGACATTAGGTATATCAAAAAACTAATAATTAAATACACCACACTCTCACACAATAACAACAATGTAAACTACCAAAAGTCAACAGGAAGTCATGGCAACAACTAACCTGGACACAAATCTTACACAAGAATAAAAACTAAGATGACTGAAGATGGGCGTAATATCTAATACCCGAAACATGTTCCAACCAAAGAAAACAGTACGTTTTGATTGGCAAGTAATAGTAAATATTAAATTATATACACACTGAAATAAAATCAAAAGATTAAGAGCAACTTGCGAATAAAAGAAATTGTACTCTACCATATTAGATTTCATACTAGTTTTGAAGACACAAAATGTTAAGTAAATGTGTCGAATCGATTAGAAAGGATATGTGTTTTAAAACCCATATAAACAAATTTTTAAGGGGTATACATTTTGCAAACACGACAATAATATTTTCTCCTCATCAACTCAGAGATTGTTGGGCTGAAAATTGTTTACTTTCTGTAGACAGTCTTGTAATCACCACATACGTTCTTCCATCTGTTGTCCCTTTCATGTACTTCTTGCCTACGCCACCCCTTTCTACTGTACCTTTCGATCAGTCTAGTGAACCAATTTAAAAGGCGTAAAAGGTGATAAACCATAACAGTCTAGTTATCACAGGATCTCCAATCAGCGTCCTTTATTCACCCTCCCTTCGGAACCTCATCACTGAATATTACCGGTCACAGTATTCTTAAACTTCTTTTCCAGCACCGCAAAATAAAAATCTTCTTGTAGGTTTCCTACAGTTACCTCAAAACCCAATTTTCCGAGCCATGTGTGCATTGGTTTTAAATAAAACTCTTTATAAATTTCTTCCTTGTTTACACTAACATGGTTTTGAAAGCCAGTTCACTTAAAACCTGTTTGGATTCCATAACCTCTGCACTTTAGAAATTGACAGAAGAGCTGTTCAGTACCTCCTCAAGATCTTCTGCTAATTAAAACGTTTGAAGCAATGAGTCTTCTTTGCGTCATTCCGGGTACTCAGGCCATAGAAGAAATTTTACGTAGGTGTTTGCTGCTTTATAAAGTGGAACCCTAGTTTGAAATATTCGCCACTATAATAGGTATATTTTCGGTTTCGTCTCGCCTTACTAAATGTCTAGTAATTAGTATGCCAGTTGTGGTGTCTACCTGGGGTTGGAATATAGAGAACTGATTCCACCTAGTCTCTACCTCTGTTCCAACCATGTTAATTTTTTGGGATAGCTAGGACCACTTGATTTTTTCTGATGTGGAGAACATTACTTCGTTTAGCCGATTCTGAAAAAACTGTTTATGAGTTTGACTACAAAACCATACACGTTCATAATGTCCATACCATCTACGTTGTCTGCAAGAAGTACTTGGTAATTCAATTTGACCGAAGCGTAGTGGTATCTCTACTTTTCCAAACATTTTTACAGGCCTTCCAGTAGCTATTCGGGAACTCCAAAAACACCGGATTGGCTTGAGTTTTTTTTGCAAGATTAGGGTGCACAATGAAAACTCTTGCAGTTGTGTAAAGCTATAATCGAGGTCGGCCTTTCTTGAACGAATATGGTAACTACCAAGCTTTCACTGTTTTTATAAAATTTAAGAAGTACGTATTGTTTTGGGGTTTCGTTCCTTCAGCTAGTCAGAACCTCCCTGTACTGACTGACTAGCTCGATTCCCTGTTTTTAACTATGGATCGACAACCTCTTTGTAGCTTCCAAGATTGCCACGTTTATAAAACTTCGTATTTCATTCTTCTGTGGTTACGAGCTTTGGTTCTCTGTTCCCAGTTTTTGACCTTCATAGTTTGCGATGTCGCAAAGGTTTAGTGTGCGTGCTTTATGATTTGTCCAACCAGACGCTGATTTGGC
This sequence comes from Magicicada septendecula, assembly GCA_034769895.1. NCBI lineage: Eukaryota > Metazoa > Arthropoda > Insecta > Hemiptera > Cicadidae > Magicicada > Magicicada septendecula. Next base: position 357,105,595 of record CM068370.1, read on the forward strand.
TGCCTTAAATTGTAGAGCATGGGTCAGGGAGCCCACGCTATTCTGGTGTCTTGCATTCGTTACAATTATAGTTCACTCAGCCATCATCTGTAATCGTCTGCATAGCAAACATTCAAAAATCTTCTAGTGCTTTTACACTAGGCCAGTCCGTCGATACTTCAAAGTCTTAAAGACTCTCCCGGAATCATGTTGCTTTGTTCTCAGTTGAGTGAAGTACACACCGCCCAAAGTTTTATCACCATAGCGTAATTAAAAAGCTTTTATCAATTCGGCATAGGTGTTCGGGTAGTCAGGTGGTACTTTTTGTAGTAACTCTGCTGCAGGTTCTTTTAAAACGAGAACACATAAATGTGATTCGCCTTTCTCTGTCCAAAAATTTGCCAATACAGCTGCTTTAAAAATCAGAAGATACGTCGTTTAATAAGTGGTTCCATCGAATGTTAGGGCCTTGACAAGAACTATTCCAACAGCAAGCAAATCCACGTCTGTGACACTTTGTTTTGAAACGTACGGATGTATATTTATGACTGCTCTACTTCACTTTGAACTTGCTCTTTCATGGTTGCAATTGACTCTTCTGCTGTAGAAAATCTCAACCCTTGCCTATTTAGATCACCGCGTAATTCATCTAAGTCAACACGTACAATACCCAACTTTGCAATAGTATGTTTTTCCGTTGCTTTTGCTCATGTATCAGTGTTTTTCTGTCTTCTGTTTCAGGCTCCCGTTCCTCTGCCACCTGATTACGTTTCTCGTCTTGTCGTAAATGTGAATCCAGCTATGTGCTTTCTGCTCTTCCTGTGTTTCCAGCAAAAGTGCTTTCTGTTTCTATTCGCATTTTCATCTTATCGGTTTCCTGCTTCTTTTTCCTACTGTCACCATTCTCCTTTTTGTCGTATTTTTACTTCTTCCGCTTCCTGTCGACGTTTTTCATTCTGTCTGCAGTAGCAGCGCTATGAAGTTTTAAATTAACAGACTGGTATCAATTTGTGTTTTTAAAACATTTGCCTCGATGACTACTCTTCTATTAAATGTCGTCTTTTTCTATAGTTAAAGGTTTTATTCCACTACTGATACCACTGTTCACACATATCGTCGTGTGGTACAGTAGAAACAAAATAAATATCATCAGTGAAGTCACTACTTATAAACTGTAATTATCCAGACATCTGTTATAAATCAAGAAAGCACTCTTATACAGTTTTAATTGAAGTTAATCTGTCCAACACACAACCTTAAAATGTCACCTTATTAGAGCTTTGCAATAATTAACACAAAAATCACTTTCAATAAACTGCAACAACCACTACGAATCGCATTTATAATATGGACAGGTATAACTGACTGAACTGGACGTTTATATTTACATCCCGATGGGATTCCTAAATTATCTTGCACATTTCCACCGGCGCGGTAACCATAATTTCTGTAGTAACAGGTGCTAGAACAATATGAAAACTAGATCAAATCCCGATGTTGAACAACGCAACGTGCCGACTGCATGCACTAGGCTAATCGAAAAACCTGTAGAAAGGCAATATCGAATTTTTGAGAGCGACAGTAATTGTCTTTTATCCAAACGAAGATAGAAATATTTAATTTCTTTGTGCATTACTTGTTTGAAAATAATTATATGTTCTCATCGTTTAAAAACGACTTACAGGTAAAACGTTATACAGGGTTGTTCACAAATGGTCGTCCAATATTTCGGTAAAGTGTTCCTTACACAATTACAAAAAAAAAAGTTCCTGTAATCATAGGTTCAAAAACGTATAGTTTTCCATCTGTCCGCCATTTTGTATTTTTTTCCACTGGTACTCAGATTTCATTAGAATATCTCACTTCATTCTTGAGTAATAAAATTTTCCTTAAAAAATACAAAATGGCGGACAGATGGAAAACTACGTTTTTGGATCTATGTTTACAGGAACTTTTTTACTTCCATGTTCCATAAGGAAATGGAAGTATGGTGATGGCAAAAAAATCGTGTTCGAGATAATTCCATATTCTGATTGTAGTACCCTCAAAACATGAAAAAAAGTAATTTTTCGAAATGTGTGTGTGTGTGTGTGTGTGTGTGTGTGTGTGTGTGTGTGTGTGTGTGTGTGTGTGTGTGTGTGTGTGTGTGTGTGTGTGTGTGTGTGTGTGTGTGTGTGTGTGTGTGTGGCTGTCTGTCCGTCTGTCTATAGATTTTTTCTATGGCAAACGATAAGAGCCGCAAATTCAAACAGAATCAAACAATGTTTTGCATACAGCCCTGAATTGTAGAGTTCTCAAGGTCTATTGTTTTTGGTGAAGATCGGTTAAGGGAAAGGGGTAGTTTAGCTGCAACGATTTATGTTTTAACAAGGGTAATTTTTCCTATGACGAACAATAACAGCCGTAAATTCAAACATAATCAAATACTTTTCTGCAAATCTTCCTGAATTATAGAGTATTCAAGGTCTGTTGATTTTGGTGAAGATCGGTTAAGAGAAAGGGTAGTTTACAAGCAACGTTTTATGTTTTAAAAGGGTAATTATATTTATATGACGAATGATAACTGCCGCATATTCAAAGAGAATCAAATAATTGTTTCCATACGTTCGTGAATTGTAAAGAACTGAAGGTTTCATGATTTAGGTGAAGATCGGTTAAGGGAAAAAGGTAATTTACCTGCCACCTTTAATGTTTTAACAAGAGTAATTGTTTCTATGAAGAAAGATAACTGCCGCACATTCAAACAGAATCAAATAATGTTTTGCATGCATCCCTGAATTGTAGAGTACTGAAGGCCTATTGATTTTGGTGAAGATCGGTTACGGGGAAAGGGCAGTTTACCAGAAACACTTTTTGTTGTAACAAGAGTAAAGTACTTAATTTTGATAAATAAACTATTCTGATAAGAAGATCTTAATAATCCACTGTAGAAACGTAGATGAAATATCTATAAATGAAGAGGCTAGTTGAACAGCGTGGGGGTAATTTTCTATAAATGAAAATTATAGTTGAAGGGGAAGGGGATACTTTTCATATGTGTACTACGTTATCGGCAACAAAGTAGTTGTTTGTTGTTAAAATCCCTTCCCGGGCTGTTTGGCCGTAGTCCAATGTTTTCTGCAAAACCAGACGTTTCGGCAGCGCCGTCGGCTACCATCATCAGTGAAAATCAAGTGCGATAACGTGTGGTAGTATACGTTAGTGACCACAGTACTGTGGTTAAGGCTGAAGCAATAAGTGGAAAGAAGTAGTTTCTATGGAAACATTTCATCTCGTAAATGATTTTAAATATAAATCTTAGAACATGGAAGTCATGTATGGTTCTCCATACCGATATTTTCTTGTAATTATGTAAGGAACACGTTACCAAAATATTGGACGACCATTTGTGAACACCCTGTATATTGTAGTAAAACGAGTAAGCCGTTTTATACTTTTAGATTGATATTGAGTTTTAGTGTTTAAATTTGCGAAACGTTATTAAGTCGCACGTCGGACGCGTTCTGTGTTGTAAAAGCGTCGTGTAGCCTGTGTGTCCTTACCTGTCCCTTCTCACTCTTTACTTCTTCCCGATAGGCGCCAAATTGTTTTGCCAGAAAACAATTAAAAGATTCTATCTCAGTTGTTTTACGGTATTGTAGTATTTGATTCGAATTGTTCGCCAACTGGCTGGAACTCGAATCTCGCTTGAGTGGGGGAACGTGTTACCAACGTAAAATAATGTTGGTTAATTCTACTCGCTGCTACAAAACAACATACATAATATATTGAAAATAATTATTGGACAGTTATGAACGATTCACACTTTTTTATTTGGCTTCAGAACTTGTTAATTTTTATTAATGCTTATACAAAATGTGATTAATATAATATGTTCTAGCCTCGGCAACAAATAATCGTTCACTCAGGGGAAGGCTGGGTTGGCAATGCAATGTTATTCTGTCGCCATGATAGACGGCGTTTCTTATTTATACACAATAAATTTGCCAATGAATTCTTTTAAGTACGACAAAGAAGTTTAAAACAAGCTAATTAAATATAATACATCACTTTACAATCGTGATAATTAAATATGAACAAGGTTTACATTAGATTCAAAGTTGTGGTGTCAAAAGTGTGTGACGGTGTAATTCGTTTAGTACATAGGTTATATTCAGTTAGTTGGTATGCATAAAATAGGTTTTATTTATCAATCTTTGAAAAAATAATACCATCAGTTATAGTGAGAGTTCACAGTGTAGTGAGAAAATTTAAAGAGAATTTATTTCAGAGATTTAGTTAACTCAGCAATACTTATCGTCAGTTGCTTTGAAGTGTAATGTCAGGTAGTTAAGTTAGGTTGGGTTCATCGATGTTGGTTCTTCAATCTTCAAACATTTGGTTTCAGGTACGCCTTGCGTCTTTTTCATGTTAGTTGACTTATTTTAATAAGTCTGGATTTAATTAAGCTGGTCTATGGCCTGGGTTGAATGTGTCATTCCCTCATCAGTTAGTTCGGTCCTTCACTTTATGAAATCTGGTCACTTTTACTGTTTTTAAATCAAATTTTGGGCCCTTCACGGCTTGGCGTCTCTTACTCGTAAGCGCCACTATAAGATTCTAACGTTTCTAACCGAAAAATTATCAATATCCTGCTGTTGTCATGGTAACTCAATGATTCTGATTGGATAAACTCGACTTAAGACCATTGTTAGAAGATTTGAATTTTTATTCAAAATGGTTACATATCTTCTGATTTCTATTAATCTTCTGTATTCTTTTTTAAGTATTAAATATCATCACCACTGTTTGTATTTTGTTTCAAAGATTAATTTAACATCTCATAAGGTTGGGTTTACTGATGTATTAACATTTGGACTCTTATGTTGATATTATCTAAATACACTGCTTTCTTATTTTACATGATTATTTTAACATTTCTCTCTTAATATGATTCCCTAATGGTCCTTTATTGTTTACTTGTCTTAGTTTTGCTAATGTTATAGTTTAATTCTTACAATTTGTAGTTTTTGTTGTTTTACAGTTAGGCATTTGCCTAGGCCTAAACAGCAATTGGCTATTTTTCTTAATTTATACAGATAACATTTTCTTTTCCCCTGGTATAGGTTCTGGTTTGTTTTATACATGATTTGTTCATTTGTTGAATGGTTTTATGTCTGTTCTATAGTAATTGTATGTTATTTTATTAGGTTCCATATTATCGCTTGTCTATTGTCATAACTGCTTTTTCAGTATCATTAGATTTGTCTGAATTTATCTTGTTTCATATTTATTGCTTTTGTTTATAATTGAACTATTATTTCTTATTCTCTATTACTTAAAATATAACATTAAGTTTATGGTCTGTATAATTCTCACAGCCATCTTCCTATTCATTAAACATATTTGTTATTGCATGTCATTACTCACAATGTTCATTCTCTTCATCTCCTCATACTCTTTGGGGAGTTATAATTATTATATGACATAACAAATAAAAACATAAACATTAATTAAACATATGAATACAATGATATTTCCTTATGATTAATTCCAAATGACATTAAGCCATAACTGAATCTTCAACAACTGTTTACTATTCTAATATTAACATCTTTTTTTATTATTATCAGTTTGTCAAAAATAAAATATTCTTTACTGTATTAATTTAAATTAACGATATTGGATTTTTATTTCTATTAATAAAATCAGGTATTCTGTGTATTAACACCAAGATGGTAATTCGTTCTTGAATGCATGAGCAATAATATTAATTAATAAAGTAACATTTAACATTAAGATTTGCCCACTAAAACATGACAAGTAGTCAGTACTACTATTGGCTAATACACACTTGTTATCTAGTCTGTTACACTTTGTTGCATTTTGATATTAATACCCTGGTGTTCACTGGATAATTGCTATTAATTGCCACAGTCCTTTCTGTGATTAGCTATTATTAGCTTTCACTCATTTTTACCACTCACTGATAGTTTTTTATCACTCTTAAATCTTTTCCACTGATTTATTCGTGTCTATCCCTATCAATGGGGTTCTATTTAGTTTGGTATTTTACACTATCACCTTGCACTCTATATGTTTGATTTAAGTGTTACTGGTGGGCATTGCTTAACTTAAATTCTCTTTCTCATTTTACAATGGTCATTATTTCTCTAATTCCCTGTCTCTCACTTTACAAGGTTCAATTATAACGTTAAGAAGTTCATGTCGTATTAGATTGATTTATCATAGTTATTCTCTATTCATTTGATTAGTGTACCCCTCTAAATTTAAGTTATTGAAATTTAACACTTATCATTTACATTGCTTGTTTAGGTGGACACTAATAATTATTATTTACAATTATCATTCATTGGTTTCTTTTTCCATTATTTTATTGGATTGTAACATTTCAACTTTTTCTATTATATGTTATTTGTTTGTGTTTTACCATTTCTTTTCATTTCATTTCATTGCATTTATTTTATGGTTTTCACCTTCTCATCTGGTTTCCCTTTATTTGGTCTATCACTGTTGTTGTGGCTGGATCAAGTTATTCACTTCATTTTGTGATGATCCATATATCCCTTCATTTGTGTTGGGGCTAGTTCTAGTTATCCACTTATTTTGTTATAATTTATATATCCTGATGTTAGTGTTGTGGCTGGTTCTACTTTCTCACTTACCATCTATTGGGTTATTATGGTTAAATCGCCTTGTATCATTGTTTTCAACGTTTTGGTTCGTTGCTTGTAACTTTTCTCTTATCAGAGGTTACTTTTATGATTACTTTTATATGCTTGATCGTATTATTATTTTAATTACCCATTCTTTTATTTCCGACTCATCCCTTTTAATCATAGTGTTACGTATTTAATAATTTATTATTATCATGTTTCTTCATTAGTTTGTATTGAAGATATGTACCATTACAATATTCATATGTAATTGATCTTTTAGATTTTAATTATTTAAAATAATGGTTTATTTAGTATTTTATTATTAATTTTATAGCAACGTAACATTAGATCTTAGGCGTGGGTAGTAACAATAAGAATGTAAAGCTATTAGAAATCTATATAGATGATAGGCCTATTATAATCACTAATTTATGATCATTATATCACTAATGTATTTCTGGAATGCAAGCGTTCGGGAATTTACAAATTTCAAATTAAATCTAGCCGACGATATAAAATTAACAAAATTAACAGGTATTCTACGTCACACAAAGGCCAATAATGATAACAAAAAATGTTCGTCACTGGATTATTATAAAACTTTTCTCGTACTCCAAACAAGAGCTTTGTAAATTTTGGAGTACATTTGTGATCCAACCTTGTACATTTGGTTTAAAAACTTTGACACCATTTACTTTGTAACTAAGTACAGTTAAAAAATACGCTATAAATAAATACGTTTATGTAGGTGCTTTGCTGATAAACTTGGTACAACATACCGTCACTAACTTGAGTAGTGCTACAATAATTAAATACAAACAAAACACTATTTAGGATTTTGCTTTCTTTTATTTTTCGTTTCTAAAGTACTTTAGTTGTAAAACGTGATTAAATATGGTGTGTATTAAAAAATGTAGAGGACACACTGCACTATTCCCTTCCACCTACAATTTGGTGTAACTTAAATTGCATTAATATGTTTCATGGTATACACATGGTACTAAAATTTGTATTGTTACCTTGTAGATATATTATTAAATTCTTATTTGGTATGGAACGCTGTAAAAAAATCAATTTTGCTCCTAATTGCTAATTTTGGCTCTTTCCTTAAATTAGTTACGCTGCTACATGGCTATTAACTTAACCTCCATGGCAGCTAACCTCTATTTTAATGTTAATTATCTTAATACCGAAGCATTTCTACTTCGCTATAATCACGGAACTTTTTATAGTATCCGTAGAGATATAATTCGAGAGCTTAAAGTCTGTAAGCTCTTGGTCCCTGTAGTGATTATAAAAATATTGGCCACCATTACTATAGCTGCTTGGATAACGTGAATTTATATTATAGTTTTTCTCTTATCTTTTTTAACATGGAGTATTCTGCTATTGAATGACTTGAGTTACATCAGCAGTTACGTTTTTTATTTCTTATTTGCTACAAATCTTAACATATATTTACAGTCTAAAGTTAAGCTTCTAGTTATATCTGACTAAAAATTATTTAGTAAGTTTCATCCTAAATTTGCCTTAGCAGGTGCAATCAAGCAAAGAGGATATGTCACACTAAAATGATTAATCGATGATTGTAACTAATTAATTGTAACCTATCGCGATCAACTCAGCTTGCTCTAAATTTCATCAAGAGAGATACCATTAATTTTGCCTGTGACTGATCACCAGTGCGCCTCGACATAGTGATAATCGAGTGTTTGCAAACACTCTGTGTGTTGCAAATTATTGGGCGAAATAAAAGTGGCAAACCAGCTTAGGCTGGAAAAAGGATGACACGCTGCGGCCTACGTTACAAAATATGTCGTAGCCTATAAGTTTCATTGCAGTCTTTTACCTAAGTATTCTTTGTACTCTTTCCTGTAATACTGAATCTACTGTCAACAAGCCTAACAATTTACTCAGTTAATGATTAACGATGTGATAATCCGTTGCGTGATAGAGGTATTTACCAGAATAAAAATGCGTAAATATATTATACTTTTTTTATTAAAAAAGAACAAATACAAAGACAATTTTTTTCCCTAAAAAGAAATACGGCTGAATTGCAGAAAACAAAAACAATCATTGTTCTTGGAAACTGAAAAACGTTTATACAATATCCGGAAACGAAGAATTGCGTCCTACAAACACTTGATTTGTGTGAGTTTTAGAATAATTTAAAAATAACATTTAATCGTTATGAGTAAAAACATCAGTAAAAAGTTACTACTTCATAGAGTTACAAAGAATTTTGCTCAAATAAGTATTCCGGTAGAGCAAATCTTAAAAAAGAGAACATTTTCGGATTATTGAATTAAGTGTTTTTAGAATTTAGAGATAAATAATAAAAGCCGTATAGAAAGAGGAAAAGATAAATTGATATAGTGAAAGGATGAAAAGGCGCTGCAAGGACAAAAATGAGAAAAATTTGAAAGGATAATGTGGTATATCACAAGGATCAAAACAGGCAAAGTTAGAAAAGCTGATGAATCGTATTCCGAAACATGAACACTCAACTAGATTAGAACGTTCTTTATAATTAGGTTTACACTGCTTTTAGTACTCTATACTTACTATTAGATCTAACTTTTTTACATTAAAAAATAATACGATGGAAATCATTATAGCAGGTTGATTAGGTAAATAAACAACCTTTTGAAACAGCCTCGCCAAAGAACACTTCCGCCTTCACAGTTTTCTTACGCCAGTTATATAAAAGTTTGTAAAGAAAGGAAGGATGATTATTCGACTTCAACATCCGGGTACTAAGTATCATCTGGGTTTTAAATGCAAAAAATATTCTCTCCTTAGAAACTCATACAGATTTGATAAAACGGTTTGGGAACAATGTTACATGGAGGGAAACGTGTGTTATTTTCTTCATTGACATCGATGGCCTTGAGACTTATAAACAGGAGCAAGCAGTCGACGATTAAAATCGTGGGGATAGGCATTTTACCATTAACGAAAAGAAAATAACTTTTCGTTATAACTAAAAACAGATTGAGGGATGTTCACTATGTAATTATTAAAAGTTATTTTTAACATGTTTCACTCACTACTGGTATTAAAGCCAATCATAATTTATAAACATATAAATTACACAATAACTATAGAACTTTACAACCTTACATCAGATAGGTGACATAATTTTACAAACACAAGTTTATGGTAAATTTATCTAACAAGTAAACTTAGATAATAATTGTAATCATATTGTTGCAAACTGTAGTCCAGAGTACTATAGAATATTGTAAATTTATGTACATGTCTATAATCACACCCTCTCCCTCTCTCCCATTTTCCCTCTACCTATCATTCTCACAACTTCTCACTCTAACTTGAAATCGCTCTCTCACTCTCTATCCCTCCCTCTTACTCTCTCTCTTGCTCTCTTTCTCACTCCCTCTCACTCACTCTCTCTCTTGCTCTATTTCTCACTCCCTCTCACTCACTCACTCACTCTCTCTCTCTCACTCTATCTCTCACTCTCACTCTTCCACCTTCTCTCTCATTCTCTCTTCCTCTCTCTCACTTGTCTCTTTCCACAAATGGCACTCTACAATACTGACCATTTTTATTAACACTATCGTCCCCACATAAATTAGAGAATTATGTACAAGATAACAGTACAGATATAACAACTTACATTGAAGAGTTACAAACTATTACATCACAACATTATAGATAACAGATCTATTATATGAAAATAGTTTTTACTTATTGTAAATGTTGTTTACCTAGAACTTGGTCTATACAGAAAACCATAGTCTCATGTAATGTATATTTCGGTAGTCATAATTTCTCTCACTCATGCTCTTTCACTCTCTCTCTCCCTCTTTGTCAGTATCTCTCCCTCTCTCACATTATCTGTCTTTCTCTCTCCCTCTCTTTTAGCTCTCTCTCTGTCTTTGTCTCTTTTAGACTCACACACCTCATCACACTCATATTACACACTCGGGCGCTCTCTCTTAACAGATATGTCCCATCAATCTAACACGCAGACTTGTACGAACACACATAAAGCACACTTGTCTCTTTCACACACGCACAAGCACACTACAAACTCGAGCATCAATACTTAATTATGACACAATTATATTCTCTTCTTTTTGTCACCTAAGTGTAAATTATGCAAGTCGCAGATGACCACTGTACTGAGTTTAAAAAACTAATCAGAATACGTGTCTATAAAAATTGCTATATGTTTACCTAGCTAATACTAAATGATATGATCATTGAGGCACTTACAATTGTTGCTGACGCCAAATACACAACTGTAAATTTGCCCTGACCAGCCGCCATATTTATAAAACAGAAGCAGATGACGCTTGTATATTATTTGACTTTTGAAGGAAATGAAAGTAACGCATGTTTGGAAGGCAGTTCAGAAAAGATTTACAACTGCAAGGGGGAGTAACACCAATTAATATTAGACAACGTGCTGGGCCGACAAAGATGACCAACCGACTTCCTGTAGGGGCCACTCCAAATCATTTCTCCGAAATCATGCCTTAACGGTCTGTATAAGTTGAGCGTAACTGGGCGAAAGATTTTGTGTATCAGTGCGAAAATTAATGGAGTGAGGGTCACTTTTTATTTGAATCATTTAAAGTACACATCTTTTGAAATAATTATTTCCATAATGTTTAATTTGGGTGTTGTTGAAATCAAATTCATGGCCGGTGTTTAAATGGTGAGATACAAAAGCGTTGGGATTATAATTATAAGTTTTTTTGTGGCAATCATACCTATGCTGATAAATTCTCTTATGTAAATATTGGGACGTAATACCGGTGTTAGTGGATGGACAGTCATTGCACTGGATAGTGTATACAAAATTAGATGGTGTGTTTTTGGATGTCGGGTCTTTGAGGCTCGAGAAGAGGGATCGTACAGTATGTTGGTTTTTGAATGCTAAAGTTTTTTGAATTTTTAGTAGGGATTTTTTGAGTTTTCCAGACAGCTCCTTGACATAAGTTGTAGAAAAGTACAAGGCGGCATTAGGCTCAGGTGTATTAGATTCGGCAGATGTACGGTAACGTTGGGGATCAGCTGATTTGTGCGATGTTTATTTATTACCTGTTTGATTATGTGGTCAGGGTAAATATTGTTTTTGAAAATCTTGAATAATAACTTAGTGTTTTTTTGATGAAATGATTGATCACTTAGAACCGGTGGCTCTCTTATATACCGCGTGGGTTAAGTTAGTTTTTAGATGTATGGGATGATTGGAATTAAAATGCAGGTATCTACCGGAGTTAGTGGGTTTTATGAAACAATCAGTAACTATAGTACCATCTGGCTGTCTAATGACCCTGGTATCGAAAAATTAAATGGAACTATTCTGTTCATGTTTAATTGTAAACTGTATTCGTTCAAAACCCACTGGTTTGGAATTGAACCGCGATGAGATAGTGTCCTGTTGGTCATGTGGAATACATGTTATAATATCGTCCACGTACTTATATACAAAGGGGAGTTTAAATGGCAGCGTAGGGATAACCGTGTCGAGAAACTGGTTCATAGTAATGTCAGCTAAGATGGGACCGAGACTACTGCCCATGGCAGTGCCATATGTTTGTTTAAAAAATTGCCCCTGAAATGTGAAATAACCATTGTTCCAACGATGCGCCAGAAGTTTAAAGAAAATATCCTTATTTAATGTAGTATGTGTCTATATGCAATTCCAATTTTCATTTAAAATGTTGATAACCTTTTGAATATTTACATTAGTGAATAGGGAGGAAACACATAGTGAAATTAAAATATGATTGGGAGGAATTGTATGCTTCTTCATGGTTTCAACAAAGGTAAATGTTGGACGGTAACTTTTAACAATGCTCAATATTACAAAACTGGCATACCAAGGATACACATTCTTAGAAAATAAGTATGAATTATTGAATTTAATCGTACAAAAACTTTACAGGTCAAAGAGGTATTGAATGAAGTGGCTCATTCTGGTTCAAGAACATTGTTACTGGGTGAAAATCATCAAAAATCAAAATTGTTTCATCGTCAAAAATTGTTTCATTTTTAGAAACAACAGTACGCTAAGTTGACAACTAACGCCAGGGACCTAATATGGCACACACAACAAGAAGAAATCTGTAATATAAAAAAGAACAACCGTCATGGTTTACATCATCAGTAGGTATGTTTTTTTATAATATTGAATTTAAATAGAAACCATTTTATTACACACCCTAAAGGCATCAAAAAATTACAGGCGCAATAGGTCTGCAGAACAATGATTGTTCGAATACAGGTATTGAGTTACCTACATCATGCCCACAATAGACATTATTGACAAGTGTAAGCTAACAACAAAGTGACAGGGTGACAGAACAATTGCGTGACAATCAATACTAACAGAAAAGATATCCCACATTACAAACGATGCCAACACGTGCCGACGTATGACACGTGCAAATTGTATGTAGACATTAATTACGCTCTAATTTAAAAATATGTTTTCAAATAAACATGATCCAATTATAATTAATATTGTTGCTGGATATCGTATTAAAGGAAAATGTGCACTAACCTATCTACAAATATGTTTTTACGTAAACATTTTTGTTTAGATTACCAATAATGCCTTTAGAGTGTTGTAATATTCCAGCTTAATATGATCTGTCAATGATTCTAATAGATTCTCAACAAATTATGAATTGTAATCACATTAATGTTTTGAAGGTAGGCAATTAAAAACTAACAATTTTGTCCATATCCTTGATGCTGTAGCCGGCAGATGGATTGCATTGTGGTGTAAAGTTTTTTCATTACGACGCAATAGTTTCAATAAAAGTCTTAAGTACAACATAAATGAATATTATAAACATGCAGATACTCAACATCTATAACAACATTTAAGTGAGTAGTTGATTATCTTTGAATTTGCGGCTGTTATCGTTTGCCATATAAAACAATTACCCTTGATTAAAAAAACCGTTGCCGGTAAACTACCCCTTTCCCTTAACCGATCTTCACCAAGAACAATAGGTCGTGAGTACTCTACAAATCAGGGCTGTATGCAAAAAATGATTTGATTCAGTTTGAATTTGCGGCTATAATCGTTTGCCATAAAAAAAATCTACTGACACACAGACAGACAGACACACACACACACAGACACTTTTCGAAAAATGACTTTTTTTCATGTTTTGAGTGTAGTACAATCAGAATCTGCAATAATCTCGAACACTTTTTTTTTTTTTGCCATCACCATACTTCCATTTCCTTAAGGAACATGGAAGTAAAAAGGAAAAATAATGAAGAATAGCCGTTTCCTTTCTGTAGATAGCTAATATTACTACCGCTGCTGCTACTACCACCGCTACTACTACTACTACTACTACTACTACTACTACTACTACTACTACTACTACTACTACTACTACTACCACTACCACCACCACTACTACTACTACTAATACTACTAGTTCTAATCCTGTTGTTATAATTTTTTTCCGTTGAATAACTATCATTAGATTCCCATGAATAACTACAAGAAGACACGCGTTCAAATGATTCTTAACGTTCTAAAACTAATTTAATTATAAACATAAAACCGGCTGGTCGCACTTCACTATTTTTCGTTACTTCTGGTGCGCTTTCAAACGTTCAGCTCATCTTCAGATTGGTACAGAGATAATGTGAAATGCTCCAAAGTCGTTGTTGGAATACACTGAAATTAGTAGAATGAGACAGTGTTTTATATATTTGTGAATCTAGAATCTACTAATACTAGGTTGGTAATTAAGTATTAATGCAATTACTACTAGAAATAACTAGACTTTACTAGTACAGTTTTGCCATATACGTTTACTTGTCAGTGTAAATTGTAGCGTTGGGATTAGAATGTGTCTGTAGGATGGGGTATGTTATGATAGCGTGCTGAACCATAGTAAAGAAGTAATTTGTCTTGTCCGAACGGCGGCCTTGCGTTCATTTTTTTCTTCGGCTTATGAACAGTAAAAATGATTGTAGCTCTGAACAAGATAACGCCTATCCTACTACACACAATTTTTCAGACTGGCTCCCAAACACACCAACTATCCCTTTCCCCCACACACAAAGTAAATAGAACCAACTCTCTTTAGAAATTGAGATAATATATCACTGAACAAATTAATACCCATGACAATTAATATTACTGAGGTAGTTTTACTATAAATAATAAGAAGAAACCACTTGTTGCTGTGGCGTTGTAAAATGTTACGTTTTGTAACACCATCAACACATAATCCAATCTTCTTGTCTGGAGACTATATTGTTTTCAATCAGAATGAACAATATTGCACACCACTATATAAAAATTATTCCGATTAGCGCTTTCAAGCTTCACAGCTCATCGTCAGATCAGGAATAGACAGAAAATATATAATACCCAACCCTTCACCCCTCTCCCCCACCCTGCTCGCCCACAACAAACTAAAAATTAATGACCCTTCCCCACCCCCTAAACTCTGTCACACCATCTGTACAGTTACATATTTTTCTAGTAAATTCCTTGTGTTTCAGTGTGTGTGTGTGTGTGTGTGTGTGTGTGTGCATCCTTTTAAACTACCCGCTTCCTCTCCACACACATGGGTCCGTCACACACCCTTATTTTAAAACAACCAATTAGTACTATGAAATATAATTCTTAACCTTATCTATCTGCCCTCTCTCATTTACTTCTTAATCATGTTATAAAATATTTCTTCATTATCAAATTTAATTTTAATATTAATTAAATTGTCTAACCCTTTTTCTCTTTCTTTCAATATTTCTAACTCCTCTCTAAGCTTCCTTTCAACTGTGTTATTTACTACTTTTACAATTTCGTATTCTTCCAAAGGATTAACAAACTTGTGGTTGTCTTCTATGAAATGTCTTGCATATAACGAATTGGTTGTTCTATTACCTTCTCCACGTTTGTGGTCAGACAACCTGCATGCGAATTTTCGTCCTGTCTCCCCTAGGTACACTTTGTTGCAGTCATAACGCCTGTCTCCCCTAGGTACACTTTGTTACATATAGTGGTGTGCAATATTGATCATTCTGATTGTGATTTCAACCACTAACACAAATTTCTTCATTAAACGTATATTGTTTTCATCTATTTCCTTTTAATTATTTCTTAAAAAACTCCTTTCAATTTTATAATCCAAATTTTTGACAACATCTGACGAGTTTCCAATTTTACGCACTCCAGAAGATTTTTGGTCTCATATTTTCAACGTTTCTTAAATTCTACTCTTCTTTTCATTCGTTTTTGCCCTACTTACAATATTGTATTACATTGTCTATTTTATGTCATGTCTACTAGAAGTCAAATTGTTTTGTAAAAAAAGTATTTAAAATTTTGTAGAGCAAAGTTTCACTGAACACTAGCGTCCGTACACAGTAGAATATAAACAGCAATGGAAGGAGAAATATCATCGCTTCTTGTAGGTGATGTGTGGTTTTTGCTTACAAAAGTGGTATTCCCATGTATGCCTAGAGTGAAACAAACAGCAAACAATGAATGCATGCTACAACAAACAAATAAAGCCACAATTAGTCTTAGTTAATCTATGGAGTTTATAAACAACTCTTCACTTTCACCAGGCTCGTTTATAAACATATTCTTCTCTTATTTAAATCTGTAATATCTAGGTAATGGTTGCATATTTTCCACACAAAACGAGACTATTCTTCTTATTCTACTTCCTCTTCTTCGCCTTCTTCTTCTTCTTCTTCTTCTTCTTCTTCTTCTTCTTCTTCTTCTTCTTCTTCTTCTTCTTCTTCTTCTTCTTCTTCTTCTTCTTCTTCCGTCCCGGAGTAAATGTAAGTCACCTGTTTCTGAAACGTTATATACCTTGTGAGCTTTAATAATTAGTTTACAAATAGTTTAACTTTAATTAAAATCAGACCACTGTTTTCTGGGCATTCCTACCCTACGACTATCCTGTGGAGCATACACGTAAAATGTGCGGTCTTTGGCTTACAGTCATTTTCTATTCTTATATTCAATGCCTTTATCAACCAACCATAAATTTACTCAGAATATTAGAGCACTATGTAAGCGTAAGCATCGTATGACCATTACAAAAAATCTCATTTCTGCCGCGGTTATTTTAATTACATCGCCTTTCGCAGAAACTATCAATATGCACCACACAACAGAGTAAGCTCCCCTATAACCAAATGAAATTTAATTGTGGTTTCTGGTCAAACTAAAAGTTTTCAATTTTTTTTTTTATTATTTACACAGATGGATCTAAATTTACTCAACTTATTTTACACATTTATGTCTAGAATGCACGAAATATTATATCCCAAATACTGGAAATCCCGTACTTGCACCAAGAGCAAGCAATATTTTTGCTTGCACTAAACCGCAAATGCAATTAATTTCAATTTCAACAGTGAATTTATCATTTATACTCATGGTTCCTTCGGTGAAATTAAAATTTAGCATGATACATCTTCCGTTTCTTCCAACAACTTAATCATCTTCGAAGAGCATATTATTCACAGAAACATTCGCATTTAACTCTATCTCCTTATAAACAATATCTCCCCGCTTTAAATCAGATTATATATATATATTATATAAGTATAAATTGACACCTATAGGCCTATATACCGCGAGGAAGGATTTGACCGCCCTAGGCAGCGAGGGAAGGGTCAGATTCAGTTTATTTGAAGTTGGAAAACACAGTTGTCCAAGGTGAAGAGTATTATGGTGATGATGAAAATGATGATAAATATGTGTGTGTGTGTGTGTGTGTGTGTGTGTGTGTGTGTGTGTGTGTGTTAATTGAGTTATATGTTAAAAAATGTTATGTATTTTAGCGAGACTCTATAACCCTAACAAACTCCTTCGTACGTAAACATTTGTTTGGCAGTCCGCTGTCTTTCCCAAACGAAGACGCTGTACCACCGTAAAGGCTTTTAATGACGCTCATTAGATGTTGAAGGTAACTTTTTTTGTCACTATTCCCTACAACGTTTCATGATTAAGTTCATCTAACATATTCTTATGATCGAGGACGGGCAAGTGTGTCTGTAACTTAAATTCTACTTGTTTTTCCATGATTTGGTTTAATGAGAAAACATTGTCAGAGCAGGACCTGAAACAAAACGTATGACAGAAAGCATAAAATATTCACTTAATTATTATTTTGATATATATACTTTAACCTCAGAGTCTATTTTATAATTAGAATTACAACTCCTATCTCCTTTTTCAAATAGTGATATCTCCGGATTTGACTCAATGAGTGTACAGCCATCTGCAAACAGCTTTCCAAGTTCGACAGGGTGGCCTGGTCATCAGAAAATAACAATGTATTAACTGTATAGTTACCAATCATAAAATGTTGTGGAATGTTCATCTGCCAATTGTGTATACAATCGTCTATATATAAATTAAATCGAGAAGGGGTCAAAGGGCGTATTTTTAGGACTCCCCACCACGCCCACACTAGAAGTAGTGCTCCGTTTTTCTGTTTTAGTTCAGATTGCGTTTTCCACTTAATGACTTGTTTGGCTCTAACGAGGTGTTGGGGGATTTTTCTTTGCCATTATTGCCAACAGCCTGCCACTGTTTACACTTTCAAATCCCTTTTCAATGGCAATGAAAGCTATGTGTGGGCAACTGATATTCTATGTGCTCTTCAATGACGTGGGCTATTGTGAAGATGCAATCTAAACTTGATATCCCCTTCCTGAAACCGTGCTTAGTCTCTGAAAGAATAGACTCTGTTATTGCATTTATCGTCTTCCAAGAATAGACGCATCTACGCCTAATTTGCAAAGATGTGTTAAGCAGGCTGAAATTATTTTCTGTGACCCATCAGAAATTATTACAGTAATTACTCTTTTATAAATATGAGGACTCCTTTTTCCATCTAAAAATCTTCGTGAATATGACCACTGGACCAACACGGATTAACAAAGTTCAGTAAACGATCATGCAAGAAGCCCCCGATACTTTATAAGCTCTAAATTCAGCCCATCAGTACAAGGCGATTTTCTATATTTACAGCAGTTTAGAGGAGCTAAGAATTCATCCACTGGTATTGGATTTACACATTAATTAATGTCTTATAATTTTGTTTCCTCCAGATGCTCCTGATTCTACAGCCGCTCTTAATAACTGAGCTTTTGTTTCTCTGTGATATTGCAGATATTCAGGTTATCTCTTTCTGTCTGATTTAAATAGCGTTATATGTTGTAAGCTTCGTCCTGTCTATCCTGCTTATCGTGCCCATATCACTTACAAATTTATCCCAATTATTTCTTTTGATTTTTCTAACTTTCCTTCTGACAATTTCAGATTAGAGCTTATATTTAGACCTTGTCTGATCAGTCTTTTAACTATGCCTATTTCATAGCACCTGTAACATGGAAAATGCCATTATCCGATACACGGAGGCGTCGGTTTAGTATCTTTTGCGTTTAGTTCCCAGTGCGTCTAATGCTGCGAGAGACATGATTGTTCTGATGTGACTGCATTCTAGATTTGTATTATTACTGATTGGTAATAATCAGTAACGTAATATTTTTTGCGCAATGTGACTTAGTCAAGTCTGGTACAGATCCCATATACTATTATTTTAAAATAAATATAGGCATACATTAAAAGTACATTAAACGAATTTTAAAAGGCATACTACTCTTTGATATGAGAAGATGTCAGACCTAACGCCACATTTTCTAAAAACCCTTGTATCATCTACTGAAATTCACAGTATGCATTTAACATAGCCTACTTAATTCCTGGTGTTTCTCAATTCGAAGAAAACAATAAAAAACATTGGTTTTAACATATTGAAATTTCAATTTTATTTTTGTTATACACTCTTAAAAGAAATATAAATTAGAGACGTTAATGGTCACAAATTGCTACTACTACTACTACTACTACTACTACTACTACTACTAACACTACTACTAATACTATTATTATTTCTCAATACTATTATTTAAACATTACCATAATTAAATTTAATATTTCTATGCAATATCGATAAACAGCCGCTTGTGGTAGTCTAAACAATTGTTTGCTATAAGAAATTAGTAATCGCAGGGAGCCTAGTCAAAAAATACATTTCGCATGTAGGAAAGCAAATCATTTTGTAGGATGAATGCATGTTGTAGGCATGATAGGCTATCACAGTAATTTAGATAATGATTAAAACTCTGTGTAATGTAATAAAAGGAGAAACATTAGGAAAATTAGGCAGAACTTTTATTTTAGATTCTATAATGGAACTAATTTAAATTATGAGCATAAAATTGTGGTAATTTTGGTCAACAGCAAGAAAATAATCAACTTTTCTTTAAAGTTTATGGATTGGAGGATGAAATTACCAGGAATCTTCATCAGAACAGAATAAATCAGTGAATTGCAGTAATACCTACTAGTGAAGACATAGAGGTAGAATGGAGTAATATCAAGAAAATAATGACACAAAGAGCTAAGGAAATACTAGGCCAGAAAAAGAAGTACAGACAAAGGAGGGGTCTGAGAATTTGAACAGGAGAAATAAATACTGCTGTGAAGACAAAAAATAATAGCTTTAGAAGATATACATCACATCCAACAGAAGAGTCAAGAGAAGCATACTAGAGAATAAGAAATGAAACAAAGATACTCATTAAACAGGCCCAACAAAACTAATGGTATCACTTCATAGCTACTATGTAACACGATTTATATGGTAGACAGACTATGGCATATAAAGTGATGAACACATTGAATAACTCTGAAAGAGAAACGATTTGTGTTAATATGATTGAGGAAAATGAATGGACAAACTAGGAGAAAGTTATATTTTGATAGCGCAATAGAAAATGATAAGGAATGTATAAATAAGCTCAGTAGAAAAGGTCCAGATAAGTTAACTATAGGAGAACTTCAACAAGGAATGAATTGAATGAACAGTAGAAAGTCACCAAGACTTTACGGTATAAATGCTGAGTTAATAAAATATGGTAGGATATTATTGCATCTACAAACTCTCCATTTTCTAAATAACATTTTGATGGAAAACAAAATTCCGAAAAAATGAAGAAGGGCAAAAGTGATTTCGTTATATAAGAAAGTAGACAGAACGGGTGCAAATAATTGCAAAGGAATAAGCTGGCTGGACTTAATTACAAAATACATACAAGAATACTCAATCAGAGATTAAGAGTCATTACAGATGAATTACTTCTTGCAGAGCAAATAGGTTTTAGAAAGCGTAGGTCGACTGTGGATGCATCGTTTGTATTACGACAGATAATAGAGAAAAGGCGGCTGTATAACCAGGAAAGGAATATCGCTTTCGTTGATCTGGAAAGAACCTTTGATATTGTAGACCGTCAAAAATTATGGAATATTATGGATAGAAAAGGATATCTACAGGATTTAATAAATTCAGTTAAAGTGAATTTAGAAAAAGTGAGCCGTTTTAAATATCTCGGCTGTGCAGTGAAGCAAAGCCATGAATCTGAATATGATATAAAAGAGAAGGTAATAAATTTAGAAATATTTGTCTTACGATTCATAGAAATCTTAGAAATAAATCAAGCCACAAAACAAGGATTACATTTTATAAGACAATTGCAATACCCGCATTGACGTATGCGAGTGAGGCGTGGGTCATGACAAAAAAGGAATGCGGCAAGATTCACAGCGCTGAAATGCAGTTTCTTCTAAATACTTTAAATTATTCATTGCAAGATACAGTAAGGAATGAGGATATCAGAGAAGAACTCAAAGTAATGGGCATAAATGAAATTATTTTAATTTACAGAAGACAATGGTGGTATCATCTGCAAAGGACGACAGAGGATCGATTGCCGAAAGCAGCACTGAACTATAAAGCCATTGGTAGAAGAGACGTAGGTCCGAGGCTGAGATGGGTGCCAGAACAGGTTTATATAACCTAATATTTAAATAGAAGAAGAAGTAGAAGAAGAAGAAGAAGAAGAAGAAGAAGAAGAAGAAGAAGAAGAAGAAGAAGAAGAAGAAGAAGAAGAAGAAGAAGAAGAAGAAGAAGAAGAAGAAGATTGTGACCGACAGCTAGTCATCAAAGTTCAGTAATTTAAAACCATTGACGTAAAATTATGTTGATATCATGAAAGCTCCGACCACAACAATCTTAAATTCCTCCAAAGAAGACGTGAAGAACTCATTAAAAAATTCATGGAGAATTTTGAACTTGTGTATCAAGTAGCTTTACACTCACTAATATTTGAATCTGTGTTATGGTATTCCAAAGGTCTGACGTACACCTTTCTGAAGCAAATTCTTCTTGAAGAGCGCATAAAAGGAGTTAACCGTTCTCAGAGGCAACTATGATACTGCAATTGTAACATCTACACTCATGGCTTAAGAGTGGAGAGTTCAACCTGAGTCAAAGACAAAATAACAAGCAACACAAGAAAAGGTTTTGATAAGTTGGCTGAGGATGAAGGCTTTTCAAATCATAATCTCTACTTGAATACAGTTGTATTTTGTGGTTACTTGCATATCATTATCAATTAAATAAACGTTAGATATGATAATGATTATTATGACAAAGAAACCACCATTTTTTACTGTCTTCACTTGTGAGTTATGTTTTTTAGCTTCAGACAAACAGTTAAAACAGAAAGAAATTCTACTGTATCTATAATAAAGTGACGATCTAACTGCAGATTTTTCTACTGAAATATTAGGATTTAGAAGAACTCTAATAAATACGACAAGAGAAAAAATTCATAAAAAGAAATGACCGATATTTTGTTTAATTCAAAATTGTCAGTACGAGTATTGTAGATGTCTGCTCTGCTTATTTCTTGTACCCAACATTGCTGGTAGCTGCGGCTTAAGCCGAGCAAACAGCCTCCAAGCTAAAATTTATTAAAAGTTATCTGCGTAGCACCATGTCTCTAGAATGTCTGAGTGGACAATTAGTGTACTAATTGCAGACAACGAAATTCCTATATCGATTGATAATAATGAAATTATCTATATGTTTACATATCAGAGTGCAGTAAGATCACCAAAGTTCTAAATGAAACAGAACTAAGCTAAAATTATTTGAATATAATCCTGTTATGTTTTAAATATAGTAATGGCCGCTTGAGATATTGTTATTGCATCTTGTAAATGCTAGAATTGTATCTTGTAATTACGCTTTTATATTGATCTGCACTAAGTAATATTTTGACATACACACATCCTGTTGTCGTGAAATATAACGTCATTATGTAAGAATATTTCCCTAAATTCCAGTACCAATATGTATCCTATAATAAAATTGCAGCAAATTATAACGCGATAAGCATATAACAGAAAGATTAAAAGGTCAAAGAGATTTTTGGCTTGTTTAAAAATATAAGAATAGTTAGAAAACTTTTGACGTACACGCTTCAAGAATTTAAATTTATTTAATTTGTTCTTTTCTAAGATTATATACTAATTCTGTAAGTTCTATAAATGACAAAATTACAATTGTATATGCCTGATTATCAGTATTCTTTTTACATTGATTAAAAAATATTGATATTAAATAACAAATCCAACTATTAAGGGAAAGAAAAGTTATAATTAATTACTAAGTATGCATCATACAAGACAAAACTGTTGTTCTGTTTACGTTATATATTTTTAATTGTTGCCACATCTATGAAGGGGGGGAGTAATATTTAAATGGAAAAAATGGTATCAATTAAGTAAAGGTAGTAGGGGCTTCCAAAGTATGCCTGCGGAGGGCACTGAAAAAGGGTTCGCCAATAGACATTCAAGTAAAAATTTGTTTGGGTCCTAAAACTACACCCCAACATTTTGTCTAGGGTGATATATTATCGTTCTAAGTTTGTAATTTATAACTGTTACAGAGTGCAGAGTGCTGAAGTCGCGAGTACTGTGTAAGATGTACGTGACACACCTGGTACAGCTGTAGCATTGCAGAAGGCGTGACACTGTCGCGTCGCAGTCGCGTGTACTGTGTAAGATGTACGTGACACACCTGGTACAGCTGTAGCATTGCAGAAGGCGTGACACTGTCGCGTCGCAGTCGCGTGAAACTGTAGGAAATAAAAGTTAGCTTCGCAATGACTGATTTCAAATTATAACATATTGTGTAAAGAAGTTGCAAATAGAATTTGACTCTTACGTTTCGGTAGTATAATTTGATTAATAAAATATTATGACCTATGTAAAAATGCGCATAAAAAGGAATTTGACAAGACCGTTATGAATATAAAATATTAAAACATTTTTACCATCATCATTATTATCATCATGAATTTTGACGATTGGGTGATTGTTAAATTCTCTAAACTTTCCTCGTTTGCCACTTTACACTATTTTTGACACCATTTCAAAATAAAGTTGGAAATGTAACAATTAACAACAGGATATTAATTATTCCGCGATAACTGAACAATCTCGTTGTTAACTTCTATTCTTGTTTTTATTATGTGAGGACTAACGCCTGACAATTTCATTTCTGATTTTACACATTGGTGTGAATAACGAAGGTGCGCGTGTATAATTACATAGCGTGGATTATACACTGATTACGTATACAGGACAATACTGAAAAATGAATTCAACACTGTGATAAATAGATTACCGATTAGTTTAGTTACACTTGTCAATAATTTATATAACCACTGTTATATTTCTATGTTAATATATGCAGAGTACAGTCATTATAACATGTTAAAATGACACCGATAAATAATATACGGAGAACTAATCAAACTGTTGTCAATAATACCGTCGATTGTACACGAAATATTGTTTGTCACTCTTTACCATATTAACCACCATAATAAGCAATGATTTGTTTGATCTACGGTTTATATTTCTCTATTTAGTTTGTGGATCTGACAGTTATTACTAGGTTTGAAATAAAGTGAAAAATGTATTATGGCATACATTGTTATAGTATAAATAATTAAACATATATTTATTCAGCGTTACATTTGATATTAGAATTACATTTGATTCAGAATAAAATTATTTGTTGGACTGGACATTACACATGTTTTATTATAGTGAAAAATGCTGAAAGTAAACGTTATGGGACCCAGATTTGTCTTTACGAATTTTGCAGCTACAGCTGATTCATTTACTAAAAAACTCACCAAAAATATCATAAACATGCTAAAAGATGTAACCTCCATCTTTTATTAACAAGATCTTAATTAATTTCTTATACCAGTTTTTCGTTACTAGTGGATAATGTGAAATAGCACATTAAAACATTTCTGTTTCATTTTCACTCAAGAAAGATTTCAAATGCACCATATTTTATGCGTAAACTTCATTTCCCTTTAGATAACGTGCAGATTATTTTATAGACCAACTTGTGTTTTAACGGGCAGCGCAAAAGAAATGTTATCTAAGAAAATACAAAAAGTCTTCCAGTGATTGGGTGATATTACATTCATTTTTAATAATAGTAGAAGTTGGGCTTGTATCCATTCTCATATTCTTTCTATTCCTTTTTGCGTTCATGCGTTCATTATGCCAAGACAGTATAATTATTTTCTAATGTGAAACAATTTTCCAGACTAAAGCTATGATTGAATGGACATTATGAGAGATGAATAAATCAGTTTCGTTAAAAGAAATGATGCTTACTTGATTACGTATCAAATTAAACATATCAGAATTGAAAAATAGAAACCGGCATACGTAAGCCCATATTTACTTAGTAATGCTTAATTACGTTAATTGTGTAGTATTTTTCATCGCCTGTCCCTAATTCATTTCGTACATATAGTTTATGAAGTGCATGAAACGAAATCAGTGCGTACATGATGGCGTAAACATAGTGCGTCATAATGGTAAATTTCGTGTATGCAATGGACATTTGAATTACATGTTCTGTAAAGCAGTAGAATTAAAAAATATTATGGTGCAAACAAAACACTGTGTGAACGAATTGTAGATTGTAGATTTAGTGCTGTTAAATGGTGCAAAACTGCTTGGAGGCGTGTGCCAGTGTACGTAATTATTTTACTCAATATTTATAAAAACACGTTAATTTAAATAACGATATGGAAAATTTTAAATGAGACTTATATCGAAACGTTTGTAATAAAAAATCTAACTGATGAGATACTTATTTTAAAAATTAGTAACTAAATGTATGGATGTTTTAAGTAGAAAGGTTTTATGGCTATAATTTACGTCGTCAAAATTATCAGGTTTTTCGAACAAGATTTGTTCTTTTCTGGACCCCCCAAAGAACAAATCAGATACTAGAATTCAGCTGAGGGAATTATCGTAAAGTGCGTGCAAGCGCCTCGTGGTGCATGACGATCGGTCTGCTAATCGCGACTAACAACTTAAATACTTCTTAGAGTTACTGCCAATAATAATATTTTAAATGCTGTTCCGTGTAAGTTACTTTTACATTTACTTTTACAAACCATTACTCGCTTGCTGAGCTGTAGAACTCGCACATATTTTGAACAAAGTATATTTATTGTTGGATAAATTTTGATATTAAGATAATTTTTAAATTATCATAAAAATTAAAACAATTTCCTTTACCATACTATTTTTTGTTTTGTAGTTTTAAATAAATACTAAAATTCTAAACCATCGGATTTCTGTTAAAATTCCCTTCAGCCTGACACACGGCTGAAATTTAAAATTTTTCAATTTTTTTATCCCATTTTTGGGTCTTGTGGTAAAACATTTTAAAATTTCCAAAAGCGTGTACTATATTTAGATTTTGGTTAAGATTGTCTTTCGTTTGATATCCTACTTGGAATTTGAGGTTTTATTAAGTATCTGCACCACTTTTGGGCCCTGACGTCCCAAAATTTTGAAAACTCCGAAACACTACTTTTAGAATTTATTTAAAATTCACTTTCATTTGTTATACCATATGAATTTTTGCTATTAAAAGAAATTTTTTATCTGCTTTTGGCTCTCGGCGTTTCAAAATGTTACATTTTCAAAAATGAAGCTTAATTCATATTTTGGTTAAAATATCTTCTAATTTGAAATTCCACATACACTAATAAGATTTTTTTAATTTGACTCCATAACATTTTTGCCTTTTGCCCCCTACTTTTGGGGGGACCAAAAAAGGCTAAGAATTAAGTGCCTGTCTATCTACTTAACTACATACTACTAGTACTACTAGTACTACTACTACTACTACTACTACTACTACTACTACTACCACCACCACCACCACCACCACCACTACTGTTACCTCTACTGCTACCACTACTACTACTACTACTACTACTACTACTACTACTACTAGTACTACTAATAGTACTACGTGATGTAGGTAAACTATTCAGAAGCAAGCCCTTATCTCTCACGTTGAATGTATTTTATTAACATAACAGTACAATTCCACATTCCATTGTATTAATATTAGACATTAATATAAGCTTACGCTATTTTTATTCTAAATTACTAAACAAGCTTATTTCACATTTCTTTGGTACTAATAAACACACAACAACAACAAAATTAATGACAGCAGAGGTAGATTTTATATATGGACTTTATGTAATATCGGAGCAAGTATGTCTGAAAATTCGTTTCAAACAATGCGAAACATTTTTGGAAAAGTATGCAATTTACATTTTCTTCTTGTGAAACTAACTTTCTAACATTTATTACGTTTTTGCGTACAGACACAAATTTTTTGTAGACAAAATGTTTTTGTCTTAAAACAACAAATTATAAAATTAAGTGTAACTGCTCTGACATATGAAATTACTTATTATTATTGACATTACCAATTTATTTATTTTGGAGATACATAATTAATTAGGCTTAACTGTAATAATTTAATTTATAGCAAATAATCTTTGGTGGCTTTATAAATATCTAACCTCAATAGATCGTATATTTTACGTAACTTATGAAATTTAAAAGACATGAAAATATATAAAAAGAAGTTAATATATGATTCATATAGAAACAAACGTAAGACAAAATCAGTGGGTTTTGTACGATCAAAAGGTTTATTTTTAGGTCTAAATAACACTGTAAAAAAGTCGCATGGCTTGTAATGTTAAAACTGACGTATTAGTTACTGAACAACAGAGAAATCAGTACTGCGTTTTTATTATTTTTATTAGACTTGTATAAATTAATTACAATTGTTTCCAGTAAATATATTAGTTATATATTTTTTACTTACAGCCGGAACATAATATAAGTTTAATAATAAAAGTCACTTATATAATTACAATAAAATCACACACTTCAAATAGCTCCACAATAATACTTTTGTTATGACAATGATTAAATAACCAATTCATAGAAAACTGAAATTAACCCGACTGAAATCTTGGTTTCATATTTTAAAATTTTTAAATGATATTTTGGTTTTGGTTTTATTCATGCAATTTTCAAATATCTGTCAGTTGTTCCTATTACAGCTTTTATACCAGCCAAGGTAAACTTTGATGTACAATGTCGTTAAGGTATTATTCGATTATTCTGACAACGTCAAGAATTGGTAAGCGTCAGGCAGTTGTATCTCAGACGATTGTGAGTGTTTTTTAAACATTGTTTCTGCGGACTTAGCGCTATGTCACTAGCGTCACTTGGTCATCCGTAATATTTATATCTTACTTGCGTAAGAATATCTAAGAAAATAACAGACGAAAACGAAAATATCTGAAATGTACTGTGAAATGTAATTATATTTTAATATAGCTCAAGTTAAAAGATAATAAATGTATAATTTTTAATAATACCTTTATCATATTTATGACCATAGACAAGTAGTATTAGGAATACATGAATAGGGCATTGATAATGACGGTAACATTAATGAGGACTAAGTGGAAATACAATCGTAAAAATTATATGAAAATATACCGCAGCAAAAAAAAAAAAGACAATAGTCACTGTAACACAAATATGTGACAAAAATTAAGAAGTAAATAAGAACAACAACAACAAAACGAACGTACAGTAGGTCTAAGTGAAACAGATGTAAGCTGAAGCTTTTTAAGGCTAAAATAATTAACATTGTACAGAAAATGGGCTTTATAGGATCATTTTAGAGTAAACGTGTGCGTATAACTGGAAAGTACTACACCAATTAGTATTGCAAATTATACATTGGTATTGTGTGTTATGTGTATATTGTATGCGTATATGCACTGTATGATACTGTAGGCTATTATCAAATATACTACTGAGACCACCATCGTTATGGAAATGAGTGACAATACGTTGTAAATATGTGTTAATTTTTGTTTGTGTTCATTTTTGAATTAGATAAAGGTAATTACCAATCTATATAATTTATTAAATATGTGTGTTTTGCCTGTGTACTTGAAGCCCATGGCTGGAAGTGACACAAAGTCAATATAAAAAGTCAGAACTACGCCTATCGATATTTTACTTCATGGAGGTTTTGATTGCCATTAAACCAACAGTATGACATCTCAATTTCAGGTCGCTCAAGACGCTTACAATATAAAATTTATGAACGTAGTATTAAGTTAAAAAATGAAAGGAATGCAATTAAATAGCAAAAATACTGTCTCAAGTTTCTTGTGGTAAGACTCAAGTGCGTACGGATATGGTACTGTTGAACTCACTTCTATTGAATACAGAATGAATGTTTATTGACACCGAAATTTTATTATTGATGCATGACGCACATATTCTCTATCCCAGGACTCATAGTGGGTATAATTTATATTTAGAAGTAATGAGACAACAATGAACTTTAAGCTTAGCTAACGTATAATATATCCAATATAAATTAGGTTTACTTATTTTAAATATGCATTGAATTGCACTTAATTCCAGTCCTACCCACTCAATCATGTTGGCCCCAATCCAGCTCCACTTCCAGAGATGTAAGTTGGCTAATCTCTTCAAATGTGTACAAGTTATATGTTTTTATTAACATTACATAACATTTGCTGACCCATTGATTATTTAGAGTGTACTTTATAAAAAAAAACATATTCTATAATTAGATGTTTAACACGTTAAGTCAATTTTAATTTTTCCTACAAGTGAAGGTGTGGTGTTTACTTTCGTAGTTATATATATTATATCCAGTGTGTTCTTACATTAAGTGTTTCTTTGTATAATAATAATTTATTACCTGGTTTATTACAGTCTACTACATAAGTATAGTTTACCTATTCTACACTGCTGTCAGTTTATTCAATTGATATTTTATTTAAATTTATTCAATTTATATTTATATTGTTTACTAAATAATGTACCTGAATTAAGTTTCCAAAAATTTTGTTATTATTCTTGTTAAATCATGTTTTCTCGATTTAATACTACACTTTCCTTCTTTAAGGTGTTGTGACAACGGTTTAAGTTTGAGTGGCTTTCTTTTTAAAATTCTTAAACCTATGTGTCGAAAACTACAATTTTTCTCTCCATAGGTATAATATAGGTATATTATAACACTCTCTATTTTTTAATTTTGTCTATCACCTAGTCTTTTGTGTTTAATGCATAAAATATTTAAATGACCTTTCACGTAATTTGCATTCTTATTTGGTATGTTACAAGTATTAATTATTTATAAATTTTATTATATTATTTAACGTTGCAAAGTACCTGCACAACTTGTTTATTCTTTTTACTTTAAATTTTACTTTCTGAAGTTATCTTAATGTTAAGTAATTTTTTATTAAACTACTTTTTTTAGGAACTTACAATTTTACGTACACAATTTAAGCTATTTTACTCAATTTTGTATACGTTTATTTTTATTTTAAAAAACCTATACTACTTTTTAAAAATCAGTCACTACTATAATGTTCAAGGACATTCAGAAATTTAATATGACCTAAAGTTTACTCTTCTACTCCTTAAATAATTTACAAAGTTACTTTATTTCAGCACTTGTTACGTTCTTTTGTAATTTGTAGATTTACAGATTAATGTAATAACAATTTGACGCAATTATGTACTATATTCATATCCTACACGATATAAAGTAATATACATTTAGTTTCAGTATAAATTTAATATACTGCTATTTCTATATACGTTAGTTCACCGTAATATATATTAATTATATTATAATTATTACATTACAGAGTATTCTGGAATGATAAAATGATGAGATAATTGGATTGTCAGGAATTAGAAAACCTGGTTTGAAGCTATTAAGTGATTAAAAATATAATTCACCAGTTTCAACGGATGAACAAGTGGTATCTGCATAGAGACACAAACACATTTAACGTATAGTGCATAGTGCATTACTTTCAACTTTTGTATTATAAAATACAAAATAGAACATTACTGTACCAAATTAACACTATTGACAATAATAGTTTTGACTTTTACAAAACTATGCTTTATGGTGTGTGTGTAACATTCCAAATTAAATTATTAAGTGAGAATATGACTTAGTGATTAAAAACGTACTGTTTCTGGTAGATCTGATATGTCTGTAATATATTTGTCAATTGTGTAAAACGTTATTAAATGATATTAATCAAACAAGAATGACTTTAAAACTACTGCTGTACACAGTTTACAGAAGTGTTATGTATAACCCCAAATAATATAACTTGAATTAAAAGTTAAATTAAAAAAAAAAGAAGAAACTCTTATTGGTAGCGTAGGTTTAATGAGGAAGACTTTACGATATGATGAATCGTTAAAACAAACATCGTTTAAATTCTACTTCAAAAGACAAGAGGAAAAGTGTTGTCAACCAGAGAGAGAAAGAGACGTAAGAGAACACTTAATAAAGACTAAAGACTGTCACTTGTTGGCTGCGTTGTCATACTAAAAAGGCAAAGAATAGCGTGTTGCAGTGTATGCTTAAGGGATTGAGCACAGTAAGCAGCTTGCACTCTCTTGTCCACACGCAATGCTCAGATGTTAGTTTGTTGGCTGCAACCATCGGTGTTAACAATATGTTAGCAAAGCCGCTCATGGATCGAACTGATAAAGTAATAAATGGTATAAAATGACTTTACTGCTTCACGTATTATTTATTTTGTCGACGTCTGTGTCAGGTTCTACGTGACAAGACAGACCTGAGTTATTAACTTTTAACAATTAAAAACGGTAAAACGGAGTGCCTATTCTAATTTTGTTATTGTTCTTATTTACTGTAATTAGTAAAAGATATGTTTTCGATTATTTGTTTCTTATTTTTTAATATTATAAAACGTTTGAATAACATACAAACGTCAGTTAGTTTGTAGTGTTAGTTAGTTTTCGTCCAACAATTAACATTATCGACAGACAAGTAATATATCTACGTCTGAAGAATATTTTGTACATACATATTCACTTTACTTGACATTACTGTGAATTGTAATAATAATCGTTTTATGTGCGGTGACACAACGCTAGAGGTGACATATTACTACATTGTATTTAGACTGAAGGTCAAAAGTAAATTTATATTTCTGGTCACATGAATTTGGCAGACAGTATGCTGAACGTATTGTGCTATTTCTGTTGTCACTCAGTGCTCGCGTCAATTTGAAATGGTTTATTTAATTATATCCATGTATAATGAAGGAGCATGTGTTTGGTTTGGTTTCAGACACAATACCAAAAAAAAACTCTCATTCTTCGAAATTTCTAAAAGTAAATGTAAATTTTAGATTTATGAAATTTTATTCAACTGTTTATTTTATTTGTATCAGCAATAATAAGACTTCCTAATTTTATGTGACAGAAAACTGAGATACTTTGTGTCTGCTATTCGCTTCAATATAAGAGAGTTTTGATATTTAGCTAGGAACAGAAAACAAATATTAAAACAAAAAGTAAAATTATACTAATAAAATTAAATTGACTGAGCACTCATGTAAATAATTATTATTAATATAATATTTGTAAAATAACTCAGTAATTCTATACGTTATCAAGGCCTACTATCTATCTACCTAAGCTAAAACCAGATTGCTTTTTTTCTTGTAATCTTTCCTATCTGCCATAACCTTCCTTTTTACTGCCTTTCAATAAAGTTCACTTCAACCACTAGTGTTAAATTAGCTCTATGATTATCTTTGTTTCCTTACTCTTGTCTTGACAACTGAAAATAGAAGTAAGTGTATTTCTCACCAGCTCGGAAGCGCGCAGTAAAAGGGGCCGCTACCGCTATCAAATCTTCTGAATTTTTAATAAGCCTATGCTTTCCGTAATACAACTAAGTGCTTTATAGATAATGCATCCATCCAAATGTGAGACCAATAACACGTAACATAGGAAACGAAACAAAACTAACTTCGTCATTTAATATATACCTAAAATGGTTAGTGTTGATGCCCACAAATTATAGAACTCGGGAACTCAACAAAAAAGTGTTAATTGGCGTGGCATATGTTGACCTAATGCTTAATACGTATAGCCGTACTACATGATATTGCTGAAGGTCTGATTAACAATGAAACATCAGTAAAGTGAATAATGTATATTTGCATGAGAAAAACAATCTTAGGAATTCCTAAATATGTTAATGTATTTGCTAAATATTTTACTATCCAGTCCAATTTTGTGTCCTATAAACTAGTGATTTTTACTTGTATTTATGCTATTGCACTTAGGATTTAAATAAAAATTGGGATTTAGTCTCCAGATCTTTAAACAATTGTCATAAATCAAACCTAGGTTTAGTACAACACAACACCGCTGTTAGACTAATACTAATGTGTTCCCTTCAAGCTAATCAAGGGGTGAAGGGAATTTGGAGGTGTAGTACCTTTGAATCGGGTTGACTCTGTATTTGCACATACAGAGGTGAAACGTCAACAAGATTTTATGCCAGTGAGCCATAATTCCTGAAACCAAAAAGACGTTGATAAGCTCAACAGTACTAGAGGACTACATATTACTATATAGTGGTGTACCTGCTAGAAGTCGCGCATCTGCTGGTACTGATAAGGAAGATGCTAAGAAACAGGATAGATAGCTACCAGTTTCAAAGTATCAACTGTATGTTAACAGTATGTTACAAAACAGTAAGAAATTACAAACCAGAGTGTTCAAGCATCTGACGTATCCAGCCGCAAAACGCAGGAGAGCAGAGTAAATATCGTGACTGCAATAATGAGACGATGTATTTCTGCAGTCCTATGTTAATAATATGCGGTGTTGCCGCTTCCAGTTTTTTGGTCTTCTTGAAAGCGTGGAATTTATTGTACTTAGTATGCTTAATTTACTCTTGTTATAGCTACCTAAATAATAGCCTTCCTCTCGTTCTCAGCGCCATAAATATTTGTAACATAATGGATCTAATTCTCTTCACCATATGCAAGACCTCTCACATGCGCAGAAGTATGAGATGGTCAGTCAGCTTGACCTCTCAGCCAATAAGAGCCAGAAAATTGTTCCTCTTTCATGAGTTCAGTTCGTGACGCTTTTGTTGTATTTGTTGACGTCCTTTTCCCTCCTTCTTTAATTTTCTAGTGCTGTGTGTTTTAATTTTTGTTTTAGTATTCAATATGAGTGACAAAGATACGCCTCGTGTAACACAACCAAGATAACAAGTTTCGCGTGTATTAGTATTTCAAGCTCTAGGTGGAATCATGAACCGAAGCAAAATGCCAGGAAGCAACTGCTGATGCATGTGGAGTAAGGTAAAAACTGTACAATCAACTTCAATTATAGGTTATGCATTGATTAGAGCCTGTAGAT
This sequence comes from Magicicada septendecula, assembly GCA_034769895.1. Lineage (NCBI taxonomy): Eukaryota > Metazoa > Arthropoda > Insecta > Hemiptera > Cicadidae > Magicicada > Magicicada septendecula. The sequence goes on from CM068370.1 coordinate 357,139,837, forward strand.
CTGCTACTTTTATGCAAGCAACACAATCGCAAGGAAGAAGTAAGAAAATCGACGACTTCACTAAGAACCTTTTGTGGCGCACAATTTTCGATGTGTAAGCAAAAAGTTGAATATCCCAATGCAGGCAAATTAGTTTTCCAAATGAATGAAGCTGAGAATTTCAGCGGGAGCAAGTGAGCAGTGCTTAGGATTTTGAAGTGTATGGACTTTAAGTATCAAAATCGAATGACTTTAGGAATGTAGTTATAAAGAGGAGTAACATTGTAGCCTGAGAACTGTGTTTTTAAGAACAATAGATGATATCATGCAAGCTGGAACATGGCGGATTTACTCTTTGAATGAAACATGGGTAAACTACAACTATCCAAGTTTAATGTGGTGGAAAATGAGAGGCGGACCTGAGGACTAATACCTTTACCCGTGCGTAAAGGCATCCGGGTTCTGTGCATCCTGGCCGGATGATTAGAGACGAACTCCACTTTTACAGATTTTTAGGGGATCGGAGTCTAACAATTTTGACAATTACTGACAATTACTATTTAGAAATAAATTACTATGTTGGTAAACAGTGGTTTACAGAACAATTATTACCATAACTCTCTCCATGTTTAGTAATTTTAAGGATATGAAAATCAATAATGCCCCGTCTAAAGAAACCAAAACCGTTAGCATTATTGCTACGTTATCTTCACGTTGAATTCCTCAAAATTCCTCAAAAACCAGAGCGGAATTACTGCTCTTTGTTAACGGTCAAATCCCGTGTACCGAACTTAAAAAACTGATAAAATAACCATAAAGCATTGGTATCGTGTAGTTAAGCTACCACCATAGAATTTTATTTATTCTTGTATTGGACTGTTAGTGGTTTCAAATATTTCTACTAGTAATTTTTTGCAAACCAGTATGTTGTCTTTGGTATTGACGAGGGCTTTCGGCAGTCAAGCCATCTTCAGGTTATTTACCAACCTTTGTTTACCATCTTCAGGTTGGTAAATAACCTGAAGATGGCTTGACTGCCGAAAGCGCTCGTGAATACCAAAGACAACATAGTGGTTTGTACAAAATTACTAGTAGAAACACCATAGAATTGTCACGACAAACAAATTGAACTGGTGCGAGCGCAGGTGACATCGTACACTGCAGAAAGGGACGGTATTTTCAGAACTGCAGATATTCAGAGACACACACACGAGGCAGTTGACAGCATCTCAGTTTGCGTAAGAAGACACGAAGAATGATTAGAATAAAGACAGATAGAAATCAGCATGGAATCTGTTGTGGACCCCCTTATTGCTAATCTTTGCGAATCTTATTCATCGGAATCACACAACAAAAGTGACGGTGTGGATTCCTTAAAATGAAGTTTGTATGTATGCAACTTTTTCAACTCAATTTATCGTGCGTTGCTGACGACATAGCACAAAACGATCGTAAATGTGCAGGAAACATATAATATAATCCATATAATAGTATGGATGTTCCTGAGGTCTGGATATTGTGTGGTTCCTTATCTAAGTAGTGAAAGACGCCTTACTTGAATCGAAACTAAATGTAAGTAGTCGAATTAAGTTTGTCGGATTTTACAATTATTAAAATTTGTGTAATTTTTACATCTAAATTAGTTATAGTTCAAGTACTGTAATGCATTTTCTTTTAATTTTTTAAATATATCTGTTCATAATATTTGACAATATACTGAATAATTACAAAATTCATTATATGCTAAAAGACAACAATTACAACCTATCAAACCGACTTGACATCACCCTACCTATTTTAGTATTATGCCCTAGGTTATATTTAATATTTCTCTTTATTTAATTTTGTCTTCCATTATATTTATGTCTATTTGAATATACTGTAAAACTATGAATAAACTATATGAACAAATTCTTGCCTATGAATAAATTAATATTTTAACGATTAAAACTTTTAGTATTTTTTTAACAAATTCTTGGATATGCTCAAAGATATGCTCAAAATTAATGCTATTATTGAATTTCCAAAATGATAAAAATCCAATAAGATTAAAAATTGTAACGACTTTTATATTCCGCATTGTTACTGTTAAAAGTTTCCAGTCAATTCTATTGTTGTCTGTGCTGGACGTGTGGGGGCTTCACAATTTATAGTATGACGGAAGTATTTATTTTTAGAGGTAGCTGAAAATAGATGTACATATAATTGCTGCTTTACGACATTTTCAACAGCAAGACTCGTAGAAGTAGCAGTCCTACTTAAAAGAGATTAAATAAAAAGAGTACTTAATTTACACCTTATCCCCCCCCCCACAACGGCTACTGCCTTTGCACTAACACCAACGTTTCAAGGAAACAGTTCTGTGACCGAAAAAATTGAACCTTCCGCACCGACGAAAGCAATAAATGATAACGTTGTTTGTCTTTCCAGATGGCCGGATGTAGAAACAACGAAGTATTGGATGGTCATTAACATTTTATTTAAAAACGAGTGCCCAGGATTGAAAATAGTGACAGTAACTGTATTACAGCACTTTCAGATTCCCACATAAAAATTTCGCCTGGAAAAAATACGTGGTGGTTTCTCAAATACCGAATTACCTACATCACGTCCTAACAACACATTATTGACGTCACTAATCTGACGTTAAACTGACAGGACGGTAGAGCAAATGTGTGAAAATCCATAACAGCAGCAAACGCGTGTCGGTGACGTTATTCATGTGACGTATATAAACTGAATAGGTGAATTTAAGTACTGATTGAGTAGACGATTCCCTGACAGTGTTTAAGTCAATAATATAAGCCAACTTTAAGAATAGTAAACCTAAGTTAATTTAGTAAACCTAAGCACTTAAGTCATAAAAATGATTGAATTTATTATGACATGTATTACAAATTTGAAGGTCATTCCAAAAAGCATTTTATTATTATCGAATGTAGTGCAAAACTATTATAAACTACAATTCAAAACTGATAACTGAGGTTGCATGTAAGAATGATGAACCTACCTCTTCATGATTTAGATTAATTCATCATTATTATCTCCTATTCATACTTTTCAAGGTAATTAGTTTACTTCAATGCTTTTCAAATGTTCATTCACGTTTATGATTCATGGGCAATTATTATGTATAATTTTACTTTCCTATTAATGGTTTTTACATATATCGAAAATTATATCTTTAGATACATTATATATAATAGTAGACCTACTTTTTTGTTCCGTCTTATGTCACTCGAACACCAAATTGCTGAGAAGAAAGTGGTTTGGTAGAATAATTGCTTATGACGTGCTCAATTGTCCCTAACTAATACGCTCAATGTAAATTTAAAATGTACACGTAAAACCCTAGTAAACTTGCAATGCATTCCCGAAATTGCACATTGTTGACTGAAGTTGATTAGAGTAGTTTTTAAAAATCCGAATAAAGACGAAAATATCAGATTACGCCTGCTAACCATTTAGTGAAGTAGCAATGTGTCCAATAAATAAAATTTATTTATCTATATATAATATAGATATCCTTCTATTAGCAACATGTTACAAAACATTTTAAAGAAACTTATCACGCCTCTGTTAGTCAACAAATCTGAGTGAAGAAACGGAAAACGGCGTAACGATGAAACCTGTTAGGGAGTGGTAAGTTTGCTACTTTCGAGACGAAGGGGATCTGTGACGTTTCAACAGAGATTGCTGTGTAAAGTACTACGGAACAATAAATAGAATTTCTACAGATTAATACATTGTAAAATAGGTTATGTGCACACGAGAGTGAGTAATACTTATTTACTGTCTTATCGGTGATGTTATCTTGCCAAATATAATATTTTGTGTGTTATCATTATACTATATATGGTGTACTTGTCCCAGTAAATTAAAAAATAGATAACATGTTTTACTTATATATGTTACGTATATGTGGTATTAGTTTACGCAACATACAGTTCTGTAAAATAAAGATGTAATAAAGTAGTTGATCATACAAATTTTTAACTTTTTATGAGCTCATATTTTGCATATACAGTTAACGTGCTTTGCAAGCATTCTCATCTGCAAATTTATTTTGTAATCAAGATTCTGTAATCTACAGACTAAACCGACTTGACTGAATTCATGAAGGCTAAGGGTTAATGTTAAAACTCCCCAAGTTCAAATTTAGAATATTTTACAAGATGTTCCAGCAATGAAATTTTGTATGCATTTTTCTTTTCTTTGTATATTTTAATAATAAAAACATATTTTATATAATCAATAAAAAAGCTCTTTATTATAAAAATAAACCTTGAAAAACCAGTTGTATGATTTATCGTTTTACTGTACTTTAATACCTTAAATTTCAGTAAAGATACATCAGTGAACTTGGGTAGATTTACCACTATGCCCACGAGTGAGGAGTTCGTACTATCCTGCATTGGTGTCCGGTAGGTCAATTTTTTTCTGGGGATGCATCGTATGTACGTAAAGACCATGACACGTGGGGAGAATAATGTACGCTAGTTTATCCCAGCGAAGGTATTTAGAGTGTAGTCTGTAACATAATTAAGAAAGACGTAAATTTTCGTGTGGCAGAATCAAGATGCTGTAAGCAGCAAAAGAGAATGTCAGTGGCTCCCATAACTGTGAGATGTATTTCTTCAATTTGTACAGTTGAATAAAACAGCCACAACCATTTTACTTACGTTGTGCACTTTTTAAAATGAACTTTAGGTTTCCTTATCAGTCGACGAAATTGGTAGTGGAAGTTGTTTGTTACCCCTAACATAAGGCAATAACATTGTGCTAATTCAGTTTAGCTACTTACTCTTTAAATCTGTGTTTGACGCTTCTGTAAACGAATAAAATATGTAAGTGATGGTGTGAGAGGAAGAGAGACAAAGTAATAAAATCAGATTTGTGTCACATACGGTATCACAGAGCGTACGCTGAATGACTATATAAAATTACTCAGGCTAATTTTGAAATTAAAATTTTTGTCGAAAATCTTAGTCTGCTATAAAAAATATAGTTACTTTAGTCACAACAAATACTAGAATAGAACAAAATTTAGGTTTGGTATTTTAACTTTAATAATAATTTTAAGCTACTTCGAGTAAACCTTAAACTTTCTGCAGTTTTCTATTTTGTTTGTTTTCATGCAGATAACAAGTGCTACACTGTAACAAAAATGGTCAGTGTGTACCGCTTATTGCTCATTTCTTCGTCTTTACCTCAAGGTAACTAAAAAATAAACAGAGTACAAAGATAATAGCACTGTGTTTTTAACACACTAAGTTTCATTATGCGGGAACGAAGTAACATGGGTTTTTACAAAAATCTATGTTTATGGGGTGAAGTTTTATTAGCCCCGTTTTCAATACTGGGGAAGCACTCTGATTTCAGTGTATATTGTTGTAATGTGTCTTAGCGTAAAATAAAACTTCAGCGTAAGCAAATGTTAATATACGTAAATTTATCTATTTCCAAGAGCTATCCTACAAGGACTGCACTAGGTTGTTTTGTCAGGAGTTTTAATTAATTGTGCTTATAATTGAAGTAAAGGTAGGCATTATCGGTATCTAATCGACAAAGTACGGACATAGCACACAAATATTGGGTATGATTTTAGTGGTACCAAGTAGGAATAGTAAACTCTTTTCGCCTTTTGCTGTGCAGGACTAAATTGTTGTGAAGGGCATGTAATGCTGTGCAAAGTAAAAACCCTCCCTCATCAGACAAAATTGTATGTTTTCGACGTAGAACTAACGTTACTGAACGTTACACGAATTATGGTCAGTGACAGGTGTGTGGATTTAAGCAACAAAAAATACGAAACATACATACGAAGACGAAACATATGTTTCAAAACGCGTAAATCAATCGCACGCAACACGAAGTCACACGACGGATGAAATACGGTAAATATTATACAGACTTTAATTCTGGCTTCCAAGTTTGTATAATTCCAAACAATCTTGATTTCTCGAGTCTGTATCTAGCATTGCTTCCTCCAAATTCTTTTTTCATGCTACTTTTATCTACGTCTTTTTCTTTTCATTAACACTGATAGTTTATTTACTCTCCAACGTAGTCTTTCGTTTGCATGTTCCACAGGCCATCCTCTCGACATGTGTATAGTTTCAAATTTCCATTCAGTCAAAAGATTTTAATATGCTCATGTTAATTCTCATTATATTTCAAATCTTTAAATGCGTAATCATGTTTTACAGTATACGGTTTTAGCACATTTTCAGAAATGTCATCACTATTGGTTGGATTACGGTTCTTCTGTACGTTTGCACTAATCTTCTATGCCCCCTCATATGGGTTTCTTCTATGCGTTTCTGATATGGTTATGATTTCCTGTAATGGATCTTTATTTTGTATTAAATATTATAACTATTAGGCTTGTAGGATATATTTTTTTAGTCTTTACCCTAGTTAATTTTACAAACTAGTTTCGGCATTTTAGGTCGTTACCGTATCTCATTTTGAAAGTGTGTTGGAATTGTAATTCCCCTATGAATAATTATATTTCACATGATAATCGCATTAATGTGAACGGAAGTTATATTCAATTTACGTACACATTATAAGCAAGGAGCTAAATTAAAACAATTAATACAATTACCTAATTTTTAAAATTAAAACCAAAGTGGATTGCATTCAACATCTTTTGCTTAAAATGCAAAACCACTTTATTTATTAACTGCAATAAGCTCTAAAATCAATAAATTATTAAACTTATTGCCTAAAATAAGCTAAACATATTAATTATAACTTCCTAACGCATGCCTTCTGTGTAGGGTTTTATAGAATGTAGTCAATGTTACTCATTACAGAATCTCAGTGCTATCATGGACACACCAGGTATATTTTAGCTGGTAATATGTAAACGCAGAGAGTTACTTCAGTGAGTTGATTAATAGTGCGCCTTTAATGTTAACTTGCGTTGTATTAGTTGCAAGTACATTGCATTCTAATGGGTATTTAATTCAAAGATATACTACATGGAAAGACTCCCACTTGTTGTGTTCCAAGCCGACACTCTGCATGATGTCTACACAGTTGATTGATTCAACACTTTGATATGTTGAAAAAATGTTATGAAAATTAGGATAATTGGAAAAGGAGAAAACCTTTTTGAAGTTATTTGAAGTGACATTGTCATCAACACACACACACACACACACACACACACACACACACACACAAGTCTCAAAGATATAGGCCTTATAATGATTCATAATAGCGTCCTAACTGAGCGTTATATGAAAGAGCCTGACGGAGGGAGTATAGCAGCGTAAGCAAGAGAGAGAGCGTACAATCGCAGCCATCTCACTCTAACCTCGTCACAGCGACATCCGCAACCAGTACGAACATGGAATTTTACTCAATACAAATTATCAGTTCAACCTGTGATAACTTAAAAACTAATAAATATACGGCAATTCTGAAAACAGCATTGTATTCAGCAAGTGAAGCTTTATAAGTAGCCGCAATCTCAGTTAATATAATTAACAATTGAAGAAGTTATACGGAAGACGTACGCCAAAAGGAATAACGAGAGAATTATGCTACGTAGGAATTAGGTGTTTTCACACACACACAGATAAAGACCTAAGCAACAATATTCTGGGGTCAGATCTTTGAAAACACGTTTGCAAATACCTGTAATCAATCGATTTGCAAACACAGGAAGTACGATTTTAACTAGAAATTCTCTGCAGTTTTAAACCTGTCACGGGATGTTTCGTCGACCTGTTCGAGATTGTCAAAACTGGAAAAAGGCATGATTTATTTGAACCACCAATCAGCATCCCGTATTTAAAACGGACGCCAACTCAAAGCGAGGGGTAGCATCACTCTTCGTTCGGATCTTCAATGCGCTAGACGTGTATAATTTACGTACAGAAATTTTTCAATCACGCAAAAGCTTAATTAAGATCAAATTCGAGAAGTAGTCTGCAGTGAAGATGAACTAGTACCGTTCAACAACTCTCGCTGCGTAAAACAACGTTAATTAATTAAATTATTAATTAATTAATCATCAGCCGTGAAGGACCTGTGCGACAGAAGGCTACAGCATCTGCAATTGCCAGGGCATCTTCTACAGCATTGATCAACATCAATTCTTCTGTGCAACACCATCAAAGGAGGACCTCTACGGATTCCTATCTTCGGTCAACGCATCAAACAGTAAGAAATAGATTCATTGATCAATGAGATAAGCACTAAACAAATAATAAAAGCAATACAAAATTTTTAAAAGACACTAATCATTTCACACTTTGTATTTTAATTATAAGATTAACTCTAACATAGTATAGGAGTGTTGAATGGAAAGTGAGGTGTAGTATTGGACGTGCAAATTATTGTAGACCTGTTCTTTAGCACTGGTTTGGGAGATAGCAATCTCTTAATTAAACCAGATAAGAGCCATAGGTCGTTTGAATGTCTTAATCGTTACTTTTCACACTCACTCAGTAATTATAAGTGTTAGGGTAGAAATAAGCCCAACCATTAGCATTTACAAGTTTAAAAATAATTGATTAAAACATTAATTAAAATAATCAAGCCAATATTAAAGTGTTATTTGTAACGATTCCCCTTGAAAACCACAATCACTGAACGAATCCTGAGAAAGAGTGTCTCCATGCGCTGAGCTAAGCTGAAACAGTGTCATTTGTATCTGGGATTTGTTCTGGCGCCCAGGTAAAGTAATATCACGGGTAAGGAACATTTTATCTAACATTCAAATATTAGATAATTGTGTTAGATAAAAGGGAGCGTCGTAGCCTCTATAAATACAAATCGGAAAATAGGCTTACTTAACACTAGAAATTATCGTTCGTTTAGCAGTCGTCGCGAATTAGTGAGTAATAAAAAGGTTGTAAACTCTAAACATTAATTAAATTAAATAATTTGTGTCAACGTTTTTCATCAGATTTACAGCCTTGTATACAGGCGGTACGGAAATAATTATAAGAACTAGTGTTTATTTTTTGTGCGAATGTTAAGAATAATATTGTAAGTGTTAAGAATAAAATTAATTATTACACATATTCTGTTTTACTTATATTGCTACAAAATTATTATAATATGGCATAAATAATAACACTTATTATTTGTTTACTTCTACTTTATTTCCCGTGCTGTAACGAAAAAAAATATATTGTCGACGAAAGTCCTTTAAATCTGTTTTAGTTAACGAATGAGCTTCAAGAAAATTTCATGAGAAATAATTTCAGTAGAAATTATAAAGTTTTTTCATTTTACATTTAATTTTTTTAAAGCTCCTCGAGATTATAGGTACCATCAGTAAACAATCAGTGTGTGTATATTATAAATACATCACATTATCATTAGTTTTATAAAGCTGGTTACGGCTCGCTTTTAATTAACATATATGGTGCTAAAGTATGATGAAGTTTTAAGCTGTACAACTTCAAAGGGTGTTGTGAACGTGAATGTATAGCTAAATTGTAATTGAGATTGACTGAGCGTACACTTGAAAAGATCATTGACCTCAGATTTGTTGTGAGTTGCGTTCCTAATCGCTAATAGCGTCGCTTTTTTGAATTCCCGTTACTAATCTGGATACAGATTAAAGTTTCCAACCCAACATTCACTCTTCCATGACTGCAGTTCAGCCAAATTATTATTATTAGTGTTAAGGTTTTCTTTCAGGAAATCATTTTTCTTTAAGTTATACGTAGTATGTTTTCGGATATATCAATCTCATTGTTAAACTTAATTGTCTCTGGACTAATGGTATCATAAAAATTATAAATAGTAATATAATAAAAGTGTCACTATTGTTATTCCTATCATTGCAATTGTTTTTTAAGGGGCCAGTAGGTTGTGGAAAAACATTTGTTATGAAATTTATAATAGATATTAATAATTGTAAAGTCCATATTATATTAAAAACATCATGGAAATTTATAATAGATTCTCTGATACAGACGTCTCCAGAAAAAGCAGCTGTAGCAATTTACTGTACAACACTGTACATACTGCCTTAAAAATATCTTTATGTAAATTATTACCACTTTTAATAGAGGCTGTACAACATACCGGGCACTTTTAAAATTTGTTGAAGTTTTACCAATTGATGAGATCAGCATGATTGGGACCAAACTTCGTGTACAGACTGACTGATGACTTGAACAAATCACTGGAAATTTCAATGTCAATTTCGATGGATTAAAGATTATTCTAACTGGTTATTAAAGACAAGTACCATCTCCAATTCCAATTTACAAACAACCAAAAAGAAACCTTATTGCATGCTTAATGGCATGCTTGGTCCCATTTTGTGGCGCGGATTAAAATTTTATGAACTCACAGAAGTTGTGCGTCAGGCAAATGTTATGTTTTCTTAATTCCTCACTAAAATTAAAAACGGTGCTATTTTGAATCACGATACAATTTTTCTAATAGAATCTTGACTTTTTTCTAAAGAAGAAGCCAGTAGACTATGTCCTGATAGAACTCGTCTGTTTCTAACAAATGATTCAGTAAATCAGTACAATAAAACTGTATTACAAGCATCAAATAAAGGAATTTCAATAGCAACTCTAATTCTTACCAGCGCTCACAATTCTGGTTAAACAACAATTACATAAAATACAGTTATCCAAACTTGTGGATTGCCTTATGACACTGTTTTGGTTTTTTAAACATATCATAGGCTATATTATTACAACCAACATTGGCGTTTTGGACGGACTGGCAAATGATGCTGTTGAAAATTGGTTTATCTAGATTATGACAATGAAAATAAACTTATACGTCATTGGCTCCAATTTTCCGTTTACCAAAAGTTGGCCAAGAACATAAAGAAAAAGCTTCTGCACATGCTACCAATCGCAACATCAGCTTATTTTCAGTTTTTATAACACTTAGGACAGCCAGTATTCCTTTGAATAACAACAAAACTATCTTATTGAATCGAGAACACTTTACATTAGCAGCTGCTTGTGCTATGACTATTCATAAATCTCAAAGAGGTACATTCAAAGAAATTGTTTAGGAATACGACAAAACACACTCAAAAACTGTTGCACTATGTTCCTCTATCACGAGTTACTCTCAACAAGAGATTATATACTGTTTCATAAAAAAATCATTACAAATGGTATCATGCCTCTAGAAGCGATACACGTATAGTTTCATTATAAGACAAATACCAAATCCGTAGATGATCAATAAACAGATTACACATAATAGATTCAATGCTGATTGACTTTATTAAAAAAAAGAAAGCTTACCCATTTATTCACTCAACTTTCAAGGTTTAGAAGCCGTGTTCTGGACGTTATAGACTCTGTGATTTCTAAAAGTCTTATTATTTTACTGTAAAAAACAAATATGAATATCAGTGACGATATATTGATGTTCCAAATTTTAATTGCGTTGTAAAATATAAACGTACACATATTATATCAGAAAGGGTTGCTATTTAACACAACGTGGATGATAAGGCTAATATAATTACTTCGAACATACAAATAATATTCTAAAGAATGATTGCTGCTGGCGCAACAGTATCAAGTGTTGGTGGTACCTACGTTGCTTGCTCCAAGACTCTAAACGGTGGTGCAGTTATTGCTGCAATATATATTTCACCGAATCAATGCTGCTGGCGCAACGGTATCAAGTGTTGGTGGTAACTACGTTGCTTGCTGCAAGACTCTAAACGGTGGTGCTGTTATTGCTGTAATATATATTTCACCGAATCAATGTGTCAATAATATTATTAATTTTTTTACACTTTCGTTTGCAACCTTACACTGCAGTTGGTGCTACTGCACTTCGAAAAATTATAACGAAATACCGTTAATTCTCAGTGGAGATTTGGATGTTAATTTTGCTACCTAAACAAACTTTTAATAACATTTCTACGAGAAACGTTACATTTGAACATGAACAATGATCCGCCTGTTTCAACCCTAAAGGGTGTATATGATTATAGATGTAGTATTTTAGCGATGTATTCGTAAAATTGATATTAAAACATTCGTTTCCTCATTTAGTTATCATAAGCCAATCTCTTCATTTGTAGATCTGGCACAAGAACAATTACAAATCTTGGTTATTATTCCACTAGGTAATTAATATTTCATTAAACAAATCTATATGGTAATTGTATTTTTGTAATGAATAACATTGCAGCATTAACAATTTCTTTTTTTTGTAATTAATATAATACGTTCAATACACATTTTGTAATTTACTGGTGTTGCGAGAGTTTTATATTGATTTTTTGCATACTTTATTTCTACTTAATTTTCATAATGTATCAATCTTAAGTAAAACATGAATCTACATTTGTACATATGTTTTAAATTAATTAATTTATGAATAAATCAAACCCTCACTCATCGACATATTCAGCATAGAAATTGCTCTTCTGTTGGCTCTCCCGCGACAGCAACTTTTTTTCACTGAGTAACACGGCTCTTTACTTTTACACTGTTAACATTACATATTATGTTTACAATACAGGAACAAAGTCAATGCAATAAAACTAGAATATCGGTAAATAGTTTGTAAACTTTACAAGGTTAGACAGGATTACTAGCGCGTACACACACACACACACACACACACACACACACACACACACACACACACACACACACACACACACACACACACAATATTTATTATCATTATTGTCATCACCATAATACCGTTAGGTTGGACAACTGTTCTTTCAAACTTCTAGTAAACTGTCTACGATTCATCCCTCTCTGCCTAAGGCGGTCAAAATCCTTTCTCCTAACTTATAGGCCTATAAGTGTAAATTGGGTATTCGATTTTCAATCATAGTTAATACACATCTATGTTACTTAGGTCTGTAATCTTTTACTTGCCTGTAATGTTTTTGTCAGGAGGATGTCCCAGGGCTGATTAGAGTACCATGTACTAATAATCCATCTACTTGATTACCTTTGTTACGTCAAGCAGGAGCCCAAGCGTATTTAGTATTTGTGTTTTATTTATTATTCTCAGAGAAAACCTTTCGCTTTCATGAGTGAATATATTGAACTCAACTCAGTTTTCAGTAAATAAGACTAGTAGGTCAACAGCGTACATGAGCTTCCCAATATAGGCTATATTCTATAATTTCTACTTCTCTGGTCTATCAGTCTTTAAACCGTGAACACATTTTCCGGCAATGCTAATAACAGGTTGGGAAGAGGCTATCTAGCCGTATTATCCTCTCTGTTTATGCATTCAATTTGTCAAAAATGCAGCCTGATTCAAGCTATTAAGCTTCTCCATATTCAACCACTAATTTTCCACAGCAAGTCGACATACAGCAAAGACACAATACTTTTGCACGGCTGTTGTGTTACAATAGCTTTCGTGTACTCTGCACATAACCAGAGAACGCACTGCAATCATGTTAAGTGCCAGATGCGTTCCCACACTCAAATAAACAAAACAGTCAGCCCTCTCAGTTATGCAATCACAATATAACAAAACAACAAGGGAAACGAACAATTTAGAGAAATTTGTACAACTTCATTCTTTGTAGTACTGCTACAGAGATAAACAGAAATCCATTCACAAACTTGACTGAAAATGTAAATTTATACTCTTGTACATCAGTAAAAATTGTAAACTTATGAATAAGCTTTCAAAATGAATATTTATTTATAAATATACACTATTGTTATTATTACTCCTACTACTGTTAATGTTATTATTATTTTGATCATCATGATTATCGTAACTTATATTGTCCACGTTCAAATATGAGTAAGTACCGTGTGTTGTAATAAGTACTGTATATTGTACTATAAAATATAAGTAGCTACTGTAAATTAGCTGCAGGAAAGATGCTTAAACTGTTCAAAGAAATCATGCAGACTGTTATCTGAGTAGACTGAATGAGAACAAAGAGAAAAAATTAATTTTGACACGTTATTTTCTGGGGTATTTTCCGGGTTTACTTTGGAAAGCTATGGAAGGCAGACAGGCCAGACTGTTTATTGATGCAAACCCTTGATAGTTCTCTTAGACAATTTACGGCCGACAATATCTGCTTACTGCTGACTGATTCTATAAAAGAGGAGCCATTTGAATCATTACTTTCATTTATTGGAAAATATGTCGTGAGAAGGGCAAAGAAGAAAACGATCTTTCTAAGGCCATTGGAACAGAATGCGTATCTTGAGAGACAATAATATAAAGCCGACTATGTAGATCAGCAATGGGCATTACTACACGAGAGCGGCCATGAAGTGCTGTGTAAACTGCATTCCGAGATAAACTTTCAGACATGGTGGAAAAATTCCATTGTTTTAGGGAATGAAAGTCTCACACACTGTGGGACTATTTTCTACCTAATGGTAAAGATACATTTCCTCGGGTTTTCTCATAAAAACGTTTATAGACGATAAAGTTCCAATATGTGTACCTTAATTGTACCATTATAGTACAGTATCTAGTAAACAATTTGTTTTTGAGGCCGTTCTGTAGCCAGTATGCCACATTACCATCACAGCGTTATCATGCGGCATGATTTTATCTGTTAATGTGTAACACTCGTACTCTCCTACTTTCCAACTCTCAGATTGCCCCCGTTAGTGTAGTTGATAGCTGGATATCCAGTCCTCGTTGTTGTAATTACACGTTAACAATTACAAGCTTATAAATTATAGCACATCTACTATGCTATGTGGCAGAGTGGTGTACGGTGAACTTAAAAGACAGCTGTCAGCTGTACTTATGGTGCAAGAGTACATACACCGAGCGGATGAATGTTCTAAGAACACAACAAAACAGCAGACCATGCTGTATGCCGACGCTTCGAGTGCGCGGTATATACTATAATGTCCCTGAACCCTTCTCGTAACAGTTTCGTCTAACGAGATGTTGTTTCTATAGGATTGGTGATCTTGTACAAAATACAAGTGTACAAAATCTAATTTTCATCAGGAAAACCTAAGGCTGTATACATATGAGATATGTACGAGTACAAATACTAACTTATATATAGTTAAAGATTCTGTACTTAGCTGTAATTAATAAACCGTATTTTCTTCAACAAATATTTCCTATACTATGGAAAAAACAAATGCGGCATTCAACATGAAAACATTCACCTCTTTAATTGCACCACTAATATTCCTTAATTGTCACTTAAAAACAAAAATTTTAAAGAAGGGATAAAAATTTATTTTTCAGAATAAAGAAACATAAAATGACGCAGTGTAGCCCTATCTTTTGTTTTTTACTTATTTATATTTAAATGAATCAAGATACTTTAAATTTTCCTATGCACTGCAAGATATAAAAAATTGTTTATTGAACAGACAAATCGAATACTGCTATTTTATTGTGAATACGTTCGTGATGAAACTCAAAATACCAAGTGGTCTGAGATATAGCCATGTCACATTTTAAAGTGAGACTGTTATGTAGCTTAATTTTGTTTTAAAGAGGCTATATTTTTTACGGATAAACATTTAGTGTTTGAGAAAATTTACTTTTCTGGATAATAAAACTTATTGTTTACATCGTTCCCTACAAACACTTATAGAAACACTGACCCATCTATGATACAGTTACCGAGAACCAAGAAGTGAATACTCAGATCGGAGGAATGGGAAGGGTGAAATAAGTAAATTATACATTATGTACGGAGTTTCAAAGCTTTTAGAGGTTAAAAACAAAATGAAAATTTTAAAATCATTTGTACACCATTATATTTGGTTTTGTAATCCAAAGTCTGGGATTTAATGAAAACCAGCCTTCAAATATCTAATGGCAGTGGTCGACAGCATATTCAGAAACGAAAAAGCTGGAAAAATTATTTATGGCACAACATGTAGAACTGTCATTATGCCAGTCAAGTTTTCTGTTTAAGGAGATTGGCGATGATATTTTGATCAACAAAGAAATGGCAAACATGAATTTTGGTCATATGAAGTTTGGTCATATGTATTTTGGTATAGACAGAATGAGGCTTTTACTTCTCAAAAGGTTACAGAGTAAATATAAGAAAGAGCAAGTAACAAGTAGGTACCAAACCAATGAGAGGTGGGTAATGAACGACATGCATGTTTATAGCTTTTTGCTTCTGGTTTGTACGTGCCTCCAATTCCGATTTATAACAAGTAAGGAGTTTTACATAATCGTAATAAGTGATATTTTCCATATTTGCACTAAATTAGTCAATGAGCAATGAATCAATATACGTATTTAGTCTAAAACCCAGATCTATGTAATCGTGATAGTGTATGTTAAAAAAAAACTGACTTTATATTTTGAATGGTTTATCTACTTTTATGTTAGTATATAGTCTAATGACATTTTGTTGTATTTTATGTTCCGTTTGTCTGCGTAAAGTTAGTATTCTATGTTAAAACTGCTTTTAATTACCTAATGTGGCCTGGTACTATTTGTTGGGGCAGGTTAAGGAACTGTTTCCTGAATTGTACAACTTATCACACTTTTACTATTCAATGAATAGTATGTTTCGAGTTATTTGGTAATTTTGTTTATGCTGGTTGGAAGCTGGCAATCGAGCATTTTGTATTGCTGAGTTCTAAAGTACACGTAGATGACGAATTGAAAAATAATAGGTATGGTACTTTGCACAAATGTAATTATAAATTCAGTAATTTAGAAGCCCTTATCTATAATTGATATTTTATTTATTAATGTGAAATTTAACGACAGAGAGTAAACAGTTTAGTATACGACAGAGAGAACAACGCATAACATAATTTGCACCTGTGTTTGCATTACGGGAAGCGATGATCCTTAAAATGAATTTGTTAACACACTACAAGTAAATAACGACTGTAAGTACTTTCCCAAGTTTTCTACACACAGCGAGACAGCCGTAATTGTATTCAGATTATGTGCTACACGAATGTCCTTTACTTCTAACGATGACAGAATATCCATATTTTTTTTGGTTTAAAGTACATTGCCACCGAAGTCAAGCTATAATCACACTCATGGTGATTCCTAATACCCAGAGAACAGGTAACACAGCAAAAATGTGAAAGAATTAAGTATGTGCCAACACCAAACCCCCAGAAATTTCTGACGTTCCCTCCTCAGGGGAATTTTAGATACAAACCTGCTATGAGACTAGTTAGTTTTCTATATTATCATTAGTATGTTTTAGAGACATATTTAGATTCATAGACTTGAGACATTTTAGTATATTTATTTATTATTTGATAACCAAAATTGAGAAATACCGGGCACCTTTTAGTCAAATATGTTTAATAAAATCTTAAAAAGTGTATTAAGTTTTAGGTCTGTATCTATATAGAGATAGATGCATTCAGTTGATATCCAGCATATCACGATTGGATTTAATGAAGAAATACAAGATTAGTAGTGTCACGTCTATGAATACTATTTTGATAGAGGACAAACAGCTATTAAGATAGGATAGATGAGGGTAGTCTCTTAAGGCGGATATTAGTGTGGTAGAGTAAATGACAAAAATTGATGTAAAAAAGAATTAGAAAGAAAGGGCTGAAGTATTGAAGGGCACTTAAATTATCATATAATTAAATATTTAGAATGAGTATAAGTTAGTTAAAAATAATTTAGAAAACTATAAATATGATTATTAAGTGCATAAAATACAAAAATATTTTAATCAAATTTCCCAAAATATGCCATTAATGCAAGTGAATAATTTTAAGACATGAAGTTTTTGAAGGTAGTAAAGCGTATACGACACAAAAGCACTATTACAAGCATTCAAGGAAACTGATTACTAGGTGTACAATAATGCTTTCCTCTGATACAAAGTGTTTCATTTCCTCTGAAGGAAAGTGTCCTTCAGCCACTTTCTAAACTCCCATGAATATTATCTCTTTGTTTTGTTACTAGTGTAGTAGAGTACTGACTGGAATGGAAGCTGTCACGAGGAAATCAGAAGTAGAATAGGCAAGAGACTTTTAAAAATATTGAACCCTAACCAGCAAAAAGAAGTATTCTGATTGGCAAGTAAAAGGAAATATTTGTTAAACTTTTATTTAGAGTGGGGTTTCGTAGTGCAGTAAAAAGTAAGCCATTAACATGAAAGAAAATGTTTTGTAGAAAACTTTAAAATGTGGTTATGACAAAAAATGTTTAAAGTAAAATGGATTGATAGAGGAAAAGGCGATGAAATATTGACGAGAAAAGCGGAATAAATTGCATAGGAACTATTTCAACGTAGTGATAATACAGGAGAAACTGAAAAGCATGGAAGGACGTGGCAGAAGAAAGGTAAGAATGCTTGATGACATTAGAAACAGAAGGATTAAGAAAGATGCACAGGACCAATAGAAATAGAAAGCGTCTATTGAAATCTCAAGTAAGACCGTTCTACTAAAGACAGACAACTTTAACAATATTAACAGGAAGGAATTTAACGCAACATACTATTAATGTCCTCAAATGGATCCTAGATACTTCGGTTTTCCATTAGCACTCGAGCGAACAGCCTATGAGAAGGAAATACGTTCTACGTGTATTAAAACTCGCACTAGCACACACACACACACACACACACACACACACACACACACACACACACACACACACACACACACACACACACACACACACACACACACACACACACACAAACAGTACAGTGTACTTAATTGATTTTCTGCCAATAGGATCAAGTGAGCCTACTATAGTGTAAGTTAATAGTGTACTGTGTGTGCCAATGTACAGCTATAATATTTTATTTATATATTTAAATATTTTTAAACGGTTTCAGAACAGAAAATAATGTTAAAAAAGACGAAAATATTTTGATAAAGGTGCCAACAATACAATTTCTAAGACCCTTTTATTCCGTACAATATAACTTTTTTCTGTCTCGAAATCGTCATGCAACAGCAGATTCTGGGCTCTCAAAGTCAAATTCTAGTTTAGGAAGCAAACGTTTATTTTTTTGAAGCAAATATAGTTTTTAAATTCCTAAATTTTGTAAGTCTCAGTTGAATACCATGACTATAATTGCCCAAAACGTTTCAGGTAATAAACTTTAGATGACTCTTGTGACATTAAAGTAGGTATTTTTGCTTTCACGATTCTACTCCCTACGTGTTTCTACTACCTCTTTATACACGTACACACGTAAAAATGTGGAATAAATAAAGTTATCTCTATAAGTTTGTGTAAAGTCTGTTACAGTCCATTGTAATGAGTTGTCGTAAAGTTATGTAACCGATAATGATGATTAGTCTTCCCAACGATAGGAATATGTAGAAATGTTAGTAGTATAATCTTGTTAAAACAAACTTTTTGCTGAACATTGCATGAATTTTCATAAATGGATTACATAAATTATGTGATCATCATAATGGTTTTATGACATGTATACTCTTTGAATGAACACTGTCTCAAAACAATTTCTCATATAATATTAGTGAACTAAATTCGCCGCACTGTTTCAGAGAGGAATATTATGTTTTCCCAATCACTGCTTCATGTCAGATATTAGAAGACGAATTGGCAGAACTGTCTACTTGGATGCTGTAATATGACTTTTGTCTGTTACCAGCATCCTTTCCTTGGAATCAGTGTAAGTACCGTAGTCATATCATTATTAATGTAGGCAACCCATGCCATTATAATTTTGGAAAGTGAAGACTTCTGTTTCTATTTTGTAAGTTGTTTTAAATTTTCAAGTCTGCTCCCGGATGCGTCGTTTTCAAGGAAACGCTATCTACTTGGCTGTTAGTTTTCCTACTAAACTAATTGATCTTAATGTTTTATTTGAGATGTTTTTTTGTCTCAAAATAGTACAACGTTATTCAACTTTAAAACTTTTCAAAAATATAAACACACCTTTAATGATGTAAAATTTAATTATACTTATAATAATAGGCTAAGCTTAAATCAACTAAACCAATTAAGATTGTTTGCCATACAACGCAAAAGAAACAAAGAAAATGGTGCTCTCGTGTTTTCGTCGTAGTCTTAATTCTTTTCCAAAGTGGAAAACATAATTGTGTAGCTTTTGCAGGATGTACTAAATTTTTTGGAATCGATTCAAATATTAGATTTAAATATTTGGTTTTTATTAATTTTAGATGGCGCTAGCATAAAATAAATAGATTTTGTTATAATTTCGTAACATGGCCCCGTAGCTATTTGTCTTCAAAAATTTGAAATTCTTGTAAAAGTACACAATAACAAGCGGTATGCGAACATCTGGTCTCCGTTACCAGCGGCCGAGACGTGACCAACTACGTGCTCGGAGCGAGCCAATCCGGCATCAGCAGCCGCCGAGACGTGACCAACTGCGTGCTCGGAGCTAGCGAATCAGCGATCCCGATTAGTCAATAAAACCCGGGCCGGCAGAAAGTTTTGCGGAAGTCTACCTAGAGCATTTGCCCGGGTAGGCTGTGTCTGTTTCTGCTCTGCAGAATTTTCTTAATTTCTGCGGAAATATTGTTTTTACAACATTATCAACATCACCATTATCTTCAGCATCATCAACTTCATCGAATTCATCGCATCAACAGTGCAAATCAGTTTTTATTTAGCTTGTGCGGGAGTTTTTGTATCCGTGTGCTGTGCGGTCTGTGTTGTGTTCAATTGTGCCTGTGGATAGTTTTCAGTGTCTGGTGATCCCTCAATCCTAGACCTGCGTAGACGTTCATTTCGGCTTGTCCGAAATGGCGTCGAATACGCCCCCGAATCCTCTGCCGGCTCCGCTTGTTTCCTTAATGGAAACTTGCTCAACCGGCTTCCGTTCAACTCCACTCCTCACGACAGTGAAAGTGATTGTGAAAGTGACAATAGTGCGGTTGATATGTGCAGTGTTGGGTCGGGGGACGGACAGTTCTCGCTTGTGGAGGGCAAATCTGCCAAACGCAAGCGAAAACTGGCCCAAACTCCGCCGCCCGCCTCAGCTGCAAATCAGTCATCTAGTCATGGTAACAGCGGCACTCAGCGCGAGCGTGAGTATTCAACTGCTACCCAAACTGTGTCTTCCCCACGCATTCCACCGATTGTAATTCCTGATAATAGGAATTACTCTCAGTTACTGCGTTCCATATCCCTAGCTCTTCCTTCGGTCAAAGTCGAGGCGAGGTGCCAAGGCGCCTCGCTAAAGCTGGCGACCGCTACGATCCCAGACTTCCGCTCTGTTCAGTCATTCCTGACAGAGCGTAAGATATCATTTCATACTTTTGCCCTCCCGTCAGAGCGAGAAATCAAGGTCGTTCTGTCGGGAATTCCTTCTTTCACAGAAACTCATGCCATCAGGCAGGAACTTGTTGCGCTCGGCTATGCGCCGACCGCGGTAAGCGTCCTGCATGTTGGCAAAGGTGATGACCGCCGACCTGTTAACAGCTTTCTGGTCAAACTTCTGAAAGTAGGCCCTTTCGAGGAGATTTATAGTCTCCAGAACCTTCTGCACCTAAGGGTGCAAGTCCGAACATTTGACCCGCGGCCCGGCCCCTCGCAGTGTTTCAACTGCCAGAGGTTCGGCCACAGCAGTCTTTTCTGTCATCAGCCCCCGCGTTGCGTGCGTTGTGCTGAACCTCATCGTGGCTGTGATAAGCCTACGACGGGGTACACAGCTAAATGTTGTAACTGCAAAGGAGCCCATCCGGCTAATTACCGAGGCTGCCCTAACTTTATCGCCGCCATGAAACCGCAGCGACCTCCTGTGCGCCCTGGCGCGCAGGCAGGCCGTGTGGCTGGTCCTGGCCCTAACCGGCGAGCGGCTTTCCCGCCTCTCACCGGTTCATCTGCCAAGGTCCCGGCAGCAACTCCGGTTGCTTCCGGTGCCGCTGTCTCGCCTGCAGTCGTCGCTTCGGCGCCGCCTGCAGCGGCCTCAATCCCGGCGCCTACCGGAGTGCCCGCACCTTCCTACGCGGCCATGGCCGCTAAATCAGCCCCGCCTCCAGCCTGATCGGGCAAATCCAAGCGCTCTCGTCGTCGCCGGAACTCCGCCGGCCGACCTACATCATCACAGGTTCCACCTGTACCCTCTCCGCGGGCTCGACCCGCCCCCAGTCATCGTCCTCAACCTCCCAGCGAGCAGTCTACAGCTCAGTCCGCCAGCCCAGCGCCATCTGCTACCCCTGTCGAGGCCAGTCAGGCTTGTCCCCCTGAATCCCGGGAATCTTCTCGGGCTTCGGCGGATCCCCTGACTGCCTGGGCAGATAATCTTGTTGCGTCTATCAGGACTGCTCGCGACACTACCACTGTGCTTGCCCTGGTGTTCCAATCATTAGCTGCCCTCTTTCCTCTACTTCCCCTAAATGGCTAATAGCCTGAGGATCGTTGCGTGGAATGCCTTCGGGCTACTCCCCAGACGATCTGAACTGATGACTTTCGTGACGGAGTATGATGTTGATATCATACTTCTTTCCGAGACTCATCTGGCTCATTACCACTCGTTTTCCCTTCCTGCCTATGCCTGTTATCGTCAGGATCGTCCCCTACGGCCTCGCTGTCCCCCCTCGGGGGGCACAGCTGTTTTAGTCCACAGGCGGATATCCCACAGGCTTTTTCCTCCTCTAGATACATCTATTATTGAAGGCTGCGCGGTGGCGGTGGACGCCGGCGGATCGGAGATGCGCGTTGATTCTGCGTACCTCCGGCCTGGCCGGCGAACTCCGCCACCGCCCGAGGAGTGGGACGCCCTCCTTGACCACCCCCTCTTAACCATTGTAGCCGGCGACTTAAACGCCAAACACCCTTCATGGAACAGCCGCGTTGTCAACGCCTATGGAAATTCTCTGTTCCGGTTCGACTCTGGCGACCCGGCACTTAATGTCATCGGCCCTGAAGACCCTACCTACTTTTCCTTTCACGGCCATCGGCCGGACGTTCTTGACATAGTAGTTGTCAAGAACGTTGCCCGCAACATCGAGGTCTCGTCTGTGTCGGACCTTTCGTCCGATCACAATCCCCTTGTTATAACTGTTCGAGAGCTGTCGGCGTCACCCCGACTTCCCGCTCAGATTGTTAGGAGAGTCAACTGGCGATCCTATCATGACGAGCTCTCTCGAAGGTTACCATCTATCCCGGCGGACCCAATCGTCACTCGTGACGATCTGGATCTCCGCGCCACAAATCTCCAGGAATTGGTCCAAGGTGTCATGGATCGACACACCTACGCACTCGAGGTGAATCATCGCAAATCGGCCTTACCTGCGGAAGTACTCCACGCCATCTGGCTACGGCGCCAGCTCCGCCGCAGATGGCAAAGAACCCGTGACCCAGTCGTTAAGCGACGATTTCAACAACAGTCCCTTTACGTTCAGCAGCTACTGCGGGACGTAAACTCTGATCGATGGGACTCATACCTTGAGTCTCTTGAAGTCGACCACGCCTCCGTCTGGAGAGCGGTAAGTAGACTGACCCGCGAGAAGAGAACTCGCAATCCACTGGAAACCCCGAACGGGGTTGTGTCTTCATCAGAAGGCAAGGCTGAGGTCTTCGCCGACTGCATGGAGTCGCAATTTACCGTTCATCGAGGCGTTTCGGACCCTGCCCACTCGGCAGAAGTCCGGGACTTCCTATCTGTTTATTTTTCTCGCCCTCCCGCTGGCCCAGACCTCCCGTTCGACAGAGACGAACTCGTTTCGTCTGTCTGTCGACTAAACCGCCGTCGCGCCCCCGGTCCTGACCGGATCGGGGCCGCTGCATTACAATATCTCCCGGCCTCAGGCGTTGACCTCGTTCTCGAGCTGTTCAACTCTTGTCTCCGGCTACAGTACTTTCCCCGCCTGTGGAAAAATGCCAACATCGTTATGGTTCCTAAACCCCGCAAGCCGCGCATGCTTCCTGAAAGCTATCGGCCAATATCTCTCTTGCCAGTCATCTCGAAGGTGTTCGAGCGGCTCCTGCTGGCCCGCATCTCGCCGTTGTTGGATAATTTTATCCGCAACGAACAGTTCGGGTTTCGCAGAGAGCACTCGACCACGCTTCAACTAGTCCGCGTGGTAACGCAACTCTCTGACGCCACCAACAGGCGAGCGGCTACGGCCGCCGCACTGCTGGACGTGAGCAAGGCCTTCGACAAAGTCTGGCACGAAGGTCTTCTCTTCAAACTCGCTAACTCCCCCTTACCATCGTCCATAGTGTTTTTCCTCCGGTCGTATCTCAGCGACCGAACCTTCAGGGTGAGCGTCGACGGAACCTGCTCTGCAGTTCGTCCTGTCGCCGCCGGCGTACCTCAGGGATCTGTCCTCGGCCCCGTTCTGTACCTCGTGTACACGAACGACCTGCCTGTATTGCCCGGAGTCACGTTGTCTTTGTTCGCTGACGATGCAATGTATCATTACAGCTCTGTGTCCCCGCGTTTTGCGAGTACACAGTTGCAGCGTCAGTTGGAGCAGCTTCCGGCCTGGCTACGGAAATGGCGGGTAACGATCAACACGGAGAAATCCGAGGCGATCTGTTTCACTCGTAAGTCCATCTCCCGATGCCAGCCCCTCTCCCTGGAAGGGAGGCCTATCGCCTATAAAGAGTCGGTGAAGTATCTAGGCGTTCGGCTAGATCGTCGCCTTTGCTTAAACGCACACGTGACGGAAACCCTTGCCAAGGCTCGCGGCGTACGAGCCAAACTTTACCCATACCTCGCGTGCCGCAGCCCCCTGGCGCTGCGCACGAAAGTTACCCTCTATCTGTTGTTTCTCCGGTCTGTACTGACCTATGCGGCACCTGTTTGGTGGTCACTTGTCTCCGCCACCAACAGGCGTAGGCTGGAAAGTTTCCAATCCAGAACCCTCCGTTCCTTGTCGGGATCTCCTTGGTTTGTTCGAAACAGTGTAATTCGAGGAGGTCTACGAGTTCCTGCTCTCTCAGCCTTTGTCTGGTCATTAGCTGCGACTCTCTTTGCCGCAGCTGAGACCTCTTCCTTCCGTTACCTCAGGACCATCAGCACCACGCAACCACCTCCCCCTGTCCGGGTCAAACGCCCTCGGGCGATTCTCGATGACCCGCCATAAGTTTAAGTAACCTGCTTAAACCTCAATTTGAATATTCACTGTCTGCCCATGCCCCAGAATTTACCTGCAAAGCTGTTTCCTTCCTCCCTTCCTAGTATGCCGACCGCGCTGAATGCCGCTGCTACGCGCTATCACTGGCACGGAGGCTCTCTGCCTCGCGGGGAGCGACCGACGCCTCACGGCGTCTGCACGCGGGACTGGGAACGGGTGACATCTGTCATCTGAACCCGTTCATGCGGCAGTGCCCACTGATTGCAAAATATTTTGAAATAAATAAAAATTACAAACCTTTCTCCCCCGCCTTCTCAGTTAACTGGTTGGCGGTTGTCCATTCCTGATCTTAGGCACCAGTCGAAGAACCAGAACTATGTATATCTACAGGCAGCCATTGAGCTCGACTCAGATGCTGCAGTCATGCACCGGGTGCCAAGACGCCCCGCTACTACAATGCTACATGCTGCTACATGCTACAGTTTTGCGGACTCTTCATCGCCACGTCATCGGACGCACTTCATCTCCTCTCCTCTCTCGGACAACATCGAGGCGGAGTCAGCCGGAAGGAACAGCCGAAGAATAGAACCGCCGCCGTTCTTGCGTCTTCGCACTCCCGTTCCGCGCCAGCGATGGATTTCGCTGGGCCGGCAGCCGACTCTACAACCGGTGCCGAAAGAAGAGGAGGACTGCAGTACGCCACGATCAGCGGGCGCAGCCGCCGAACATATCAGCGCGGCACGACCAACATCAGCCTTCTCGCCACAGGTCCTTTTTAGGGCCACCAAAACCACTAGAGTGTACGATTGGCGCCGTTTGTCATGCGGCAAGCCTTTTGTCCGGTGACAAGTGGCGCCCAACGTGGGGCGACGATCATCTTGCGGATGCAAGATCCAGCCACGCCAGCGAGCTACCAGCCGGCACACCAATCAACATGGCGCCCAACAGACACCTCCACAACATCTGGAGAAGAGCAGTAGGTTGGCTACCGGAGAGCATTCAAGACCCGGTGGAGTTGTGACGGCAGCGGTATGCGAACATCTGCTCTCCGGTACCAGCGGTGGACACAGCGAGCCAATCCGGCATCAGGATTCGGAGCTAGCCAATCAGCGATCACGGTTAGTTAATAAAACCCGGGCCGGCAGAAAATTTTGAGCACTCCATCGCCACGCCATCGGACGCACTTCATCTCCTCTCATCTCTCGGACGACATCGAGGCTGAGTCAGCCGAAGAATAGAACCGCCGCCGTTCTTGCGTCTTCGCACTCCCGTTCCGCGCCAGCGATGGATTTCGCTGGGCCGGCAGCCGACTCTACAACCGGTGCCGAAAGAAGAGGAGGACTGCAGTACGCCACGATCAGCGGGCGCAGCCGCCGAACATATCAGCGCGGCACGACCAACATCAGCCTTCTCGCCACAGGTCCTTTTTAGGGCCACCAAAACCACTAGAGTGTACGATTGGCGCCATTTGTCATGCGGCAAGCCTTTTGTCCGGTGACAATATATAACATCCTCAATTAACGGTAACGTTTAAAGGATGGATACTATAGCACATAACTCAGACTGGCCATATAAACTGAAACTTCTTATGTAAGATGTAACTATGAGTAATTCAATTAAATTTTTGTATGGGACCTCCAATAACATTCAAACACACGCGTCTGATCTTCATCCGTTCACGCCATAAAAAGCACTAACCCGTTACAGTATTCCAATATTAAAATGAATAATTTAAAGACAGAAAATACCATACTAAACTGCTCCTAAATAAAAGTTATTTTATAAAAACTCTAACATGGTGTTTAACTATTGTTTAAATTGGAAAATTGATATAAACAATATTAAACTCTCTTGAGTAGGCAGTGTATTTATATGAGTCAAGTCATGCGGTATGTTGTGTCTACCGGCTATACAGTACGGTTGAAAGACTAAGAGCGGAATTCCTCAGTCAGGAGACGACACAGGTCTGTAGCCCGTAGA